>ML685797.1:16171067-16271970 GCA_007922175.1 Pelusios castaneus
AAGAAAGAAAGAAAGAAAGAAAGAAAGAAAGAAAGAAAGAAAGAAAGCTGGAGGAGAAAGTGACAGGTAGCAAGTTAACAAAAATAGAAATCAGACAACATGAGAGGTAAAATAATGAAAAACAGAAAAAGAAAAAGTAAAGTTAAACACAAATATTATAACTGATAAAACCGATAGCAAAATCTGCCTTTTGGTATATGCTAAATATCATTCCTCCTGTAACAGAATAGAAATATAACTTGATCTTTTTCATATTTGCATCTGCTTATTAAATTTTTATTATGTGCTAAAAGAAATTTGCATTTCAATTCATTTTTGGTATGCCACCACTTATACACATTTTGTTTAACTTAGTGTTTCCAGAAGATGCTTTGGAGGTATCAGCCTTTGAGAACATGTTGTGAGTACCCACACAAGGAAAGCTATTTCCCTGCTAAAAAAAATGACCTCATGTGATTTTTGGTTGTCTTATTATTTACGATAGAGTATTAATGAATTTTGCTCAGTTGAGAGCAGTATTTTTCTTGCTTTTGTGAATTAAACAGGGAAAAGCTGTGCAAATTCAGAATGCAGAATATGAGGAAGGAATGGAACAGACTAATGTAAGCTAATGTAGAGAGAAATGGAATGTTAAAGAGATGAAGGGAAGCCTAGAAATGATGGATACAAGAATGAACAACAAAAATAGAAATGTTAGGCATGATGGGAGTGAAAACAGATAGTGTTAAAGTCAGAAGGCAAAAAATTAGGAAACACATTGTTTTTAACATGAATGATTGCATTGTTTATATATATATATAATGCATTGGTAACAATGGTTCTAGATACACATCAGTGAACTAACCCTCAAAGTTATATTTCATAGACAGTGAACCTATGGAGGAGGAGAGACGAGAATAAGCCCTACCTGACATCTCAAAAAAATTTCCCACTACCTTTCTATTGATACCAAACATGACATAGCTCCTATGGATTATAGCATTTAGGATATATGGATAGAAAATAATATCATAAATGCTTCCCTAAATCCAGACAGCATCACACCCTGCCCATATGCCCTGCCAGGGTCCCTGTTCCCCTTTGCCCCATTGCACACAAGGGGTGCCCCACCACCACCGTGGACCTGCCCAAGGTCTCCCTAGCCCCACAAAGTCGACCTAGAGCATCCAGTGTGGATGCTCTAGATCGACTTTGTAAGTTCCCCTTTAAGTCGACTTTAATTTTAAATGTAGACATACTAAGTCGACTTAAAAGTGCAAGTGTAGACATAGCCTTTGAGTTGATATCTGCTATTCTGTAGGTAGCTTGCTTCTGAGATTAGTAATATCAGGGGGATTGTTTGAAGTCCAGAAGAGGGGTTTTAAGAAACATTTCTTTCAGGATGTGGTCCCACCTGAATATGGATTGTAATTGTTTAATGATACACTGTGTGGCATGGCAGGTGACAACAAAGGGTGTGTGAGCTGAGGATGTGTTATTTCAGTATTGAAGCAGGTTCTTTTGCGGTATTTTTGTAGCCTGTTGCATGATGAAATCTGCTTCTCTGGCAAAAGTGTTCAACTTTC
The DNA here is from genome assembly GCA_007922175.1 of Pelusios castaneus. Taxonomy (NCBI): domain Eukaryota; kingdom Metazoa; phylum Chordata; order Testudines; family Pelomedusidae; genus Pelusios; species Pelusios castaneus. Next base: position 16,172,633 of record ML685797.1, read on the forward strand.
TTCTTGGAGCATTATCTATGGTATCAGATGTTTTGATGTAATTACTGTATCTGCAAAGATAGGTGTGATTATCCATGGGTCTCTTGTATGTAGTTATTTGTAGGGTTCTACTGATAATGCTACTAATGTGGGAGTGTTCTGGAGTTCAATAGACAAGGCTGGAGGGAATTTGAGGGAGTTTAGGTCATCTGTCTAGATTATATGACAATATCAATGCATCTCATGCACATAATTGATTTTGTTGTGCATTTGTCCAGAAATTATTCCTCAAGGAGGCCCATACAGAGGTTGGGGTATAAGGGAGCTATTCTGCACCCATTGCTTAGACAGAATGCTTGCTTTACAGTGTAAAAGTGTTGATGATGATGATGATGATGATGATGATCGATGCACACTAATCATCCATGCACACTATTGTAATAATCTTTGTACAAAATATACCTCATGTGAGATATAATTTGAAAGCTAATAACTAATCATCACTATTCTTGTATGATGTATGTAAGCAGGGGGTATTCAGAATTATGGATATATACTAAAACTATAATTAAAGAGTTTTTAATCCAGATGTGTGAAGAGAAGTTGGTAAACAGGTTTGACTAAGACAAAGAAATGTGTATTTGATTCACTGGCCACCCCAAACTTCAGGTAAAGACAATGAAAGGCCATTTTTACATGTAAACACTAAATAGGACCATCAAGACAGCAGAGGGAGGAGATGGTAGGAAAGAGAACAATTTGCATTTAAGCTAACAAATCTTCCCCATAGTTTGAATAAACTTTACCATTTCAAAGGGTTTACTGGTATACTCAAGTGATAAGTAGCAGAATTAACTGATTGTAATAATGGGGTTGAGGGAAGGGTTAAAATCTCTGAAAAAACAATATAGGTGAAATAAATAAGGAGTCTGGTGGCACTTTTAAAGACTAACAAATTTATTTATTGCATGAGCTTTCGTGGGAGAAAATTCCACTTTGTCAGATGCTTGAAGATGGGGAATATACAGAAAGGGAGGAAAATAAATGCAGGGAAGTGTAAGTCACAGAATCAGGTCAGGCTGATACAGCAAACCAATGCAGTTGTTTAGATTCAAACAGGGGAGAACAACATATAGGAGGGAGGTATGGGGAAAAAAGAAAGCAAAATTGCCTGTTGTAATGGGGGAAAAAAACAGTCTCTATTCAGCCCTAAATTGATGGTGTCAAATCTGCGTATGAATTCCAACTCTGCAGTTTCTCTTTGAAGCTTTGATTTGTTATCCATTTGCCTGAGTAAGGCTATTAAAAGATCATTAATGGAATGAGCAGGAACACTGACGTGTCCCCCTATAGGTTTTTGAATGTAGTTATTTCTGAGGTCAGATTTGTGTCCATTTATTCTTTTGTACAGAGACTGTCCTGTTTGTCCAATGTAGAAGGCAGCAGGGGGGAAGGGTATTTCTGGCACATGATGGCATAAATCACATTGGTGTCTGAACAGGTGATTGAGACCTTGATGGAGTAGCTGGCTGGATTAGGTCATATGACGGTGCCTTTTGTGCAGATATGTGGGCTAAGTTGGCCACATGGTTTGTTGCAGGGATATGTGCCTGCGTTAATGTTTCTTGTTAGGTCTGTAGTTGCTGATGAGTATCTGTTTAAGGTTGGGGGCTGCCTGTAAGCGAGGAGAGGTCTGCTGCCCAAGGCCTGAGAGAGTGAGGGATCATCTTGTAGAATAGGCTGTAGGTCCTTGATGATGTGCTGTAGAGGTTTGACTGGGGGTTGTACATGATGACCAGTGGCATTGTGTTGTTTTCGTTCTTGTACTTCTCCTGTAGTAGTTGACTTCTGGGTACCTCTCTGGCTCTGGTCAATCTGTTTCTTTACTTCTCCAGGTTTTCCAGGCTTTCCTTCCCATCCTCTCCCCCCACCCCAATCTCTCTCCCATATGCTGTTCTCCACTGTTTGAATCTAAACAACTGTGTTGATTTGCTGTATCAGTCTCACCTGATCCTGTGACTTACATTTCCCGGCATTTATTTTCCTCCCATTCTGTAAGTTCCTCATCTTCAAGTGTCTGACAAAGTGGAATTTTCTCCCACAAAAGGTCATGCAATAAATAAATTTGTTAGTTGTTAAAAGTGCCACCAGACTCCTTGTTTGTTTTGCTGAACTAAACTAACATGGCTACCCTTTGGAACTTGAATATGGATGAGAAACCATCTTGAACCAAGTCCATTTCTTACTAGATTAATTAATCTTCTGGGAACTGAAGAGATATGCATCTTCCTAAGCATTCATTTATTTGTAGCATGGAAAATGCCAACACTCCAGTTAGTATTAGGTTGTACTTTTAAGGCTTAGCTACAATAATTCTAGGAGAGAGTTGTACCCAGCACCCAAGTTTTATAGGACTAAAAATGTGATTGGTAAAATTTGATTCTTAGATCCACCTGGTGGGTTTCAACATTGATATTCAAGTCTTCCTGCACGTACAGATTTCACAGTGGAGAATAGAACATTGGACTGAAACACTACTGTTCAGATCCAAGAAGACAATTCTGCCCACATTTTAGATGGAATGTAGATATGAAGAATGGGCAATTATGCCCATACTGAAAAGATCCAAAATTATATTATAGAGCCATTAGTGGTGATATAGACATGGACACACAGGCCACAGTTCTGGTCAGCACTTGGCTCCTAAATTTTTGTAACTGAGCTTGGCACAAAGAGAAATCGTGGCCCTTTTGAATTCAATGGCAAAATCTCTTTGACTTCATTGGAGCCAGGATTTCATCTAGCGAGTTTAGATGTTTTATTAAGATTTCAGGCTTCGTGTTAATCCTATTAGTCTAAACTTGCTTTCATGGAAAGAAAATAAAACCTTATCTGGATCTTTCCTGGTTCAAACATCAAAAAGTCAGGAGATGCATTTAGGTTTACCTTAACAGTGTAATTTCCCAGAATCTTTGAAATCAATACTTCATTCATATCTAGGGGATTGCATTTGGCCTTTAAATGGACTCAGACTAGTACCTTTGTCCACAGAATAGCATCAAAACTATGATTAAAAGTTGCTCTTCTTCATTTTGAACAAACTGATTCCTCTCACCTGCAGGGCAGAGTACAGAGTATGGCCTAAAATTGTGCACACATGATAAAAGTGAATTTGAGGCTATGTCACTGTGTATTAAGGTGCCTATTCCATAGCAAGGTAAGAAAGATCAAAAACAGTTAAGGCCACAGATAGAAATGGACAGCTGAATCCATGCTCTCTGCGGAAACCTAGAATAAGCAGACTCTGTGCAATGGTTCTGCACTAGGCCTAGAGGCTTGTTACAGGTTGTAGAGCCCTGGCAGAGTCGCTCTCTGCTTATTACTGGGGACAATGAACTTGACTCACTAGCATGTATGACACTGCATAGCTTCATACTCAGGGATGTTTGGCTAGTGTCACTAAGTCACTATACTCTTTTCCCCTCCCCAGATACCCTTTGCAATACTGCTGAGGGAGCCCCACAGAGCCAACTGCATTGTGTGGAGAGGGACCGCACAAGGCCTATGCACAAAATAAACTATATCTTGAGGACTTAAGTGGGGTTTGCGCTCTCTCTCTAAACAGTTATGAATTTCATCTAGGGTAAGGACATCCCCCAGGATACAATTCGCAATATATATGGAAGGATATGCTGTTCACCTCTGCTGGAAATATTATACATACTTATCTCTATACACAGATATACCCACAAGCAATTATAAGTCACTCTTTGCTTCTTGGAGTTTCATGGAACTTATTTTCATTATGATGATACTGATTATGCCCATGAATTATTAAAAATGGGTGGGTTTCTTGGTTTCAGTGAATGGAGTCTAGTCTCAATGCAGTTTCTAGTTAACTAGTGAACATGCATCCATTACAAAAAACAGAATCAAACATTTGTTGTGCTTTTGTTCTCTGCACATTAATATGCAGAAACCAAATAGACACTGTTGGGTTCCAAAGAACAGTGTTTACTAAATTACATACACATATACAGGCCTGTCTATACATTTCACCATAGGGTTACACAGTATACCTACGCTGCAACTAAGAGATTGCTTGGGTAGACAGACACATAGTAGGTCTGCTAGAGCTGGCACACTAAAAATACCAGTGCAGTACACAGTGCATGGCTTGGGCTAGCCACCCAGTTATGTATGCAAGGGGACTTGGGTAGCAAGCCTGAGCTATCATGCTTATCAGCCCCAGCTACATTACTATTGTTAGCTCACTAGCAAGAGCAGTTAGCCCTTCTGTCTTCCGTAACCTGGAAGTATGTTCCCACCTGCATTGTCGATGTACCTTTAGAGACTACAGGAGCAGAAGACAAGGAAACCCACTAGAGGGCTCCCAAATTATTTAAAGGGGTAGTACCCAGTTCCTATACACTGTGACTACTGACATTAACTATCAAACCTTTTGGCACTAGTGGCAGAAGAGTTGGGCATCTACCATCTCGCCTTTATCGGAGGACTTAGCAGATCAGATTTGAAGCACATTGACAGGGCAGTGTTGGGGAAGCTTAATACTTCCATTAGCAATACTCTATCTCTTTTATGGATCAATAGTGAACGTCAGTCTTTGAGGCTGCCAATCCATCTGCCTTCTCATACAAATGGGTTTTATTGTGGTGCTAAATAAGAGGAGATGAAACCAAATTCATCTTTCAATTACTGTACAATCAGCTACTCTACATGCAATAGCATCCCGTGCCACTTTATACCCAGTATGCAGGGTGCGAGGAGTATTAGATCCATGGAATTGTGGACTTTAAAGGAACCCTTCATGTCAGCCTGATCAAGCCCTCCTCTCTAGGACACAGGGATGCACAAGCTTTTGGAGATGTCCGCGCTGCACTGTGAATAAATTGCACCCTAATTAAATTTTATAAAGGATCTGCACATGCATGCATAACAAATATATGCTCAAAAAGTGAATGTAAAAGAGATGGAAAATTGATGTGAAATGTGAAAAAGATCAATTCTTTGTTTAAATATGAAATTTCCTCAAAAAAATTCATTTCAAAACGTTCTGACCTGTTCTAGTGTTATACCGCATAAGACTCTATATACCGCTGTAAATACATTCACACCCACACATTAATGAAACAAAACAACTTGGAAGATTATATAACTGGCTACCTGGAAATTTTCCCAGTGTTAGGGGAGTCTCAGATTTGATGAATTGCTGATTGGCACAGTGCATGGCCAGGAAAAAGAGAATTGCAGGAGTGCTGCTGCTAAAATGGTCCTTTGGGAGCCACTGAAGTTCAATTAAATTTAGAGCAGCCCTGAGGGTGTTCTAAAGTTTTTCCACCTAACCGTTGGCAAGACCCAGAATCTGTGGGAGGGAAGGACCTGAAGGTGGTGCAATTTTGCTCTTTACTCCTAAGCTGAATTGGGCACAGAATTTTCTTTTTCTATAGAAGTTTACTCCTTTACACACTCATTGTCATCATTCATGGTCTTGATAAGATCTGCCTGTAGATGTACTGAGGATCTTGTCAGTTTGGCTCAATATTTTTCTTATTTTAGTTCTAGAAGCCAGAATTTGCTCACCCACAAGTGTGTGAAGATGTCTGGATTCAAGTTGTTGTTTCAAGATTTCCTACTTAAATGTTATCAGCTAGTTTAGAAGATTTCAGATATTCTTCTCAGACCTCAGATACCTATTATTTTCTTCTATATGCCACTGAATGTCTGCCATATTTCTTAATTTAAAAGTATATTTTATAAGCAATACCTGATTCACCTCACACATGTAACAACAATGGCATGGTGTTACAATTTATGAACAAATGTCAGAGGGGACAAGACACAGGTTTCTCATACATTTATTATATTATACACAGACAGGGATGTCTGAAGACAAAACCATTGTTTATTTGCATTTTAATAGAGTGAGAATCCCATTTCAAAAATGGCTTCGATTTCATTCTATTCCAAGTCATGTCTGAATAGACCTATTTCAGCATTTTTAAACACCTCTTTTTCCCATTAAATTACTATATACATTTGATTTCCTCAATTGAAACTCCAGCCTGATAATATATTGCATAATGCTTCAACATTGGTTAATTCAGAAAAGAGAGTAATAATACTGTGGTGGTATGGTTCCATTTCAGTGCTCAAAAAAGTACTCAATCTGACAAGATAGATTCATACTCTCTTAAATGGTCAGACACCAATGAGCTATGCACCAGCTTAAGATGACTACATCATATTACCACTGTGCAGGGAGGGAGGAGGAGAAATGTTGATTATATCTGCATTCTTTCTGACTGGCATATCTGAACTAAAATTAAATAATTTTGTTAAATATTTTATTTTGCTAAAGAAGCTGTGCAAAGAAGATTCAAAATGCAAAAGCATATACACTGCACAGGCAAGGAACTATATTTACAACAGACAATGCCAGAAAGAGAGTTCATAACAATATTCATTCCTGTTAGAAAGAAACTGGAATATTGGAATTTACTATCAAGTCCTAGAAGCACCACGGCATTAATAATATAGTGACGCTCACTCCAGCTAGTTATCAGTGCTGCTCATTTCACTCTTTGTGAGACTAATGGATGCACGGGCCTCTTGTTGTGTGCGCGTAAGTCATACTAATAATAATTGGATGCATTCATAAGTACTGAGAGTAGAATTTAGAGCTTAATGAGACTATTCTTTTCTAATACCTGTGGCCCACCTACTACAACTGTAATAAATATGTATCAGACACAGTAACTTTCTAGTTGCTGATCTACTGCACATCACATGTCCAATGCAATTTTATTTTTAATGCAAACAGATAATACCTTCTTACAATCTTAAGTTACATTTCAATAGGATTGGTCCAAGCAATTATTTAACATCTAATACATATTCCCAATCCAGATCTTTCAGACTAGCACAGTTCAACTGTGAGGAAAATTCAAGGGAACGATTTGATGTCTGTCTCCAGCACAGGGAGCTGCAAGCCTAATGCTTGCCAGCTCTTCAGTCACAGGATGTTACTAACTTAAAAGGACAGCCCAGTGATGTATGCAGGAACCAAATATCCTGAGGACATTTCACATTTTAATAACCCACTAGCGCATATATGGAGTCTCTTAAGACCTTCTTTATGATGTTATCAACACTCACTCTTAAGACCAGGTGCTGAATGAAAGTAGCACAATATTTCTCATTAAACAGAAACACAAAAACATGGATGCCTATGATTTTAAAAAGTGGATGTGAACATGGGCGAATGCTCATAGAGAGATTACTACTGTACATTTATCAAGCTTCTTTCAACACTGAATATTCCAAAAAACTTCAAACTTTTAGTTACTTCACCCTTGAAATGCTGCTACTTCTGGGGGCTCCAGGTATCAACAAGCTGGAGTGCAGCTCCCTGTGTGACAAATGAGGAGGGGAGATTTATTTTTGGCCAGCTATACTAGATGAAAATGCTACTCTTCTGAAAATGAAATGGAATATTCAGATGTTTTTGTTCAAACAGTAAGTAGTTCACAGTAAACAGGTCTATAAACCGTGCACTAACCTACCACGCACTAATCATGCCCTGATGTGGGCTAGAGCAAATAACTTTACAAAATTATTAGCACACAGCACAAGGTCCGCACGGACACTTAGGCTACATGGGATAGATTTACACCCCAGCTTGCCACATAGTAAGTGTTCACATAGACTAGCCCTTTAGGTCTATTCAAAGCAGAGAGGATTCCCTCCCCTCTCCTCCCCCCCCGCATCTCATCTTAAAAAATTCAGAACAATAAACACAGTGTGCAAATTTATCTCCCTTGGAGGGCTGAGGCAATCACTTGAAATACATACACAGAGAAGTCTGCTTTGATAAACCAGAACTGTAGCACAAACCAAGCCAAGCTTTGTTAACCTAATATTGTTCTTACTGCAGTCAATGAGATTTTTGCCATTTTTTCAATGGGGAGCAAAGCTAGACCAATGTTGAGCACTTTTGAAAACTTTTCTGACCCCCACAAATATGTAAATGGCTTGTGAGCCAATCATAATTTTTTATGATTTGTTCATTATTCAAAGATATTAAACAACATCCTCTGGAGAAATTTCAGCCTATGAATTGCTTATGAATTGCTGGCTGAGACCAGTGCTTGGAGTATTTGATAGTTGGAATTCACTTTCAGGCTGTGCAATTGGTCATCTAAGCCATGTGTTACTGTATTCTTTCCTTGTTGGACTTTTCTAATCAGGACGCATGCCTCAACAACTCACTGGGACTTTGATTCTCTCAGACAGGAGATGGAAGCGCTTCAGGTAGGAAGAAGTAGACCTCAAGGATTTAATTAGATATTTTTAGCCTTGTTTTTCTTTTCCTCAAGATAAAGTTATATTACATTATATTTTGGCAAGGTATATGGAACCCTGACCTAAAATACCTGGGTTTAATCCCGCTTGTGGGAGATTTATAAAAAGATGTATAACAAACTAGAAACTAGCTATAATGCCTTAGTACAGCATACTTTACATTCATTTCCCCTTGTCACATTCACACAAAGTAATTTCATTTCCATGTATATGCACAATCCTTTTCAGAATATTTGAATCCTATTATTTTCTGCCTGTACTCATATGTCTGAAAAATAGCATAGCTCAGACCAGTTCGTCACAGGAGAGGAACATGGGTTTCTGAGACCCTTTCTTCCGTAGTTAAAAAGACCTGCCTAAACAGCCCTGCACAGTGTAGCTACTGCTCTCACCTTTCTGCCTCAGTCTTCTCATTTATTTTATCCCCTTCCTAAAACTATCCTTAGAAAAAAAAGGAAAGCTTACACATGGTAGTTTTTCCACACAGGAGAGTATGAGTTCCGGTTTACAATTCACCTTGATCCTCTAGGCACTTTTAGTGATGTAAGTACTAATGGAGCTGGGAGTGTAAATAACTGCATTGAAAGTGGTCAAGGAAGTTTTAATGCACAATATCTCCTCTGCAGTATGTAACTGTGGGAAAGAGAGTAAGGTGCAGAAAAATCAGAGAGAGCAAAGAGTTGCAGATATAGCACAGAACAAGAGAAAGAGGAAGAGAGGCTGATTATAGATATCAGAAAACTAAAAATGAAAGGTTCAACTGGTAATGGGATAGCACCCACCTCTCACAAGAGGCCACTGGTTGGGTATATGAAGCCTGCAGTTTTATCTCTGCTCACAGTACCCCCCGTCAGCCACTGTACTTGTGGAGCAGGTCTTCGGTAACTCAGCCCACTGTCCATATGTGAAATAAACAAACCTCTTCCAGGGTAAATGTTCAAAATATCCTGCAGCCCTTCCCAGGCTCAATTTTCTTACCATTCAACAGTGCCCATCATGGTACTTGTTCTGCTGGAATCAACCTGCAGCCCTCCCTGGGCTCAGCCCCTTAATTAGTCCAACAGGGGCCTCCTGCAGTATCCCCTTATTTGTGGAAGATCTCCCTAGATTGTCTTTAACCAGTCCAACAGGGCCCATCACAATACCCTCAGCTGTTCTGACTAGATTGGAAGGCTCACACTCTGGAATTGAGTCATGCCCTGAGGACTTCTTCCCTGGGGACTCCTTACCCCTATTACAGGTCTCAGAGAGCCCAGCCTTCCTGCTGATCAACCCCTTTTGGTCTCAGTTCACTGACCATAGCTCCCCACTGAGTCCGTCCCAGCAGAGCAGCCACTCTTCACTGGGGTATTAGAGAAATCACTAACAATCTAGTACAAATTGTAGAGGTACAAATTCACAGGATGTAATTGAACTCCCTAAGGTAAACGGTTTATTAAGGGGGAAGGGTGATCACAACTGGGGTGAGAGGGTGAAAACAAGTGTCTCTTGAGAATTAACAACATAGAGGTGAACTCAGGTTCCTTTCCCAACACAAAACCTTATAACCCAGTCCCTGGGTCTCTATATATATACTCAAGGTCTTTCTTCACCCTCATAGGTGCTGATATGAACTCCAGGAGCTCAGGCAGGGGTGGTCCCAGATGTCCTTCAGATTCAGGTAAGTGCTTCTATTTCCACTGTGGGGCTGTCCTCTGTCTTTTAATCCTGAAAAACCCATTAATGTTTATGCTGTTGCTCCCAGCTACTACTACAGTAGACAGTTATGTGTACTGTTGAGACTGCCTCCAGGGTCAACAGCCACAAGCACTGTTTATTCCACCCTTATATAGAGTCCCTCTTGATGGGCAAATTATAGACCCCTCCCTTCTGGAAGTTTCCTCATCATTCCCCTCCTAAATCAGGAACCTTGGACAAGAAAAGATCTCCAAAAAGGAGTAAGTCTTGTACTTATATAAATCCAAGATGGCAAAATGCTAACTTATTGTACAACTGTGTCTAATAGCCAACAGAGGTTCCACGGTTGGAATTCCCTTCCATAGGGCATAGCCCTTTCCCCCAGTAGCTGGTGGGGAAAACTCAGACCGACTCACTGATCCAGGTCCCAACTCAGAGTCTTTTTAAGTTTAGCAGACTCATACTACATCCTTTTACTAATTGCTGCTCTACATTTTCCTGGGCCACTCCCTCATAGCCTGTCTTAGTAGGGTTCCAGAAATCAGCCAGAAACTAGTCTCTTACTTCCCCAGTCCCTATCAGCAACTGATCTAGCTAACCTTTCAGCTCTTGCAGCTCTCTCTCTTCAGAGTCCTTGCCAGCACACTGAACTCATTCAGGCCCTGCAGCTCCTTTTATGTGAGCCTGCTGGCCCTGATTGGCTGCATGCCATATTGCCTCTCTAGGCAGCCTGGAGGACTTGTACTGCTCTTTTCCAGGGATTGGGAGGGAGGCTGTGGCAGAGTCACATGGTCTCCAGCAGGGGGCTTCAGGACCCTTCCTATCCTGTCACACAATCACATCATTATATGTATATAGCTGATGTTTGTAAATATAGATATTTGTTCATATAAAAAAGTTCTTCCTCACTTGTATGAAGACACAACCTCCTTATTTAAGAGCATCTCACTAATCCAACTGGACCAAATTATAGCCAGTTCTGCCTCAGTTCATTAGAAAGGGAAGAGGGTGCAAAGAGCCTGATCATAATTCCACCCCAGCATACCTGCACAGGAGTCAGAATTTGACTGTTCAGGAACTCATGGAATGGGAACCAGCTAGTGTTGCCAGCACTAACTGGTGGTGAATGGGCATCTACTCATTGTTGTAACTCATATTCGAGATTGAACCCAAGTCCAATTAAGTCTCTAGAACTGTGTCAAGAAGTGAATAGTGCAAGTTAATGAAAGCCTGTTGACTTATATTTATTTCTAAGGTCCTAATGATTCAGCAGAGCATTTAAGCATACATACTAATGTTAATCATTGCACGTGCCTAAGTGCTTTGCTGAATTAAGGCCTATTTTCTTATTATGTTTTTGTACAGAAAAAGTTGTACTTAAGTTCCATACAGAAAGCAGTTTTAATAAGTCAAGAAAACTGATGATTTTAGGACTGAAGAGCTTTGATTTAAAGTAAAGGGTTGGTTTTCTGGTCACTACCCATTACACAGTTCCTAAATTATTTGCAATTTCTTTTTGTGCGTTATTGTCTTAATATGTATTGAAAACATACTCAGCTGGTTCCTGCATTCTATTTACCTATAATATTAATATTATAATTGTGTTTGCAGATTATATTCATATTATATTTTAGAAGAACCATCAGATTTGGATAGGAGCACTAGAAACATAGCACTCAAACTACAAAGGTATCAGTGTGTAACAGTATGTGACAAAGGTGGGGAACATAGACAAGTAATCATGCAAGAAATTTGTGCTGTGGAATTCATCTTTATAGCATAAGTACTTTTTTATAATCTTGGTTTCATCATTCTTTATTTCTTATGCAAATACTTTTTCATAATAAAAGTGAGGAGATACCAGATACTTATATAGATATAGATAACTTAAGGACAAACTTAGAACTTGTCATTGAAACAGTGGAACTTTATAAGGTATGTGGCCTTGTGGCCATTTTGGCAACCAACATTTAGAGCAGATTTCAGACTTCTCTAATATACATTGGGATACCAATCGAGCAAATAAGTATTCCATACAATCCTCCATGAGAACAGCAAATTATAGTGTGCATAATTTATAGAAGTTCTAAAAAAATCTGAGTGAGTGGTCGCTCTGAAGACTTTTTGTACAGCCCATAAAGCAGATTTTCAAGACAAAAAAATATCTCACTTTGTGCTAATTTCTACTCTCAATCACAATGGTGAACTGAAATCACAAGGCGCTAAGCGAGTGCAAATTAGAGGAGAATTAGTACTTTTGAATTGAGACTCACATTTCCCTTATAATAGAAACTAGAACTACTTTCTGTTTCCCCCAAATGATGTGTATCGCAAAGAGAGGACAAAGAACTATAATCTGGTATTTAGTTCTAATTATGAAGTAAATGCCTTTATTCATATTACTGTGGATTAAATTATTAGCTGTAGTTTTTATTATTTCAGTCTCCTAGAAGTCAGAAATGGCAGCAGCGGTTCTTCTGTACTTCATTTATTTCACAGGCACTCATCTAAAAATCTCCAGAGAACTTAGATTGAAATTATAATAAAGAGAGGTTAAGCATGTGTTGATATAAAATTATATAAAATCTTAAAATGCAAATTTGCAATGACAATGCCTGCAGATACTTTGATGTCTAGCCTAAAATCCAAGGCATCTTTCATGTATAGTTGCACCAGCAAACCATTAACCCAGCCAGTCATTTCAAGTTATTAGGCTCTTTTAGTTTGAAACGATTTTGCATTCAGATGGCAGGTGTGATGAGAGTGAACATATTACATCATTTGTTGCTGACATGGTGGCTGTTAGATGTACGTGTCTAAGAGGGGCCATCCTAGGTCATAACTTGATGTGGAATTATATGGTTCTGCAGGCACATCACACTCAGCTTCCTTAAGCTTTAGAAATAAATCACTCGTGGCAAGAGTCTTTAAAACAATATTCCCTTTCTGCCGAGGTCTAATTTATTTAGTTTGATCAGCTTCCCCCCAAAAAAGCTCCCTTTAGGCTCAGAGTCATCTCAGCCTTCCATCTTGGGGCTGAGGATTTAGTTCTGATCTCTATGGACTGTAGGATTCTCCCTTATGTTCAGGAATTCTTCCCAGTTCTCTTTCTTGATGAGAAGGGATTTCCCATCAGGCATCTCCCACCTACATAGGAGGCCCACAGCCTTCCTTGTTCAGCTGTACTCACTAATTCAGATCAGATGTGACCAGCTCCTCCCCAGCTGGTCCCTTTTTATCTTAGTACTTTTCTCCCTGAGTTGGGAGAGCGAACGTAGACAACATTTTCTGGCTGGTGGCTTTGAGGACTCATCTCCATAGGTTGCCAAGCCCCTCTGAAGCTGTCTACTTTCGTTTTTCTCTTTTATCTCCAGGTCTGGACTGATTTTAATCACATGGCCTACCTATCATTTGGCTACACTAATTTTCCTTACCTAGGGAGGAGGGCCTCATGACACACACAGGCGGAGCTTCACCCTATTTACTGTTAAAGGAACCAATCACTCTGTGACAGTGTGCTTTTGATATAGGGCTATATTCTTGTCTCCCTTATATATACAATGTAGATTCACTTTTGCTCAGACTGAGTAATACCTTGCTCCGTGGTGTCACAGGATGTACATCCGTACACCCCTGGGCTATGAGCTATATGATTTTCCTGTTCACTTTTGTGCTGTGATTAATGTCAATATACCATGCAAGGTTCCGTTATGAATGCTCACATGATTACTTACATGGTATCATGTTTCCTGCAGTATCATGTATGTGTGCACATGTGGAGCAAGTTACATGGCTCCTGAGACGGGTGTGGGGGGGAGACAAACAGAACTGTCTGCCAGCAACATATAAACAGCCAAAGCTACAAGCAAGTACCTGAAGAAGAGAACAAAGACAATGTAAATTGAGGTCCCCGGCTCAGAAGGGACAAAGGGATCACCTCCACCCAGGAAAGGGAGTGGGCTGAGAGGAGACTGAAAACAAAGACAAAAGTTTGGGGCTACTCCAGGCTTTTTGCCAAAGACTTTCCATCTTGAAACATCTACAAGAAGGATTGGGCCCTGCCTTGAAAGAATCAGAGACAGCTCCAAATCATCACAGCCGGACTTGGGTGGTAAGATGAGCATAATTGTAGTAGTGTTAGTAGAACAGTATATGTTTTATACCTTTTATTTACTAGTATTCACTCCTGACACCTTAATTAAATGATTGTGCATTGATTTTCTTTATACTCACTTAAACTTATATCCTAAACTGGTAGTTGTTTTATCTAAAGTTGTGTGGACTTTAAAGGGTGTGAATGAGGAAGGCTGGGTAATCCATTTCAGTGTCTATGGAGATTGGGGATGGGTTCCAATCTCTGTAGGATGGAGGTTCCCAGTGTGGTTTCTGGGGACTGAGAGTGCTTGCTTGGAGACTACCCCAGACGTGCCTAGTGGTCACAACCCCACTGCCTGGGACCAATTGCATGCAGGAGACTAGTGTAGACTGACTAAGGAGTGAGTGGTCACCTGGCAAAGTGGGGTAAGTCGGGGTTCAGGAGTGGGGATTGGGATCACAGCAGCACACAGAACCAGATTCGGGGAGCAGCCTGTCACACATGGATTAAGTCCGACTAACTTCAGTAGAAAAGATTGTCTTTTTACTTCTGACCCAGGGTAAATGCTAGCATGGAGGTGCACAAACCCAGGAGCAACCTGTGAAGAGACTCTGTCTATGAGAACTACTTTTCCTTCCTTGCCCACCTCTCCCAGAGAGTTATAGTAATCTCTTTTTGGCCCTTACTGGTAACACATTTTTATCCCTCACATCACATCAGCTACACCCAGGTTCCATCCATTTCCCAGTGTGTGGTAGGTGTATAATACCCTGCTTTTCCCCCTCATTGGCAGAGGAATTAGAGAGAGGTCACAAAGAGGGTATGGGATTCTTTTTATGCCTTTTATGCCCACAGCTATATGGGCAAGACCCCTATCTGGCCCAGGGAGATTACTCATGTAGTTAAATGATACTCAGAATGAGCAAGGGCATCTTGAGTTAATCCTGCACCTAAAGGAATAAGTGAATTAGATCTAATTAGATCTCCATGAAGTTAATGGGTTCTTTTTGGGATTACTCAGTGATATGGATTGACTAAGATTACAAACAGAATATAGTACTACTCAGTGTGAGTAAAGATGGAAGAATATGACCCCTAATCTTGAGAGTGAATGTTTGCATAAGTTAAGAATCTCAATGCTGGTGTTTTGTAATTCTCCAAGAAACAAGCAGGATAAATCTAAGTCTGCAGAGAAGCTATCTAACAAAGTAATTGATGGGAAATCTCCCAGAAGGACAGTAGTCTTTATCATGATTATATGCTAAAAATGGTTCAGATAGTGAAAAAGAGAGACAGAGCTCTGGCAGAAGGGAATGGGAGAGGAGACAGGCAGAGAAAGCCTGGGGCAATGAAATTTTGTAGCATGAAAATACTACACCAACGGCCAGATCCCTGTCTCCATAAACTCAATGCAAATTTTGCAATTGATTTAATAGTACAAGTATTTGGTCCAAAAACCAGGAAAACAGTTCTTTTTAGTCTGTTTTGGCAAGTTACTTTAAGACAGAAGAAGAATAGAAGTCAATGAAACAGCCATTCTAAGGCTGAAGTTTTGCATAAAGCTGGTTGAAATTCAGAAACTGTCTAATTCATGGGAAATTTTGATATTCTGCATTTTGTTTTTATTCTGAATTAGAATGAAAATAAATCTTCTCGAAATTTCCTGTGATAAGGAAATTTTTAAAAGTCATAAGAATAATTTCAGTTTAAAAAAATTAATTTCAAATAAAAACAACAAGATTCCTGTGGCACCTTAAAGAGTAACAAATTTCTTCAGGCATAAGCTTGAAAATGTGTTAGCCTTTAAGGTGACACAGGACTTTTGTTGTTTTGCTATACACAGACTAACATGGCTACTCCTCAGACTCCTCCTTGGCACCATGCAAGGCACTGAATTTAGCTGTATGAAATGGAAATCTACCAACCTCATGAAAAGATAGACACAGATACAGATAGACATCATCTTCCTCTCCAAGTGCAAACAAATGGACTGAAAGTGAAAAATCCATTACGATTGACATACTACACCCATGGTTCCCAACCTTTTTGCCTCAAGGGCAACAAATATAATTTTTAGAGCCCTGAAGGGCCACCAGTCTATTTACTATAAATTAAATTAAAATTGAACTAATTAAATTTATATTAAATTTCAATTAGGATCAAGTAATTTAAAATACTTTAATTACATTTAAATTTAATTGTTAATTTAAAACATTTATTGAAAATTTAAAAACATTTATTTAGTGGAAAGAAAATTTAAAATTAAAAACAGTTTTTTAAATTAAAAATTTTACAGTTTAAAAAAGATCAAACTCTTTAAAATAGTTTATTTCATGCAACTCTAGTCTAATGTGATTTCTGTGGTTGAAGACCAGAAGCTAACTTATTGATTTCCAGCTCCACTGTCCTCCAACTTCACTTTCTTTGATTCTTTTGAGGCTGCTACACTCATTTTCACATAGACTGACATATCTAAACACCAGATCTAAAACCTATATCTAAAAACCATAAAACTTTATATTAAAACTATACCTAAAACCACAGAGTCCCAGAGCTCAGTCAAGGTGGGTGCAGGTGCTAAATGTAGTTAAAAAAACAAAAAAAAAAAAACCTGGAAATCGCTCACAGGTGCAGGCCATTAAATCTACAAAAGGCTCTAATTTACAGAGTCTCTCTGCCTTCCCTGTGAAGGGTTGCTGAGAGAGCTGGGACAAGCTCGCAGCCACAGCCCCAGATTCTCCTTCTGCTCCAAGCCAGGACCAGGCAGTAAGTGGCCCACAATCCAGCTTCACTTCCCCTGCTGCACCTCTCTCCCCACCAGGTAGTAAGTGGCCGCTGCAGCTCTGGGCTGCGTGTGAGGCAGTAAGCAGCTCCCAGCTTGCAGCCGCAACCTGTCACCTGGCTCCGTGCACCACTGTCCTCCCCGCCCTCCAGAAAGTAAGTGGCTGCTTTGGGCTGCCTGTAGGACCTGGCTCCCAGCTTCAGGCGCAGCCTGGCTCCCAGCTGCACACCAGTACCTGGCAGGGGGCGGGTGGCTGCAGCTGAGCTCCCTGACAGCAGCAGGAGTGCGTGCCATTTGAAAAAGCCCCATGGGACACTTTTGTCTTGCGGGCCAGGGCTTGAGAACCCCTGTACTACACAGACTGTAGAGAGAGATTGTCACATACTCCTAAAAAAAACTACAGAACCATCTGATCACTATACTGTACAGCAAACAGGAGAAGATCAAGAAAGACCTGTTAACATTGGAGACTCTCATGGGAAGCCAAACCTCAACACAAACTTCCACATGGCTGATCTTTACAAAAACAAGACAGCCCAGCTACAACACATACTTCGCTTCTCTACAGAGGAACAAGGACATGAAACTATCTAAGCTCCTACATGCCACAAGGGACCACAACTGTGATACCCTTGACTCACCCAACAATCTTGCAAATCTATTCAGCTATACACTTAACCCAGAAGAAGAGTCAATCTTGTCTTGGGGACTCTTTTTCTGCCCCCCCAACTCCCATGCACATGATACAGTTCTGTGGTGACCTGGGAGCCTACTTTCGGCATCTCTGACTCAAGGAATATCTCCATCACACCACTGAACAGCACACTAACCCACAGATACCTTCCTACCAACATAACAAGAAGAATTCTGTATGGACTCCTCTTGACGGCCAAAACAACAGACTAGACTTTTACATAAAGTTTTTTCCGCTGACATGCACAAGCTGAGATTGTAGACAAGCAGCATCCCTTCCCCATAACCTCAGCCGTGCAGAACACAATACCATCCACAGCCTCAAAACCAACTCTGACATTCTAATCTAAGGCTATGCCTACACTTGCAAATTAGTTCGAATTAAGGAAGCTTAATTCAAACTAACTTAAGCCTCGGCCACACTAGGCTTTCATTAGTTCGAATTAAGCGCTTCCTTAATTCGAACTAATAAATTCGATTGCTTAGTTCGAACTAACCCTTAATTCGAAATAGTTAGTTCAAATTAAGTCAATGTGGACATATTAGTTCGAACTCACTGCTTAGTTCGAACTAATCGGCAGATTGACCTTCATGCAACTGACTAATTCGAACTAAGCAAGTGCCCTGCATGGACATGGCTAGTTTGAACTAGCGTTCTAGTGGGGCCATGTTAGTTCAAATTAAGTTAATTCAAACTAACTAAAATTAGTTCGAATTAGTTAGTTTGAATTAACTAATTCGAACTAGCTTTTGTAAGTGTAGATATAGCCAAAGAGACTGACAAAGGAGGTGCTGTAGTCATCATGAATAGGTTGGATTATGAACGGGAGGCTGCCAGACAACTCTCTAATACCACATTCTACAAGCCACTACCCTCTGATTCCACTGAGGAGTACCAAAAGAAACTACAACATCTGCTTAAGAAACTCCCTGAAGAAGCACAGGAACAAATCGACACAGACACACCCCAAAAACCCTGACCAGGAGTATTCTATCTACTACCCAAGATCCACAAACCCAGGAATCCTGGATGCCCCACCATATTGGGCATTGGCACTCTCACAGAAGTATTGTCAGACAATGTGGACTCTCTCCTCAGGTTAGGCTTAGGGTTAGTGTTAGGGTTAGGGATGAAGCCCTCTACACCAACATTCCACACAAAGATGAACTACAAACCATCAGGAACATTTCCCTGATGCTGATATGGCACACCTGGTAATTGAACTTTGCAACTTTGTCCTGACCCACAACTACTTCAGATTTGGAGATGATCTATACCTGTAAGTCAGTGGCATAACTATGGATACCCACATGACCCCACAATATACCAACATTTTTTATGGCTAACCTAGAACATGAATTCCTCAAATCTCATCCCCAAGTGCCTCTCCTTTACCCACGTTGCATTGATGACATTTTCATCATATGGCCCCACAGGAAAGAGTCCCTTGAAGAATTCCACTGGGATTTCAATAATTTCCACCTTCCCTCAACCTTAGCCTGGACCAGTCCACACAAGAAATCCACTTCTTGGACACTACAGTATGATAAAAGGATGGAAACAGTAACACCACCCTATACCAAAAACCAACTGACTGTAATACATACCTACGTGCCTCCAGCTTCTGCCCTGGACACATTACACAATCCACCATCTACAGCCAAGCCTTAAGATGCAACTGGATCTGCTCCAATCCCTCAGACAGAGACAAATACCTACAGGATCTTTACTAAACATCCTAAAACTACTGTACACACCTGGGGGAGTGAAAAACCAATCAACAGACCCAGACAGGTACCCAGGAATCACCTACTACAGGATAGACCTGACAAAGAAAACAACAGAACACCACTGGCCATCACCTACAGCCCCAAGCTAAAATCCCTCCAAAACATCATCAAAGATCTACAACCTATCCTAGAAAATGATCCTACATGCTCTCCAGGCTTGGGAGGCAGGTCAATCCTTACTTATAGACAGCCCCCCAACCTGAAGCAAATACTCACCAACAACCAAATACCATACAATAAGAACGCTAACCGAAGGACCTATCCCTGCAAAAAAACCTTGTTTCCAACTCTGCCTGCACATTGACTCCAATGACACCACCACAGGTCCCAACCACATCAGCCACACCATCAGGAGCACATTCCCCTGTACATATACTAATGTGGTATATGTCATCATGTGTCAGCAATGTCCCTCTGCCATGCACATTGACCAAACCAGACTGTCTTTATGCAAAAGAATAAATGGATGCAAATCAGATATCAGAAATAACAGCATCCATAAACCAGTAGGGGAATACTTCAATCTCTCGAACACTCAGTAACAGACTTGAAAGATGCCATACTTCAACAAAAAAACTTCAAAAACAGACTTCACTGTGAAACTGCATTTGAAACCAATTTGCAAACTTAACACAATCAGACTGGGTCTGAATAGGGACTTGGAATGGTTAGCACATTACAAAAAGTAATTTTCCCTGTTCACACATTCTCACCTTCTAATCAACTGGTGTGAATGGGCCTCATCTACACTAACTGAATTGACTTTGCTAGCACCTGCCCTCCTTCACCCTGTCATGTGTATATATAGCTCTCAACTGTAGGCCATGTACACACTACAGGAATAATCGCGCAACAAGTCCGTTGCGCTTTAAAAGTCACGTGGTTTTTGTGGCGCAGGATCATGTCCACACTCTGCCGCTTGTGACAGAACAGAGCCCCCTCCCCCCGCAATTCGCGATTTCACAATAAATCCAATTGAATTGTGGGAACCTATCCCACAGTTCCATCTGTCCTGATTTGGCGCTAAGAATCCTGGGTAGAAGGAGAGTAGCGCTGAGCACCATGGGTAAAGTCTTGGTTTCCCATGGTGCATTCTGTTCACCTTGCGTCATGAGAGTTGCTACTAGCAACTGGCGCCCATTTTCAACAGTAGCGCATTGCTTCCCGGAGCTAGCCCCTGCCCTGCAACGCAAGGACACCAAAATGAGAGCCGCCCTCACTGTGGAGAAGCGTGTCGCAATCGCACTGTGGAAAATGGTGACTCCAGACTGCTACTGCTCAGTCACAAATCAGTTTGGAGTCGGTAGGTCGACCGTTGGGTTAGCACTTTCACAAGTGTGCAGAGCCATTAATTGTGTTCTGCTCCGGAGGACAGTGACGTTGGGCAATGTGTGGGAGATCGTTGATGGATTCGCAGCCATGGGATTCCCGAACTGTGAAGGGGCAATAAACGGCTCGCACATGCCTATTCTTGCTCCGGAGCATCTTGCAACTGAGTATATTAATAGGAAGGGCTACTTCTCCATGGTGCTTCAGGCACTCGTGGATCACAGGGGGCATTTCACAGACATAAATGAGGGGTGGTCGGGTAAGGTGCATGATGCTTGCATTTTCCGGAACACGGGCCTGTACCAGAAGTTGCAGGCAGGGACCTTCTTCCCCGATGATAAAATTACTGTTGGGGATGTGGAGATGCCCATAGTCATCATGGGAGACCCAGCCTACCCACTGATGCCTTGGCTCATGAAGCCCTATACTGGAAATTTGGATCCCAGCAAGGAGCGCTTCAATTACCGGTTAAGCCGGTGCCGAATGACCGTGGAGTGCGCCTTTGGGCGCTTAAAAGGCCGCTGGTGCTGTTTGTATGGGAGGCTAGACTTGAATGAGGACAACATTCCAGCCGTCATTGCGGCGTGCTGTGTCCTGCATAACCTCTGTGAAAATAGGGGAGAGAAATTTCCCCCTTCATGGGACATGGAGGCTGAGTGGCTAGAGTTTGCCTTCCAGCAGCCAGCCACTAGGAGTATCAGGGGGGCACAGCTGAGAGCTGTCCACATAAGGGAGGCACTTAGGGTGCATTTTAGTGATGGGCACTCATAGGACGCATTGCATCACTGTGCAGTAGTGTTCCCAAGCACTACTGGGTGCTAATTGGGGGGGGGAGGCGGTGCCAGTGGGCGTGTACTGTACTATGCTTGAATTAGTGAATACTAAACATGCAACAACTAATTTTATTGTGTATCAATAAAGACACTGTGCACAGTTCAAGTGATTCAATTTTATTATTATAAAACATTAAATATTTACAGTAAGCAGTGCCTGCAAAAGGGGCTATAGATGCGTGTAGGTGCATGTCTCAATGCCATAGCTTGGTGCAGGAGTGGATGTAACATTGTACCAGGAGGGTCCCTGGGCTTCAAAATACTGCTTTGAGGGAGAATGGGGCATGGGGTCAGAAAGTGTTGCTGTGGCTGCAAGGTGGGGCAAGCCTGGAGCAGCTGGGTCTGCAGACCAACCATGGTCTTCAGCAGTTGGGTCTGTTCCTATAGGATGCTTATGAGGGCATTCTTCTGCTTCTGCCTCTTAAAATTGTTCTCTTTGTGCTCCTGCTGGCACTCCTGCCTCCATTATCTAGTCTCCCTTGCTGATGCCTTGTTGGACTGCATCAGCTCCTGGAAGATATCCTCCTTGCCCCTGCAAGGCCTCCTCCTTATCTGTCTCAGCCGGTCAGCTGGCGCAGACCACCGACCAGCGAAGGTAGTTTCTAAGGAAAAATGAAACATCATAAGTAGTGCTATTGTTCTCGCTTTGGTTAAGGAGCCGGTAATATGCTCTGCTGCCACATTCCTCAGTGCCCACGGGACAGGTCATTGCCGGGGACTGAAAGGGCTTTTGCAAAGGGAGGTTCTGGTTGCCGAGACAAGACACACAGCTCCATGAACTATTTGCAGTGCTTTGGGCGATTAGTTCACATACGGCACTGCATGTCACTGGTTTTAAGCCAAGACCAGGCTTGTGTGCAGCCATGGTTCCCACTGCTGTGCTTTGCAACTGGCGAGGGAGAGTATCCCTCTATGGGGGAGGGGAAACAGTTGCTCTGCCATCGAATTTAACTAGGAGGCTGTGGAAGTACATCGAGGACACCTTCAGTGATCTCAACGGAGAGGATTTCTTGACAATTACAGCATGCATTGATGCACTGCTCATGTAACGTGGGGTAGACCCCCCCATCCAAAAAAAAAAGAAAGGATGAAACTCAAAATGCCTATTTCCCACACACTCTTCATTTGCCCGCAAAGCTTATCCAGCTAGCATAGAAGCCACTTCTGACTAAACTTACCAGAGTTCCCCTCTGCTGCATCCGAAGACAGTATGGAGAAGGAATCTGGGCAGCACATGTCAGGTGGCGTGGAGAACTGCTCCTGACTCCCTAGGCCAGCTGCACCGCTTTCACCCTCCAGGTCATCCTCCACCTCCACATCCTCGTCGAAGAATTGCTCATCACCGTCTGCTCCGGTATCCTTTTCATGGGGGGGTGCCGACGTGTCCACGGGAGCTTTTGGGGTGGTTGTGGGATCCCCGATCAGAATTGCTTCCAGCTCCTTGTAAAATCAGCATGTAGCCAGTGCTGAACTGGAGCGCTGGTTTGCCTCTCTGGCTCTGTGGTACGTAATCCGCAACTCCTTCACCTTCGACCTGCACTGAAGAGTGTCTCTCTCATACCCCTTCTCTTCCACGGCCTGACAAATCTGGCCAAAAATATCGAAATTCCGCCAGCTGCCACGTAACTGTGTCTGCACAGCAGACTCTCCCCAGATGCCTATGAGATCAAGCACCTCAGCTGTGGTCCAGACTGGAGCACGTTTGCTGCATTGAGCCACCATTTCTCTTGGAGAACACAGCTGCAGCTGCACTCCACGCTGAGCAAACAGGAAGAGTGAAGAATTCAAAAATTCCCGGAAATGATGGGAGGGCAGGTACAGTCACGTCACAGCCACAGAGTGCAGAAGGAAGTGCAGAAGGGATGGAATTGGAATTCTGGGACATTTCCGGACGTTTCATATTGCGCGGCAACCGTACACACACCAACTATCGTGGAATAGCTGTTCCGCGGTAACCGCTACCACCCTCGTTTTGGT
Organism: Pelusios castaneus; assembly: GCA_007922175.1. Classification (NCBI taxonomy): domain Eukaryota; kingdom Metazoa; phylum Chordata; order Testudines; family Pelomedusidae; genus Pelusios; species Pelusios castaneus. The sequence goes on from ML685797.1 coordinate 16,196,172, forward strand.
GGTTTACATGTTGCGCAGTAAGATGGCTGTTACCGCGCAACAACATGGATTTGTGTGTGGACGCTGTGCCTGTTATCGCGCAATAACGATCGTTATCATTCAATAACTTTGTAGTGTGTACAAGGCTGTAGTTTCCACTTTATGCATCTGACTAAGTGGGTTGGAGCCTACGAAAGCTTATGCCCAAAGAAATTTGTTAGTCTTTAAGGTGCCACAGTTTTTGCTGTACAAAGACTAATTCTACTACCCCTGTGGAACTTAATTTCTAATAAATTTTTTCATTTAAAAATTTATTTCATTTTATATTTTTTCCATTTTTTCATTTTATATTTTTCTAATTACTTTTACACTAGTTCATGGTATGTCGGAAGCAGCAGTGAATAATGACATGTCGTGTTATGCAAGGTCATGTTGTGTCATAATAATTACAGGAGCAGCTGTTTTCAATACTTTAGAATAATGGTTCCTGGCTGATACAAGAATGTTAAAAATAGCTGTTCTTCTCAATAGTACACACAGTGTTTATTGCAAATGAATATTTTAGTTCTTTGTTCAAATTGTCAAAATCTAGGAAAGTAAGATATTTAAATCAGTACTGAGATGCAGGCTTGCTTAATGGTTTTGTAAATAAATATATAAAAATTAGACTATTGTGACTCATAATATGTAACAAAATGACATCATATCATATCAACTCATACCATATTCCTCTGTACTACTAAAGACATGGCATGAAATAGTTTCAAATAATAAAATATTAAAATGAAAAATCATTAAATATTTTTAATTAAAAAAATCATTTTTAAAATGAATTTTTTCAGGATCTTTTGGAGAAACTGATATTATTTTGTGGAAATGTTTACATTTAATCAAACTGGCAATTTTCTGGGAACAAAAAATATATGGAATGTATGAATCAGAAATTTCCAACTAATTGATTTTGAATGGTTAGGGAAAGGTGGGGGAATCATCTAGGATTGAAACAACTGAAGAGGAAAAATCCTAATTCAGCACTTGTAAATATAAATTATCTTTTAGCTTGGTTTTAAAAGCACGAGAGAGAGAGAAAATAAAGCAGCATTTTTGCATGTAGATGCTTTTTTTTTTTTTTAAGCATCCCAGAGAGGGATCAAGAGGAAAACTCCTAATCAGCACTGTTAAGATTAAGTGCTAAGTGTCAGACACTGAGGGAATTGGGTTGGGTTTTTTCCTTTTCTTTCAAGGTTTATTAAGTATGTGATCAAGACTGTGAGTGATCAGGGACACTGCAGAAGGGAAAGACTTGAATGTACGACCAGTCCAAAGTTTAGTGATTTAGTGATTCATAATAAAGGGATAATAATGAAACATACAGCTATTCACTGCCTTGATAAGAAATCCTAATCTGACAGTTTTGCAGATTTTAATAGTAGGCAAAAAAGTAAGATAGCAGGAGATAATGCTATTGTGACTGATATACATGGCTAGAGCCACAAGGAGCTGACCAATAAAATGGCTTGGAAACATAGAAGTGTCGTCTTTGAATGACATTAAGAGAAAAGCTACTCATGTTACAGAAAACACTACCAATGAACTACTACTGATGACTCCTTCACAGGAAGACAAAGCATACCTGATAACAGCAAGAGACCTAAAAAAGTCATGTCATGTAATACGTAAGCTTTGTAGCTGCAGAACACTAGATACATTTGAACAGCTACCTGTCTTTTTAATAAATAAACCCAGGAAAACTAAAACCCATGTTGTCATATCTAAATATACAGTAAGTGCCACCACAAAAAGCTTGACTAATCTCATATTCTAGAAAATAACAACTTTAAAAAAAATTTAATCCAGTTACAGCAATGGAGACCAAATATAGAATATCAATTTATTATTGATCCCTATTAAATTAACTACTTAAAGCTCAGGTCTGAATGACTGAGTAAATAAGTAGAAAAAGCAGAAAGGGATGATCACTTACGTGAATTAGAACATCTATGATTTCTCAGAAGAATGATTTTTATTATTACACACACACACACACACACACACACACACACAAGAGAAAGAATATTTTGGTGGCGACACAAGTGTGATTATGGTCTAATTTCATATGCTGTCCAGAACCTGGCTAATAGGTAGATCAGACAGATTATGTGATACAGTGTCCACTATATTTTAAAATTAAGATAAAAAACAAACTTTGTTTAAGAAAGGGCAAGAAACTATGAGCCAAACAGTAGTCAATACTCTTGAGCAGGAAGAGGAATGGGAGAGGTGGACAAAAGTGGGAGCATGGGACAGAAGAGTGCTGCCTCTGTACTGTTGTTTCCCTCCCTCTATCTATAGAAGCTCCTCTGAGGGACTTGGGTTCCTAAATTGCAGAGACATTGGACATGGATGGGAGAGCAGGTGTCATAGTATAAGAGGACAACAATTCACCACATCATTATCGCTCCCACCAACCCCACAGATTAGTCCCAAATCAGTCAGTGCTGTTCTAAATTGTCTCCATCTGAGAATTCCAGGTGAAAGAAGGATCTCTTCACAATTCTCTCTGAAAGGAAGTCTTAGGCTGACTGTGGTTGTCACCCCTTAACCTTTTCTTTGTTAAGCTAAATAGATTGAGCTCTTTGAGTATATCGCGATAAGGAATGTTTTCTAAGCCTTTAATCATTCTGATGATTCTTCTCTAAACCCTCTCTAATTAAATCAACAACCTTCTTGAATTATGGACACAAGAACACCTGGGGCTCAATCCACTGAAGTCAGTTTGAGTAAGGATTGCAAGAGCCCATTACTGTTAACACCTGTCAATTATTAACAATACACATTCGGTTCACAATGAAACCCCTGGGTTCATACCAAACCTTATCTCTTTCTTCTTGGAAAAACTCAGAAAATCTTGGAAAAACATTCCGCCCCCCCCCCAGGCTTTCATGGATTGTAAGTTTGTAAGTATGTAAGTATATATATATATATATATATTTTACAAGCTTTGGAAGTATATATTGAAAGGTTATTATCCATCACATCAGTAGTCTGTAGTCAAATCTCCCACTTTAATGCAATGTCACTAGCTGGTTGAGCCATAAAGCTTCATGGTTTTTGACAGAGCTTTGAAATTGAAGCGTTGAGACTTGAGACTGCAGATTGCATAACATTCCAGTACCTAGACTTATCTGAATATTAATTTAACGGGATAGTGGCAAATTGGAATTCTATTGTAAAAAAATCCCTACCTCTGTTTGTGATAACACTTTATTTTACTCAAACTGAAAGAATGTAAAAGCATTCCACTTGCTTGTTACCATGTGTGATGTGACTGTTTAAATTTTACTCAGCTTGGACAATTGGGTTGGTTTCAGTTTCTGATTTTCATGAACTGGCAGAGTGTTGTCATTGTTTTTACTGAAAGTGAAATGTTTAAAATCCAAAAGATGAACTGTATTTATTGAATTTAAAAAACATAATTTTATCCTTTATTCACCATTGTGTTCTTCTATTTCATATCAGTGTCATGTCATTGCAGTTAAACTGGAATAGCACAGTGGTGAAGCAGGTCTTTAATTAACATTAGTTTTTTGTAAAATCCTTTAAAATATAATTTATATGTGATAAATGCATCTGGGTAATACACACACATTTATATACTCATACACACTTGGACATTTTGGACCTAAAATGAGTTTATAGCATCCCTTTAAGAATTAAGCCATTTCCAACCCTAATCTAAGAATTGTAAAATGTAGATTGACTTTAGTGTAGTTTGAAAACTCCAAGCTCTTATACTAGCTATCAAATTTGAATTAAAGTCTTAGGCTATGTCTACACTTACTAAAGTTAGTAAAATTTAGTTCGAACTAAGCAAGTGCAATTCATGGCACTTGCTTAGTTCGAATTAGTGAATTGCATTGAGTTCAATGGGCTGGTTAGTTCGAACTAAGCAATTAGTTCGAACTAATATGGCCACATTGTTTAATTTGAACTAACCAGTTTGAATTAACCCTTAGTTCAAATTGCATATTCAAATTTATTAGTTCAAATTAAGGAAACCCTTAATTTGAACTAATGAAAGCCTAGTGTAGCCATGGCTTAAGTTAGTTCGAATTAAGCTTCCTTAATTCGAACTAACTTGCCAGTGTAGACATAGCCTTAGACTGCAAGAGTAAAAAATCAGGACAGAGGGTGGCACCGAGAGGAAAAAAAAAAAAGCACCAAGTATCAAGACTATTGCTATACAATTGGAACATCTGGTCACCCTATAAAGTCTACATGTCTGTGATAGTAACTGCATTTAAGCAGTTGCTACAAAGTTTTTAAGAAAAGGAAATTAGTGACAGATGGTTAGACAGCAAAAGGCAGCTATATTATATTAAAAAGCTAATTTGAGAAAAAATATAGTGTCAAAAAGAATGATCATCACACTCTGAATGTGAAGAGATTAAGGACAACTTTCTCAATTCCATATTTGTCAATATCACTTTTCAGCAGATTTAGTGCCCCATTATCATCCTTACTTCTGCCATTCTAAAGCTGGCAGCTGAAGCCTTAGTGCTACCTCCCAGTGAGGGATTGGGTGAGCGGGAAGGAGAACCTGACTCTGGGTGGCAGGGCTACGGCTGTCAGCGAGGCTCCAGCTGTCCCCTTTATCCCAACCCCTACCTCCCAGGCATGCACAGCTCTTCCACATGAGCTCTAGCCACCCAGGGCTGACAGACAGAACTCTTTACAAAAAACCACACACACAGCTCACACTTCCCTTGACACATTCCCACATCTCCTTCAGAGACCCACCCCATAGGCTGAGAACCATTGGATTAAACAGAGTTATCTTCCACATCACAAATGAGCAGGAGCCCTGATAGTTTAATATCATTACTGGAACAAGGGATCTACGCCTATTAGTCTGTGGCCCCTTTCATACATTTAAACTTTCTTTATCAGAGGAAATTGCCGAAATAAAAGAATTAAAAGTTTGTTTGTTTGGTTTTTCATGTTGAAGTAAAGAGTTAATGAACATGTTTGTAGTGTTGTAGCTTAGTTGGTCTCAGAATATTGAGTGAAGACTCAAAGGGGCAGATATTCTTCATGGCAGAAGATGTAGGATAGATTCATTTCTCAAAATAAGAGGGGCTGTTGTTTATGGGGTCTTTGGAATCAAACTGGGGGAAGGTGCTCTGGGCTGTGAAGATGACAGGAAAGCAGAGCCAAAGCTGACATACATTATCATAGCTTCTTTGACATCTTTGACAGAGCCGCTGGCCATTATCTTTGAGAACTCATGGCGAACAGGGGAGGTCCCAGAGGATTGGAAAAAGGCAAATATAGTACCTCTCTTCAAGAAAGGAAAAAAAGGAGGATCCGGGGAACTACAGACCGGTCAGCCTCACCTCAATCCCTGGGAAAATCATGGAGCAGGTCCTCAAAGAATCCATCCTGAAACACTTGGAGGAAAATAGAGTGATCAGGAACAGTCAACATGGATTCACCAAGGGTAAATCGTGCCTGACCAACCTGATTCCCTTCTATGATGAGATGACTAGATTTGTGGATGTGGGAAAAGCCATTGACGTGTATACCTTGACTTTCGCAAGGCTTTTGATATGGTTTCCCACAGCATTCTTGTCGGCAAGTTAAGAAAGCATGGGTTGGACGAGTGGACCGTAAGGTGGATTGAAAACTGGCTAGATCAACAGGCTCAGCAGGTAGGAATCAATGGCTCGATGTCTGGTTGGCAACCGGTAACGAGTGGAGTGCCCCAGGAGTCGGTCCTGGGGCCGGTTCTATTCAACCTCTTCATTAATGATCTTGATGATGGAATAGACTGCATGCTTAGTAAGTTCGCGGATGACACCAAGTTGGGGGGAATGGTAGATACTCTGGAGGGCAGGGACAGGATCCAGGGAGACTTGGATAAATTGGAACACTGGGCCGAAAGAAACCTCATGAGGTTCAACAAAGACAAGTGCAAAGTCCTGCACTTAGGACAAAAAAATCCCATACTCCTACAGGCTGGGGACCGATCAGCTAAGTAGCAGCGCTGTAGTAAAGGACCCGGGGGTTATGGTGGACACCAAGATGAATATGACCCAACAGTGTGCTCTTGTTGCCAAAAAGGCCAATGGCATATTAGGCTGCATCAGTAGGAGTATTGCCAGCAGATTGAGGGATGTGATAATTCCCCTCTATTTGACTCTGGTCAGGCCGCATCTGGAATACTGTGTCCAGTTTTGGGCTCCCCACTACCGAAAGGATCTGGACAAATTAGAAAGAGTCCAGCGGAGGGCAACAAAAATTATTAGGGGGCTGAGGCACATGACTTATGAGGAGAGACTGAAGGAACTAGGCTTATTTAGTCTACAGAAGAGAAGACTGAGGGGAGATTTGATAGCAACCTTCAACTACTTGAAGGGTTGCTCCAAAGAAGAGGGAGGTAGGTTGTTCTGGATGGTAACAGAGAACAGAACAAGGATCAATGGTTTCAAATTACAGCTGGGGAGGTCGAGGTTGGATATTAGGAAAAACTTTCTCACTAGGAGGGTGGTGAAGCATTGGAATGGGTTACCTAGGGAGGTGGTAGAATCTCCATCTTTGGATATTTTCAAGGCCCGGTTAGACAAAACCCTGGCTGGGGTGATTTAGTGGGAGTGGTCCTGCTTTTTAGCAGGGGGTTGGACTAGATGATCTCGTGAGGTCCCTTCCATCCCTATTATTCTATGATTCTATCAGTGGAGCCCTGAACATTTACGTCAGCGAAGGAGCTTCCTTTTTGTGACTTAAATTGGTTGACCTGCAGTGTTATATTCCAGATCAATTTTAGCATAGCATAGTACTGTACTTTAAGATTTGACTCAGTTAAGTGTCAACAAAGGCTATAATTTCCTGTCTAGTACAAAGCTGTAGAAAGCATCTCTAATCATAAAGCAGAGTAGACATCTTACACTCATGTTCTCTTTCTTATGAGAAATTCGGAGACCACTTTACTATCTTTTCATAATGGTACTTCCAAAGAACCCATAGTAGGTAGGGGGCAGTGGGGAAAGTATCTTAGGGTATGTCTACACTGCCAGGTTTTTGTGGATCAATGCAGGGGGATCAACTGAGCAGGTCATGGAGACCCGCTCAGTCAGTCCTGGAAGTATTCTCCAGTCAATGACATCAATCCTCCTCCCCAAAAGGAGTAAGGCTGCATCAGCCAGAGGGTACTTCCAGTTGACGCAGCACAGTGAAGACACCGCAGTCAAGCAACGTAAGTCACTGGGAGATACGCAAACTATATAATGCATATCACCCATTAACTGATGGCAACAGTGTAGACCAAGCCTGAGGTGAGCTCTTTGATGCATTGTGCTTCAGTTATTTTGTATTTGTACTCCAAACACACAGAGACCCAATGAATATCAGGGATCAAAAACATTCTCCTACCATTGTGAGGGCCTCGGACACAGATGCACTTTCTCCCTTCTATTCTCTGTGGCATGTACTATCCTTTGAGCTCTCACACTGCCACAACATTAATACTATATTGGGACACACCAAAGTATAACTATATATTATTTTGCAAATAGTGAGAAATGAGCTGTTGTTTGCGTGTAGTGCAGTAGGTTTCTAACAGCTTTTGGCATGCCATTCTCCCCCAGTACTAAAAGGTCTAGTGTTTAGGGATTGATGGTCACCCAGGGCCAGGCTACAAAATCTCTACCACAATGAGGCAGAGTGGCTTCCCACACCATACTGAATTCTTCTTGGATTTAAGTGAAATTTATGTATTAAAAAATATCAAGAAATGAGTCTGGGTATCACTGGCATCACTGACTATTTAGAAGACGGCTCCATTTGTGGCAACTTCTAGTCTTCTAAATCCATTTCAAAGCATAGCATGAAGACACAACAGGGTTTGTTTTAGTCAGCCAAGAATTCACTTTTCATTTTCCTGGCAGGTGTACTGGTATATAATCCTCAAAAGGCCAAAGATGAGGGGACTGCCAAGGCTCTTCTAAGATGAAAGACATAAAGCCTTTTTACACATAAGCTAACTAACCTATTTTCTGAAAGTGTTGGGATCTGACGTAACCCTTTACTGCCTATATTTTTCTATTTTAAAGAACCTGCTGTGGATGCCATGTGATCCACACCTTAGCAAGCTGAAAAACTGATGGTTCCTCCTTGACCCCTGTGGTCATCCTTGCCTCCTCTATCTATTCCATTCTTTTGTCTTGTTTATAGAGAGTTGGAAGTTTTCAATTTTTATTTGAAATGCAATTACAGAATCTGCAAATACTAAAAACCCTAGTAGTACAAAAAGGACACAAAGCTGAAACTTTAGTAAAGGTGTCTATGAGCAGCACTGTTATTGCACTGCTTTTAAAAATATTTGCTATAGGATGCTCTTAACCTGACAATCACAAAGGATCCAGTGTTTTTAATTGCTGGCTGCCTGTACCACTTTCAAGCTGATGAAATCCAGACTCTCCTGTCATATTACAGGTTTTGCTCACTCTTCTCTTCAAATCCCTCCCTTAAAGCCCTGTTCTTGTAGAAATCCTCCCTACTTCAGTTTTCATACCAATAGTTCACCACACCTTCCTTTCCCTAAACTGTTATCCCAAGACATTTTTGTTGTCTGTCTCTTAGATTATAAGGCAGAGGTAGTAAATGATGACATTTTTGCTAGGCGCTTGAGAGACCTTGATTTGTAATGTTATATTGTCTCTCTTTTGGAAGATTCTTGTAGATGATGGGTCACAACATAATTCTGTTAAGCCTGAAGAAGTAAGTGAGGCATGGGAACCTCTGCCTATCTTACTTTGTATTCTTTATTTCTATTAGAAAAGTTGATATAAATATTGAGATCAGCTAAGAAGAGAAGCTGCTGTGGTGCTGTCCATGATTCCCTGTTTCTGGGGCTAGTACTATAATGACTGCAGTCCACCCAGAAGACAGCCACAATACACATATTCCAGCTTCACTCCTGACCTGCCGTGTTGCACTTCTAATCAGGAGTCTGAAGGGAGAGTGAAGTAGAACTGGCTATGCCTCCTCTACACCATCTGGGGACTCCCCTAATACTAGGAAATCAAGGCTGCTTTTCACTCCCTTTCTGCTGCTGAAGTAGAGCAGAGATGGCCTGTGAAAATGTGGCTCATCTTGGTCAATGATTAGACAGGATGGTAGAGATGTATGGGACAGGAAACACAGATTGCTTTGGCAGTATACACATGAGGTTTATGTGCATGAATGAATTTCTGTCATTTAATTTTCATTTTGCTACCCAGTAGACTTCTGCCTGTCTCTTTCACTGTGTTAAAGAGATAACTGACATAGCACGTTGTACATTGCAGAGAGGGCTGAGCACCCACCCTCTGCAAATCAGGCCTCTTCAAGGTGCCTCAAGTGAGATGCCAAAAACCGCAGATCCCCAAATTACCAGTCACTCTTGAAAATGCAGACCAGAGCCCTTAATTCACATTTCTGTGAGCAGTCACATGAATATTATGGAAGCAGCAAAAAGGCTAACAAAAATCATTTTAAATAGAAAATAGCAAAAGGTTTATTTTAATATAATTTCTATTTTCTGTTTCTGTTCATAAGGGGAAATCTCTTTCAGTGTTCAGTGTATTTCATACAAGCAGCTCTGATGTACCCAGATATTGAGTCAATGGACGGAGTGAATTGCTGTAGTAGCGGTTATCTGGTGTAAGTTCCCCATCTTCAAAGCATCTGGCAAAGTGGGATTTTCTCCCATGAAAGCTCATGCGATAAATAAATTGGTTAGTCTTTAAAAGTGCCACAGGACTCCTTGTTTGTTTGGTTTCCTTATAGAAACACTAAGTCTTTACCCAGGCACTAATTTTTCAATAGTCAGTCTACTAAGCTATTGAAAAACCATAACATAGAGTAAAATGTTTATTCTGGGGTTGCAAGGCAATCTTCCAGACATCTATATCCTTATGAACAGTCTCTGACATGCATGGGTTTTGCCAGGGGCAAAAAAAACCCCACAGCTAAAATTAATTTACAGCCATTATTTCTAACAAGTAGCAGTGCTCACCCAGGGCCAGCCCAACCATATAAGTGAACTAGGCAATCACCTAGGGTGCCAGGCTTTAAGGGGCACCAGATTAGAGGGAGATTTTTTTTACATGTTATCTCTTATGACATGTGAGGGAGGGGGTGCCAAAATCATAGTTCACCTAGGCTGCCAAAAACCCTTGGGCCGGCCCTGTGCTCACCTGAAAAGATTTGCCAGAAGAATGCATTTAATACAAATGTGTAGCCATTGTTGTCCTAAAGTGAACACTTTGATAGTAATAATTAAGGGCTAGACTGTGGCTTCTGGCAAGAGTCCATGCAGAAGTGGGACGGCAAGGGGCTCCACTGCTTGGGAATCTCTCATGGACAGGCATAGCAAACTCAGTCAGAATGGCTGCATGGGCTTTCAGAGTAAGAGGCAAGGACCAGTACCAAGAGAGAAATTACAGTGTGTACTCACTCTTTGTGCTTTTCTGGCTGATATGGAAAGGGGATAGGGATTCTCATTCCCTGTCTCTTTTGGGTTAGCACAAACAATAGGCAGGCACTGTAATATTTCCACCCTCCTTAGTCACATTGTGATGGGGGGAGGAGGGAGGCTCAAAGAGGAAGGCTTATTGCACACAATCCCCTGACATTACACATCGATGCAAGGCCAATCAAAATCTAGTCTTAAAAAGAGGAGAAAATAATCAATTTTATGGCGTTTGTTAAATGTACAACATATTACTTTGCTCTATTAAAAGAGTACATGAAGAATGAATACTAGACAATGGCCCCCAAACATATACATCCCTAACATAGAGTAGGTGCAGGGTGGGCCCGGCCAAGGGCAGCTTCCGGTCATGTGACTGGAAGCTGCCCCCTATGAGGGATGGGGAGAGCCACCATGCCCAGACTGGTAGTGGTGTGAACTTCGCCACTGCAGCCACTGGGCCAGCCAGCAGCTGGTGGCGGCAGCTGCAAATGGTGCAGAGGTGCCGGCACCCAGTGCATTTTTGTGATGGTACTCAGGGATAGTACCGGCACCTTTTTTTCCACAGGGATGCGGCCCTGGCTCCTGCCGCTGCCGTTGGCCCCAGGTCCCTGGCCAAGAACCAGCACTTTTTTTTTCTTTAAACAGAAAAAGCACTGCTGGCCCCTCTGCCTGTTTGTGACTATAGCCACCAGGCCCCACTGCCGTGAGCAGAGGAGCGGTGCCGCTGCCTCTGCCCCGCTCATGGCTGCCAGCTGCTGGGCGTCCCCGTGGCTCTGGAAGCAAAGTTCGCACTGCTGCCAGGGTCTAAGGTGTGTGGGCCTCAGGGACAAGTTGGTGGGCCTCTGGTCCACCCATGGCTGCACCCCTGACATAGAGAAATGCCCTTACACTAAATGGTAACCTATCCCTGGAGAGAGCAAACTGATTTCATTTAAAAAGTAACATACTAGTCAAGGTGAGAAAGAAGTTCAGAATCTGACCCAAGAGACAGAGAGGGAGAGCACACATCTGAAAACACTTTACCTGCTTCTGCAGTGGTTTACAACCAGCTGCCACTTTGTGTACCTAAACAGTTAATCTCAGCCCTCGAACATAATGAAATACCACCACTCATGAAAAACACCTGAGCAGAACATACCCATTGTTTTAATGGGAGGTTAGAATGACTCTGTTAATGAAAATTAGTGATGACTTTAAAAAAAAATAAAACACCTGAATTTCTGGTACCCATTACTTGACGTGAAAGATCCACCTTCAGAAGGCTAAATACGAAACTCCAAAAGACTGCAAAACACATACACTTTTCATCCAAATGGTCTCTATAAATAACTCTACCCAGTCTTAAGACAGTGAAGTTACATACCTGGGCATATACTTTATGATCAGATTTTTAAAAAGTTACTCACCAGTATAATTTATGGCTCTCTTACCTTTTCTTTCGTTACACTTACTTTAACACGAAGTGATAACATAGCCAGTTAGAATCATAGAACCATAGGGTTGGAAGGGACCTCACGAGGTCATCTAGTCCAACCCCCTGATAAAAAGCAGGACCACTCCCACTAAATCATCCCAGCCAGGGTTTTGTCTATCCGGGCCTGTTTAGTTTATATTGTTATTTCCTTGGGTAAGCGAGTGTGTCATCATTGTGGAAAACCTTCTGGACTGCAATCCCTCTTTGGACGAGCTTTACCTTTTTCCTTATATTTGTCCTTCTCAATACAGTTTAATAAATTAAAATTTTAAATATGTTCGTATTGTTCAAGACAAAGCATCACCAGCTGAGTCCATACTGTGGAAAATGAGTAGGTAAAGGCTGGGTGTCAAGACGTTTGCAGATAATACTGAAAATATTACATAGCAACTTTATTTAAACAATGTTTATTTTAATAATTGTACCTGAATACTGAAGTTAGGTTTATTGGACTATAATTGCCAGGATCGCCTCTGACGCATTTTTTTTTAAAGGCATCATTACATTAGTTATTATCCAGTCATCTGGTACAGACGCTAATTTAAACAATAGCTGCCATACAACACTGCAATTGTAGATCTGCGTTGTAGCTATGCAATTTCATATGTGGGTGAATGCCAACTGGTCCTAATGGCTTACCGCTATTGAATTTGTCAATTAGTTCCGCCTCTTGGGAGAGTGCCTTAGATTTGTCATCTAATTAGAATGTCTCAGGTGTTGGAGTCTCCCTCACATCCGCTACAACAAAGACTAATGTAAAGAATTAATTTAACATCCCCATAACAACGTTGTCTTCTTTGAGTGGTCTTTTAGCAACTTGATCATCCAGTACCTCCACCCCCACTCCAATTGTTTGGCAAACTTCCTGCTTCTGATGTACTTTTAAAAAAAAAAACAACAACAAAAAAACCTGCTATTAGTTTTTGTGTCTTTTGGTGGTTGCTCCTCAAATTCTTTTTTGGCCTGCCTAATTACACTTGACTTGCCAGAGTTTATGTTTCTTTCTATTTTCCTCAGTATAATTTCACTTCAAATTTCTGAAGGACAACTTTTTGCCTCTAACCACGTCTTTTACTCTGTTTAGCCACGGTGGCATTTTTTGGTCTTTTTAAAAAATTATTTGGGATATACATTTCATCTAAGCCTCTATTACAATGTGTTTAATGTAGTTTTCATGCTGCTTGCAGGCATTTCAGTCTTGTGACAGTTCCTTTAAATTCTTTTTAACTAGCTTCTTCTTTTTTTGTATTGACTCCTTTTTAAGTTAAATGATACAATTGTTGATTTATTAGGCATTTCCCACCTGATAAATACTTAACATTCAATTGTATTATGATTGCTCTTACCAGGCTGTTCAGTTATATTTACTTCTTGGACCAAATCTTGTGTGAAACTTAGGACAAACTCAAGAACTGCCTCTCTCTTTGTGGATTCCTGGACTAACTGCTCCAAAAAAGCAGTCATTTATGGTATCTATAAATTTTATCTTTGCAACCCATTTTGAGGAGATATGTTCCCATTCAGTCTGAGGGTATTTGAATTCTCCCAGTATTACTGAGCTTTCTGTCTCTTTCAGCTCTGTGAGCAGTCAGAGAGTTGATGGCATAGTACTACTGCTGTACTCCTATTATTCAAACATGGAATTTCTATCCCTCAAGATTTACGGTACAGTTTGATTCATAAAATATTTTTTTACTATGTTTTCTTTCACGTATAGTGCACTGCCCCACCAGTATGACCTCCTCTGTCATTTCTATATAGCTTGTACCTGGTATTACCATGTTCCATTGATTATCATCATTTCACCACATTTCTGTGATGCCTATTATGTCAATATCTTAATTTAATACCCAGCATGCAAGTTCATCCACCTTAGTATTTAATCTTCTTGCATTTGTGTGCAATCACTTATAAAATGTCAATATTTAGTTGTCTGCCTTCATGTGATGTAATTGAATGGGACTCTTGAATTTGACTCTTTTTCTTCAGTTCCTACTTGTACTTTATAAACATTTGGCCTCACCTCTTTACTAGGATATAAAGTATCCCTTTTAATCAATCCTCCCCTAAGGAGTGTGTCTGTCCAAACCATGTGCTCCTCATCACTTGCCAGCTTTTACCCAACCCTTTGATTAAAAGCTCTTCTAAGATCTTTTTAATATTACATGCCAGCAGTTTTATTCCATTTTGGTTTTGGTACAGTCCATCCTTCCTATATACACAGCTCCTCCTTTCGCTTAAGGTTCCCTGGTTCTAATACAATTAAATAATTCCTCCAAACACCATTGTCTCTTCCATGAAGTTCTGCCTATCTAACTGGTCCTACATGTGGAACTGGAAGCATTTTGTAGAATGCCACCATGGAGTTCCTAGTCTTTAATCTTTTACCTAGAGACTCTCTGCTACCTTTCTCCATGCTATTGGCACCTACATATACCATGATATGCACCAGTACTGTATGTAAGTCTCTCTAGGTGTCTTGAGAGGTCTGCAGTCTTCTCACCTGACAGGCGATTCATCATGCAGTTCTCCCAGTCATCACAAATCCCATTATCTGTATTTCTAATAATTGAATCCCCCATTACAATTACTAGTCTCTTCCAAACAAATAGGTCCCCTCACTCAGAAGGGTATTCTCAGTACTAGAGGACACCACAATATCTAGAAGGAAGGCCCTAGCTAAGGGATTATTTCCTTTCACTCCAGCTTGATGTTCTCCTTCCTTGACACATTCATTCTCTTCAAAGGCATGGAGTCTGTCAGACTTGTGGTGGGACCACTCTATTGTGTCTCGGAAAGATTGTCTATGTACATTGGTTTCCCTTAGGAAATCCAGGTCAGCCACTCAGGTGGCAAGAGCCTTTGCTCTAAGGGCTGTGACTTGCTTGCATCAAATATATGCATATACCACCTACCCACAAAGCAGATAATCGTACTTTCTGCATTCAGTACAATAAGCGAAATAGCCCTGTCTCTGCTGTTGGACCTCTGTTTTATTTTACTCTTGCTAGGGTGTCTTTTGTTGTTGTTGTTCTTTGTGTAGTGAGGGGATGGGGGGCTTATTGGCCCAAATTTAGAGAATGTTTATTAGGTGTATCTGTCTCTCATGCTTTCCTTCTAAACTCTCTCACACAACTCCCTTGTTTGCTAGCTTGTTGGGTCACTTATGAATTGGCTTTTTAAACCTCTGTTCTCCTGAGTTCACCTGGAGCAGAATGGGGCAGAACTAACCCTGCCCCAGCTGCCTGAACGGAGAGAAGATCCAATCAGCAGGGCCCACAGGACTAGCAGCTGAGTAAAGCTGGGCCTGAAGAGAGTAACTGGCCAATTAAGAACAACTGCTCCCCCAGTGGTTGACTGGGGAAGAAGAGCAAGGAGAACATGCCCAAAGAAGAGGTCTGGCACTCTACAGCCAGTTTGTAGCAGAGTCAGCATGGGCAAGGAGCCCAGGGCCAGAGAGACTGAATTCTGTATGGGAAATGGGTTTGCACACAGTAAATAAAGAGCCTGCACCAGACACAAGAGAGAATCTTTGGTGGAAAAAATACAGGAGCAGTGGCACTCTGTTACGTAGCCCTACTCTCTTGTCAAAGAATCCTAAAGGGATTAAGGAACAAAGGATGGAAGACTTCATTAGGAAGCTCTCAGCCTTGCCTAGCAAGCTACTAAACTCAGCTTTAAACTGACCACACTATAAACTTCAATTAAGCAGGCACACAGCAAACAAACAAGCCCAAAACACAAACAAAATCACCCTCAGGGTCACATAGTTGTTCCTCCTTCACCTGGAGAACTTTTTTTTACAAACCCGTTTGTGCTTTTGGTAAGTCCCCGGGCTGCCAGCCATTTAAATAGGTAATATTGCAATCTTAACCATCTTGGTAAGCCCAAGGAAGAGGGTGATTTGGTGGTTGTATAAAGACAACATAGCAGCTGTGATTGCCTCTGCCTTCCCAATACACACCTGTTTGAGTAGCAGAGGAAAGGGGTGTGGCAGACTAAAGCAAGTGTTGTGTTTTCACAGCAAACATAATATGAACAAAGGCAGAGTGGGGGGCAAATAACCATGTTTACTAATAACATATAGCACACAAGTCCTTTCCACCTGTATCTGCTGCAGTAGTGCCTTCTGAAATGACAGTGAGTGGCCACTAAAGGATTCAATGATTATTTAAAGGAATACTGCCCAATTCCTATACAACACAGGGTCTGTGGCCAGAATGCACCAAACATCACACTGGTTCCTGGTTCAGTTTACAGTTGCTGGGGCCTGGCAACAACTGGTTAATGAGAGATATGCGTGACCAGATTTAACATATTTAGTCACCTAACTTTAGATAGAATCATAGAAACTGGAAGGGACCATGAGAAGTCATGGGCTAAATTTACACTAGAAAAAGTTAGGTCAACTTTGTTAAGTCGACTTAATAAGGTCAACTTTAAGTTGACCTAAAGTCAACCTTATTAAGTCAATTTAACAAAGTGGTTTCCCTGAACGGGGACTAAGTCATAGAATCATAGAATAATAGGGTTGGAAGGGACCTCACGAGGTCATCTAGTCCAACCCCCTGCTAAAAAGCAGGACCACTCCCCCTAAATTATCCCAGCCAGGGTTTTGTCTAACCGAGCCTTAAAAATCTCCAAAGATGAAGATTCTACCACCTCCCTAGATAGCCCATTCCAATGCTTCACCACCCTCCTAGTGAGCAAGTTTTTCCTAATATCCAACCTTGACCTCTCCAGCTGTAATTTGAAACCATTGCTCCTTGTTCTGTCCTCTGTTACCCTCGAGAACAGCCTAGCTCCCTCCTCTTTGGAGCAACCCTTCAAGTAGTTGAAGGTTGCTATCAAATCTCCCCTCAGTCTTCTCTTCTGTAGACTAAATAAGCCTAGTTCCTTCAGTCTCTCCTCATAAGTCATGTGCCTCAGCCCCCTAATCATTTTTGTTGCCCTCCGCTGGACTCTTTCTAATTTGTCCACATCCTTTCTGTAGTGGGGAGCCCAAAACTGGACACAGTACTCCAGATGCGGCCTGACCAGTGTCGAATAGAGGGGAATTATCACATCCCTCGATCTGCTGGCAATACTCCTACTGATGCAGCCTAATATGCCATTGGCCTTTTTGGCAACAAGGGCACACTGTTGGCTCATATTCATCTTCCCATCCACCATAACTCCCAGGTCCTTTTCTACAGCGCTGCTACTTAGCTGATCGGTCCCCAGCCTGTAGCAGTGCATGGGATTTTTCCGTCCTAAGTGCAGGACTTTGCACTTGTCTTTGTTGAACCTCATGAGGTTTCTTTCAGCCCTGTGTTCCAATTTGTCCAGGTCTCCCTGGATCCTGTCCCTGCCCTCCAGAGTATCTACCATTCCCCCCAACTTGGTGTCATCCGCAAACTTACTAAGCACGCAGTCTATTCCATCATCAAGATCATTAATGAAGATGTTGAATAGAACTGGCCCCAGGACCGACCCCTGGGGCACTCCACTCGTTACCGGTTGCCAACCAGACATCGAGCCATTGATTTCTACCTGCTGGGCCCGTTGATCTAACCAGTTTTCGATCCACCTTACGGTCCACTCGTCCAACCCATACTTCCTTAACTTGCCGACGAGAATGCTGTGGGAAACCGTATCAAAAGCCTTGCTAAAGTCAAGGTATATCACGTCAACGGCTCTTCCCGCATCCACAAATCCAGTCATCTCATCATAGAAGGAAATCAGGTTGGTCAGGCACGATTTGCCCTTGGTGAATCCATGTTGACTGTTCCTGATCACTCTATTTTCCTCCAAGTGTTTAGATCGACTTTAGATCGCCTTTAGATCGACCTGATAAAGTGGACTTAAGCGTCCACACTGTGCCTAGGTTGACTTAAGGAGTCGACTGAAGGGTGAGGTCGACCTAACCAGCGGTTCTTAGTAGGTCGACCAAGCTTTCGTTAAGTCGACTTAAGGAATTTCTCAAATCAATTTAATGAAAATCTGGTGTGGACAAGGACTAAGTTAGGTCGACTTAAGCCTCCTTAATCCATGTCAGTCATTTTCCGTACACTCTTCAGTATTGCCATCCTTCCACATCAGTTATTCTCCATTCTATCCATATTGTTCTTCCTCAGACCACTGCAAAGCCACATTCCCTTCCACCCTGTACCTGCCATAATGTTATTTATATGGCATGAAAATGTATTGTATTTGGTTAATGCAGATTACCAATAGCATACCAACAAAAGCCACATTTGTTTTCCCCTGAAGATCACCACCAATACAGAATCTAACAAGGACTGCCTTTCCCAATAGTTTAGTTTTGAAATTCTTTGCTATGCTTGTAACTAGCAACTTACAATTGAATAAAAGTATCTGAATTACAAAAATCAGAATTCTCACATACCTTGACTTTAACATATTTCACTAAACACAAAGAAGCCAATAGTGATTCTCAGAACCAGAGCCACGTGTTGCTGGAGCAGAGACATGCAACCTGGGTGATACTGGCTAGAGTCATTAAGTGTGAGGTAGTAGAATTCTGCCAGGGTTACTACTGGGGTGTGATCATTGGTACACCTTGGTCACACCTCTTTCAGGTATTTAGCACTCCCAACCACACTAGCAGGCCCTGTGAGACTCAAGGAATGACATTTTCATATTATTGAGGCATTCTGCATGAGGGTGGTGGAGGTAAAAGGAATTGCCTGCACTGTTTTACGTCAGCAGAAGCACACTGTGATGGATACTCACTAGCAGATTGGCACCTCCTATAGGTTGTCTGGGGATTAGTTTCAAGCTGATGCCCACATCCACAGTCTGCACACTGTCACTCTGCCTTCCAGTTTTCCTATGGCCCTTCCTGAAGCTGTTAGGACCTACATCATCTTCTTTGTTAGCTCCTTCTGGGGGCAGATTGGCTCCTCAAGAGTCCAGCCACTTTCCCAGTGACCAATGCAGTTTCTTAATCGCACCACTTATTCCACCACTTTCCCAGTAGTTATTGGCAGTGGGCAGGTGGGACACAGGCCTGGGCTTGGCCCAGAGACCCTGTGGATCATAGCTTCCTGTTGCACCTGTTATAAAATTGTGATACTTAGCCATTTTAAGATACCTAGACAGTTTATGTTAGCATGAGTAGATAATAGTTTAGTTTAGCATAAGTGAGCAACAGTATTGAAGCCTTAGGCTGTGGGAAGGTAATCTTATAACCCCTTACCCCTCTGGGTGTCCAAGAAGCTTCAAGAGATGCAAACATCCTGCTTCGAAAGAAAACAAAGACCCCTAGAAGCTATATATCTATTGGTGATAAGGTAAAGAAAGAAACAGACATCCTGCTGCAGGAAGAAGTAAGAAAAACACGAGTGATGAGGACAGGACCAAGAAGGGTGAAGGCCAGGCCAGGCGCAGCTGAAGACCTGCGAATTTGCCCTATCGCTAATTGGACAACATCATAGTCAAGGGGTGTACCTGTGCAGTATTTGAAGAGGTTAATCGACAATAAAATGTGCAAACACAAGCCTGTGGGTGTGCTCCTACCCTGTGTGATCCGGGAGTCACCCATCTGCAGATGCTAAATAAATTCTAATTAATTTCCTTATACAGGAGACGGGTCCTCTTTTAAGCCGTGAGGTGATCGAGCCACGGAGCGACTAACTCTTGGGTGAGGGACCCCCTAGTCGCGTCCGTAACACACCTCAGATTTCTTTCCCTACTGCTGTTTCCTTGGGCCACTTCCCCCAGCCGGGGGTTGGCAACCTGCAATTCTGGAACCACATGTGGCTCTTTGGCTGCCCCCTTGCAGCTCTGTGGTGTCTCACTCCTGACAGGCACAGCCCAAGACAGCCTGTCTGAGCCATCTTGGAGAAGAGCAGCTGGCCCTTTAAATCTCTCTGCCCTGGGCAGCGGTCCTCTTCCAGAGCTCAGGACAAACCAGGTAAGTGGAGGAAATATGGGGGGGTTGGAAGCAGTGTGGGGAAGCAGCCAGAGGGTGGGGAGGCTGGCAGTGCTCCCCACCCCTCACCCTCACAGAAAGAAGCAGCTGGAGTCCAGCAGCTGAGGGAGCGGAGCAGGGTGGGGAAGAGGCAAGCCTGCTTCAGCCCAACAGTGGAGAGCCAGAGAAGGGAAGAGGGGTGTGAGGCAAGGCGGGCCCAATCTGGCCTGGCCTAGCAGTGGGGAGCCAGAGCCAGGGCTGCAAGGTGAGGTGGGCCAGGTCCAGGCCAGCAACGCAGAGCTGGAGCCAGGAGGTGAGGCGGGCCTGATCCAGCCCAGCAGCACAGAGCCAGAGCCAGGGGGTGATGCAGGCCGCATCAGGCCTGGTGGTGAGGAGCGGGGGGGGCACAGCAGTCAGGTGAGCATGGCATAGGGTGGGGGAAGGAGCAGGTGGACCAGTAGGCTACACCCATTGCAGCTCTCAAAATATTTGCCTACTGAAGGAATTATTAAAAATGGCTCTTCTTACTTTTTGGGTTGCCGACCTCTGCCCCAGCCCTAGCACCTTCTCTTCTCAGGGCCTGCTACCATCTACTCCCAGCAGTAATATTGGCTCAGGTGCTGTAGACCTCTCAGCCTAAAAGAGACACAATCTTCACTCTTTGAGCTCCAGGCAGTGACCATTCTGCTTTGGCTTACAGCTCCTTTTTATATGGGCCTGCTAGCCTTCAACTGGCTGTTCCTCCCAGTGTCTCCCTATTGGCTCCTGTGCAGCCTCCCTTGGGTTGCTTTTTACTCCTTGAGTAGCAGTGTGGGGCAGATTCCCTATTACATCCACCACGAAGAATGACTTGCCCTTAATTTATTGCCTAGTTCACCAAGATATTATTTACATTATATTTAAAACTACACTACATCAAGGCAACATTAGTGGTCAAACTGACATCCACTATTCAAGACATTCAAAATAATGACAGAAACTTAGTCCTTAATTTGCCCCCTCCACTTTTGTCTATTATAACACAAAGATTTTTTTTCTGCATCTTATACTGTAATTCACTTACCCTTCATCCAGCTCATTTTATAGTCATTGTGGTTTATTGGGTTAATTCCAGAACTGTAAATTAAATGACTAAAGACTTTGATAGCTCTTAACAAGCACCTGAGGTGGTGGACTGTTTAAAAACTATGCTAAAAATTTCCCTTTGGTGCTGTGATGCTGGCAGACCATGTGCCAGTTCATATCAGAGACCCAAGCCAATTCAGTTGTGTCTTAGTATATAGATCAATGTGATTATTAAGAGTGTTAAGATGTTTAAGAGTGTATTAGTGTTTAAAATTCATTAAAACTAGTGGGATGTTACTTGCATTGTTTTCACTTACTTCTATCTTGTTATAACGTAGTAGCAAACATTTACACCGTGAATATGCATGTAACTAAATAACCATCAAATGAGAAAGAAGCTATGTGGGATACAAATGAAAAACTTTAACAGAAAAATACTAATTTCAAAGCAAGTTATTGTATGTGATGATTGGAGTCAGAGGATCAAAATGCATTCCTCACTCTCCATCATTAGAGGAAAGCCCAAATCAGTTAGCAACATTGTTAGCTTATTTTCTGTGAGAAGAAGCTGAAAGTATGAATTCAAGGAAAGATTCAGGATTTCTGAACTGTTTGGACTCTTACTAGAGAGGATACCAGATGCAAAGCAGAGAGAGTCAATCTGGGTACTCTGAAGAGACCTTTGGGAAACGGGCAGTTAATTACATCACTGCCACCATTTGGAATTACAAAATCTGACTCACTGTGCATATATTTTACCTGCTTTAATTGCTCAATAACTCTCCCTTCCTTTTCTTAGAAACCTTTAGTTAATTTACAATAGAATTGGCTGACAGCATTGTCTTTGGCATAAGATCCCAGATCACTTGGTACTCCAGCTAAGTGACTGGTCTCTTGAGACTGGAAGCAACCTGATGTGCTGTGATTTTTGGTTTAACTGATCTTTTAACACAAAGTCCAGCTTGTCTGGGTGGCAAGATAGATGGGAGAATCTGTGACTCTATGGCAAGATTGGAATTGTGAGCCAGAAGTACTAGGGTCACCTGACCCTTGTGGGCACCATTTATTGATTTGAGCTAATGATTCCCAGCCAAGGGATATCAAGAAAAGCCCCAGTTCCTTGAGAAGGCTGGGAGTATTCTCTTGTGGTTCAGGAGGAGGCTTTGAGAAGGCAGGAAAACTCTGCGGATACCCTGCAGTGGGGTAGAGTCTAGCATATTAAGATATTGAAGGCCTGAAGGTCCCAGAATCTTAACTGAAGAACAGGACTGTTGCAGTTATTATTGTTCCAGTTCTTTGGGGGGAGGGAGCGGATGTTAAAGACTAAAACGAAAAAGACCAAGCAAAGCCCTGAAGAAAGGGCAACAGTCTTGGAATTGGGACTGGCTAGCTGTTTGTCTGTGACTGGTGATCAGGCTCACTAGCCTACAATATATATTTTTATGATTGGTTTTACTGTGTCTGGAGATACTCTACACTTATTGGATTTAAAATGCTTCTGTTTTCTATTTAGTTTGAAATTATCAAAGAGAGGCCTGAGCCACTGAGGTTGGAAAAAGATTAAATCTAAACCCTCTTAAAGTTCAGGTTTGTTCTCATGC
This sequence comes from Pelusios castaneus, assembly GCA_007922175.1. Taxonomy (NCBI): domain Eukaryota; kingdom Metazoa; phylum Chordata; order Testudines; family Pelomedusidae; genus Pelusios; species Pelusios castaneus. The sequence continues at coordinate 16,218,722 of ML685797.1, forward strand.
TGGTTTTTGTTTTGACCGATTATAGAGATCCGTAACATTCATACATTAATATAGTTCCCCATTTTCCCAAAGAATGGGGGGATCTGGGGTTGTTGTTTCAGGCCCAGCAGTAAAAATTATATGTGTTGAATTATGTAAAATGTGGATAAACAATTGCTTTAAATTCTAACACCAGACATGCTTCATTTGGTCAGATTCCTTAATTAAGCTCTGCTTCTATGCTATATGGAACACAGTGAGCCAGATCATCAGCTGAAGATGAAGTCCATGGAGTTATGACTATTTATACCAGTGGAGGGTCAGCCCATTACATCTACACCATCTTCAGCTACATCAGTGTTAGACAGATCTCATGCTAAAGTCAAATCTCAGCATAACCTATATACTATCGAAAGGCCCCAAAGCTGTTTAAACACTGCAGTTTGGCTGTGCAGTCGGTGGAAGCAGCTGAGACCCTTCACAAGGGAACAAATGAGAATACCATGCAGTTTTCTACTGTTGTTCTTTGAAACAAAGAGGAGTGAAGGAGGTGTGCACTGTGAGTAATTAATGGGGTGAGGAAACTGCTGGGCCAAAACCCTTTTGGCAGGTAACAGCCAGTTATGTCCACTTCTCTCCAAATGCTGTAGCAGGGGTACCAATCTGACTGTATTGGCTGTTTAAAGTTTTTAGTTGATAAACATCAATTTCACCACACACACACACACACACACACACACACACACACACAGAGGGATACAAAAGTATTTCTATTGATGATAACTGAAATTTACAGACAGGTAAAGCAAGAACAATGCTGCATGGGGACTTAAAGTCAAAATCCAGTGATTTGGGCTTTTGAATTACACTCATTACCAATAGATAGCAAATGAACAATAAGTAGAGGTATGATGTTGATCTAAGGATATTTATTTTGTATAGGTAAGCAAGTTGCATTAACAGTTTATAAATCTTTAATTTTTTCAATCTAAATGTGTCATTAAATAATTGTCTATGACTCTCCATAATTTCCAGCACCTGTGAAAATTTAAATTGAAAGCATGCTTAAAATCCATAATGGTGCAACTGTGAAAGTATCAATAAAAATCTAAACAAATGCTGAAAATAAACATTGAGATTATCCATTAAAATTATGAAATCCATTTCTGGCAAGCCTGCAGATGCTTCAGTCCCTACTAGTTTCATGCAAAGGCAAAGTCCTTTTAAATTCAACTTGTCTTCCACAAATAAGTGTTCTAGTTTTACTGCAGTTCACATGATTACTGCAGTAGACATAAAATTCAGTTTAATATTAGCCTTAATCTAACCTCCAATTCCATAGTCAAAAATTTAGTTGGAGTATCAGGAAGAACTTCTTGCCAATGAGATCTGTTGTCATGGAACCAATTTCCCAAGTAAAGTCATGCCAGAAGCCACGTTGAATTTAAAACTAGATTGAACAAAGCAGTAGACAGTACTACAGTGGTTAATCCTGTGTTGACCGGGCAGCAGATTGAGTGCTGTAACAGCCTTTTTTTTCAAATCTAATTTCTGTAATATGATTACAATAATGTACAGGATTGAAGGTTGTCTCCCTCCCTTCCCCCGCCCAAATCCTTGCTCATTTGTGGAGTACATATTGCAGTATTCACTATATAAAGTCATTTACCATTTCTAGACTTATCTGATCAGTGATCTGAAGTGGCAATATCTGTATATTTACATAGAGATGTAATTAGATCCTGATGAAATACCAAAAACTATCAGAAAGTTGTGGTTCTGTGGAAGGAAACATTCAATAGGACAAATTAATGCTGACCTGCCTTTTCCCCTGTTGTTATATTCCTTTATCAACTAAAAGAACAGCTAAAGTAATACATTTTATGATCTTTTATGGAAAAGCTTTGTACCAAAATCTTTATGGCTAAAATATCCAAAGGCAATCTGAAGGAATTAAATTGTGGATAACATAAAAACAGCTAACAGACACTTTGACTCTGCTAATAAACTAATGATTGTCACTGTATCAGAGTCTTCAAAAAAGGCACATCTTGTGCATGGATTGAAAGGGAACCCCTACCAGGGCAGCCAAGCATATAGTTTCAGTGATACCTAATGGTTCTCCCCCAACCCACACCAAAGCCCCCTAATCTCTTTTAATTGACTATGAGATTATATACTTGGTACCATTTTCACATTTATGGTTGTCTTCTCTTAATCCTTAGCTACTATTCTGGTCAGAGGAAGTTGAAGTGACATTTCTGTAATATAAGAGTAATCCCTCTTTTTCATATTCTATTAAAAGCTTCCAAATCTTACAAAAGCTGCTGCTTCTTGAAAATAGGCAATGTTTCTGTTAAAACATCCAAATAGAAAACATACTTTTTTTAAGTTAAAGATGCCATAACATGACTCATTAATCTCTACAATGCTGCAGGTGAATTAAAGGACATGACTTTAAAAAGATAGGATTCCTTGTACCATGGAAAGGCAGTTTTCAATTTATTCTCAACATCTGGAGTCACTTGCCAGCCATTCTAAGATATGTCTGAGGTGAATCTAAGCTGATGTAGAGAAATGTAGTAAATTGTCAAAAAGAAGCAACAGATATTGATATTCTTGAGTGACATTGTTTAATATTCCACAGTCTATATAAAACCATTCACCAGAGAAAATTAATACAAGCGGAGACACTCATGAGCTACAAATAGAGGAGATAATTCTCTTTTAACATTTCATTCAATTGATCCTCTCTAAACCTTTTCCCCTAGCAGGTGAAGCTCTGTAAGACATTTAGACACTAAGATCATGGCCAGTGTCAGTCTGACATTTCATTAAACCAGTCTTTCTGGTCTTATCTTTAGTTCTAGATTTTTTCGTTCTAAAAACTTAATCCCTTCATTTATGATGCAGAGTGGGGAGAAGGAAACCTGTGAGGAGGTGGGGAAGACTAAGTCCTGGAAAAAGAGTCAACTGGAGAGAGTTGTAAAGGGGAGGGGGGGGGAGGAGGAAGCCTGAGAAGGAAGCAGTGAGGAAGTGGATTATATAGTCTTTGGCTGATGATTCTAGGCTTCCTGGGCTGGAACCCAGCATAGAGGGATGGCCTGGGTTCTCTTACAAGCCATTGAGAATTGGTGCAGGACTGTTGGAGGTGCCATCTGGACAGCTCATCCAGTGAGAATGCCATATCCCAAAAGCTGGCAGGGGAGGGGGAGAAATATATAGTGACTAAGCAGAAAATCTGAGTCATGAAGAGGGAGCATTGAGAATGACAGGAATAGACCACTGCAGTGATGGAGTGACCATCAGTAGAGAGTGCTATATAGGAGAGGCTCTCATGGTGAATGAATCCAATTACAAGTGTATTTACAGGAGTGTCTTGTGTAAGATATGAGAGGTAATTGTCATGCTCTACTCAGCACTGGTGAGGCCTCATTTGGAATACTGTATCCAATTCTGGGTGACTACTTTAGGAAAGATGTGGACAAAATGGATGAGTGTCTGGAACAGAGCAGCAAAAATAAAAGGTTTAGAAAACCTGACTTATGAGAAAAGGTTATAAATACTGGGCTTGTTTAGTCTTAAGAAAAAAAGTCTGAAGGGGGATCTGATTAGTCTTCAGAAATGTTAAAGACTGTTATAAAAAGAACAGTGACCAATTGTTCTCCATGTCGACTGATGGTAGGACAAAAAGTAAAGCAAGATAAATGGAGTTTAGATATTAGGAAAAGATTTCTAATTCAAAAAGCTAGTTAAGCACTGGAATAGGCTCTCAAGGGAGATTGTGGAGTCCCCATCACTGGAGATTTTAAGAACAGATAGGATAAACACCTACCAGAGACATTCAAGGTTTATAAATTCTGCCTCTGTGAGCAGGACTGGACTAGATGACTTCTATGATTCTACTTTTTAAATCTGACTTGAACACAAGGAAAATAAATGGAGAATTCTTAAAGGCAATTAGGATATAAGTACAGCTATAGATAAAGATCAGGGAAGGGATATCTTGAAAAATATGAAGATAGACAAAACAGCAGATCAGGTATTAATACAATTAGCAATTAACTTACTAAATTACTGATACCTATTTTTGACCAGTCATTCAAAACTGTAGAGATGCCAGAGGATTTGAGAATAATCTCATAAGGTATCAGTTTTCAAAGCAGTAAATAAGAGTGATCCTATAAATTATTATCCAGGAAACCTGAGTCCCTAGTACAGTGGTTTTCAATGCAGACACTGGTGTGCTGTGAGAACTGTCCAAGTGTCCCGTGAAATTTTGTTCAAAGGTAATGAAAATCAAGGTAAAACAAACATTGTTTCATCTTAAAACAATATTCTATCCAACCAAAACTATAACTCATAAAACTAGTGAAAATTAATCATCAAATTAAAAGGGAGATATCAGTCTTTCAATTCTAAAACGTGAACATTCTAAACACAGGTGGCCAAAGGGCAAAATTGAAATTATGTGTATTTTTTTCTGGTGGATTTGAGACATTAATGCATTTAATCCTTCTTTAGCTTGTTGTATGCACTGTGTTGCATGACCATAGTAAATGTAAGTAAATGTGACATTTATGAGCAGTAATTCAGCTGAAAAAAGTGAGTGTGCTGTGGAATTGTTCGTCTCATTGAAGTGCGCCATGTTACTGAAGAAGTTGGGAACCACTGCCCTAGTAAATGAACTTTACATATATTAAGATAATGAAACTATACACAATAAACACCCTGGGTTTATAAAGAACAGATTTTGCCAGACAAACTTTTGGAGGGAGAAAATCACAAAATTAATGGAGGAAGAAGAAGAAGAAGTAGTAGCTGAAATAGATTTTGATTTATATGAAGCATTTGATAATGTCTCATGGTGTCTTGCAAAATTCAATCAAATGAGCCTGGAAATGAGCTCTCTCTCTCATATGAAAACTGGCTAAAGGAAAACAAAACAGAAAGAATGATGAGATATAGCAATGAATTGATCTCAGGAGGTGTTTTGGAATGTGCCGCAGGTAGATCCAGACTTTAATGGTTCAATCGATCATGAAAGTTAGAGATGGAAAAGACCTAAGAGATCCATCTTCATTAATAATCAGGAAGACAGCATTGTGATGGGCTGACCAACCCCACAGTTGGCTAACAGGACCAGAGCAATCATTGTTGGCCCAGGAGACCACAGTCCCTTTCCCCCACTGTGCCTTTGCCAATAGAATGCAGTAAATGACATTTTGGGTCTCATCCATTCCAAATTTCCCTGATGCAGTAGCAAGATGAAGGAAAAGATAGCCATGGAGATAAACCAAGGGGAATACAGATCAAGAAGGAATGAGATTGCTGCCCACACCAGGAACAAAAATACGCTGTCTATAGCTAGCCTTGAAAGTTATTTTCCAATAAGACTAAAGTCTACAAAATTTTCTTCCCCAGTCATGTTGTTTTCAAACAGCTGAACAACTATGCTTGAAGATGATAGCATAGCTCTCCCTTTCCAAGCTAGTCCAAAGCAGAGACTCTTAGGGTGCATCTACACTTGCAAATTAAGTCGACTTAAGGAGGCTTAAATTGACTTAATTGACTCCGCATCTACACTGGGCTTTCCTTAATTCGACTTCAGCTGCTCCTTAAGACGTGGAATAGTGCCTACTTGGACCTTTTTAAGTAACTTAAAATGTTAAGTTGACTTAATAAGGCCAAAAAGGGGCCACATCTACACTTGAAAAGTTGTCAACTTTTGTTAAGTCAACTTATTAAGGTCCACTTTAAGTCAATTTAAAGTCGACCTTATTAAGTCGACTTCATAAAGTCGACCTAACTTTTCAAGTGTAGACATAGCCTCTGTGTGATATATGGCTTCCTTTGCATAGCCCTCTCATAAGCAGCAGAGAGTGCCCCTCAACTGTAACTCAGGAACTGGACACTTATCTACAGGTACTACTTCTGGAGATGTTCTCCACACTCCCAGCTAGTAGGAGGCAGGGTAGGTAAAGAGGTGGGAGACATATCTTGGAGGAGGAAGGGAACAGCAAATGCTTCTAATTTATCCAGTTTGCCATGACTATTTTGAAATTTAAATATGACACAACTAACTTCCTTGAATATTTTCTCCTTCTGCCCCATATAGAGATGTTTAATTAAAATAATCAAGGATTAGTACAAAGCTTTGCATACACATACAAAAATTTTCCAAGTGGTCTCATAACCATTTAATACATGCTGCTTTAAATCAAGTTTAATGACTGGCTAAAGCTAACCCACTTCATGCTGAAGTGGTTTAGTGCCAGGGAAGAAACAGATGAGCTGAAAGAGCTCACCTAGTCCTTTGACTACTGCATCACCAGTGAATTAGTGGCCTTGCAAAATGTATTACCAGAGTACGTTTCTTTTGAGAGTAGACTTTGGGAGGCACCCAGTGGAGAGAACTTGAACTGGGATCTCCCAAATCCCAGATGAGTATTTTAATCACTGTGATAAAATAAGTTATAAAAGAGGTCCTCTTCCATGGGTACTGGAGATCAGGGGGAGGTCATTTGTTTCCCCTCACATACATACTTTGTAAACAGGCAGTCACTTCCCCTCCCCCACACACTTTTAGAACCTGCACTCAGCAGGGGTGTAGTAAGAAGGGGATTCCAGGTTCTCCTTGGCCCCTGACTCAAGCTGGATGGCATATCAGCATAGTCCCTTCCCTGCTGGCAGGAAGAAGGGACAACCAAGCCAAATTTGAGCGAGTGCCATTGCGATCTGGAGCCTGGATCATGTCACTCAAAGTTGTCCCCTTCCGGTTGCTTCCCTGCTCCCATTTTTGCAGTCCTTCTGACTCCCATGTCCTCTCTCACCTGCTCTCTAGCTTCTTGCAAAACCAGAGTAGACACCTAATGAGAAGAGAGTGTTTGCAGCACAGAATCCCGGAGAGATACCTCTCCCTGCAAACTGAATTTAGAGACCTAAATCCCTGAAAGGGCCAGGGTTTATGACACACCTCTTACCTTGGCAGCTCCCATTGTCTCATTGGCTATGTCTACAAGAAAAGTTAAGTTGACTTGGTTAAGTCGACTTTAATAAGGTCGACTTTAAGTCGACTTAAAGTCGACCTTATTAAAAGTCGACTTAACAAAATGGACTAAGTTGACTTAGATTTAAGTTGACTTAGTCCACTTTAAGTCGACTTAATCACCCTTAAGTCGACTAAATAAAATCGACTTAAGGGTTACTCCATGTCCACACTGTCCTTAAGTCGATTTAAGGATTAAGTCGACTTAATGAATGGTAGTAACAAAGTTGACTTAAGCTTTCATTAAGTCAACTTAAGGAATTTCTTAAGTCTACTTAATGAAAGCCTAGTGTGGATGTGGCTTAATTTAAGTCGACTTAAGCCTCTTTAAGTCAACTTAAGTTGCCAGTGTAGACATAGCCATTTAGACTAGCAGTCACCTTGCATGCTGTCTTTTGTAAATCACATTGAAAGGCCTGTCTCCTCTTTGATTGTATAGAGATCTGAGGAGCCTCACCCAGGCTTGTGAATCCAGTGATTTCCTATCCACCTAAAAATTAGATGTCATGACACTGAGCATCGCCACGCCTAAATTCCTTTGTGACGCTAACCCATTGTGCTTAAACTGATTCAGCACAAACAGTGGTGCACTTCTCTAGTAGAAACAAAATCTTATTTGTTCTGAATGGGCTTTAGTACATTTTCAGAAGCAGTTAGAAACAAACTTAATTAATAAGTGATGGGTGAACTTAGCACTGTTTGGGGTTTTGTAAACTTCTCACATTATTATGGGATGCTGCAGACCCTCTTGAAGTTTGCAAAACTTTTTAATCGCATAATTTAAACCAAGATTTGCTTTTTCAAGGGAGATTCAATTAACCTATGTTCTCTTTCTCGCAGTTTCTCTGTATTTATTTTTCCTCTCTGCTCTCATTTTCACAGTCTCTCTCACATGGAATGAGAACTTGATAATGTTAGTAACTAAATTTCACACCCCGTGATATCTGATGTTGTTAAAAATTTAGCAAAATGACTGTCCACCTCTAAAAGAAATAACAACTGATACTAACAAATACACCAAGACTGTAAGGAGAGTGAAAATTATAAATGAAATGTAACTTACCCTTTTTTTCCATGAAAAATCCTCTGAGTTGAGCTTTCATATCTGTATCAGAATCAAAATGTAGAGATGCACTTTAGATGGAGAAAGCACACCATGCTGGATGATAATAGGAGAGACGATGCCTCAGGCCAGGCCATATACCTGAAAGTCAGAGTCCAAGACAAGGATAGAGGGCAAATCATATACTAGGAGCCAGGCAGAGTCAGCTTGCCAAGAGATGAGCCACAAGCTGTAGGAGCAGGTGTTTTAGGGGAAGCTAGAGGAAGCTCCCTGGTAGAACCCAGCTTCCTGTTCCTGTGCTTGGGTTAAATAGAGGCTGGTGATCAGTCAGGACCCCCAGAGTTCTACCAATCAGAACCCAGGACTACAGTCATCTGTTAGAGGTTAGCTGCTATTCTAGCAGCTGTTAGCATGTCAGGACTACCCAATTTTTAAAAGTCCCATGGTTCTTGGTTCAAGACCTATAGTCCCTGATACCACCCTCTCCCCAATGGGTGCCTTCAGAGTGATATGGGATCATGCTACTCAGGTTGGTTACTATAAAATACTTGCAGAAAAGGGGGACCATGAACATTTTCCACCGACTCCTCGGTGCATTCCTCAGGATCATACTCCTCTTAGTGAATAAGAAACAAGAACCTGCCACATTTATGTTTAGAGTCCAGGATCTCATGAATCTCGTATTTCTCATGGCCTGGTACCTGCTCCAATGGAGGATATAGCTGGAGCCCATGAGGGAAGATGTTCTCTGTGTAATGTTTCAAAAGTGATATGTGAAATACTGGGTGAATTTTCAGAGAGCAGAGCAGGGTAGTTGACATTTAAACATGATTGTATTAACCTGTTGCAGGCTCTTAAAAGGGCCAGGCCCTGGGCTGCCCCCGACTGTGGGACACCCCTGACAGCCCCCTCCTGACCACGGGGGCCCCCATCATTGGGGGGGCCCTGGGGCCAGAGGAGGCCCTGGGGCCAGAGGGTGCTCCCACCCTGGCTCCGCTCTAGCCAGTTGGTGGGGGAACAGGGGGTGGGGACTGAGGAGTTGCCTGGTGCTCAGCACCCTCCAATGCACCCCACCCTCCAATGCCCCCACCCTCCAATGCACCTCCAGTGCCGGAGCGGGGGTGGGGGCAGTCTTGCTTCAGCTGTGAGCCAGCTGGCCCCGCCCTAGGTGGTGTGAACAGGGGCTGGCCCACCCTGCTCCGCCCCCAGGAGCAGGTCAGTTGGCCCAAGGGTGGGGTGGAGAACAGAGCCCAGACTCTGGCTGTGGCACCACACCTCTCCCAGTGCTGGCAGGGAGGAGTGCTCTAAGCACTCCTGCCCTGCTAGCACTGAGCCAGTCAGGGGTGGATTATTTCAGGGGGTTTAGGGTCTTGAGTCCGGGGGCCCCTAAATCCCAGCAGTAATCAGGCCCTGGGGCCAAGTAACCAGATGTCCAGTTTCTGAGCTGGTCTGTCAGTATGGAGATGTTCCAGACCTTTTGTCCCACTGAGTAAGTGGGACTTTGTGTCAATGTCCAAAGGGGTAGCCGTGTTAGTCTATTGTAGAAAGAGAACAGAGTCTTGTGGCACTTTTAAAGACTAACAGATTTATTAATCGCATGAGCATTCGTGGGAGAAAAGCTCATGCGATTAATAAATCTGTTAGTCTTTAAAAGTGCCACAAGACTCTGTTGTCTTTGTGTCAATGGTTTTTCACATACCACTTATAGTCTGCTCATGCTTCTCCAGGTGCTTCTTCACTTCTTCCTGGAACCAAATAATCTGTTGCACTCGGTCTGAGTTGACTGGTGTGGGAGCAGACATGAGCAATTAAGGGTGGAATTGCATGTGGTATCCATAGTTGGTAAAAAGGGGACTTTGACTTGTAGATGCATGTTCTGTGTTATTGCGGCAAACTCTGCATAAGGGAGAAGAGAGGACCAATCATCCTGGTGATGAATGATGTAGCATCACAGATAGTGTTCAATAATTTGGTTGGCCTTTTCCATCTGGTTGTTGGATTAGCAATGATAAGCCAAGGAAAGATATGTGCAGAACCCCAGCAGGTGTAGGGCCTCACACCAAAACGGGGCCATGAACTGAGACCCTTGATTGGAGGTGATGCATTCCAGAAGGCTGCAGATGCAAACTACATGGCTAATTCATAGCTGGGCTGTCTCTTCGACAGAAGGGAGGCCCATACAAGGGATGAAGTGGGCTATTTTATTAAAGTGGTCCACCATCATCAAAATTATTTTAAATTTGGTGGACTCTGGTAATTTCACAAAAATCTATGGTGATAGCCACCCAGGTTTGAGATGGGTCTCCAAGAGCTGGAAAAGAGCACAGGAGTTGTGGCGTGGTATCTTGTCATGGGCACAAATATCACTAAAGGCAATGAATGGCTGTATCATCAATAACATGCAGGGCCCCCAAAAGGGGCAGGACATTATTTGTTGGCTCTTGATGTGCCCCAAGTGTCCTACTAGGGAAAAAATGATGGTATAATTGAAGGACTGTAACTCTTGTGGATCCATATCATGTATGTGGGAATCGTGCATTTGCTTGTGGATAGTTGCTTGTTCATCAGGCAGAATTCCTGAGCATATTAATCTGTGTATATCCTTTTGATAAGATGCATTGAGAAAGTTATAGGATTTAAGAATGCAAGTTGGTTCCTGGTGGGGGCCTCAAGAGGTGGTATCATACCTTTGGGACAGGGCATTAGGGCCTTGCCATTTTTTAATCTAGGGTTATGTGTGATAGTGAAATTAAATCATGACAAGAATAGGGCCCTCCAGAGCTGTCTCTGATTTAAGATTTTTACCCTACATAGATATTTTACTCTACAAAGATATGTCATGACCAGTGAATACCTGGACAGGGTGGCAAGCTCCCTCCAGGTAGTACTGCCATTCTGCAAAGGCATATTTTACCACCAGCAATTCCTAATCAAGTGTTCCATTTAGTTCTTCAGGAAAAAGTTTCCTTTACAAATAAGTGAATGGGTGTAACATTTATTCAGGACCAAGCCATTGGGAGAGGACAGCTCTGATCACCATCCTAGAATCATCTACCTCTATAATGAAGGCTTGTATGATGTGTGGATGACCCAATATGGGTACTTACTAACAGTGAACTTAAGCTGGTCAAATGCATTCTGGGCTTCAGAAGACCAATGGATATGAATATTCTTCCAGAGAAGAGCTAGAGGGGCTAGATTTGTTTTGGAAAATGCAGGATAAATATCAATAAAAAGTTGAAAACCCCAGGAAGCATTCCAGTCTCATACTAAGTCAGCAAAACAAACAAAGAGTTCTGTGGCACTTTTAAAGACTAAAAAAATTATTTATCACGTGAGCTTCCATGGGAGAAAATCCCACTTCATCAGATGCTTTGAAGTTGGGGATCAGTGAATCTCGGAGAGCTTGGACCTTATGTGGGTCCATCTGTAACCCCCTGGGGATAAGGCTAAGCCCTAGAACTCCATGGAGGCCTGAGAGAAGGCTCACTTCTCCGGCGCGGTGTCAAGATCATGTTGCCATAAGTTTTCCAGGACAGTTTGGACATGAGAGATATTCTGTTCAGAGTAGTCAGAGAAGATCAGTATATCATCTAGATAAACTACTACATATTGGTCCAAGATATCTCTGAACACATCACTTATAAAATGTTGGAAATTGACGAGAGCATTGGTCAATCCCAAAGGCATTATGAGATAGTAATAATGTCACTAGTGGGTTCAGAAAGAGGTCTTCCACTCATTCCTTTCCCTAATTTGCATGACACTGTATGCCCTCCCTCCCTGCAGGTCCAATTTAGTGAATATATGGGCAGCTCCCTTTTGATCCAGAAACTTGGAAAATGGGGTAGTGGGTAACAATTCCTGATAGTTATCTGATTCAATGCATGGTAATCAATGCAGATTAAGAAAGTGCCGTCTTTTCTCTTGACGAAAAGGAATGGTGCACCAGCTGGTGAGGTCAACCTGTGGGTAAATACTCAGACCAGGTTTTCCTGGAGATAGTCTGTGAATACTATTAGCACAGGAGCTGACATGCCAAAAATTTATTCAAATGCTAGTTTTGTACCTGCCTGCAACTCTACTGGGCAATTGTAGTCCCCACACTGAGGCGGGGTTTCCCCATTGTTCTTTTCAAAAATATCAGCATAATCTTGGTATTTTGAGGGGAGTTCAGATGCGGTTTCAATGGAAAGTTCTGCCTGGATAACCACCCCATCTGGGCCTCTCAAGGTTTGCACGCTGGGACAGGAGCTGCCAACAAAACTCTGGTGGAAAAAAATTTCCTGTTCTTGACACCAAATGAGTGGGTTGTGTAGGGCCAACCAGGAAATACCATGGATCAGGGGGGAAAGAAGACAATGGATCACTCCAAATTGTAATGTTTCTTGATGTCCCGGAATCACGGCCTCCAGAAGCATTGTCTCCTCTGTTATTGGACTAGGAGACACGGAGGAACCAACAGTATTTTCTATAAGGTCCGGAGTGCCCTTGCATTGCATGGAAATCTGCAGGATCCAGGCTGCTGCTGCACCAATTAAGCAGTCTTCTGTGCCTGAGTCAAAAAGGGCCAGTTGCGGGGGGAGCATTTTACCTGATGCCTTGGAGTTCTTATGAGGCAGGCAGAGATGGAGTGACCTAACTCCCTGCAGAAGAAGCAGAGATGGTTCTGGCACCATCGTTCCTTTTTTGTGGGGAACCTGCATTGGTTTTATGGGAGGTAGTGGTGAAAAAAATCACAGGGGGTTGCAAGACTTTCGGCTATTTCCTCCCTTCCTTCAAATAATCAATTGTCTGTATAAATGGCAAGATCCATGATAGCGTCCAGACATGCAGGCATCTCTATCCAGGCTAATTCATCTTCAGTTTCTTGCAGGTCTCACCAGAATTGGTATACTTGTTCCACCTCATTCCAGTTTGTTTTGGCATGAGGCAAAAGAATTGCACAGAATAGGAGGCTATGGCATCCTACCCTTATCAAAGCTTCCTTCAAGAAGCTCCATTGTTTAGGTTCAGTGCAGATTGTCAAATAGTATTGCCATGTCTTGGAGAAAGACTTTCCTGTTCGATAGCACTGGCTGTCATGCTCCAAGAAAGGATAGACCCAGTATAATGCTTCCCCAGACAGCGGGCTGATGACCAGGCTCACCTTTGCATTATCAGTATTACAGGAATGAGGATGCATCATGACCAGACAGTGGAACTGGTTTATAAAGTCCCAGAACCACTGGCAGTTGCCATTAAACTCATCTGGCCATGGTATCAGGGAATAGATCTGAGTGAGCAAAGTCTGGAGAGCAGAATAGTCCACACACAGCTGAATGACTTGCTTCTGCAAGAGCTGGTTCTTTGAGTTCAGCTGGACAACCTGAGCCTGCAGAAAAGTGGGTGGCCCAGTGGTTGGAGTAGGAGTCAGGCCAGGTCAGATACCAGGAGCTCAGAGTCTGAGACAGGTCAGAGAGCAAATCAAAATTCAGGTATCAGGAAGCAGGCAGAAACAGGTTGCCTGGAGATCAGCAGCAGGCTGTAGGAGCAGGTATTGCAGGGGAAGCAGTCCTGAGTACTGAAAATTGAGTTGCATGGGCAGCTTCCTGTTTCTAGGCTTAGATTAAATAGAAGCTGGGGAGCAATCAGATGCCAGGACTAGAATCCTCTGTTACAATGTCAGGACTACCTAGCACTCATGAGGCCCATGTACTTGTGTTCAAGACCTGGTTCTTGAGAGGGACTCTGGCTAAATGTTCCTGTTGGCTCTTGGATACTACCCCAGCTTCTCTAGTCCTAATCTTGCTTTTTCCATTCTCCTCCCTCACCCCCTCTCCAAGTGTAGTTTATTACGAATAATGCTCAGAGGCTGAAACATAGATTGGTCCCCCACTGTATTTCCATTGCAAGGGCATAAGTCCCCACAAGCATGGAATTCTGTCACACCTGGAAGCAGCAGCACCTTGGCTTGTCTGGGTCTCGCCCAGCGTGGGGAGCAGGCCTGGCTGCTGGGGCAGAGCAAGGTGTCTCCCCCAAGTCACTAAGACTGTGGAACCTCACCAGCCTCCACCCTGCCCAAACCTCACGGCTCCAGGAATCACAGGAGCTCCTCCTGGTCTTCCTCTCCCTTCCGGGTGACTACATGTGGATCTAGCCAGCTCCCCCTGCCCTGTGCAGCTCTGGAGCTCCTAAGGAGGGGAAGCTCTGGGACCATGATTCCTGGATTTGAGCTGCTCACGCCCTAGCTGCCTGGTCAGAGTAATGGCTGGCAGGTTCTACAGCAGTTGCAGATCCTTCCATTTCACAGCCCAGCACTCAGGCCCGCCCTCTCCACTATGCCAGACTCAGACATGCCAAGAGGCTGCCATTCCCAGATTCTGCCTCAGCTATCTATGTCCAAGAGAGTCTTCCCCACCTCCACCCCTTATTACACCCATTCATCAAGTCCAAGTGGACTCTATACCCTGCACAAGAAAAAATGGCGGGCCAAAGCTATATAGACTTTCTGAAGTTCACCAAAGGTCTGACAAGTAGTGTATGGTCTGTAAATAGTAATATTAGTTTTAGAAGACTTCTCAAACCATCTGATGCTTCTCTAGGATTATTGATACCCAGACAAGTATTCCACCCTCAGCACATGCACCTCTTGCTGAAAAATTGTGCTCTGCAATTTAAAACTTTAGAATAGATCATTAACAGTGTATTTCTGTCCCTCATGCTTGCTAAGAGAAGTGCAAACACATGAACTCCAGTGAACTTCTCCATTTACCCCAATTCTTGGTTGACTGCATGATAACAATTTAAATGTCAATATTAACTAATCCAATGCAGATCATTTAATAGATTCATGGCTATTGAAGCCAAGGCACTATTATAATCATCTAATCTGATCCCTGTAATACCTCTAAAAAGAATTTCAATTAATAATTCCTGCATTCAGGCCCTTAACTTCTGGTTGCATTCAAAGCCTTTATTTTAGAAAAATAGCAAATCCTGATTTGAAGGCTTCAAGTGATAAAGAATTCCTCACATACAAGGCAAGTCATTCCAATGGTTAATGACCCTCACAGTTAAAAAAGTACACCTTATATCTAGTCTGAATTTGCCTACTTTCATCTTTCAGTTATTGGACCTTTGCTGCTAACTTAAACAGCCCTCTACTAACAGAAATTTTCGTGGTATAGTCATTTATAGACTATCAAGTCGCCTCTTAACCTTTTCTTCAATCAATTAAATAGACTGAGCTTCTGAAGTCTCTCGCTGTAAGACAGATTTTCCAAAGTTCAAATGATTCGTTCAGCTCTTTTGTGAACCCTCTCCAATGCAACATCTTTTTTGCAATGTGGACACCTCAATGGACATGGGATTCTACCAATTGTCTCACTGCTGTCACATAAAATGGCAATATCATCTTGCTGTTCTTGCTTAATATTTTCCTGCTTACATATTCAAGGATTACATTAGTTCTCTTAGCCACGGCATTACTCTGGAAGCAGAAACAGCTAATTTATGTGCTTACACCACACTTCCTAATTTTCCAAAATTCTCAGCTAATCCCTACCTAGCTACCAAATCGCCAGCTTCTCCACTAACAACTTTTACCATACAGTTACTATTATCAATACAAAAATATATGGTGTCTTAAAAATTGAAATCTATAAAATAAATTAAACTGTGTAAAAATGAAAAACTGGGAATTAACTTGAGGCCAATGCCTCCCAATCCATTCTCTGCACACCATTTCACTCCATCTCTGGTGTCTGCCTGCAGCTCCTCTCACAGCCTCAGGAACCACAGACTCCTCTTTGTGGTTCAGTCCTCCAGGCATGCCCCTATCAGTGCTTCCTCCTTCCAGTGGGGATTTAGCTCCTCAATAGTCCTAAACAGTCTTCCTGTTCACTCTGTTGTGCCACTTACCCAGTGGCTGGTAGGGGAACCTGGGCCTTCCCTCTTCTCTGGGACCAAGGATCGTAGTTCAGCAGTCTGGGCCTTCCCTCTCTAGCCTCACCGCTCTATCTTTTAGCTGCTTCCAACTACTTGTTTCCCTTTTCTTCATGGGCCTGCAGTCATGAAATGACGGTAGCCTGCAGTCCCCACTCTCTTCTCCAGGGAGTGTCTGCCTTTTCCAAGCAGCCCCTTCTCCTTTCAGCTCCTGGGCTTTATTTGTCATGCCTATTCCTGCCTGGTTGAGCCTTCTTACTTAGCTTCCTAATGCGTTAATTGGCCCATTAATTGGCCTATATAAAATGCTACAGGGTCAGTGTAGGTAGTCACCCCATCAAACCTATGTAATAAATTGCTGCTATAAAAGCTAATCAAATTGTTTCAGAAGCAAAATAAAATATCTAATAATCATCCCCCAAAAAGCAATGCTAGCATAAGTTAGTAGGTCAGACTGCATAGGGTGTCTTTTTACTGCATTGTTTTACTGTGAGGAAAAAATAGATAATTATTTTAAAAGGAAAGTGACCAGAAAATGCAAGTTTTTTATGCACACATCATGAAGCTTCTTCTAATTAAAGTTGTCATATTTTCATTAAACATTGGTTGAAGAATATAATTTACATGCAGATTCCCTGTTAAGTAACTTATAATAACCTGGCCATTATGAATGTAACTAAAAATCAGCAATCTGGAAAATTCCATTTAGGTTGTCTTTAAGCATTAACTATTTTTTTCTTTTTTAGAATAGAGTCTTTGTAATCTGTTCCCCTAATGTCATTAGTTTCACAGGTGCATGCATATAAAATTGCATAACAAGTGATACGTGGTTTGTTTTCAGGAAACTAATTTTAAAAAGATGAAAATCTCTAATAGTATGTCATAAAGCCAAATTGCTTGCACTTACTGTGTTAATATTTTCCATGTACATTGTTATAGTCACTATGTATTTCTATTCTATTAGCCTTAATAGTTATAGAATTTCATTTTTACTTGGTTTTAATTCAACCAAGTTACTGTATTTGTTCTTATTAGAGTGTCATCAGACACTAATATCACAATAGGTTTCTATTGTATTTTTTGGAAACAAGAAAGTGTCATATGAACCACCCTCCTGCATAGACTTTGTTGCTCACACTTTGTTCGAACAAGAAGTCTCTTTCCTTCCCCTTAATACAGTAAAAACAATGTGTGCCTGATATGGATTAAAGCAGCAAAAACTGAGCACATGATATTATAATTAAGTGATAAAATAAATGTTGACACACACAAAGGAATAACCTCAAACAAATGATGGACATACAGGAACAATCATTACTTTACACTCCAAGGGAGAATGACTTTAATCGTATATGAATATGTGAGACATTAGAAACCCTTGAATGGGTATAAAATGGCAGCTCAGAGAGTTCAGGTTTTACTGACATTTCTCTAAGGAGTTATTTGGGGGTCTAAAGGGGAAAATAGTTTAAACAAATATTATCTATCATTATGTGGATACGTGGCAAGCCAGGGGCTACTGTTAATTATACACACTATCTTACTGCAATTTAGGCCAAAGTCTGCACTCTTTATTCAGTCCTTGTGCAGGGAAGAGCTAATGAATTTGGCACATGACTATGTAGCTCCCAGACCATTCCCCGGATGGAGAGGGTAGTGGTTCACCAAGGCCAAGAAACAGCAGTAGCAGCTAGGGATTGTGAATTCCTTTTCCTAACCATCATCAGAGAAGTCCAGTGCAGAATAGACTGCTGTTTTCAGGATTTGACCCTCGAGTGTTGATTTTATTGTATTTAATTCATAAAACCTATATGTTGCAGATTTCTGATACAGTAAAAAGCTTCAGCCTTCTCTGACCTCAACACTGCATAGGACCTGGATCCTGCTTCCTACCTGGTCCCTAGAATGGGCTCTGGCAAGATCAAGATCAAAAGGGAAGCCCAGACAGCAGCTACAATATTTGGAAAGTATTGACAGGCTGATGGGAAAATCATAAGCCACCTAATAGGCTGTTATCACTGAAAAACAAATGTGTGATCAGAAAATATCCCTAAAGATATTCAAATGACATGACAAACTAGTCGTATTGTCGCCAAATTAAGCATGTTGAGGTCTGCTGCCAAAAGACAGGCTGGGTGATCTTTTGGGGGACAGAAGCTCTACCTCTGTGCATATGATTTCCAGTTCCATTTAAATGTCTTGCTTCCTAATTATCATCTCTGACTTACATTATTCACTGGCTTACTATAATGAACCTGTTAACGTATTTTAAGACATTAATAGATCTTTTATTACCAATTACATTTCAGGATTGCTTTCCATATAAATGCCCTAATACTAAGTATGTGTCATCCCATTGATTCTACTCGAATGTGCTGTGAGCTGCAGTTCCAAATGGCTAATAACGCACTAATATAACTTTACAGGTACATTTGGTACCTTTCCCTCCTCCGATTATAGACATACCAGCTCATTAAACACTAGTGTAAGAACACTAGCTGAACCTTTCCTTTTAACAAACTAGCAGTATGAAATAAAAGGCTAAGCTTTTCTCTTTTAATGAGCTGGCAGTACCACCTCCATAATCCAAGGGAGCAGGGGAAGATAGAGACATAAAACAATAACAAATGCAGGGTGTTTCTGATGGCTAATTTCATGTAATTGTTAAAATGTTCCTATTGCTTTTTCTTGGTTGCCTCCTTAATTAAAAATTGGCACACTCCACACTGAGGAAAAACTACTTTCTATAAGTCAAATGCTGGTCACCCAGAATCTGTAATGTTATTGATACAGTGACGGACTGACATAACTTACAGTGGACGCTGAAACATATAAAACAGAAATCTAAATACAGTATGATCAGAGAGATGACTAAGGCTACCATCAATAAGTGACTATATTTTTCATGGTTGCTCATCGTTTTTAAAATGAATAAAATTAGTCCCTTTTTTTTATTCTCTATCGAGTGAGCACCACTGTCATAGATTAGTTAATTGGTATTAATTATAAGTATAAGAAATACTTTAGCAGAAATGTATGTGTATCAGCAAACCCAATAGTCTGCATCTGACTCTGGCTTCAAAAACTATTCTCGTACCCAAAATAAAAAAATGAGAAGAAATAACTGCAAAAGATGAGACTTTTGGTTTTCTCCTCCTCTCTTTACTGAATATTTAGATAAAATGCACTTTACTGCTGCCAAAAAAATTTACAGCACATACCACAATTTTCAGTTCTGTTACTCCCATAAATTAATTCAGTATGACAATGTTTTTCAACAGACGTACTTTGTTATTATACATGTTTCAGAAGTACCCAGTAAAAGCACTCAGATACAATCCATGCTGTACCTTAGCGAGTTCCAATGTTTCTGTTGGAACCTAATGCAAAAAAATGGTTGCATTAGAAATGGACAGGTTGTACCAGAACATCAGAAAATCAGACTGCTTAACTAAGTTGTTTAAATGTGGCTGTAGGTGCCTTATTTGAAAATATTAAAATTTATACAGCACTTTTCTTCCAAGGCTATTTAATTACTTACAATAAAGAGTATAGGATCATTATCCCCATTTTACAAAGACAGAAATTGAGGAATAGAAGTGTTAACTGACTAGCCCAGAGCTAAATAGTCAGTTGTACAGCCAAGAATAGAGCCCGTATGTCCAGCCTTAGTAGATCAATTTAACTGACAGTTTATATTAGCAGAACTTTTAACTGAATAGAAAGGCTAATTTGAAAAACAGTATCTGTGTTCAAATGTGATATATTAATATATAATGTGTCCTTCAAAAGATGTAGGTGTTGAATTTTTAGTCTATTAGTTTGAGATAAAGTGTTAGTTTAAAAACATAATTTTCCAATTAAATATTCTTTTCTGCCAACAGTAGCTTCAATCAGATGAGATATTCTTTGCTGAATTGTAATGTTGTGTGCTATTTGAACACTGTTGTCTTCTACTCTACAGTAGTTGTATTTCAGTGCTGAGTGAAAGAACTCTCTATAATGCATGTGCAATGAAAGACACTACATAAATGGATAGTATTCATTATTATTATTTCCTGCTCAGAGCCACTTTTCGAAGGAGAGGGTTAACTTTTTTCAGCTGATTGTCACAATGTGGAATATCCTCTTTCCCTCTCATGTTATGTAACATGGCAGTTTAATCCTGTTGAGAAACATGGTGTCCCAGCAGGAGTACTGAGAAAGATACTCCAGCTCTTTCAAAACTAGAGCTGCTGTAGCTCTCACAATTTTTTAAAGAAGAAAAAAGACCTGAAATTTATATAAGGGAACATCAGGCAGCTATCAGTGATTCCAAAACACCTCTTCCCAATAAACGTTCAGGAGTTATATCCCGTGTGATAATGAACAGAAGGTACAATTTATGCATATGTGCACTCTGGTATGATGAAGAATATTATGATGTAATAAATTATGGTGCACTCTATCAGTCATAGGTTGGTGGCCTATTGCTGGAGTGGGTGGGTGAGGTCTTGAGGCCTCCATTTTGCAGAAGGGCAGACTAGATGATCGTACTGGTCCCTTCTGACCTTAAAGTCTATGGGTGCGTCTACACTTGTAAATTAAGTCGACTTAAGCTTGCTTAAGTCGATTTAATTTACTCTGCGTCTACACTACAGCTTCCTTAAGTCGACTTAAGCAACTTGCTTAAGTCAACTTAAGGAAAATAAAGTCGACTTAATGAAAAATAAATTGACTTTATTAAACCTAGATTTAGTTCGACTTAGGGCTTAAGTCGACTCCCTAGAGTCGATTTAAGCCAGTGAAGACATAGGGTAGTCCTAAGTCAACTTAGGGCTACCCCAGGACTGCACCAATGCCCTCCCTACTGAGAGGGGGATGGGGGAGCCTGGCATGCCCCCCCACAGGGCAGGGCAGAGCCCTGCCTACCCTGCCCCTATGCTCTGCCAGGGTCCTTGTCCCCCTTTGCCTCATTGTACCTATGTACAATGGAGCAAAGGCTGAGCACCCTGGCACTGGGCAAGGGGTGCCCCCATGGACCTACCCTAGCTCCCCCTAGCCCCTAGAAGTCGACCTAGGCATCCAGTGTGGACACTCTAGGTCGACTTTGTAAGTTCCCCCCAAAGTCAACTTAAAATTTAAGTGTAGACTCACTAAGTCGACTTAAATTTCCAAGTATAGACATAGCCTTTCAGTTTATCAAATTGTGTCACTATGTGTAAAAGAGTACAGCACCCTCGGAACGCATTAGTGACCAAATCAATCTAGTCCCTTATCTGAAACAGTAGCTGCTAAACCATAATTCCTGCCATGATGCTGGTACATGATGCTGGCATCAATACATTATCTGACAATAAACCATTCACATTTAAAAGACAAGGGCTATGTCTACACTACAAAAAGTTAGGTCGACTTTGTTAAGTCGACTTAATAAGGTCAACTTTAAGTCGACTTAAAATCAACCTTATTAAGTCAACTTAAAGTGCTGTCCGTGGACGTAGACTAAGTCCACTTGTTAAGTCAACCTAACTGTCTTTAGGTCGACTTAACAAAGTGGACTTAAACGTCTACACTGGGCTTACGTCGACCTAAAGAAGGGTTAGGTTGACTTAAGCAGTCTTAAGTCAACCTAATAGGTGCTTCCTATTAAGTCGACTTAAGCATTCATTAAGTCGACTTAAGGAACTTCTTAAGTTGACTTAATGAAAGCCTAGTGTGGACGTGGCTTAATTTAAGTTGACTTAAGCCTTCTTAAGTCAACTTAAACTGCCAGTGTAGACATAGCCAAGGATTCTAGCTGGGCTTGTGCTTATAATATCATGCCTAAGTCCTCATTATCCATTGGGATCTTACTGGATCTCAGAGGGTTTGAAAAAGTATAGCTCCGTCTATGTATCTCCCAACCTTTCTTGAGTGAAAGCCTCACTAATTAACACTAAGTAAAATATGTGCTCCCTCCATCTTCTGCCCCACCAGCCATAAATACATGTAACACCTATAAACACATATAATGATAACATTAAATTGCACAATAATAATAATAATTTAATTAATTAATTAATTAATTGCTCTGACCTGAATAAGAAGCCCTCCCTGGTGCAGCTGCCTCACACTCTTCCCACCTGTCATAGACTGAGGGTAATGGAGGTGGGCTCTGGTGGGTTGGCCAGGACTGCTGCAGACTCCCACCAGCATAGGGCTGCTCCCCTCCTGCCAGGCACCCAGCCAGTGTGGGACTGAAGGTGGCTGCTCCTCTGCTCCAAGGGGAGTTCAGTTCAGGGCTGCTGCTACACTCTGGAGAGCACAGAGCATGGGGGCGCAATGCCCAGCTGTCACAGAGCTTAAGGGCTGCTCTGCTGCTCCAGCCAGCATGGAGCTTGAGGCTGCTGTGCCCAGCACATAGCTCAGACGGGTTAAATGACCTCCATATTACTGGATCCCCTATAATCTTTGGTATTCCCCCAATGGAGTCCCGCCCCCTAGGTTGGGAACCATTTGTCTAGGTGGAGTTTAGTTTAGCACTCATTTTATTAATGGTGACATTTATGATTATAAGTAGACTTGTTCTTTTTAGGTAAGTGTGCAAGACCATATGTATAATCCTAACTAGTTCTATTCATTATACACAGAATTAAAAGAAAAACCATTTCACTCTTCAAGAGGCCATTCCAAGAGAAGAATGAGCACCAAAATAATGACAAGTGGAATGATTCTATTTTTAATCAGCTGTTTGCTACTTTGAACTTGTTTCCAGTCATCTGCTACATTACAGCAATGTTGCAATGCAGCTATTCTTAACCCCATTTGCTAAAACCCAATATTGCAGCCTCCTCTTTGGAGCTCCAGCACAATACAGATCCTTGAAGAGACTTGACGAAGACAAGTTCCAAAGGGGTGTCATGTTAGTATAGATCAGCAAAACAAACAAGGAGTCTGGGAGCACTTTTAAAGACTAACAAATTTATTTATCACATGAGCTTTTGTGGGAGACAATGCCACTTCATCAGACGCTTGAAGATGGGGAACTTACAGAATGGGAGCAAAATAAATGCAGGGAAGTGTAGGGCATACCTGATCCTAAGTCTGCCTGTATTTGGCAGTGGATTCTTCCTGTTGGAACCAAGCTAAGGTAAGCCTTGTTCCTATGTCTCTGAGAGCTGACCAGAGCAGAGGGGTTTCTATTTAAAAACCCATGTGTGCAATAAAGGGATAGTGATGGCTTTGGGTGTGTTTTTCCTCTTTTTATTTGTGCCTGCCACTACAGCCCAGGGCCATCCACATCCAGAATGGAATGGACTCTTAGAAGATGGAAGATGTCAATAATGAAGTGATGTCAGGATACCACATCGTAGTTGGCATGACCCAGTAGTTTTAGAGGTTCCAGAGGACTGGAAAAGGGCATATATAGTGCAAAAAGGACAATCCAGGGAATTACAAAAAAGTCATCTTAACTTCAGTACACAAAAAGATAATAGAACAAATAACTAATTAATCAATTTGCAAACACTTGGAAGATAAGAAGGTGACAAGTAACGGTCAGCATGGTTTGTCAAGAATAAATTGTGTCAAACCAACCTAACTTTCTTCCCTGTCAGGGTAGTTAAGCAGTGGAACAAATTGCTTAGAGAAGTTGTAGAATCTCTTTCATTGGAGACTTTTACAAACAGTTTAGACAAATGTGTGTCAAGGATGGTCTAAATCAGCAGTTCTCAACTGCTGTGTGTTACGACTTGGGGCTAAGTGTGTTGCTGGGAGCTGGCCCCCCTGAAAAGCTGGAGCATGGCAGTAACATCTTATGGTTGCAGCTTCCCAGCAAGGGGGACTAGATTTGGGGG
The DNA here is from genome assembly GCA_007922175.1 of Pelusios castaneus. Taxonomy (NCBI): domain Eukaryota; kingdom Metazoa; phylum Chordata; order Testudines; family Pelomedusidae; genus Pelusios; species Pelusios castaneus. The sequence continues at coordinate 16,242,555 of ML685797.1, forward strand.
GTAGGGGATCTTTTGACAGCAACAGCAGCATAGGGCTTTCTTGGAGCATGGTTGTGCATGCCACCTTGAGAACCACTAGTCTAGATAATATTTAGTCTTGCCAAGAGGGCAAGGGAATGGACTAGATGACCTCTCGAGGTTCCTTCCAGTCTCACAATTCTATGATTCTATAATTGGAGTCAAAATACGGATGTCAGAGCCAAGTCAAGACAGAGTCAAAGCCAGGAACGAGAACTGAGGATCGCAACCAGAGTATCTGAGACAGGGAAGTCAGGAATAGGGCTGGTTCTGAGGCATGGATAAGATTGGGAAAGGACTGGAAGATGCAAGGTCCAGGGCAGGGCCGAATTAAAGCAGGGGCTTTAGAGGCTGCAGCCCCTGTCCCTGGCCTAAAGGGGGCCCCATGCTCCCCAAAAATCCAGCCCAGCTGGCCTGAATGGCAGGCTTCTGTTGCCACTCGCCTTTAGCCTGCCTGCCCATCTCCTGGCCTAGCTGATCTGCTCACCAGCCAGCCCAGGGGTGGGACAGGAGTACAGGTACCTCTGGCCCATTCCCTGCAGCTCCCCCCCATAACTGCACTGGTCCACAGCAGTGCCAGACACCCCTTCTGCCACCCCTGACCCTGAGCCCCAGCATGGGGGAGGCAATGGGGGGCCCACAAGGATGGGCAGGCCAGGCCTTCATCTGGTCCAGGGGCAGGGTCTAAACTAGAGCAGGACAGAAGCCAGGTAGGAGCATGGCTAGAGTGAGGGGAGCAAAGAATCTACAGGCATGTATGCTAGCAGCAATGCTTTGCTGTTCTTGTTGGGCTGATAAATTAGTCTGCAGAGCCTGCAGCCAGTCAGGTGTTGTGATTAATCATGCACATCTAGGGCAAGGCAGCTGAGCCTATTAGTTGCCTATTAAATGCCTATCAGTGAAATTAGCAAGGGAGCAGCCCAGTAGCTATTCTGATCCGTGACAGTGGACTGTTGGGTATGTGTGGTGGGCACACGGGAAAACGATTTACAGAACGAGTAAGCTCCAAATCTGAATGGAAATTTCAAAATGATTATGGATATTGAAGGAGTGGGTAAGATCTTAAAATAATTTGATAATCATCCACTCATAAGCTAAATAGTGAGGCATATGGAAATCTTTTCCACTGAACTTTATTTGGCTGGTGCCTATAAAAGTATGTGGAAACAAGGAGGGGAATGCCTAGCTATTATAGGAGCAGCTGTAGCTATAAAAGAGGGAAAAGAAAACAATTGCAGCCTTACGGAACCAGACCATGTTACTGGAGCTGCCACCAGGAGTCCTGGGACAGGCGCAGCTACAATATTGCATACAACAAGAGAGGAATCAGGAGTTACCAATGGAACCAGAGCTATTAGAGGAAGGGGACTAGCCAAGGGAAGAGTGAAAGAGGCAGAGCTGGTTGCCAGACATAAGGGAAGAAGAGGGAAAGGGCAGGCAGCAATGATGGATATATAGGGTTGTGGAGAGGAGGCCAGGCCACAGAGTAACATGTACAGTGGTGATTAGAATAATAAAGAACAGATGGGAGAAAGATCTTTAATGAAATGCAGCAACAAAGTTGTGTGGGGTTTGTTTTTTTCAAAAATGACTAACTGTCTATCACACTGAGTAGAGATACACTTTCCTACTATTACCCTTCCCTTATTATATAAGCAATTGTTACAGATCCCACAGGGACACTGCACAATGGTGAAAAGAGAAGTGTCCATGACACAGTCTCGCTACTGAAATGAAGCTGACACTAAAACATTCGAAAGGTGTGTGAGAGTGGCTATTCTTAGAAGCACTATTGAGTTGCTCCTTTTTCCCATCCTAAAAATCTGTCAGGAAACCTAGAATGGACCATTAAAAATAAATCTCAACCTGTGATTTGAAGTAACTTCAGGATTCTTTATACAGCACTGCAGGTGCCCAACAGCATACACCATAGAAATTCTGCCAGATGTTTGCCAATGTATGCATACTACATGTCATGATCTTTTACAGGATTTTCCCTGTAATGGAAGAAAAAGCCTCCACAAGAGGAATGTGAACAAAAAGAAACAGTAATAGAAATGGACATTTTGAGCACTAGGAGAGGGAAAACCTGTCAAGTCCGTTTTGTCAGAAACCTTTTCTCTACAGAAAGCCTTTCCATGTAAAGATATAATAACCATTTTTTTCTAATTAAACTTCATATAAAATACCACAGCAAATCTTTTTTTAAAAAAACTCTGAATGTCAGAATGTTGAGCAGCACACACAAAGACACCAAACGAGCATGCAGGTTCCAGGAAGTTTGCAAACAGTTCATAGTAGTGGATGCCATTTTCAGGAGACCATTATTTATGAGGGTGGATAGGTTCATAGCATAAAGATAAGGGATGACTCAGTCCACGAAGTCCATAAAGCCTGAAACTAACCATTTTGCAACAACATGACATTTGCGTTATGTTCCGATGACACAGTATCACAATATAAATGCCACCACATCATGATCTTATCCCAAGACAGATTGCACTGCAGGGGAAGAGTGTGGGTGGCAGGAAAGAACCAGACGTAAAGAGAATCAGTCAGCCATCTCCAAACTCTAAGGATGGGACTCTGGTGCAGCACTCTAGGAGCCACAGGGGCCTGTCCTACTACCGATACCCTGGGATCAAGCTTGTACAATAGTTGCTCTTCTGGATTGCCACTGCAAAATAATGTTGCTCTAAAGCATTTTTTTTTCCTTTTCATGATGTTGTTTCAGCTCAAGTTTGAAACAAACTTAGGAAGCACAGAATGAAGGTAAACTCACCAGAGATAGCCAGTGGAGAATTGCTCTGTGCAGAGAAATTCTCCACTAGCAGAAAGCTGCTGGAAGTAACAGAGCATATCATAAGAAGCTGCCCCTTCCTTTCACAGGCTATGTCCACACCTAGAAATTTAGGTCGACTTTACTAAGTCGACTTTAAGTCGACCTTATTAAGTCGACTTAGAGAGTCTACACTAGACTCTCTAAGTTGACCACTTAGGTCCAGGGGGAGGCGAGACTCCTTTGGAGCCTCTTCTCCCCAGGCTAGGGGGACTTGTCCTGGGGAAAGCCAGCAAGCCCCGGAGCGGTCCAGGGGAGAAGGAAGCCCCACGCTCCCTTCTAGCCGGGACTGAGTGTTCCCAGGGAGAAGGGAGCCCCCGCTCTCTTCTAGCCAGGACCACTCGGGCCCTGGGCAGAAGGGAGCCCCACGCTCCCTTCTAGCTTGGACTGAGCGGTCCCAGGCAGAAGGGAGCGCAGGGCTCCCTTCTCTCCGGGACCCCAGCGGTCACAGCCAGAAGGGAGCGTGGGGCTCCCTTCTTGCTGGAACCTGAACGGTCTTGCAGCTCTTTTCTGCCTGGGACCGCGCTCCAGCTGATAGGGAAACTGTGGGGTTTCCATATCAGCTGGATGGCCATGCCAGCAATTTTTCACTATTTGCAGGGACCCGCAGGGGTTCTGGGCAGAGGAGAGCCGCAGGCTTCCTTCTGGTTGGGACCCGCAGAGTTCCTGGGCAGAGGGGAGCCACGGAGCTCGCTTTGGCCACGACCACTGGGGCTGCTAGCGGCTTGCCCATCTTGGGGAGAACCAGCTCCATATTTCCCCTGCCCAAAGTCGACTTATCTTGTAAGTCGACTTAGGGTGTCCACACTGTCTTAAGTTGACTTAAGAAGTCGATTTAAGCCTTAAGTCAACTTAAAACTAGGTCTTATTAAGTCGACTTAATTTTTCCTTAAGTCGACTTAAGGAGCAGCTTAAGTAGACTGAAGGAAACTCCAGTGTAGACGCAGAATAAATTAAGTCAAGTTAAGCCTGCTTAAGTTGACTTAATTTACTAGTGTAGACGCACCCACAGTGACTGAGGGAAGCTCAGTTTCAGATGAGAAAATGCCCCACTGTTCATGTTTTATCTGGCTCGTTTGCATCCAGCCAGCTCAATACAGTTTTATATTTGGTACAGTTTATCTTTTCTTTCTTTCTTTCTGATTTGGTGCCTTTGCTGACTAACAGATTGCTGTGAGGGGAATCCAAGCCTCTAGATCCAAGATGTTTCAAGCCAAAGACTGAATGAAGTCCAGCCACAGCCCCAATCTCGGTGCCATTAGGACCACTCTCAGGACACAAACCCTAACCCTAGGATCCCCAGAGCTGGAACACTGCAGGCTGGTTGCCTAGCCCTTGGGCACAGTGCTGACTCCCCATCAAACAGAGAATCCCGCCAAAGATAGGAACCTTCTGGTTTACAGTTTAGCTCCTTCAGGATGAATGTGGTAATTGTGAAGTATCTAGCACACAAAGGCACTTTTGCCCAGAGCATTCCACAATTTTTCTTTTATACCTACAAGATATATAGCACAAGAGAATACAGATCATTTAAAAAAAAAAAAAACCTCCTAACCACAATTCCCCTTAGTCACTCACTCTTCTTCTGGGAGTCATTGGAGGGAATTTCTGGGCTCAGGAAAACCAAATGGGGCCTGCATACTGTGGTGTTGCTCTCTCTTCTTGAGCTGGAGAAAAATCATCAAAGACTCAGGGAGATCAACTTCTTTCTTTTTATAAGCTTTATCCCCCCATTGTCAGGTGACCTCCTCTCCAGCTACCCAGGTGATCACCCTGCCATGTGACTTCACTGCCAAGGAGAGCTTTGCCCTGCTAAACCAGTCCACTCAGTTGGGAGCTATCCTATTATCAACGTGATTACATTTCAGTGGTGTAGCACTTTATGTCAGCAGCTCTCTTTTACTACCAGCCTTTGGAATTTCACTCCAACATACCAGCAAACAGGCGATAAAGAAGCCAAAAGACTGCATGGTCAAAATGGAGCTTGGTAAAGATACTTACAAAGAGACATTTGTAGTACTGCAATTTTCATAGATTTTCTAAACAATCTGCCTAAGAAAGTATTTTGGGGAGGTTTGATGGCCTTTGTTATGCAAGAGGTCAGAGTAGATTATCACACCGGTCCCTTCTGGTCTTGGAATCTATGACTCTATAATGACACCATTATAATTTCATAATATCAACAGAATTCCTAAGTTTATACAGACAGATTCCCAAATCATTGCACAAGCATTTATCAGCCCTACATTGAATTTATGTGAACATGGCAAGTGAATGCTTGTGGCTCTTTGAGTGCAGTCTTTTGTCACATTTAATGGAAGAATCAGGAGCAATTTAAATACTGACTAACAAATCACGTTTTAAATAACTATTATGATATTATAAGCATTGATTAAAAATGGTGCAAAGGAAATTTGGGACAAGATAAACTTCTCTAGATAGTTTAACCTGCTAAGTTGTGTTTACTTTTTATAAATTCTGTTATGATTTTGTTTTATATGTAACCCATTTAGCCTCTCTCATTAGCTCTTGAATCTCGAACCTTTGACAATAAATGTTCTGTTGTTTTCACTAGAAATGTATGTCAGTACTGCAGTATTATACAAAGAACTGATCCTGAGGTGAATCATTCAAGCTGGTGTGTTCACTCTTCCCTTGGGGACAGCAAAGTTGGTATTTCTGTGAGTGTTCAATGGATAAGGGGCTGGGCACTACATGGAGGGGTTTCAAGGTGGCTCACGTTACACCTACTGCTAACCTGCACAGCAAAGACAGACCTGGCAGAGCCTTGAGGTAATTGTCTGGGTAGCTAACAGGCTAGTGGTGTCAGGAGGCAGCACACAGTTAAGCACAAGCAAGTCTCTTTTTCACTGAGGGCATAGGAATTACTAGTAGAATTGGAGTCTTGGCAACCCAAGAACCCTCACAATTGCAAATTTGTGAGTCTCATCTTCCTACCAAATGAAAACTTCTTAATCAAGAATATGTCATGGAGTGTGTTAAAACAGATACAACATGGACACAACAAGATGAAAATATCTACATGCGTTATGTCTATTGTGTATCTGTAGCTCTATATCAGTGCCTGTGTACCTACCTTCATGTGTCTGTCTTCTACACATTATAGAATTGCCATGTAAACCTCCCAATCACTCTTCTGCATGTGTTCTAAACTCTGTCAAATCAAACAATTTCACAGTTTCCTTGAGGCTATTTTTTTTCCTCTGGCTAGTGTCAAATTTATAATACATATGAGTGGATCAAAGAATGTCATGGATTCCGTTTGTTGCTTGAATGTGAGAATTGTTACTATCTTCACATAGTATTTTCCATTAACATAGATTAGATTACATCAATTCATTCATTTCATTTATAATCTGCAGAGATTAACCATTGCTGGAATCATTGTGACTTAATTGGGGTCTCTTGAAAGTCTCGTTTCTCATGCTTTCTTGAAGGAGAGCAGGTAATTTATAGTAATGGTGTAAAAGAGTAACAATCCTTTATTTTACTGAACAGTTTGAGAGAGATAATAAAACTATAAATATTTTCTAATACACAGTTACTTACTGATGGCCCTGTGAGTTGAAATTCATTTATCCACAAAAGAGGTATGCCATGCTCAGTGGCAGTATAAATTTCCCCATGTCTTATTTATGTTTCTCTGCTCTAACAGAGACAGATTGTCTCAAGTTTGAGAACTTGAGAGTCCATGCCTATTCCATCCTTAGCCCTTCAAATAAAACACTGCTGAACAGGAAGCCATCACTGGAGATGGGGAAAAAAATTCAGGTGACTAGTTTATTTGCCAAAAAATGCAATTTTGGTAAAACTGAAACTATTCACAAATTTGATACAAATTGTTTTAGCCAGAATTTTTTATTTATTTATTTATTTATTAGAACTAGATCCACCAGGCATTGGTGGTAACAACTTTCCAATTCTACTGGAACCCATAACCTAAGGATTCCAGATGCCATTACTGCCATCTTGAGCATCCTAGATGTACGGTTATCTACTTACACTATAATAGACTTTTCATCCAGCTAAGTGGCTTGACTTCAGCACGCAAGTTCTTCTTGAAGCCAGTGCTATCGTTTTATCTTTTCATAGTCTCTTGCAAATGTAGGAATGGAGAGGATCTTGAGAATTCATCAAGTCCAGCCCCCTGTACTGAGAAGGACCAAATGAAACTGACAGGTGATTATTGGGGACTAACCTCAATATATATTTTAAGAACCTAGTTTTTAAATATTCAGAGGATACAAAGTATTTGGGGGCAGTCTGTAGGAATAAACACTTTGAACAACATTAACTCTGGAAATCAGCTTGGGTAGGATAGCATGCTGCAAAGAACGATCATGCTATTCAATTTTATCTCATCCCACCTTCAACATTGCCCTTCTGGTCTGGCTCTCTTTCTGCCTCCTAGGCCTTTCACACTTATTGGACCCCATGTAAGTTGATAAGAACATCTGTCCACAAGTAGAGAGTTATACACAAAGCCTTAGAGAGCACAGGTCTTGAAACCTAGTCCATAGGGTGCTTAACACTAGTAAGTAATCTAACTTGCCATCCAGTAACCAATTAGAAGGAGCCAGAATAGAAGATGAAGCCTGACCGAGGATTCCAGACCTGACCTGTGACTGGCAGAATTCTGGGGTCCTGATTGGGTCACAGATTCTATATAAACTCAGCACGGGAACAGGAAGTTGTCCATGCAGCTGGGATCTTTCTGGTTTGGAATGTTTCCCCTGCAATACCTAATGCTGATCACCGGGTAACCTGACCTGCCTACTACCTAATTCCTGGCCTGTCTTGGACTCTGACCTTCTGGTAGTCTAACTCTTGGCTCTTGGTTTGTCCTTTAGCCTGTCCTGGTATCTGACCTGTTTCCCAGCTACTACTCTGATCACTAAGTCAGACTGTCCACGCCCTGGTTGTGACATTAAGGATGAAAACCTGGTTCCATTAACTCCAGTAAGAGTTTTGCAATTGAATTCAGTGGGTCCAGGGTTTCACTGTGATAGTACAGTGACTGTGTAGGTAAATGCAGCCATTGTGCAATTAGTTATACACATGACACTGAAAGATTGTTACAAAGCCTTAGGCAGCATAACTTGTTTACTTAGAGTTTCATCCTGCTCCATGTAGGTTCCACAATATAGACTTCTCTCATGCTCCTCACTTCTTTTAACACATTAAGACTCATAGTAACAACCCGGTGTATAAAGTGAGTAATGAGTTAGGAAGTGCAATGCTCCTCTGAACCATGTTCCTCTTCTCAATATGCACAGGTACTTCAGCAAATACATGGAGCACTTTCCAGCTAAGCAGGAGGAAGTGGGAATTCTAGAAGCGTAAAAGAAGCAATGCCTCCTTTTTGTAGTAATGAGAGGGAGAAGGAAGTGAGAGAACTCCTGGAAGTTTACAAAACCTGGGGGGAATATGTGAATGACAGACAGAGAGGGTAAGAGAAGGTGACACTGAAGGAAAGATATGTCCACCATGCCATGGTCAATAACTTATGGTTTGGGGACCTGTGTCCCATACAACAACACTAAAAAGTTGATATTCATAGAATCATAGAAAATTAGGGTTGAAAGGGACCTCAGAAGGTCATCTAGTCCAACCCTCTGCTAAAAGCAGGACCACTCCAACTAAATCATCCCAGCCAAGTTTTTATCTAACCGGACCTTAAATATCTCCAAAGACGGAGATTCCACAACCTCTCTAGGCAACCCATTCCAATGTTCCACCACCCTCCTAGTGAGAAAGTTTTTTCCTAATATCCAACCTCGACCTCCCCAGCTGTAACTTGAAACCATTGCTCCTTGTTCTGTCCTCTGTTACTACCGAGAACAGCCTAACTCCCTCCTCTTTGGAGCACCCCTTCAAGTAGTGGAAGATTGCTATCAAATCCCCCCTCAGTCTTCTCTTCTGTATAATAAATAAGCCTAGTTTCTTCAGTCTCTCCTTGTAAGCATGTGCCCCAGCCCCCTAATCATTTTCGTTGCCCTCCACTGGACTTTTTCTAATTTGTCCACATCCCTTCTGTAGTGGGGAGCCCAAAACTGGACACAGTATTCCAGATGGGGCCTCACCAGTGCCAAATAGAGGGGAATAATCACATCCCTTGATCTGCTAGCAACGCTCCTACTGATGCAGCCCAATATGCCATTGACCTTTTTGGCAACAAGAGCACGCTGTCGGCTCATATCCAGCTTCCCATCCACCAGAATCTCCAGGTCCTTTTCTACAGTGCTGCTACTTAGCTGATCGGTCCCCAGTCTGTAGCAGTGCATGGGATTTTTCCGTCCTAAGTGCAGGACTTTGCATTTCTCCTTGTTGAATCTCATGAGATTTCTTTTGGCCCAGTGTTCCAATTTGTCTAAGTCTCCCTAAATCCTGTCCATGCCCTCCAGAGTGTCTACCATTCCCTCCAGCTTGGTGTCATCCGTGAACTTACTAAGCATGCAATCTTATCCCATCATCAAGATCATTAATGAAGATGTTGAACAGAACCGGTCCCAGGACCCTGTGGCACTCCACTCATTACTGGTTGCCAACTAGACATTGAGCCATTGATTTCTACCTGCTGAGCTGGTTGATCTAGCCAGTTTTCTATCAAGTACTTTTCTGCAGAACTGCGACTTAGCCAATCAATTCCCAGTCTTTAGCAGTACATGGGATTCTTCTGTCTTAAGTACAGGACTCTGCACTTGTCCTTGTAGAACCTCATCAGATTTTTTTTGGACCGATCCTCCAATTTCTTTAGGTCACTCTGTATCCTATCCCTTCCCTCCAGCTTATCTACCACCCCCCCCCCCAGCTCAGTGTCATCCGCAAACTTGTTGAATGGGCAATCCACCGTATCCTCCAGATCTTTAATGAAAATGTTGGATAAAATTAGCCTCAGGACTGACCCCTGGGGCACTCTGCTTGTTACTGACTGCCAACTAGACATTGAGCTGTTGATCAACTATCCATTGAACCCAATGATCTAGCCAGTTTTCTATTCACCGTGTAGTCTATTCATCCAACCCATACTTCTGTAACTTGCTGCTAAGAATACTGTGGGAGACTGTATCAAAAGCTTTGCTAAAGTCAAGGTATATCACATCCACAGAGTCAATCATCTCATTATAAAAGGCAATCAGGTTGATCAGGCATGAATTGCCCTTGGTGAATCCATGTTACTGATCACCTTCCTCCTCCTCAAGTGCTTCAAAATGGATTCCTTGAGGAGCTGTTCCATGATTTTTTCCAGAGACTGAGATGAGGCTGCCTGATTTATAGTTCTCTGGATTCTCCTTCTTCTCTTTTTTTGAAGATGTGCCCTATATATGCATTTTTGAATTGTCAGGGATCTTCCCCAATCACCATGAGTTTTCAGAGATAATGGCCAATAGCTCTGCAGTCATATCAGCTAACTTCTTTAGCACCCTTGTCTGCATTGTAACTGGCCCCATGGACTTGTGCATGTCCAATTTTTCTAAATATTCTTGAACCTGTTCTTTCACCACTGAGAGCTGCTTATTTCCTCCCCATATTGTGCTGCCCAGTGAAGTTGTCTGGGGGCTGACATTGGCTGTGAAGACAGAGGCAAAAAAAAAAAAAGTGTTGAGTACTTCCACTTTTTCTACATCATCTGTCACTCGGCTGCCTCCCCCATCCAGTAAGGGGCTCACATTTTCCCTGAGCTTCTTATTGGTAACATACCTGTAGAAATCCTTGTTATCCTTCACATCCCTTGCTCACTGCAACTCCAATTGTGCTTTGGACCCATGAGATTCAGCCATCTGAAATAGATCAGATGAAATGGATTCATATGCTTATTTTAGGGCCTGATTCCAAGCTATTTACATCATGCTGGCAGTTTGCAGTGACCTGTAGTAGGCACAAATTACATATATGCTTTCACTGCCAAAGTGCTATTAAAAAGATTTCATGTAAATATACATAAGAATAGCCATACAGGCTCAGATCAATGGTCCATTTAGCCCAAAGTCCTCTCTTCCAACAGTGGCCAGTGCCAGATACTTCAGATGGAATGAGAACACGGGAATTTATTGAATGATCCATTCCCTATTGTCCAGTCCAGGTTTTCAGCAGTCAGAGGTTTAGGGACCCAGAGCATGGCTTTGCACCTTTGACCCTCTTATTTATCCTTCATGAATTTACCTAATTCTTTTATGAATCCAGCTATACTTTTGGACCTCATAACAACCCCTGGCAATGAGTTCCACAGGTTGACTGTTCATTTGTGAAGAAGTATTTGCTTATGTTAGTTTTAGCCCTGCAGCTTATTAGTGTCATTGGGAGACCCTGGTTCTTGTGTTATATGAAGGGATAAAGAACACTAGATTATTCATTTTCTCCACACCATTCATGATTTATAGACTTCTACCATATCCCTCCTTAGTCATCTGCATGAAAACTTCATATCCATAACTTAGCTCACATGGCCTCAAAGCTTGCACAGTGTTGAACTAGTCACATGACAGTGAGTGCACAGATTAGCACCTCTGCAGCAATGCAGACCCAAGTCTTCGGCTCATATTCTAAAAGTATACTTAAGTATGCACACAGTGATTATAGTTGTAGGAACCAACTAGGGGCCTTGCACTTCTCGACCTGCTGCTCACAGAGAAGAATTGATCAGGGAAGTGGAAGTGAATGGCAACCTGGGCAGCAGTGACCATGAGATGGTAGAATTCAAGATTCTGATCAAAGGAAGAAAGGAAAGAAGCAGAACACAAACCCTGGACTTCAGAAAAGCCGATTTTGACTTCCTCAGGGAACTGATGGGCAGGATCCTTTGGGAGGCTGATCTGAAAGGGAAAAGCGTCCAAGAGAGCTGGCTGTACTTTAAAGAAACCCTGCTAAGGGCACAGGAAGATAACATTCTGATGTGCAGAAAAAACAGCAAATGTGGAAGGTGCCCAGCATGGCTCAGCAGAGAACTCTGCGGTGAGCTGAAACTTAAAATGAAAGTTTACAAGAAGCGGAAGCTTGGACAGATGGCTAGGGAGGCCTATAAAGATATTGCTTGGGACTGCAGAGATAAAATCAGAAAGGCCAAAGGACAATTGGAGTTGCAGCTAGCAAGGGATGTGAAGGATAACAGGAAGGGATTCTACAAGAATGTCAGTAACAAGAAGAGGGATCAGGGATGGTGTAGGTCCCTTACTGAATGGGGCAGGTATCCTCGTGGTGGATGATGTGGAAAAGGCTGAAGTACTCAATGCTTTTTTTTACTTCAGTCTTCACAGGGAGGGTCAGCTCCCAGGCTACTACACTGGGTAATGGCAGAATGGAGAGAAGGAGAGCGGCCCTCAGTGATGGAAGGTCAGGTTAGGGACTACCTAAAGAAGTTGGATGTGCACAATTCTATGGGACTGGATGAACTGCATCCAAGGGTGCTGAGTGAGTTGGCCGATGTGATTGCAGAGCTGCTGACCATTATCTTTGAAAACTCATGGTGAATGGGGGAGGTCCTGGAGGATTGGGAAAAGGCAAACATAGTATCTATCTTCAAGAAAGGAAAAAGGAGGATCTGGGGAACTACAGACCAGTCAGCCTCACCTCAATCCCTCGAAAAATCATGGAGCAGGTCCTCAAAGAATCTATCCTGAAACACTTAGAGGAAAATAAAGTGATCAGGAACACTGAGCAAGGATTCACCAAGGGCAAATTGTGCCTGACCAACCTGATTGCCTTCTATGATGAGATGACTGGATTTGTGGATGCGGGAAAAGCCGTCGACATGATATACCTCGACTTTAACAAGCCTTTTGATACGGTTTCCCACAGCATTCTTGTTGGCAAGTTAAGGAAGCATGGGTTGGATAAGTGGACAGAAAGGTGGATAGAAAACTGGCTAGATCAACAGGCTCAGCAGGTAGGAATCAATGGCTCGATGTCTAGCTGGCAACCAGTAACGACTGGAGTGCCTCAGCGGTTGGTCCTGGGGCAGGTTCTGTTCAACATCTTCATTAATGATCTGGATAATGGGACAGATTGCACACTCAGTAAGTTCATGGATGACACCAAGCTGGGGGGAGTGGTAGACAGGATTCAGGGAGACCTAGACAAATTGGAACATGGGGCCACAAGAAATCTCATGAGGTTCAACAAGGAGAAGTGCAAAGTCCTGCACTTTGGATGGAAAAGTCCCACGTACTGCTACAGGGTGGGGACCGATTGGCTAAGTAGCAGCACGGTAGAAAAGGACCTGGGGGTTGTGGTGGATGAGAAGCTGGATATGAGTCCACAGTGTGCTCTTGTTGCCAAAAAGGTCAATGGCATATTGGGCTGCATCAGTAGGAGCGTTGCTAGCAGATCAAGGGATGTGATTATTCCCCTCTATTTGGCACTGGTGAGGCCCCATCTGGAATACTGTGTCCAGTTTTGGGCTCCCCACTACAGAAAGGATGAGCAGGGGGTTGGACTAGATGACCTCATGAGGTCCCTTCCAACCCTATGATTCTATGAGTCTATGATATTATATGGATAAAGTATATTGGAACTTTAAGGCTGTAAGGAACAATATTTCAGATCACCTCATCTATGCACTAAGTGCTAGATCCACAACCCACAGAAGATGATGGGAAGACTGTTGTTGACTTCAGTGAGGTTTGGATCAGGCCATAAAGATTTCTGCAGCTAACTCCCATTACTGCTAATGACCATAATGCATATAAATCATCTGAGCACTGATGGAGAGAAAGATCTGGCAATGTCTCCATATATTCTGTTTTCCAGAAATGCTTCCACAGTTTGCTATGCACTATTCTAAAATCCCACTACTCCTATTGTTCTAAAGAGACAAAAAGGTTTGCCACTAGCTAAATCTTTGATTTTGACCACCACAAATACACAGAGTCAAGCCTTCTTGTATACATTAGAAAAGGGGAATGTATTTAATCTTACTATTATACAATAGCTATTCCTTCTTTTACATGTCAACCAGCAGGCTTAGAATTGTGTTTTCAAAATTTCAAATCTAATAATTTTTGGATGGCAACTATGTTCAATTTGCTGCATTTGTGTAAACACCAAAATTATATCCAATGCTTTTCTTTTCATTTCACTTTAAAAATATGAACTATGGTTTACTTAAAATTATATTTTTGCATAGGAAGCTAACTTTATTTTCTTTCTTTCCAACCCATAAAAAATTATGGATATGAGCATCTGCTCTAACATTATACTAGTTCACACAGCTTCATCTTTGGCCAGGTCTACATTGACAGAGAAATTTGGTGGCAGTCTATGGGAGTTACCAAGCTACATAGAATAGCTTGTGAAACAAACAGAGTCCTGTGGCACTTTTAAAGACTAACAGATTGTGTAACTCCCGTCAACTTCCTAACTCCCCTTCAGCACAGCATCCTCCCTGCACTGAGCTTATGGGAAATGCAATCCCATCAACACACCGCTACACCACTTGAGGGGGTGGTTTTATTAAGTTAATCTCCAAAATTGACTTAGCAGGTATTAACTGACAAGTACATCGATCTGCAAAGATCAATCTGACAGCAGCAAATTTGCCACCACCAGGATAGATGCCACCATCTATAGGCTATATAGCTGCCCTAAAGGCACAGCTGAGGATATAAGGAAATCCAAGTTGGCACAGAGTCAGACTAATTGGCTGTACACATTGGGCTCCATGCAGTACACCATTTCCACATAGTAGACTCAAAGAGTCATAGACTCAAAGATCAGAAGGAACTGATATGATCATCTAGCTTGACTTCCTGCATTAGTGCAGGCCATAGAACTTCACACACCCACTCCTGTAATAAACCTAACTTATTAGTGAGTTATTAAAGTCCTCAAATAATGGTTTAAAGACTTCAAGGTAGAAAGTGAGTCATACCCAGTGCTACAGAGGAAGGCAAAAAACTGCCACAGCCTTTGCCAATTTGCCCTGAGGAGAAATTCTTTCCCAACCCCAAATATCGGTTAAACCCTGAGCATGTAGGCAAGATTCATCAGCCAGACCCCCAAGAAAGAATTCTCTGTAATAAATAGTAGGCATGTCATGGGCAGGGAGAATAAGACCAGAGCACATGGCAAGCTATCAATCTGGTAGATCATAGCAATCTGGATCATATGGGACTTCTGAATCTAGCATAATTTAGAGTAATCTGTGTAATTAATATTCATGAAAAGTTTGATATAATTATTTGAAAATAATAGATTT
The DNA here is from genome assembly GCA_007922175.1 of Pelusios castaneus. Lineage (NCBI taxonomy): Eukaryota > Metazoa > Chordata > Testudines > Pelomedusidae > Pelusios > Pelusios castaneus. The sequence continues at coordinate 16,257,626 of ML685797.1, forward strand.
CTAGTATTTGTGCAGCTCTATGTTATTTAAATATGTGGCTTGTATTTTTATATGTGTAAAAATCATTTTTGTCAAATTTGAAATAAAAAAGAATTTAAATAGCTGTTCAAAGAAGGATTTTTTAAAATATAATTGCAGTAAATTAAGTTCATTCCTGGAGTTTAACTATAACTAGATATTGCATCTTCCCCAATCTAGCTCCTTTGCACTTTATTATTGAAATTTTATATGAACACATGCATTTTAATTACATTGCAGTGGTTGTGTTTTCCTATATGTTTCAGTAATGGCTGAGAGTCAAAACACAGAAGCCAAAGATGTACTTGGTAATAATGCTTAGAAAGTTTGTTGAATAAAATGTATCGCCCCATTTTGAACTTAAACTACATGAAAAAAAAAGAAGTTCTAAAAGGCTCCATTTCTTGCATATCTTGAAGGGCATGTGAAAATTTCCCTGAAGTAAAAACCAGGAGGCAACCTGAATGTTTATAACACGTAGCCAAAATAGCTACAACACTAGAAGAAATCAAATGCAATGTAATCATTATTAATTATTCAGCATCAGTGAGAGAGACTGTGATTCCAGAGAGCTTTCCGAAAGGATTTTTAGATTTCAGGACTAAAATGTTCCACTATGTTTAGTCATCCTCAACTCTTAATGTTATATATATATATATGTTGCCTATCAAATAGCAAAGTGCACATTTCCATCATTTTAACAGTTAAAAGACGGAAATGCTCTGTAATTGGAACAGCAGGAAAGGTCACCTTGACACTCCTGTGACTGATAAAAAAAATAGCTTAAGGCACCAGGCTTCTTATTGTGAATGAGCTGGCTGAGTTTACGCCCATTTGAGATCAGGGCCGTTCTGGGGGGGGGGGGGCGCCTGGGGCGATCGCCCCGGGCCCTGTGGTTACGTGGGCCCTGCACTGTCCCACTCCCAGCGGGCCAATGCGGGGCCCACATGCGCCACAGCTCCTCCTCCCACAGCCAACCCACTGCCTTTGGCAGGCGGCCTCAGCCTCCAGGGCTGGAGTTGGCTCCCCTTGCAACAGGAGGCCTCCAGGGCCGGGCCCTGGGCCGGGGTCGGAGTGGGAGCCGGCTCCCCGCGCTGGCAGCCTCGGCCTCCTGGCCCAGGGCTGGCTCCCTGGGGGATGGAGCGGGGCAGTTGGCATGCCACGCTCCCCTTCAGCATGAGGGCGGGGCCCCGCTTCAGCCAATTGGCCTTGGGCTCCGCTCACCCCATGGGACAGCTCTGTTTGAGATATTTAAATACTCTAAAAGATGTGACACAATGCTAAAAGAAAGTCCTTTTGCAGCCATTGCATGGGATCACATATAAATAAGGCACATTTTTAAACATAGATATTTACCAGATGGACTAATATTGGGGGCAGGAGGGTAGTTAAATTCTTGAAAAAAGTTGACTGCTGGACACAAATAGTAAAGATGGATTTTAAACCTGTACATAGGAGAATTATAGGCCCAGGCGCCACTTGGGTGCTGCTTAAGGCTTATTTTCCAAGCGTACATGGGAGTAAAATTGGAAACAGGTGTGAATTTTACTCCAGGTGCATGTGATGGGACTCCTTTTACATGTGATTTTACTGTGGAAAGACTAAGTCAAAGGAGCATAATGGTGCAACGGAGCATAATGTGTTCATAATGGTATCAAGTTCTTCAATGACTGAGGAAAGTCATTCTATTTATACAGAACATTCAGAGATCTTTGTGACTCGCGTATTGCTAATATTTTAGTGAGATGCTGTTTGTCTTCCATTATTGTTTCACATATATGTTGAAATGAACAGAAACCCAGGATTCTAAATTATATAACATAGTCATTTAAGGCCTGATACATCTTTGGAATAACTTCACTAAAGACAACAGAATCACCCAGAAATGAACTAGTACTTTGTTTCTTTTGTATTTCTTTTCCAAATAGACAAAGGCATCGGACAGTCCCCAGACGGGATGCCTGAACTAAATCTAAGGTATTATCCAGGCCATAAGTAGAAGATAAAAAACACAGAGTAATTTAGCCCTAGCTCACTAAGGTCCAGTTAATTCATGCGTTCAGCTCTCAAACTTCTGTTGTTATTGTTGAGGCAAAGAGAGACCCATATATGGAGATCCAGCCTAAAGGCTTCCCACATCTTAAATATGCATATGTCTGTTACTGCTCTGCCCCATGATTAAAGTATAGCCCTGATTTTGAGAGCTTAGGGTGCTTAGCACTTCTGACAATCAGGACCCACATTAGTACGTAGGGCTCCTCCCAGAAAGGCCCTACCACTTACTCAATGCACACTATACTCTATACTAAATACCATTGAAGGGCCGTGCAGGTTCTTAAACAATAAGGCTATATCTACACTTGCTAAAATTAGTTTGAATTAGTTTAATTCGAACTAGGAAAACGTAGTTCGAACTAAGCAAGTGTCATTCATGGCACTTGCTTAGTTCGAATTAGCGATCCCCATTCATTTCAATGGCCGGTTAGTTCAAACTAAGAAATTAGTTCGAATTAACATGGCGACATTGGTTAATTTGAACCAGTTAGTTCGAATGAATCCTTTAGTTTGAATACCCTATTCGAACTTATTAGTTCAAATTAAGGAAGTCCTTAATTCGAACTAACTAAAGCCTAGTGTAGCCATTAAGCCTCCTTAAAATTCAAACTAACTTGCCAGTGTAGACATAGCCTAAGATTTTTATTCAAGTCAAAGACTTGGAATGTTATAGATGATGGAAAATATCCTCCTTGGTTTACTTACATGAGTAGTAACTGTCCTCTGTGAGCAGGGTCTAGCTGCATGCCTGAGGGTAAGTCAGTGAATAAACCTCCACGGCTATTTCACCACTTGCTCTTCTTATTTCTTGCCCGAGCACTGATGGAGTAGATAACCACATGATACGTTACAAGATTAATATCTTAAAAAGTGTTTTTCTTTACTGATTTCTCTCGGGTGCCTTGAGAAGCTATGCTTGGTTCCAACCAGTAGCTGTTAAAGAGGATGATAAAGACATATTCTAAAAGAGGATCATCTGTAATATAATGAAGAAAGGTGCATATTAATAAGAACATGAAAAAAATCACTAGTGTTTTAATATAAATATACCACTCAATTATAATGCAAACAGTTGGAAAAAAATACAAATAGAAAAAATTGCATCAGATCATAGCTATTTACCCTGTAACTATTTGAATAAACTCATTAAATGATCATTTATGTCAAGGTAGCATAATAGATACAATGAGTGCTTCTTGAAAAATCTGTGTATTTCTTTCTGTTTCTATACTACCATAATGATATCACTAGTGAAAACAGCCATTTTGTTATGAGGAAGAACACCACATAAATTATTGCCACTGGCTGCTCATGTAGCATATGTGATCGTCATTTAAAGAAAAACATACCATTTCTTCCTCTCCTGACAGTTCATGTTCTTGATTCCCTTATGTTCTGAAATCCATTCATTTTATGGTGAGTTATTGTGTTCACTATTCAGAGCACAGTTAAATGCCACTAACTATGCTCAATTCCTGACAGAAAAACTCCAACAATGGTGATTCGTCATGTTTATCAGGTCACTAAACTGCAGTAGCTGTTTACTTTGTGGGGGTGGGGGAGAACTTTCCACCCACTTACAACCTGAATACTTGGCAAAAGATGGGAAACATCATAGTTTGGCCATGAAAAATTCATTTTAATTTTAAAAATAGAAAAAGTCATTGCACACAATATTTTAAATTAGGAGAGCATTTTTATCATGGGAAATCATAAGGAAAAAAACCAAATAATTAATTATTAATAGTTTACCATCTAATAAAAAAAGCCACCATGCTCCTCCAGAATATAGAGCTACATTAGTAAAAATTCAAGGAGGAATCCTGTTCATCAGCCAGCTGAGCTGGATGAAAAAAAAAGCCTGCAATTTATGACATAAACCTTTGTTAGTCCCTGGTTTTGCCACAGGAGACATGGCTGTAGCAAACCTGCAGGCTATGGCCCAATCCTGCAAATAGACCCCTGCCTTCACACAGAACTGGTTGAAATCAATAGGATTCCACGCAAAATAGTCTGCAGGAGCATGACTGAAGACTTTAGAAAAAGGGGACAAAATAGTGCTCCCAATGACAGCAACAGCAAAACTTCCATTGATGTCAGTGGGGCCACTATTTCATCCAGCATGTCTTCTAAAAGGCTGAGGTGATAGCTGTAGAAATGTTTATCCCACTAAGAAGAGGGAAGGGTGAGTCTGAACTTTCTCCATCATGTTTGCTGTGAGCACAGAGGTCTTTTATAATATAAATGTAAATATACAATCTGTTTCATAATGTTTTCCATCATCTTCCCCTTCCATATGTTCTCCCACTAGGAATCTAATGAGCTCTACATATGAAGGATGACAAGGGAATATGTCTAAGAAATAATTCCAGCAATTATGGCATACGGAGACATTGTTTTCAAGTCCCTTTTACTGTGAACATTAGGCAGAGCATCTGGGACCAAGGTCTGTCTACCTGGCCCATGGACATTAGAAAAATAATATTCATCTATTTGTAAATTCTACTGAGATCACCACCATACAAAGAGGGCTGTTCCATCAGCTTTATAATCAGTGAGCATATTGAAGTACAGATCATCAACATTTAGGCAAAAAAAAATGTTTTTATGTCCATTAAAAAGCCTGTACTGTAAACCACTTTAGGAAACAATAATGCAGGTAGGTCTCACTAGCCCCAGAAGTGCTGCAAATCTTTCTATTTCACTTCTAGACCACTGCTAATAAAGCCCTTACCTCTCTAACCACCTTTCGGATTTCTGTGTGTTCCTAGCTCCTGCCTCTGAACAATGGGCCATTTTGTCAGAACTGGAATCCCAGCTCAAGAAAAAAGAATTAAAGGAGGCGAAAAAAGGAATAGAGGAGAAAAAGTGAAATGAACATCACGTCCGTAAGGGGAGAGTTTATATTCCTTACTTCCAAGCATTGTCACTTCCTTTTACACAGATTATGTTGTGAGAGCTGACCAAGATAGGAAGAGAAAAGATTATGATGATGATGTAATAAAAAAATCAGCTGGTTGCATTCCTTTAGTGCTCTAGATGCCAGATCAGGACCATGAAGATAAATCTGGACAAAAGAAGTTCAGTGCTTCACATGTTTAACATTTCACAAGGGAGAAACCAGTTCACTGGGTTGCCACTTGATATTCATTTAGCCCAAGAAGTGATTTTCAAAAGAATGTGGATGAAACTAGCATTGGGCTTCGTGGATTTAAGACAGTGAAAATGTTATATTGATTTTTTTTAAAAACCATGGAAGAACATGATGCTATTCTACCTACCATGCTCCAAAATTCTAGAGAGAGAGCAATAAAGTCAAGTTAAATCTAGAAGATGTGTCAGTACAGAAAAAAGTAAAGTATTTTGATCATGTTTTCCCAACTGAAGGTATCAGGTAGTCAGACTCTAGAAGACATGGTCACACAGAGATAATGGTGCCTAAACTTGGGAAGTTATCAAGAACATGCTACATTAGACAAAATAGTGTAGGCTTCTGGAAGCTTAATGAGATTCACTTGCAGAATTTCCTGTCTGTACTGGGAGGCCAGAGTTTGCCTCTCTCCAGCTCACCAAATGTGCAAGGATTTTAGTCCCTGTGTCCTGCAATTTTTCAAGGATTCACCACCAGACCTCAGGGCTTTTTACACAGAGATTTTACGCCTCTGTACTGTTCTTGGTGCTACTAACCCCCCTATTCAATAGAGCAGCTCCAATTCTACTAGCCTGTCAGAGACGTCCAAACCAGGTCCTTCCCCAGAACCTACCCAAAAGGCGTGTTACCTTCATGGAGGTATGGGTGACTCTAAAATAAAGACTTAATTCTGACTCCATATTAACTTATCTGAGTGTCCTTGTAGGAGTTGGTGATGGTATGATGTAAATTGCAGTGGGCCTGCCTCTTTCCCAGCCATTGATCCCTAATGACAGAGCCCATGGGGTGCACCATGGGGTTTGAGAGGAAGGGGAATGATGGGACTGAGCTATTGAAATGGCACCCCTTCCCTTCTGTGTCTCTTGCCCATGAGCAGGGCTATTTTGTCTCCTTCCATAAAAGCAGAATGCAGGACTCGGTACCTCCATTGATGGAACAGCATAGGCCTGCTTGCTTTTTAAATAAAGTTTTGCAAGTATGGAAATGCCTTATAAATATACTGATATTCTTATTACATGGAGTGCGGCCCAGTACTAATTAGTGACGCAACACAGCAGACTCTGACTGCAAACTCTTAAATCAATGCTGGTGTTGATCTGATGAGTGATGTTTTATCTGTAAATACTAATGCCAATCCATAAACAAACAGGATGAGTTCTATTTCTCATCTAGCAATACTATCACAAAACATTTTGGTGTGTGATAATTTGGAGAAATGGAAAATAACTTGAAATGGAATTTACCAGTTTTCTATAGCACAAGCCTGAAAGTTCACATGGCAGAAAACAATTTTCATTGGGTAAAAAATAGGATATTTATTTGAAAATGAAATATTTTTAACAGTTCAAATCCATCTTAGCTCAATAGTGACCAAAAGTCAATGATATATGATGGCTGTCTAGAAGCCTATGACTAGTAAACAGGTGCTCCCTTACAGATTTTTCTGAGGAGACTTCCATAGCTACATTAAAGTGATGCTGCCATAGACTAGCCACTGTGGGGGACACAGAGCCCGTAGAGTTCCTCATGGCACATCCCCACATGGATGTCCACTGCCTCCTGCTGATTTGAAATAAGTCCTGGGGATCTGGGAGACTTGGGGGCAACTGCATCAGCATATACTACAAGGGAAACCTTGACTTCCTTTCCCACCAATGTAAAAAAGATAGGTTGTTTGGGGTTTTTTAAAAGTTTTTCTTCATTAACTATACACAATGTATATTTCCTCCAAGCTGGAAAATAGAGGATTAATATTTTGTAAACATGAAAAGTTATAAGAAGATTATAAATTTAACTGAATTACAGATGTCCTTCCTGGAGAAATACTCTTTGTTTCAATTTGCTTAAAATAATTTTGCCATCCTGCTCAATACAACAGCCTGCGCGCTCTCTCCCCCCCCCTCCGCCCCCCGATTTGAAATGTTTTGCATAATAATATGTGAAATTCTAGTTGATGGTTGTAGAGGATGGTGGGTGCTCATTCTTCTCTCAGCGCCTCTTGCTGGAGGCAGTCCTTCCAAAGGAAGGTGAAATCATTTCTGACTTCAGCAGTTATGCAGTCTAAGGTCTCAATTCAGCAACATACTTACAGTATGTTCCTAACTGACTAGTCACATGCTTCAAGTTAAGCACATCCTTGAACAGCTTGCTGAACTGGATCCTACAGGCTTTATCCCCCAAGATGCTGACCACCTTTAACTTGTACTGACAATGTCCCCCAAAGCCCACTGTAGTAAGTGGTGCTCTTTCTATTGACTTTAGTGGGGTTTGGATCAGGCCCTAAATGCATATTGTTCCTTTAAGAATTGAAGCAAAATCTCCCACCACCTCACAGTGGCAGACCCACCCTCCAAACCATACAGGTCCATACAGACCATGCTCATCAGTGGGAAGTTTGGATTATTGAAGATGTCTTATGCTGCCATACTAGTTCAATGTTCCCATTAGCTCCAGTGGTGGAACTGAACTACCAAAGCCTCCCCTAGCTACTGCTGCCAATAGGAGCCCATGTAACAGAGATCTGAGACAGAGAAAAAGAGAGAGAGCATACTAATAATATTTGATATGACACTGAAATAGTTTTCATGTCAGACAATCTAACTTCTCTTTGCACTAAGAGATGTTGGCAACATATGTCATTAGCTGTCAGAGTAACCTAACAGAACATCTTTTGTGTAATCACATCTTGTAATCAGCACATAATTGGTGAAAGCAAACATAGAAGTTGCACTACAGGAAGATGAGGACATTTTCACTAAAATATGTAGTCTAACTGACAGTGAAGGAGCAGCAGATAGCTTTTATAAGCTCTCATAAATGGCTTTAAAGATGTAATTTAGGAACATTTTCCAATGCCATGAAAGAACAAACATTAAATGTTTTCCAGGAGAACTGAACTGTGAAGCCTGACAGCAGTGATTAGGTAATGTTCCTAATAGCACTGAAATTATGAGAAACTATTTAATTCCATCAGATTGTTTAGTTGTGATGTTTGTGATGCAGAGCTCAAGAGATTTTACTATTAGCAAGAAAAAAAAGATGAAGATGATATTAGCACTGCAAATCAAAATCACGCTCCACTTGCCAGTGTGTTGGCTAGCAACTGATGTGCAGTAATCTGAGGCTCAGGAATAAGGCAGTAAATCAACAGGTGTCAATAATACTTTAGTGTTTTCTGTCTAAACTCTTATAGATATCAATATGTTAACATGATAGCTATATATTCATAACCCTTTAAAATACATATGAAATTATAATTATGCAGATATTTGACAGATCACTTACAAAATAATATACATTATAATACACTGCAGTTTTAAAACAAAACAGTTCTATTCATTTTGTAGAATGATGTAAAGCATTTTGAGATCGTATGAAAGCTACCATACAGAAAAAGTTGCAATAAATTAAGTATGGTTTCACAATAAAGTGTTGAAACATTGAAACAGAAATAAAAGTGTCAAGGAGGGGTCTTTACTCCCTTGTGTTTAAATCAGAATGGCTTCTTCGGCTAGAACACTGAAATGGATGGTTTCAGTGCTATTAAAAATGGCAGTAGCAGCAGTAGAAATATTTTACAGGTTACTGGCCAATATTCAACACATTAACAAAACATACTTGCAAGATTTTTGTTAAGTGAATTTCATGTTTATTAGAGATGGTTGGGAATTTTCTTTTGAACGACTTTCAGAGTGAAAAATACAGTTGATACCAGAAAAATTAAATTTTCCTGAAAATGTACATTTTCTATCAGGAAAATAAAAATTAAATATTTAATTTCAGGTCAGTTTGACACAAACTGGAATATTTTAATGCTGTCAGATGTACCCAGAATATTTAGTTTTCAATCAGTGCAACAAATATTTAAACTGCATTCCTATCATAATATTACCTTATGGAAATTTATAGTGTGGGCTCCCAATCTTTTATGTGGGATCTTTGGAGGACTCCATCTTTCATAATACAATTCAGATTTCCCTCTGACTGAGGTGCATGGGGCATTGTGGGAATCACTAGAGATATGGTCCACCCAGGGAGCCTGGTCCGTAAGAAAAATGGAGGCATCAGGCTCCTGAACTACAACTCCCATGAGCCAATGCACCACAATAGGAAAAAGTAGTGTAGTGTTTAACAGACTCATAACAAAATGTTTCAGATCAGTAAAACAGAACAAACCAAAATATTTTCATTTTGGGTCTATCTAAATGCTTTGTTTTGGTCAAAAAAGTCCAAATCATTTTTTTTCAGAATTTCCATTCTGTAAAAAATTTCAAAATTTTGTTCCAAAATCAAGTATTTACATGTCAGAATTTCTCATGGGAGGGTAATTCTGTATTTTTCTTAACTCTATTATTTATCATTTGAAACATGACAGTTCCATTAAATAAGTGTGTGTCATGGAATAAAATGGTATAATAGCTCTTCAAACTGTTTCCTTCTAAAAATGATAGATTTTACTCCAAGTTTTTGTAAAGAAACATGAAATTAATATAGTTCATGATCTTCTTTTCCACTGAGGATACAAGCCTTTTCTCTATGGGTAAACAGAGCTGATCTTCTAAGTGCATATCCATACAGGGAGTCATTTTAATATCACAATTTTATTCACTTGTTATGAATTGTCACAACATTAATCTACTGCAGATAATCTATTCAATATATTTGAAAATCCATTTATTTTCACCTATTGATAAGCATGTGTTACACTTGTATATAATACAGTATTTTTAGTGTTAATTTAAAGAACATAGTCAAACGAAACAAATATTGAGAAGCATGATGCAGAATTTTGGTCAAATTACAGCCAAACTCATATGCTACAAAATAACACATTTATAGTTTGTACTCTTCCAAACAAAGGACTTACTTTTCTTTTTTAAGATGCTATTAATTCCCTACCCCAATACAATATTAATCCATTTGAAAATAATGAATTAGTTAGTGGTACTACAGTTTATCCAAATTAAATTTTAATCAGAAAAGAATCTCTTTCCCTGCAAATGTTTTGGATTATTCCTCAACATAATAATAAAAGATATATCTCAAATTATTCCCAACAATCATTAATTTTTAGCTCTCCTGTGCAATAAAACTGGAGAAGTAATGAAATGGTCTTGGAAGAGCCTTGGATACTGTGACAAAACAGAGCATTCAGGTTGTTCATCCATCATGGAACCCAATTTACATATAATTAGTCATGTCAATGGCTTGTAACTATTGAAAGACTTCCCTCTTTTTTTAAGATACCAGTAACCATGCAGGCCATTTTAATGAAACGGCTCACACAGTTATTTTCATTAGGTTTGAGTTGGTGTGGTCGTTACCTCAATTTATACAACAAAGCATATTATATAACTCTCTCTCTCTCCAGTCAGAATGCTTGTGCAGCGTCAATACAGTACAACAATGGATTATCAGGGTTCCTTTGTGTTAGTGTTACCGGTGATACTGAACATATTAAATCGAGTATAAAATTGTACATTCTGTAATAACTCGGAAACAAAGTTCATAGATGTTTAAGGCCTTTAAATATTAAGGGTTTTCATAGAACAGCACATCACAAAAAATTGCTATAGAAATAGAAAACAGGAAAATAAATCATTGTTTTGGGAAACTGACTATGGAAAGGACTAAAAGACCTGAATCAGATAACTGTAAGCAAAACATTCATGAACTGCAGATTTATGGGGACATAACTTTTTCCTCTATCAACAGACTGAGCAGACATCTACATAAGCATCCAGATAGTACTTGTGTCCAAGCAAGAGATAGTTTTAAAAAATAAATAAAAGAAACTCTGAATGAATGCCATCCAATCTCAGAATTGTAAAACTTGCATGCATCCCTGTCTACCTTTACAAAAAGGAACTATCTAACGTCATTTACTGCTTACTGTCAACTTGGAAGGACTTAAAGTTAAGGAAATAAAGGACGTACCAGTAACACCCATCATCTTCAGACTAAATGGAAATGTATATTTCTAAAGGTATAAAATACTTATAATGAAAACGGCAATTGAGTTTTGACCACCACTTATTCAACTGCCAAAGAGTTGTAGTAGTTGGTTAGCCTTAGGGAAACCTGTCAGGCTGGCTGTACATTCTTATTTGATTGATGTATTCCAATAACTATTACTTATCAACAATAATTATTAATGAAGGATATATATTTCCATTCCTATAACAAAAGCAACTTCAAGATGTTGAAACATGTAGCCTTTCAGAGCTCCAAGATTAGAAATACAAATAAAAATGTCTAAAACGGCGCTATGCCAGAGGACAAGTTCTGCAACATAAATTTGATTAAAGTAGCTTGCAGTCCCACCAGCAATTTGTACATAGGACCAGGAAATGTTTCAGAGTGAAAGAACCAGTACATTTCGAAGACTGCGTTTGTAAAGATGAAAAGCCATCAGTCTGGAGTGGAGAATCCGAAAAATCTCTGCCTCTTCTACACCCTCTGAGCATCACCGCTTTAGACTGCAACCATAAATTTCTCAGCAAGTGCAATTTTGTAAGCGTATATAGTTCAATCAGTTGAAATCTTTGTGACAAAAAAGTTCACAATGACTTTCCAGTAGTTTTGATATCAAGCTGTTGCTGATTACAAACCAATACATCCCAGCAGAGTAAACTCACTTCAAGGATTGCCTATAGGTATGAAACTCCTATTATGTTAGCATTATCAGCCTTGAGATAGACTTGAAGTGTCTTTAGCTATCGGGTTACCTATAAAGAAAAAGAAAATTAAAGAATATCAAAACTTGAGACATAGCATCTGGTTTAAAGTAGAGGAAAAGGGGTTTATGAGACCGCAATCTAGTGAAGCACTTGAATGTGGGCATAATTATCAGGAAGTGATTAATCCCGCTACCAAAATGGGGTTACTCAATCATTAAATTATGCATGTACTTTAATGCTTTGCCTGATGGATGCCTGCATGACAGAAGCAGTTATCTTAACTGTGACTGTGTTTTAAAATGTGGGGTTTTCTGTTCTGAAAAAATAACAAAGGTCACAAAATATCAGTCCCCATACAGTCAGAAGTATTGATTTTTACAAGGTGTATTATGTACTACCTCCATCAGCTCCAACATAAGAGGTTATCTGTTTTAACAACCCTATTTTCACAACACTGTTCTTAGCTGGGCTTGAACCATGAAGATGATTTAGATATTTGTTTCTTATTCCTTCAGATTTTCATATTATATTAAGATGTATATGCTGTTAAAGACTAACTACATTTTAGCAAACAGTAATCATTTAAAAGGAAAAGGAGCATTTGAGAAGATAAGCACACATACCACAACAAGAGCTATGTCTACCCTATTATTCTTTGTTCATACAATAACTATCAAAAATCTCTCTAAGCAGTTTCACCCAAGCTAATGTAAACTAGAAGGACCACGGGGAAAGCAAGTGGGAGACAAAATAGTTCACAGTAATTGGATTTTCCCTATGTCTGATTTGAATTTTATACATGAAATGTTTGAAAAGAAACCTGTCATATTAAAGAAGTATTACTTTGAGGAATATTTCTGCTGTGTCAGTGGATACAATTAATGATCATGTTACTTTTTAATATAAAATTGTGTCAAGGGACACTATCCCCACTCTTGAGGAGCAACCTATTGGATTGGTCACAATAACAGTCTATGACATCAAGGGCCGTATGTTTTACATTTTGATCATAGAGAGAGGGGTCATGCTTGTTAATGATGAAGCATTCCTTTGCCCTCAGCAAAATCATTTGCATACAGCTCTTGTCAGCTCTGCAGAGCAGAAACATTGAGCAGAATTTTAAAAGGATTGATTTAGGAGTTTCATTACTTAGTTTTGCCTTCAACCTTGGGTAGTTTTAAGAGTTTGCACTAGAAAAGCAGTAACAAAATTGTGCTATGTGATTTCTATGATACATGTCTATTACATTTATTTTAACTAGTTTTCACAGATTGAAACAGCCTCATTTGACTATTTCTATTCTGCATTATTGTCTGAAAAAAATAATCAAGAAATAATACGATTACTGTGTTGTGCAGTCAAAAAAATAAAATGGCCAATACAGCACACCTACCCCAGATCCATTATTTAGGAAGATTTATGCTACTTTAATTTGAAAAATATATAGGCAATTGTAATAAATTAAACAGGCTTGTTCCATATTGTAGTCAATGGTAAGATGGAGAGTCAAAACCCAACTGGCAATGCTACCTTCCCCAAAGAGGACAGGTACTGACTGGTCATAGCAGCTTACACTTTGTGCACCAGGGCAAACACAAGAATAGCTTTGAGGACTCTTGTGATGCACCCTATGAAAAGATAGTCAGTTGGGTATTCTGTTCTGGCTTCTTCAGCATTGAGAAAGCTTTATACAACTGAAGCTACTGCAGTCATACAAGTCAGTCTGAACATATTTTAACCCTAAAGTTCACAAGGGAGAAGTCTTTAAATCTGTTATTGATTCAACTTTGAATATTGCATATTCAGAACATGAGATCAGAGTAATTTGGGAGAAGAATTCCATATAGGAAGAGAACAAAACATTTCTATAGCATTTTCCCGCTCAATGGCAGCCCTTTGAAACTGTTCATAGGTTTGAATACTAGTGTCCCCAGTAGGCAGATTATTGGGTAAAATGCAGATGATGCATTAATTTAGATTAAACAAATGGGCCAAAAGAGTAATAGGGATAATATGACCCTGAAACGGTCTGTCACTGAGCAGTGTAAACAAGGTTGGGGGTTTGAGATAAGAGACCTCAGGCTGCTCTATACCATGACAAACACACCAGTGGAAAGTGAGTAAAAGATTTATTAATTGTCTCAATAGCCTGCTATATAAAATTGTTTTTAAAAAAATTAAAAAGGAGACAGAAAGACTGAATGAATTTAAACTGACTCCACCCTAGGATTGTGTTAAAATTACAACTGGCAAACAAGAGGAGTAAAGGACTGGAAATTAATGTCTTGAAATTGGTGTTTTGAATATTAGGCCTAATTAGTGGGCAAAATAATGAGCAGATGGGTCCATTCCATCCATCACCTGTTTTTGAAGGCCTTAAAAAGAGGCTTGGGAAAAGAAAGAAAGAAAGAAAGAAAGAAAGAAAGAAAGAAAGAAAGAAA
>ML685797.1:16271980-16301000 GCA_007922175.1 Pelusios castaneus
AAAGAAAGAAAGAAAGAAAGAAAGAAAGAAAGAAAGAAAGAAAGAAAGATCATCACCTTGGCTGTGGTAATAGGATTGTTGCCTTAACATCCAGACCCAGATGCTCCAGTAGGAGGTTCTTGACCATCACTGCTGCACTAGCAAGGAGCCCAGCCAGATACCTGAGAGATTTTACTGTTGTCCCCTCTCATATGTCCCTTTCCATCCCCCATTACCTTCCTCCTGTCCTATTTCTCTATCAGCTTCTTAGATCTCAGCTCTTCCTGAAACCAGTTATACTGCATGGCACCAGTTTGGGGAACTGAGCCAAACTCTGCTTGGCCCAAGAAGGACCTGTGAAAGATGGATCTGACCAGACCAACCAGATGTTGTCCCTGTCTTGGGAGACAAGGCAGGGTGCAGAGCAACAGTTGTTGTGACCGACCGGCCAGCACAGACCATTCATCCATGACTGACCCGCTGACCTATATCCTAAGAACATTAACAAAAAACATAATTCTACCTATCTTTACTATCCTATGTCTTCACTCCCTTCTGCATTTGTCTTCAGTCAAAAGCAGGAAAGATTATCATTCCCAACTCAAAACTGAACAACAGAACTAATCTTTTCTCCTCACCATAAAGGAATGTTTCACAGAATAAGAGACTCTAACCAATATTCACCCTCTCTAAAAAAAGAGGCTTTGAAAAAGTTTAATTAAGTTTGTTTTGCACAATCACTCAATTTCCTTTACAGTGCTTTTTGCCTGGTTTTGATTTTTTTCTTGTGTGTTTCAGTCAATAGATTTCTTACCGTTTGCATGAATTTCCTAATCTAATTGCCGAGAGACTAAGCAGATTGAGGTCCCTGTATAATCCTGAACCTTGTTTTACACCATTTGCTCTTGGAGAGTGGCAGGGTCATGTTTTACACCTTTGAGATGGTAAAAGGTATATGATAAGTTTATCACATGGCCTTGCAAATTATTACATGTAATACACCAGAATGTGTATACTATGATCTACAGTTACAATGACTTGATAGTCAGATTTCTAGATCAAAAGCCTTGGAATGTGTAGCAACATGGAAATAGACATGGATATTCTAATTATTCTAATTAGAATTCTAATTATTTTTGTAACACCAAACGTGGGTGGCACTGAATGGCCAAACAGGGATATATGTTCAAGAAAAATGAGCATTTTCACACCCAAATGGTCAGTTACATATCTACATAACTGTTTTCACAGCAGATGTACAATTGCTGTAGTTGGGCACACAACTATGTAAGACAGAGGTCAGACTTTAAAAAAAATCTAGCACTAAATCTGAGGAGTGTGTACACACTATATGATACACAAAATAGATTGTGTTATAGTAATCTGTGTGACAATCAGTTGTACAATATTGCAAAATAGTATTGCGCTGGGTGTCAGTCATGTTTATAGGGAAGATGAAATCAAGCCTTACTGGCTATTTTTTTAGTTTGCTTTCTATTACAAGAACAACAACAAGCCTGTGGCCCCTTAAAGACTAATACATTTCTTCAGGCATAAGCTTTTGTGGGCTGCAACACACTTTGTCAGATGCATCTGATGAAGTGGGTTGCAGCCCACAAAAGTTTACATCTGAAGAAATTTGTTAGTCTTTAAGGGACCACAGAACTTCTGTTATTTTTGCTATATACCGATTAACAGGGCTACCCCCCTGGAACTTTTCATTACAGTTATTTCATTGGTATTTCTAACTCCTTTCCCATGCCAGTATTGAGACTACTCCACCTGTCTTCCTTGTTTCATTTTTTAACTTACATGTCACATACTGTTAATCTGAGTGATTCACACAATGGGCCATATTTGCCTTTATGTAGCATGCAACTCTTGTTATGAGTAAGCACACATCAGTTATTAACAGTAATGACAGTTATATCCACACACATTAAGGGGAGAATAGATTCCTTGGAGGCTGAAGTCAATTTCCTAAAGATTCAGCTAAATTTTAACTAATATATATCTGCATTATTTACAGGATTGTTTAGTTTTGGATGGTGTGCAAGCTTTTCATTTGAGCAGCTGGAAGGCAAGGTATGGTGCCAATATATTTTTTTATGGAAAAATGAGGTTTGACAGCAGTACATACTTGATCTTTACATTCCTAAGAGAACAGTAATATGCCAAATGGGAACAAATCAATTCCAGCCAACTTTCCATTTAATAATAAATCTGAAATTAACTTTTCTGCTGCTTAGTGAGAAAAGGACATAACACCTTTATCACCCTAAATATTTATTTGAATTAATTTGTTCATATTTAGAACATAATTGCTCCCTTTAAGCTAATGTCTTTTTTCACACGGTTGTTATGTTATGAATACAACAAATTAGACTTACTTCATTTCTGTGTTCTAAATGTGCAATTAAAGTATAATTACTCTGCAGTTGCAGACTTTTTAATTTAAATTGGTGAGTGGCTGCTGTAAGTTGGCTGTAATTGGATGTGAACTCGCTTGCTTTATTTTAAAACAACACGAAGTAATTTAATACAACTGAACTTTAACACATTTCTTCACGTGGATGGGTAAATGTTTAGGGTCAGATTCAGCCCTGAGCTGTACACCATTCTTGCTGGTGTAACTAAGGCCATGTCTGCACCACAAAATTATGTTGACTTAACTTACATCAGCATACAGCCATCACAGTTATTAAATTGCCTGTGTGTTTGTGCACGCTTGGCTCCTTGTGTACACAGTGTGCACCCTTACCCGGAGCACTTGTATCAATTATTTTACCAGTGTGGAAGTTGTGAGATGGCTTCTGGAAGCCAGGAACAGTCAATGTAAGTACCGCAGTGTCTGCACTGAAACTATGTTAATCTAATTACATCAACTGTGACTGTACATCTTTTGGGGAAATGGTGTTACTAAATCAGTGTAAAGAGGCACTTAAGTCAGCAGGAGCCAAATTCAAGTGAAGATACTTCCACAGCTAGGTTGACACCTGGCACCCTGTGTTGACCTAACCATGTAGTGTGGACCAGAGCTCAGATGATGCCATGGAGCTGAACCTCAGACTTATCCTGTGTAGTCCAAAAAGTTGGCATTGCTAGCCAGAAGGGGGCATGACCAGTTGATTGGGTAGACAGAGAGTCAATACATTCTGTGGACAAATTCCAGCCCTGGAACTCTGGCTACAACTTAAAGCTACCTTCCACTGGTTAAATTCCAAGGACTAAGGTATAATAAAAACAGCATCTTCTCTCTGGGAATGAACTCCCAATATAGCAGCTCCTGCTTATACAGTATCAAGGCTTATACCTCTCTACACCTGTGAGGGTAAGATCAGATCCATAAATGTAAACTTTACTCAAAGTCCCTCTTCATTCAGTGAGACTATTCAAATTTGTGTCATTTATTCATGTGAATAAGGGTTGCAGGAGCTAGTCCATACGTGATTCAGTGTATTTTTATATAAATACTTATTAATTCAGAGTGGTAGATAAATCTATATGTATTTGCTAACCATAGGATGGTTTATGAGTGTAATTGAGGCACCCAATTATTCTTCTAATAGTTTAATAACATTAGAAGATAAGTAGCCAGTGAACAGTGCACAATATTTTGAAATTGATGTGTACTGGAACATTCTGTGTTCATTAGCAATTTATTACAATACTTCAATCATTATCAGTTTTTTAACAGACAGCTCTTTTGATATGTTTTTGCTACATTAATCTTATTACACATACACAATTATATAAAAAAGAGTCAGGTAGTCAAAAGTTAGGAATTGCCAGATCTAGGTTGCCCAAGGACCTATAGTGCTGTCCCCTGTGTGCCCATCCTGTGCATTGAAGAACACAGAGGTTCCGTGGGAGAAAAATGTTATAACATAGTTAAAAGACTTATCATAACATATATTCACAAAGGGGCAAAATGATATTTCTTCCTTATATCTTTTATCAAAGGGGTTGTATAGCTCTTTCTCTACCCTCCTCTCCCCCATCCCCATGAGCTGAAGGAGCTTCTCTCTTACATACTATTCTCATGGTGTGAATGCAATATTAAGGCCATTTCTGGATCTGGAAGACCCAGCACAGCTCTCTCCTCTCCAACCCTGCTATAGCTTGCCAACCCCCTGTTGGTCCCAGTGGAGGGTGTGGTGATGTTGCCACTCCATGAGCCTGCCTGGGAATTGTTGGTGATTTTGGCAGTTTTCTGGGGAACACAAGCAAGAGAAAGGAACTGGTGAATTTTAACACTTTATAGCTCACCCTAATCTAAATTAAATTCCATGGGACAAAGAAAGGGCACTTGCCAGAGATCCCTCTAAGAAAATCAAAGGGCTGCTGCAAACCATGGGAATATGAGACCTTCTTAAAATAAAAGTTTGTAAGAATACTTTATAATGACTAACATTAGGAACCAAAACATGGTGATTGCTGCCAGCTTCCCCTTATACTAAATAAATAAGGGAAAACATATTTCACAGACATTCCTGGCTATGTACCCTATGTTTCATGTTATTCTCCTTGACATAACGATAAAATAAATATGCTAAGCTAGCCTAAGCTATCTCTTCATATAACAACAACCATATAAGCTTGTTTATTGGACCCTCTCCTTCCAATCCTTATTATGTGAAGAAAGTTTTACAGAATTAGACCTTATATTTGTAATAGTTGGAAATGGAGGCAGAGTTCTGTAATCTTGCAACAAGAAGGACTTCTCTAATGTACACAATACACTTCCCTCCTTTTCTGCTTCCTAATTCTTGTTCCCATATTCATAGTAAGGCATTAACATTTCACAAAAATATTAAGAAAAGAGGCTCAGAAAAACAATTCATTTTTTAATTTTTCCTAACAGGGAACAGATCCAACTGGCTTGTGCTAGTTACACATTTCTATGAGAAGACTAATGAAGTTTTTCTATTAAAAGCCTAATAGAAGTATTAGAATTCAGAATTAGTGTGGGCCCGCACAACCAGAAACAAACATCTGTCGATAGTTTTAGTTCCCTGCACTCTGCAAATGAAGAGCTAGGCTAGAAACAAATATTTTGAACAGATGGGCATGCACTATTTCTTGGAACTTTGAAATCCATATAGTGTGCTTGCCATAAACTATCATTCACATGTGATTTATGAAAGCAGATGACAGTTTGTACTGCCACTTGTGCATGTTCATCCACTCCGAAAAAGATCAGTTTGTAAGATTGGAAGGCATTCACTGATATCATTGTAGAAACTGTGCCCTTTTATAAGGCCTTACATCTGAGAATTTTAAAATATTTTATAAATGTTAATTAAATAACCCTCATAACACCCATGTGAGATAAGTATTTTATTGTTCCCTTTTTAGAAGTGGAGAAGAGATGTTAAGGACAATTTTTTCAGATGGGAGTGTCTACAACTAGGCTCCTAAATCCAGCTATACTATACTGTAGGTATACGTGTATTTACATGTGCCTTGCTGTAATCAACTAAGTCCCCAGGAGCTCAGAAAAGTTTAACACCACTCAACCATACCTTTTAAGTCTGATCTATTAGTTAAAGCAAAGAGCAGAAAGACAGGAGACTTAGGTTGTTATCCTGATCTCCCATAGACTTGGTATTTTGGTTGGGGAAATCATATGAACCAAAATTTCTGTTTTTCAGTTACATTTATAAGTACTCAGCACCTCAGGCTACCTACTCAGATGCTTACAGTAAACATAGGATCATTAACTCTTAATGAGACTTAGGATCTTAGATACCTAAGTCACTTAGGTACTTTTCAAAATTTTACCCTGATTTACCTAACTTTAGCCACCTAAATTTGAAAATTTTGGTCTATGCAATTTCCCAAGGGTCCCAGAGTAAGTCAGTAGCAGAGAATTCTAGATCTCCTGACCTTCTATTCTGTGCTTGAACCTAACCTGACTTTTGCTACTCAGTCCATCCCTACGTAGCATGTACTAAACTATTCTTAAAGCTCAGACTGTAAACAAATCACTATTCATGTTAGAGCACTGCTTCCCCCCTCCCTCCTCCCACTTTCAGGAAACTGCACAGAATTCCATAGTATATTATATCTTAAATGCTGCGTTTTTTGAAAAGCACCATTTTAACATCAACATCTTCCAGCCTTTAGGAATATAGTAAAAGCCCCCTTTTGCCTTATGCTGAACTTTTTTGAAGTTTTGAGTCATCCAGTGCAGGATGAAGAGCTACTTCCTATGAAGATATATAATGCCTGACTGAGAATAGCAAGTACATTCTTCTTTTTGTTCCATATAGTTTCTCATACTGCCCTAATATACAGGGTGTCTGAGTCCCTTCCAATAGAGTGTTGGTACATGTCCTTGGTATATTTTTGACCAACCCAAATTCAAGGAATTTGTTCTACTTCTGGGAGAAGGATGAGTGAAGAATGACCATTAAAGGTGGAAGAAAGATCCCTCCTGCCTTAATAAATTGACATCTCTACACTGGTTAGCAGCAGAGCATGTCATCTTTTCTGGAGATACACAATTATTTTTCCTAACAATAATCCAAAGTCCATGGGCATGTCGCACATTACAAGTAACCACAATAAAGAATAAGGTATAGCAAATCCTGTTAAGACTGTGGAAACCTGTATTTGTACACACCTGCTGCTTTGTGAGTAATAAACCAGGCTGGAACACATTTCTGGAGTGGTTTTGACTCTTTACTCCTCAACGAACCTTCTGGCCCTTCCTTAGAATCCGACCAAGCCTAGGATTCATCACAACTAGAGCTCCAGCGTGGAGCCAGAATATTTTGTGTGTGTGGAAAAATTAAAAATTGTCATCAGGCACAGCAGAAATCTCTTTTTTCTACTTCTCCATTCGGACTTGAAGAGTTTTACACGTTTGCCTAAGAAACAAACATATGTCAGGTACTACACTGTTATGGAATTAATTACATCAAACAAAATGGATTCATGGAATATACAGAATGCCCAAAAAATGTTTTAAAGAAAGATAACTTCCCATATCAAAAAGGCATAATATCAAAGGAAAACAATCACAGTAATCTAAGAAGTAAAGTTTTAAACATACTTAAATTTAGCAAAATATTGTATTTGTCAGCAAAAGCAAATAGAAATGAATCACTAACATTCATTTCATTCAAGTAAATCAACAATTCTTAATTCTGATAAGCCAAATACTGGAAAGACCTTTGCAAATAATAGTTAAATAAGATCCATCATATAGAAGAAAGAGACAAAGAAAGAATTATTTTTCTGAAAGATGTGCATGTTCTTCCCATATGTGGTTAAAGAAAAAAAAGTCATAGCACCAGTCTGGGAATTTGGAATGAATTAATAGTCAGAAGAGAACTCTCCTTACACTCACGGGCTATGTCTATACTTGCAAGTTAGTTTGAATTAAGGAAGCTTAATTCGAACTAACTTAAGCCTGGGCCACACCAGGCTTTCATTAGTTCAAATTAAGGGCTTCCTTATTTCGAACTAATAAATATGAGTACTTAGTTCGAACTAACCCTTAATTTGAAATAGTTAGTTCAAATTCAGTCACTGTGGCCATATTAGTTCGAACTAATCGGCAGATTGACCTTCATGCAACTGACTAATTTGAACTAAGCAAGTGCCCTGCATGGACATGGCTAGTTCGAACTAGCATTCTAGTGGGGCCATGCTAGTTCGAATTAAGTTAATTCAAACTAACTAAAAATAGCTAATTTAGCTAAATTAACTAATTCAAACTAGCTTTTGTAAGTGTAGACATAGCCATGGTGTATGCTATAGGAAACCCCAGTCTTTTCACATATACCTTTATAGGTATATAAACTTTTCAAAATTGGACACCCAAAATTAGGCATCCATATATAGATTTCTAAATAAATGGCCTCTGAATTGATTTGCAGACACGTTGAGCATCCACAACTCCATTTGTGGTTTGTAGGATAAGTGGGTGCTCAGCACCTCTAAAAATCAGACCATTTTATTTAGGTATTGACTAAGTATGGATACTGATTTGTGCATGTGTGTGTGTGTGTGCCTGCATTAAGAATCAAAGGTCATACAGCCTGTCATTGAAGACGTTTGCAATGAGATCTAAGATTTGACCTATAAACTTAATATTCTGGTGTTTTAATTTTGTCTCTACATGTTAAAATGCAAGCCAATAAATACAAGGGGATGGGGAAGGATTGGTTTGTTTATAGTAAGGAGAGAGAGAGGGTGGTTTGTTTTGTATATTTGCTTGAATTTCATCATTTACAAAATCAGCTTAGCTCGTACAATTCACTTAGATAAACATCTTTCAGGTATCTTCTCTGAAGATGGTGGCATTACATACAGGAGAAATCTAGTCCATTAATGTTTTCAGTGTAACTCATTTGCAACTTCTTCCAAAAAGTAACTGCATTAGAATGTACATATGCCTTGTATGCATGTGCATGTGTGCTTGTGCATATACCCATAATGCCTATGTGTTTTCTATTATTCCCACAGAGCAGTGTACAAAGTCTCATAGTAAAACTGTTATAACATATTTGTACAAAGTGCACATTTTTGGATGACATAACTGTTTTTTCCCTATAAGAGATAAAAAATGCAACACAAAATATAAGTGGTTTGTGCTGTAATCAGAACCCCAAAGTAGAATTATAGCATTGCAAAACTGGCTGTAAAACATTTCATTAAAAACTAATAATAGTTTTATATAGCACTTTCCATCTGAATATTTCACAATATCTCACTTCTATAGCACTTTCCATCTGAATATCTCACACTGATCTATCCCTGGTCACACAGCAAACCAATATCAGCATTGGGATTAGAACTTGTTTCCTAATGCCTAATCTTCTGCTCTAATCTACAGATAACATGGCCTCCCATTATAAATAGAGAGGGAAATATATAACAGATGGTTGTGGACATCGATTATTCTAAAAAAAAAAAAAAAAAGTTTCAAAACCAGTTAAGTTTGAGAGTCATTTAGTATCCTTAATTCTTTATTAATTTCTTTTAAAAATAAATTTATATTATTGCTGGTTTTGATATTAATGGGGCAAGGCTGAATCTATAATTTCAGATGAAATCATGGAAGCAGGATTGTGCCCCACACTATCCCCAATAAAAACCCTGAATTAGCTGGACTTCATCTTAGTCTATTTTCTTCTTCCTTTTAAAGGGAGGTGATATGAGGAAATTGAAAAAGTTGAAAGAAGCCAGATGAGCAAGAGGAAGACAAAAATAAAATGGTGTCCTTACCTGTGATTTTAGCTTCTCTGTGCGGGTACCTGCTGGTCAGTCAGTGCAGTATTTTCTGCCTTTGCCCCAAGCTTCCAAGGCAAAGATTCCTCTTGTGATTCCCCCCACCCCACCCCAACTTGCTTGCAAGCTCCCCTGCTGGCATTTTGAAGCTGTGCACTCATATTTGAGTTCTGGGAATACTGTCATAGCTGAGGGAATATGAGAACTAGAGAACAAGTTAGAAAATAACAGAGCAATCTCCAGGCAGAAAAAAATTCTTTAAAAACAATTACAAGTATCAACTTGAAATGCTTTGATAGTTTTCCTCTCTCTTTCCACCTAGAACCCCACTAATGTAAGAATAAAGATCTCCCCATACTAGAAGGGGAAACTTCAGACTCAGCCAAGACTGATGGGTTCAGACAGAGCGGCAGATACTCACTTGGAGAAAGTAAAATTGCATTAAATGAAACTAATTTCACCTTTCTCTTGCATGGGTATCCATCACCCCATCAATCTAATATTGATAGGAAGCAGCAAAAGGTAGCAGAACATGAAGGTGAACAACACACCTTATCACTTTGTCCCTGCCCCTCAGATCCATTATGGAAGAGAACCAAGGAAAGATGCAATAACTTTCCACCCGAAAGATGTATCAGACCAGGGAGATGATCCAAGATGTAGACTTGGGATTGGCATCATTCCACACACACCATGAATATAAATTTCTCCATATTTCCTCATCTTCCTTTTACGGGAAGGCTTCCTAGAAAATCCCACCCCTCTGCAACTCTTATTCAAGCCCTATGAAATGTAATAGCTCTGCTTCCAAGAAGGTTCCAAGTCTTAGAGAATGGAAAGTTTGGTGTATTTGTGTGTGCATGCATGTGCATGAATGTGTACATGTGCACATGTACGCTAAGTACCCCTGGGAAAAGAGAATCTGAAGACTTGCAGGAACAACAATTGGCTTATGCACAATGGCTTTCTAGACAAGTACAGAGTAGTTAAAATTACTGTTGCTTATTCCTGCCTGATACTTCTGGCCATCTCAAGAGTTAGAGGGAAGGGAGAAAAAGACATGGCAACATGGTTCATTTAAAATCACAGTGCAAATTATGGTGTATGTTTGAAGATGTGAATGGTAGACCCAAAATCTCTCCATCTTCCTTTCAGGTTTTGTTGCTGGTTTTTACATGGATGATCTTAGATTCTGGCAGTATTCTTGAGAATAGCTTAAATATCACATTCTTTACTGACTTAACTCCAGGAAATAGAAGCAGTGATTTCATTCCTGGAATGACCATTTGCCCTAGATAACATGTAAGGCCATCTGTGCTCTCCACCCTCACAAGGTTACAGATGATGGACATCTCATTGTTGATGGACTGGTCAGAAATATATTCTTACATTTGTGTTGAGGAGATATCCACAAGGGAAGCAATAATTTTAGTGCAAGAGTAAAAGTGACCAAATGATCCAACTCCTGCTCTTAAAATTCAACCATAAATGAGAAAATTCTGCAGGAGAGATGTAGCATTGCCCAGGGCTTTGTCTCTGTAGAGAACACCATCCTACCCATCATTGAAAGGCCTGGTATGCTTTGTTTTTCATCAACAAACATCTTGATTAAGATTTTCAATCTTGTGGGCATGTGGGCCAGACCAACATTGTCCAAATGTGAATGAGTTCCAGAAACTGAATTAAGGAGTTCTTCTCATAACTGACTATGAATCTGAGGTTCTTGAGAATCTGGATAACCCTGATGGCTGATACAAAAAGCAGCTACCCTGGGGTGGTCCAAGTAATGGTAAATATGGATGCCTTCCTGATTCAGACAAGCTAATCAAAATAAATATATTTTATAAAATCTTGACTAGTGGAGAAAAAGCCAAAGGGCACTGCCTGAAATTGACTGTTGCCATCTAATTGCAAAGGGTAGGTACCATTGGTGATGTACACAGATATGACAATAGGCTTATTTAAATCAATGGAACAAAGAAAATCTGGAGAGGCAACTTCTTGAGTGATGGTGTCTGACCAGAACTCAACTTTACAAACTACTAGATTCATCCTTGACAGGTCCCAGACTGGGGAAAAAACTTCTGCTCTCTTTTTGCACTGTGAAAGATCTTGACTAGTAATCTAAAAATGTCTTGAATGCTGGCACTGTGAATAATGGACTCTAAGACAACAAGTTTTGCTACATTGTCCAGAGACGCTTGTAATTTGTGAGGCCCTGGGGAAGAGGAGATGACAGGAAAGAGAGAGGAGTGGAATCTTGAAATTCTCTGAGGAGTCCGACTGCAATTATTTCAAAAGCCTATCTACCTGAAATAGTAATGGCTCAAGGTTAAGAAAAAATCTTCAGTCTTCCTCTTATATGGATGAGCTTCTGATCCAACAGGCTTCATCCAAGGAGGAGAAGCTGCATGTGAGGGCCTCTTAGGTTGTGATTTGGACCACTTAATGTTAGCACTGAACCCATTGTACTTGATGGGAAAATCGTAGAGAAAAACATTAATATAGGAAAATCCTCAGCTTTCCATTAATACTTGAGTGAATGATCCATTACCTTTTCTGGAACCATTTGCTTTTCACCATGGAAGCAGAAGACTGCTCTCCAAGCATAAATCCAATATTTCAAAGATACCAGTGAGGGGCACTGACAAGCAACAGAAAAAAAGAAATCACAAGAGGAAACTTGTGGAACAAAGGCAGAAAACCCTTCTGTACTGGGCTAATGAACTGGTATGTCCCCATGAGGAAGAAAGAAACATTGACAAAGTTATCTAATTAATGACCTATTATTCAAATACCATTTGATTTTTTTTCTTTGAATACTGCAAAAACATTCTCTTTTGTTTCCAGAGTAAATCTGGCAATTTTCAAGTGGCACAGGTACGAAAACAAGGCTGTCCAATGGTTGCAACCTTAACCGAGGCAAAGCTATCCTTTCTTCAAAATGTACTTAGATATAATACGACAATATGTATTGTTACTAACAGTATAACATTGCTTAAAATGTGAATGGGGCCATAATTCACAAAGGATTTCACCTCTTCTGATTTGTATAGTATCTCTCCTCACACAAAAGTGAATTGAAGGATCTCAAAAAAAAATTGAAGGGAAGTAGCTGAAGGAACAAATCCCAGGGCAAGCAGCTGAGGACAAAAATCAAACAGGACAGAATGCAAAGAGACAGAGCAACTAGCTCCCAAACACACACTCATCAAAAAATAACTACAGTCTGCATTTAGAAGACCTCTTCTTTCAAGGGTCATGTTGATAAGTATCCTGTCCTCATGAAATGGTATACGTCCTTATGAAGCATTCATGCTTTTCTATCTTCTCAACATTTCCCTCAATAACCTCAGCACCTATAGGAACTTAAGAAGAACTAAATAGATAAAAGTACATCCATTTGAAATTGGTAATTTGCATTGGTGTTGGCTTTTTGGAAGATTTCTGTAGTGGTCTTTACTTCTCAAATAAACTTTCCTGCCCTTTGTGGAAATCTGGCTACGGCTGTACTATTTCACATTAGAAATATATGTCCAACATTCAGATTTGATGTCTGGGGCTGTGCCATTCAAACTTATTAGCTTTTAGAAACAGATATCTGACTGCCTGATCCAAAGTACATTGAAGTCCTGGAAATTGTTCCATTGATTTCATTGGACTGTGGATCAGATCCTACATACTTGTTCCATCTGAAGTTCAGGTAAATATCTAAGTGACCTAAACTGCATCTAGAGATAACTGAGGTACCAAACAGGTAGGTATGGAAAGGGAGACCAAGTTAAGGCTAGGTTGGAAAACAAGACCAGTATGTGCAAATTGGCTGAAGTAATATAACTATTGGAACCTTAAATTTTGCACATTTAGTAATGGAGACAGGCTGCCCATGGACTCAATCCTGATAAAAGAAATGCAGAGCCAACATGCTAGTGCTAATGCTCAACCTCTGTGCCACAAGACCTTCCGCACTCCATAATGAAATGTGCATCCTGATCAGCACTGTAAGCAAAACTCTACATAGCTTCAAACCAGCCAGATGCAAAAAACACTATACATGGAAGAATAAAGACAAATGGCACAAAAACCAGTAGAACCATCAACAAGCTAAGAACATCAATTAACAAGCAACCCCATAGCCTGCTTCCCCGTCATCCTTTCATACTTGTGTCTTTGTAATCAATTGTGTCACTTTGCCTAAACGTATACTGTAAGCTCTGTGGGGCAATTATGCTTTGTCTAGACTTGTGTACTTTTGATGCTATATAAACAGATAAATAACAACCACCAGTAAGTCCACATTGTCCTGAAACTCAGTCATATTGAATTAAGTACTCAAGTAAAAGAGAAGGGGACACACACGGTGCATAATAACTTAAATACTATCCATAAAATGCAGTGATGTGCACAGCTGTTATTTTTAGGGTTTTCAGTTATTCTATAGCAGGAGAAGAATGGTGGTTCTACAGTAAGGACTGTGTTTGAACAAATGAGAGCAGGGATAGGCAGCAGTGCTAGCCATTGACACAGAAGTGTGTGTAAGGTTCAAAGAAAATAGTATGTCTTACAGCCAACTTCCTAGTGCTTCCTGTTGTATGATGAGCTCCATTTTCTTTGGTGTACAGAAACAGTTAAAGCAGGTCAGTCCAATATTCTGTCTCCACCAGTGGCTAGTACCAGAACCTAACCTGTCCGCAGGGAAAGTTGCATCCTATCTCCATTAGTAGTGAGCTTGCAACATGAAGATTTATATATTTTTCATGAAATGCATTCAATCTTGAAAAACTGTATCTGCTGCACCCTCTCATTTTAATGATGAGATAGTGGGATTCAGGGAGAAGCTCTGATAAATGCTAAGGTGGTGAAAAAATTCTTTTTAAAAAAATCCATAGGCTTCAAAAGAAATTCCATGACAATGAGATTGTAATAAAGAGTGATCACTCTTTTCTATGGCTAATATTGTGCTACAGTATGTGCACATAATTGTGTTGTGATCCCATTCTTTCTATGAACCACAAAATAGTGCTAGACATTGATGATCAATCTACTATTTCTATAAGCAAAAAGCAAGACAGAAGGGGAAGATTCTAAGTAGAGGCTCTTCAGTGAAGCGGAGAGACAGGTTAGCTTTACGGATAACACTGGGTGTTTTTTTCCTCATAAAATCTCTTGTTCAGTATTAGGAGATTGCAACTTCTAAAATTATTTTATATGACAGACAACAGAGTCATTTTTCGGTCCTGTTGACTTACAGTGTCAGTAGCTGACATATTTCAAATTTAACCAGAGCAGTAGCAAAAGGCAAAGGAAATCATTTGTTTCATTTGAATGGACCATGGCCAACAATAGGTTTCCACTAAAGAAATCAAATGTGAGATATGCGTTCTCATATTAACCACAGATATCCCATTGTCCTTTAGTACCTCATCTATCAGTTAAACTGTGATATAAAGTATATGCAATTTTTCAAAATCAAATCCATTTAATGACAAATAAATTAATTCTAGCTCTTCTCCTCCATACAACTTGAAGGGGGTAAGGAAATAGTCTAGCAGAAAGGCAATTTTTTTCAACCTCAGCAGCACAAACAGCAATATTTCTTTTGGGGGGTTTTTCCCCCTCAGCTTCTGCCTGAAGTCCTTCTGCATCTGTTGTGATTCGGGAAGAAAGATCAACCACCAATATAGTTGCTCCACTGACACAGTGAAGTGACATCACTGAAGTAACATCAGGCTTGGTTTCAAAAAAAATTTCCACCTCTGGGAATTGCTTCTTTTTATTCATTAACATTCTTCCCTGTCAGGCCCCAAGGATAGTAGTGGGGGGCAATGGCAGCATCAGAGGAGGAGGATGACTGTGGCAGTAAGAGCTGAGGAAATAATTTTACTTCCTGATGCTGAAAATCTTGCTAATTAATCACCCTGCCTCTAGCCTCCTCTTTTTGAGACTGTTTGAGAAGTTTGTGACAAAGCATCTTTGACAATAAAAGGAGTCCTCAGATTTCATGGGCACTTTTCAGTCTGGCATTAGACCTGATTATGGTACAGACATAGCTCCGGTCTCATTATTTGAGTATCATCCCCTTGTAACAGACAGAGCCTCGATTCTCTCTGTCTGCTGATTCGAATTAAGTGATCACAATGTTTTGTGGATCAGGCTTTGAGCCCTGATAGGAACAGGTAAAATGATACTTGTGTACCATTCTTTTGTCTCCACAAGGACCCAAACAGTTGTGTTGGGTGATTATTTTTCAGTCTCGAAAGTTCCATTGTCTGATCTGCCATGAGATTCAACTGAGTCACTTTTCCTGTTCTAGTCACCAGGAGAGAGATACTTTTGGTTGCAGTGGTATCCCAAGGCATCTGTGTTTCATTAGATCTGGATAGGGCTGATTTCTAAGCTTGACCATTATCTAGTTAAGACAGGGCAGTGGAGGAAAGCCGGCTGGCTGTAGTTCAGTCCACATCAAACAGAAAAATGCTGTTTAGCAGGGATAAAGGAGATGGGAGGCTTTTAGCTGTATTTGAAACAGATAGTGTTTGTTCTACTTCTGTTAATAAAATGTGCAATCTCAGGGACCTGTAGATCCCCAAGTGATTTCATCATGAAGTAGTACTGGGCAAAGATGCCTTTTTTCCTTCTAGATGTGGATAAAGGACTGCAATTTTCCTTTTCAATGAGTACCCTCACCACAGTTCTTTCTGTCCTGTCTTCTCAATATTAGATTATTATTGTGTCTTTTACCCAAGGCTACACACATCAAAGGGCAAAGAATGTGTCTGTCCACTCACCTGGCAGAGCTTCTCTCAGGAGACATATGGTAATTTATATGCCATTATATGCATGGGCTTCCAACTATTTTCCAGATGCAGTTTGGGATGTTGATTTTGACCTATAAGCCCTGTGATTATTTGAGTCCTTGCTACTCAAGACTTAAGGACATACTGTCCTTGCTACAGCATGTCTTCACACAGTGGAGTTCATCCAAGTTGGTTTAAATTAAGGTTTAAGTGGAAGTGGGTGACAGTAGATCCTGAAACCAACTTCCTCCCTTGGTTGAACAGACCTCAAATCTGCCAAACTACATGACACACTCCAAGATTCTATTATTCATAGATATGTTACATGAGGGATTACTAGGAAGAGGATGAGCTTCTTTTTTTTTTTTTTTGATGGAGGAATCTGCTCCTTTAATTGCCAACATTGTTTCCAAATGTAAAGTCATCTAATTCATGTATTTTTTATTCCAAGTGCCAAGTGAGTTTGTGACCACCTTATTTTATAAATTAAAATACAAGTAAAATTAATATTGCCACTAATAGCTGCTGTAATGAATTTAGAAACATTTCAGCAACTGTATGGGAGGGCGGGAAGGTAGAGATTATCAATGCCAGTGAATGCACAAAAACCAAACTGTGTTTACTTAGTGCATGAACATAGTCATGTCAACTACCTTTCGGCTTTATGCATGGCCAACTGGTGAGTTTGGACATCATGTCATCTCTTCCTAGAGCGTGTTATTTGATATTGGTTTTTTTCTCTAACTTTGGATGTCATGATGCAAAATTAGTTTAAATGAAAAATCATGAATATCTGACTTTAGGCTCTCTTCAATATTGTTTTGGAAGGTAGAGAAATACTTTCAGTATGGTTTACTCTCCCTCTTTGAAATATTTCTGTTTTTTCAAACTAGTCATTGATCTCTAATATTGATTTGGAAAGTAGATTTGGATTTGGAATGTAGATAAATACACTCAATATAGATTTCTTTCTGCCCCTGTAATATTTCTCTTTTATCTCTCTATGTCCCTACAATATGATTAGAAAAAAGGCAAATATAGTACCTATCTTCAAGAAAGGGATAAAGGAGGATCGAGGGAACTACAGACCAATTAGCATCACCTCAATACCTGGAAAAATCATGGAGCAGGTCCTCAAAGAACCCTTCCTGAAATACTTGGAGGAAAATAGAGGGATCAGGAACAGTCAGCATGGATTCACCAAGGGCAAATTGTGCCTGACCAACCTGACTGCCTTCTATGATGAGATGACTGAATTTGTGGATGCGGGAAGAGCCGCCAACGTGATATACCTCGATTTTAGCAAAGCTTTTGATACAGTTTCCCACAGCATTCTTGTCAGCAAGTTAAGGAAGTATGGGTTAGATTAATGGACTGTAAGGTGGATAGAAAACTGGCTAGGTCATTGGGCTTAGCGGGTAGGAATCAATGTCTCAATGTCTAGTTGGCAACCAGTGGAGTACCTCAGCGGTTGGTCCTGGGGCCAGTTCTGTTCAACATCTTCATTAATGATCTGGATTGCACACTCAGTAAGTTTGTGGATGACACCAAGATGGGGGGAATGGTAGACATGCTGGAGGGCAGGGATAGGATTCAGGGAGGCCTAGATAAATTGGAGCATTGGGCCAAAAGAAATCTCATGAGGTTCAACAAGGACAAGTGCAAAGTTCTGCAATTAGGACTGAAAAATCCCATGTACTGCTACAGGCTGGGGACTGATCAGCTAAGTAGCAGCACTGTAGAAGAGGACCTGGGGGTTATGGTGGACAGGAAGCTGGATATGAGTCCACAGTGTGCTCTTGTTGCCAAAAACGTCAATGGCATATTTGGCTGCATCAGTAGGAGTGTTGCTAGCAGATCGAGGGATGTGATTATTCCCCTCTATTCGGCACTGGTGAGGCCACAACTGGAATACTGTGTCCCCAGTTTTGGGCTCCCCACTACAGCAAGGATATTGACAAGTTAGAAAGAGTCCAGTGGAGGGCAACGAAAATTATCAGGGAGCTGGGGAATATGACTTAAGAAGAGAGACTGAAGGAACTAGGCTTGTTTAGTCTGCAGAAGAGAAGACTGAGGGGCAACTTGAAAGGATGCTCTGAAGAGGAGGGAGCTAGGATGTTCTCAGTAGTAACAAAGGACAGAACAAGGAGCAATGGTTTCAAGCTGCGACTGGGGAGGTCAACATTGGATATTAGGAAACACTTTCTCACTAGGAGGCAGTGGCGTCACTGCCATAGGGCACAGGGGGCACGTGCCCTGAATGTGGGCAGCATTGCTCTGAGTCCACGAGAAGCAGAGCCAGTGGGCTGGGGCCATTTTAAATTTCCTGCCCTGCTCCATTCCCAGGCACATAGCCTGAGGTGGAGCAGGGCAGAAAATGTAAACAGCTGGACTCCACCCATGCCTGCCCTCACCATGTCTGGAGGCTCCAGTCCCCACTCCACAGTAGGCAAGTGCTGCTGCGGGGTGGGGAGGGAGCCTCGGCAGGGGGCTTGGCCTGACCCGGCCATGCAGTTTGGGCCCAACCTGGTGGCATGGCTCTGGTGCAGCATGGCTCGGGCCCAGCTTGCCTGGGGGAGTGGCCGGATTGGGCCCAGGGATGTGGGGGGGGAGGCGGGCAACATTCTGCAGGGGTGTTTTGGGGGCAGCCACACCCCTGCTAGGAGGGTGGTGCAACATTGGAAAGGGTTACCTATGGAGGTCGTGGAATCTCCATATTTGGAAACATTTAAGGCCGGGTTAGACAGTACCCTGGCTGGGATGATTTAGTGGGAGTGGTCCTGCTTTTTAGCAGGGGGTTTGACTAGATGACCTCATGAGGTCCCTTCCAGCCCTATGATTCTATGATTCTTTAATAGATTTGGTTTTTACTATAGTCGGTTTCTGATATTGGTTTGAGATATAGTTATATGGTAATATATTCAATGTTGATTTCTCTCTGACCTGAACCGTTCCTCCCCCCACTCCATTATTAAATAATACTAGCCCAATTTCATGAGTGCTAAGCACCCACAGTTCCCACAGCAAGGTAAGACACAGGCATTCAGCGGCTCTGAAACTTGGACCATGCATTTACAAAAGTTCACGCATGCCTTTCTGAATATATATAAATATTGTTTCACTTCCATATTTTATTAAGAGTATAATGCATGATTGGACTTTATGGTTCACTTATCTGATCTGGTGATTTTCAAAGAACATGACTGAGCATTTTCTGTTATGCAATGTCAGATTTCAATTACTTCCTCCTTCAACAAAGTGATTAGCATATATAAATACACCTTGTTAGTAGTGGTTTGATATCTGAGGTCACTGGTTTTAGTCACTTTTCAAGTTAAATAAGTCTAACTATATGTCAGCATTCTGGAATACATCTTCAGAAGGTGTGAATGAAGGTAAGCTGGTAGAGAACATGGCCTTAACAAAAAAAATGTATATGTTTTTCAAATGAAAAATAACATCATTTCACACCTACAAGTCACTTTTTAAATGACATACAGT
The DNA here is from genome assembly GCA_007922175.1 of Pelusios castaneus. Classification (NCBI taxonomy): domain Eukaryota; kingdom Metazoa; phylum Chordata; order Testudines; family Pelomedusidae; genus Pelusios; species Pelusios castaneus. Next base: position 16,291,501 of record ML685797.1, read on the forward strand.
GATTGTAAGTTACTGTTGGATGATATTTTTAGAATTTACTCTCACATTCAAAACAGGACATATTTAATCAGATCATAACTGCATATTTTGTATGTTTCAAGGATTTTTTAAAAATCATATTAAGGTAGATCCAAAGTGTAAGGACCCCAGAGGTAACAGAAAAATTAAAGATATTCCTGACTGATTTTCTTTTGTAAATGTATATCAAACTATGAGCTGCCAAAGTGACGCAGCCATGAAAAAGGCTAATGCAATTGTAGGATGCATCAGGAAAAGTATTTCCAGTAAAGATAGGCAAGCATTATTGCCATTATACTAGGCAATGGAGAAACCTCATCTGGAATACTATGTGCAATTTTGGTCTCCCATGTTTAAGAAAGATAATTCAAACTGGAACAGCCGCAGAAAAGGCATACTAAGATGATCAGAGGAATGGAAAACCTACTTTACAAGAGGAGACTCAAATAACTTGGCTTGTTTAGTCTAACCAAAAGAAAGCTGGGGGGAGATATGACTGCTCTCCGTGAACATATCAGTGGATAAATACCAGCGGGGGAGAGGAGTTATGTATATTAAATGCCAATGTTGACAAAAGAACATATGGATATAAATTCGCTGTCAACAAGTTAAGGCTTGAAATTAGATGAAGATTTCTAACCATCAAAGGAGTGAAGTTTTGTAATAGCCTCCAAGGGAGCAATGGGAGCCAAAAAACTTACTGGCTTCAAGACTGATCTTGATACATTGGTGGAGGTGGTGTTATTATGAGATTGCCTACAATACATATGGCCCATCTGCAACTGCTAGTAGCAAAAAATCCCCAACAGCCAAAGATGGGGCGCTAGATGGGGAGGGCTCTAATTTATTACAGAGAATTCTTTCCCAGGTTTCTGGTTGATGGGTCTTGCTGAAATGCTCAGGGTTCAACTGACTGCCATATATGGGAGTGGGAAGGAATTTTCCCCAAAGTCAGATTGACAATGACCTTGGCATCTACCTCTGCAGCATGAAGTGTGGATCACTTGCTGGAATTAACTGGATATATTTCACTAAATTGCAGGGACCCTAGGCCATCAGTGCATCTGAGTTCCTCCTATTCTCTGCCTATGGCACATAACAGTCTAGTATCTTGTGGGCTGTAATACTTGCATTTGACTTAGTTTGTGGGGTTTGGTTGTGTACTGGTGCTGTGTGGTGTTGGTGAACTGGGATATATGAGTCAAACTAGATGATCTGGCAATCCCATCTGACCTTAAACTCTAAGGGCACTTCTACACTGAAATAAAATAAACAAATAAAAACTTGTGGCAGCGAGTGTCTGAGCCCAGGTCAACTGACTTGGGCTCACATTATGAGGCTGAAAAGGACAGTGCAGACATTTGGGCTCAGATTGGAGTCCAATCTCTGAGAACCTTCCCCTTCATACTGGGTTTCCAGAGCCTCATCTCCAGCCTGAGCCCAAAAGCCTTCATGGCTTTAGCCCAAAGCACAAGCCCAAGTAAGCTGACCCAGGCAAGACTACACACTGCTATGGTGTTTTTTGGGGAGTGAGGGTGGTTCAGAGTGAAAGCTAATATTTGAGTATTTTCAATTTCCTCCCATTCTTCACTTACTTTTGTAAGCTGAAAAAATGCACATATCAGAAAGCTATAGCATGGTTCCAACAGTACAATCTGTACCCAGTACAGATCTGGAACATCCCATAGTTCAAGAGTTCTTAATACCGCCTAAATGATAGAGGAAACAAACTCAATGTAACATAATTATGCCATATTCCAAAGGGGTAGCTGTGTTAGTCTATTGTAGAAAGACAACAGAGTCCTGTGGCACTTTTAAAGACTAACAGATTTATTTATCGCATGAGCTTTCGTGGGAGAAAATCCCACTTCGTCAGACGCTTTGAAGATAGGAAAGTTACAGAGTGGTAGGAGATTAAATGCAGGGGAGTGTATGACATAGCATCAGGTCAGGCTGTAACAGCAAATCCTAACTAATTTTGAATCCTAACACCTATTTTGATTTGATGAAAATTATTCACCCAAAAAACAACATCCAAACTATATTTTGGGGTTTTCTGACTAGCAAAAAATTCTCACTTCGATTTTTTCCCACCCCTCTCTTTTTTTTTCCCTCCCACTCTGGGAAAGTGGGGGGAAGGAGCTTTTTTTAAGAGTTGGCAGGTGAAATAATTGTTTTTCTTGTTTGTTTTTTCTTCCTTTCCATTGAAAAATATAAAAAGTGAGAGAAGGAGGGAATGACAAAAAGCTATAACAAAATATTTCAAACTGCAATGCAAACAGTCACTGTTTTTGAGAAAAAAATCAATTTTGTGGTCAACAAATAGGAAAGAAGTGGGAAAAAAAATAAAATGAAAACATCATGTAAAAAATATTTACCTTAACATAATCCTAGAAGTGCATCCAGGAGACCAGGATGACTCTGGAAAATCTCTGAACTATTTTTATTTCATAACCTTAATAATATATTTCTAAACATTCTGTCCAGTTCCAGTGCACAGCTAGGCAGGCATATATTCTTAAGATCTCTGCCTAAAAATAAATCACTATTTTAGCTAGATTAGCAATTTTTTCTTCAGACCCTCTCTGAATACAGAGGCACATATTCCACCCTTCCAAATATAAACTCCAACACTGTAAAAAATGTTAATCAGCGGTGAATTCAGCCTCTAAACACTTCCTCTCCAGATTTACTGCTCCCCCATGTCTAATCCTTATTAACCCATTAGGCCTCTCCTCTGTTGGCCATACACTAACATTCTATGGATTGTGATTCCACTGCAACATAATTATATACTGCTTATATCTGCATCCTGAGTGTAAATAATATCCATCTGTCTACGCTTAACACTTGAATTTTAAGTACCACAATATTCATGCTATTTCTAATTAATTATTCATGCATATTCTTAGATACCTACATCTCTGAACAACGTACAACACTTCAATCAGGTCACATTTTAGAAAAATCAATTTGTCGTCTTCTCCCATTATGCTGCTGGATCCTTTCCTTACTGACTAATACCACAGCCATCGATGGTTGCTACCATGTGTTACCAGAAATGTGGAAGTAAAACACCTCCCTCCAGAGGTTGGCTCCCTTCCCTAACATAATACTCCATTACTGCCATCCTGCGGTTTGAAAATCCAGGTGCTGTTTTGAATTCATATACCTTTTGGAAGAGAGGGTTACACTGCAAGCGTTAATGAGCCTACAATCTAACTACTATTTTTACATGTATTACTGAAGAGGAAAGTTTGACGCAGTGTTTAGAAGTGGATTTAAACTTAATACATTATATTGCTTTCAACAAGACTTTCACAGAATTAGCTGTGTTCAAATCACACACACTTCCAAACTCCCTTTGGCTCTTGCTGCTTGTATATTACACATGACCAACACATATGAGTTACTCATTTGACAAACAGAAGCTTATTATACTCGTTCTCTAACACCGACTCTTTCTCGGGCTCTTTATTATTTGTCTCTGAATATGGTGTTTGAAACCAGTAAACTTCAGAATTTTTCCTTTCACTTAGAACCTTTTGGGATAGGGAGCTACAAACACACTGCAGTCCCCCTATATTAGGGATGAGTATGCGCTTACATAACAGGGTACTTTTTTAAGCCAAAGATGACTTTCAACCTCCTAACACCAGTGTAGGTCTTTCAGGGCATTTCAAAATCAAAGATACTCAAGGTTCAATTTCATGTATACAGACAGATAGGATTAACCCTTCAGAGGCCAGATACTCTCATATTATTGAACCAAAGTGTTAGTTGTAAACTTGAAATGAAATTTGAGATTTCCCTAAAAAGAGCTCTGAGTGGGGTAAGGGAGGGATCTGTCTGAGCCAGTGGCAAGGCAGGTAAAACAGGAAGGAACTTCAGGAGAGAGGAAATTCACCTGCTGCCACAGATTGACAGGTCTGGCTCTTCTCCCACGCTGCAATCCATTGCAACAGACTTGTAGGCCTTAGCATGATGATGAACAGAACCTTGAGTTTTCCATGGAACTGCCCATAGAGAAGTTTAAGAGTGCCTGGGACCTGGCATTGAGGGAGGCGGGAGGGCAGGAGAATTGAGCCCCTCAGAGGGCCAGAACTGCAGCAAAGATATGAATCCGCTGTGAGCTTTTTAGCAGGGGGTTGGACTAGATGACCTCATGAGGTCCCTTCCATCTCTATTATTCTATGATAACCCTGGGCTTCTACAGATCCCCATGGATTTACAGGGCTTTAGGTCTGGTCTTATACTCTGTTTCTCAAGGGGGCATACCCGGGTGGAATCTGCAAGAGAATTCTTGCTGAGATTTCCTCCTTCTTGGTCCTTTTAATCTATAGGAGGATATGATCCAGCCTCCTATTACTTATTATTTGTTAAGTACTAACAAGGGCTGCGTCTACACTGGTAAATTAAGTCAACTTAAGCTTGCTTAAGTCGACTTAATTTACCCTGAGTCTACACTACAGTTTCCTAAAGTTGACTTAAGCAGCTTGCTTAAGTCGACTTAAGGAAAATAAAGTCGACTTAATTAAAATTAAGTCGACTTTATAAAACCACCTTCCTAGTAGACCTAAGGCTTAAGTCGACTCCCTAGAGTCAACTTAAGCCAGTGTAGATGTGCGGTAGCCCTAAGTCGACTTAGGGCTACCCCAGGGCTACGCCAATGCCCTCCCTGCCGGGGGGGGGGGCACAGGGGCAGCCTGGCATCCACCTGGCAGGGCAGAGCCCTGCCCACCCTGTCCCTAGGGCCTGCCAGGGTCCCTGTCCCCCTTTGCCCCATTGTACCTAGGTACAATGGGGCAAAGGCTGAGCCTCCTGGCATTGGGCAAGGGGTGCCCCCTGCCCCTGTGGACCTCCCCTATGTCCCCCTAAGCCGCTAGAAGTTGACCTAGGCGTCCAGTGTGGACTTAAATTACCAAATGTAGACATAGCCAAGGAGCTTATCATATTAATAAAATACTGCCAAAATGACATATTTGTACAATAACAATAGCATTTATACCTAACACTGTAGTATTTGGGCAATATAGTGCATGGTACTTTACAAATACATAAAAAGAAAAATCTCTACCCAGAAATTTGATCATATAATTTAGACAATTTACATATAAACGTGGAGAAGTTGTCCAATGACAAAAGAAGAGGAGAGAAACATGAACTAGGAACATTTTTCCAGTTTCTTTTCCATTTATAGTTAATTACTATTGTTGGAATCAGGGGCATAGCCAGCATCTGACTTCTGGCTAGGCCCCTGAAAGTAGAGGGTGGGCATGGCCTAGGGCTGCTTCTGGTCATATGAGAGAGGGGGAGAGGCATCACGCCCAGGGAGGAGGAGAGGGAGAGGCATTGTGCCTGGCAGGGTGGCCCCATGGCCTCAGCAGAAAAATTTGCCCCGCTGCCAGATGCTAAAGGGGGGGGGGGGGTGGAGCTCAGGGCCAAGTGGATGGGCCCCGACCCACCCAAGCCGACCTGTGGCTGAGCCCCTAGTTGGAATCCTCTAACTGGATATCACACACACACACTCCATTCATGCTACATACATACATACACATTAATCTAAAATGAGCATGTACATACGTTATATATACATATACTTAAATAGCTAGGAGCAGTTCTCAAGCAAAGATTAATGTTTTTTTAAAAGGATTTAAGATGGAAAAATGGAATATTGTATAATAATGAAGTAACTTTCATACAAAGAATGTTGAAGTGCTTTACAAACTCAGACATATAGATGCCATTCAGCCACCTCTGAAATAGAAGGGATATAGCCAGTCAGTACATAATACACCACACTACAATGAGGCAAGGGGAAATATTTTGTCCTACATCACAGACTCAAAGAGACTCCTACATAGAGTAAACTTCACTGTAGCTCAATCCTGTGAACAACTATTCATCTGCCTAACTTTAACCATTGCTGCGCACAAAAGATTTACTTGTGTGTGCATTTGCAGGATGGACTTTAATTTGCCTCTCAGGGGTGATAAAAATTGAGTTGAACCTGTAGAGATTTGAAGCTGTGGTTTCTATAAATCTGGGTATTTTTTATCCTTATCTTAGGTAATTTGCTATTCTTTTGCTTGTGTTAGCAATTAGAAAGCACATACTATACCAGGTTTACTTTGTTTTCAATGAATCAAGTATGATAAAATGTTAGATGGATTTCTACTAATGCAATTTTGAACAAATAATACAAAAAGTGTCAAGTGAAAAATGGAACATATTGCACCGCTGTCAAAATTTTGTAATAATTCTTAGTCTTGTGAGACATAAATAGCCGGAAGATTGTTCTGTAATGACACGGTAAATGCTTGCCATAGTCAACAGTTTCTGTGTAGGTATATGATAATTCCATGTAATTAAAAACAAGTGCATTTGTTTTATACTTTTGAACGTAAATCTCATGGATTTGGATAATAATAAAATGTTTAGCTGAGTTTGCTTGCTTTTTTGTAACCAGTCATAGAGGGACAAGCAGATCAAATAAAATACAGGTGGTTAGTAGTAACAACTGAAAAGGGGGTTGATTCTATTCTCTGCATTACCCAAACCTGAAAATGACAGGAACTATGCTCGCTATGGTCAATCAACCACAAAGTATATGGAGAGAAGTGTAGAGGGTCAGGAAACCCAACCTCAATGTAATTCCTTACCCACACCTCATTATTCTTCTAGACTGTTTCCTTCAGAGTGTTTACTTAGGATCTGTGTGTCAGTTTTCTGTTGGTAACAAGTGCTGCTGGTACTGTACCTACCCTAGTTGTTTTTACTTTATTCCCAGAGGAACAGCTCCATCCTTTCCGATCTGGAAGAACTTTACATTCCTCCCCTTCAAGACATGGTTGCATGTGGCACCACCATTTCTGTTCGACTATTGAAGCTATGAGAGGAGGGAAACATACACATTTACATGTTCAGAAAAGTCCCCATTATATTTCACACATTTAAAAAAAAAGTATATTGATCAACAGCTACACTGTATGTCAGAATATTTCTAAATAAATAAATAATAAGACTCTGTGAAGGACACAGTATGAATTTGACACCCGAATCTCTCACTACTATTATTATTACTTTTGTTTTACATTTTTTAAATTGATCTTGCCTCAAAAACAAATTTCACAGCTTTCCTTTTCAATCACCAATTCTTTCTTGCTAAGATTTCTAACTTTGCAGCATAATTTCTTCTTTTGAGTTAGTGTATTGTGTTTGAAGTTCTGTACTTCCAGCATATGATTACATTTACTCTCTGAAGATGATATATTTGCAGCTTCTGTGACAGCAAACATATTAATAGTAAATAGTTCATGAAAAGGGCAAAACAGCCTTGTTCTTTTTCAGAGAAAGTGCTATGCAAAATGAGCCAATATTTTCCCAAATAAAACATATAAACCCATGTCAGTTTTGTTAAGTATAATATTAATATTGAACTATGGATAGCAAAATCAGCATTGGTCTAAAAGCTTTAAAATGAGCCCAGACTATGCTCTGCTTCTTTGGTTTTGGTTCCTTTGTAGCAAAGTAATATATAAATGAAGTATGAGATTACAGCATATGAAAATAACCTGCTGATGTAACTTATGCATAAACACTTTTAATTAATTAACTTGATACAAAACTAAGAGCCTTCTATTATTTAGAATGCATTTTGCTTCTCAAGAGGCACATGGTGTCTAATAATTCCACATAGCATTTCCATCGAGTAATAGCAAATCATTCATTTTTCATATCCTCCTCTCCCATTCATCTTGGAGACACCTTTCAAACCTCAGAATCCTTCGTAACACTTCTAAACACTGTTAGGTTTAAAAGAAAGATTCCCAATATTGACTCTGCGCATTACAAAACCCACTAGAAAAAATACAACAAAATGAAGCAAGAGAAGTCGTCGCACCATCAACACAGGAAGGAGCTGCTCGGGTAGTACCTGCTACCTGCCCAGGAAAGCAGGAGCACTTGACTGTCTGTGACCTTTCTTCTATCTTGTTCTTATTACAACATCTGTGGAGAGCCACCACTTCACACGTTCCAGTTTTAACATGGTGAGCTGTGCAAACAGAAAGAAGAAGAGGATGCTGGTGATAACATTGCTAGGTAGCATGGTGCAGTTGTTTGGTTTTGGGTTTTTTAATTAGAAATATATTACATTTAGTTCTCTAAGGGGATCTGCCACAGACAAAAGTAGGAATGCAACATTACGAACTCTATGACGCCAAGTTGATTTCTTTAGTAAGCATAGCGTAACTGAGAGAGAGAAAATGCTTTGTGAAGTAAGAACAATTAGAGAAAAATGTACATAGGACCATTTCAGTGGAGGAATTTAGAGGAACTAAAAAGGCATCATAGAAAATATATTTATTTCCAGATCATCATCCACATCCGCATCACTGTATAAACTAATAAAATATATTTTTTCAAGATGACACCAGAAAAGACTTTAAAATAGCAGCATGTACATATATTTTGGAATGCATATATAATACATGTAAGATGACTACATGTCCCAGACAGATCCAGTTTTTCATGATTTCCCAGGATTTTTCTTTGGGATACCTGAAATGTCCTGGTGTTTGTTTGTTTGTTTGTTCATTTCATTAGTCTCATATTAGTTTCATAGTCATTAGTCATTTTATTGAAGGCAATGTGATAGGATCTGGGGATCCTCCGCAAAGAATATGAGGCCATGGAGCTCTCTGCTATACAGTGCAAAGAGGCTTGGGGTGCAGTGGATCAATGACTACTCACATACACTAGCCCAGAGGTCAGCAACCGGCGGCACGTGGGCTCATTCTGACTGGCCCCTGGGTTCCCAGCCCCACAGCACCACTCTCCCAAGCAAGCTCCGCCAGCAGCCACCCTGCCACTTCCAGCCCTCCCCAGCTCACCCACACAGCTGGGAACTGGGGCTGGGCTGGGCCTTTTAAAATCTCCCACCCTCAACGAGAAATTTAAAAAGCCACTCCGGCGCATGGCTGAGGGTCAGCGGGGGTGAGTGTGCTGAGGTGCTGGTGGGCACCAAGGAGCCAGCAGCATGGTTCAGGGGGCCCTGGAGACTTGGGGGTCTGTGGCAGAGCCAGATCACAGTGGCTGGTGGGGCCAGGGGTGGCAGCGGTTCAGGAATGGAGGAGGGCAACAGCTGGGGGAAAGGGAAATTAGCAGGGTCCCTCTCCCACTGCTTCCCACACTCTCCTGCCACCCCTGTGCTGCCCTGCCATGCGCCCTGCCCACCCCACCCCAGTGGCATAGCGATGGGGGATGGCAACCCCTGGGCACCAGGCTGCGGGGGCGGTATTGGGTCAGAGGGGTGCTGAATAGTGTGGGGCGGAGGGGTGGGATAGTGTGGTATTGGGTCAGAGGGGTGGGATAGTGTGGGGCGCTCAGGGGAGCACAAATGTGGGGTTGATCCCCCAGGCACCAGACACCCTTGCTATGCCACTGCCCCAGCCTGCTCCCCAGCCCCAACAGCCACCCCT
>ML685797.1:16301010-16327339 GCA_007922175.1 Pelusios castaneus
CAGCCCTCACTCATGGCCGGCACTGGGAGAGGGTCAGGGAGCTGAGTTGGGTATGGTCCTTCGAAGAGGTTGCCGACCCTCGCACTAGCTATTCTCTCTTGCTTCGGGACGAACTAGTCAGTCACAGGAACTACTGAGACTGTAGCAGTCCCATGAGAAAATGTGCCTGGAAGAAGAGTTAACTATCTACGGTATTGTAACTAATTATTGTATCATTTGCATTTAATTAAAGCTTACCGAGACTGCAGGCTGCACCAGTGGCTGCTAGAAATTGTAGGGCAGATCAAGGACAGATCGTAAAGCTACTACTAAAATACTAGACAGTCATTCTCTCTACATAGGACATGTATTGTACTTAAATGATATTGTGAGATGTTACCTTGGGGAGACTACTAGAACATATGATGTAAAAATTCCTTCCTTTCCTTGGATCTATAATGCCTCATCTTTGATAGTTATATTTAAATCACATGGAGGGAGCACTGGAGAGGTAGCAAGAGCAAACTACTTTATGAAATGTTATTGGAAATACAGACTCTCTCCATCCCTTCTTACACAACTTTCAAAAGTTGATATGAAGGTTACTTGAATTAGTAAAGCAAACAATTGCAAAAGGTAAGGCTTTAATGGGAGTCTTGCCTGGAGCTGGTATGTAGGACTGGGCCCTTTTACAGGTAGCTTTGGCTTTGTTTTTTCTTCTGATGCGACAGTGTATGGGGAATCTATAATCGGTCTAACACACACTGCCCACTCAGACAAGCAGCCAATATTCTTAAAACTAGATTATGACATTAAGCCTCAGCCTTTAACTTCCAGCTGAGGCAGAGCCACAGTAAGCCCAGATGAACACTAAAGAGATTGTATTACCCATTAAGATCCAACAGATGCTCCCCTCTGTGAACCTGCTCCACTCTGCTGACCAGTGATGGGGAGAAGTTGAGCCTAACCATGCCTCTTCCCTGACCTCTTTTCAGAGTCTTTTTCCCTGGGAGAACCGGAAGCAGAAACAAGCAAATTCCTACCTTCCCAAGAGTGCAACCTGTAGTGAGTTGTGCAACCACTGAATTTCCACCCTTGCCCCATGCACAGCCATAGAGGTGCGTCCCACAATCTGCCTCTTAGTTACCAAAATGAAAACTACTGCTTCAAACATTTTATTCAAGCAATCACATCTTTTTCACTAAGACAAAGTCAGCCAAGCAACTCGGAGTTGTTGTAATCACTCTCTACACATTTCAGTTTTAGCATCAAATCATGCAGTGCCAGGTTGGATTATGTTGAATTTTACCATACAATGTTACAGCAGAAATGATATAACAGTGTCACTGACTGAACCAGGTTCACTCAAATTATGATCCACTGAAAGATGACATCTCAGGTCAGAAATTCAAAAGAAATTCCACTTGTTGAAAAACTGAACTTGAGTAAATGTTATTCTATGTTTAAAAAGTTTTAGCTATTATTAATAAAAATTTCTATCCACCTGAACTTTTCTAAAAAGTTAGTGGATCATGTAATCCCAGTGTCCATGAGATCTTTTAAGCAGGTAATTTTAGACCCATTGGTACGTGATAGCCATGGTAAAATTATTTTCAATTGCTTGCCAAACATTTACATGAGTTAACACTGCATGTTAACATGTTAACTCAAAGAATTACATATACTTTTCTCAACTAAACATTTATGTTTTATAGCGTGTAGAACATCTTTACTTGTATGTACAGTAAAATAAATTACTTATGTACTATGTTTCATATAAATAATGCATAACATGAGCATAGAATAGACTTGTATACCTGTTCTGAAAAGTTATTCGTTTGTATTATAGTAGGCAATTATGCATTTCAAACCCACACACACTAACACAAATTCATTTAAGTGAGTTGACTTGAGATTCATATAGCAAATCTGAGACTGAAGCTATAAAGAAAAGTAAATGTTGTGTCAGGTTATGAATTTGTCCCTGCTTATTTTTTCTCCCTATTAAATTTGAGTCCTTATTTGTATTCTGATTTGTGTCATTGATTTTGAAATTTTGTTTTCCTCTATGCTCTTCTATTTAACAGTTTTACATAGCTTGACTGGCTCTCTAGAGACTCCATATTACACCTTCTAAGCAGAACTAAAGCATCACCTCCATGCACCAGTAGTCATCTGAAATGCAATCTGGTTAGTGGATTTAAGTTGTTGTATAATGCTTTGAGAAAAAGAATGACTGCTGAAACAAAAACTTTTCAAGACAGCTAATTTCTTACTCTGTAGTCATTAGAGAGAAAATGGAGCAGTTTTCAAGGCTTTTATGCCAGAGTAATCTAATTAAATGAAACAATCATTTATGTTTGTGAACAGTAAGGAAAAGCATTTCAAAAGATGCTGTGATATGTGAAGACTGGATTAGAGCAAAAAATAGCTAAATGCTAACAATAGCATGTCAGAGACCGTATAGTAAAATTGTTTCCATTTTTGGAGTAGAAAAATAAAATCTTCCAGAAATGGCTACCATAGCTCTTAACCGCACTAGAAATACAGGGCAACTATCTTCTATTTTCTATTTGTCATCTAGAGTATGTTGTGAATGTTCCTAGAGAGGAAATGTGGGAATTTCAGTTTTTTGTACTATCAAATAATTAAGTTCCAGTGCAGTAAGTACAATATCTGTCACATTCATGTGAAATGAAAGCCTCTATACTGTAGATAAAGGATTTCCCTCAGCCTAATACAAATTAACCTCATTAAACCATTGAACCATTCCAAACTGAGATAGTAATTTTGGTTTGTTTCTTCTTCTCATAGCACAGACTTCATAGTGTGCTTCTTGCTTAAGTATTTGTGAAACTGAATGGCATTTCTGGAAATCTACAGAAATTCATTATTCAAAACTACAGCATCTAGATTCCATCGTGCAACTTTTATTAATGTGAGTAATCCTTTTTCACATGTCTAATTCTATAAAATCAAGAAGACTCTACATGTGAGCATGGTTTGCAGAATCATGCCCTTAATTATTTGTATACATACAAAATGCTATTAATAATTACATATAGTACCCATAATAGTTCCAGAAACTATTATGTAACCTTAGAGTGCAACTTAGAAAACAGAAATAATCATGTCTTTACCCTGTAATGGCATGTTCTGTAATTAATCTCCCATTTTATGGTAGCTTTCATGTAGTTAAATGAGTCCACAGTTGCCCTATAAAAGAGTATTTTACATAATATTTATACCCTGAAATGTAACATGTTACCATTTATGCTAATGAAAAATATTAAGGCTAGATGGCTATTATCCCTTAATTTATATAATGTTAAAGAATGCTTTTAAACTCAATAAGAAAAGCTCTCTAAACTACATATGCTATAGATTCCTGCTTATACATAAAAGCCAGTTATTTAGTTTAAACATATATTTATTTCCAATTGGCAGACTCTATCCTTAGATTAATGTGATTTGCCCACAAGCATCTGGTGTCAAAATTTGTTTAAGATTTGGGAAGGAGGTTATGCACAAAATTAGTCCTTTGCTTTAACAGGCGTGAATATATATGTAAGTCACTAAAATTATATATCAAGGTGGGGCTCACCTGAGCTCCACTATTCAATATTCTTTTTATTACCTTGTAGTCTAGTAGCACCTAACGATCCAGTCAACTCTTGGACCCACTCTGCTACATTCTGTACAGACACCAAGTAAAAGACTTTATAATCTTAAAACACCATCCTGTCTTAAAGGTTTAACAATCTTAAGCTCACATGAACATTTAACTTGATGCATTGTGAACAGTCCAATTGAGATATACATGGTTTGCAGGCTCATTGCAGAATCAGAACCCAATATGAAACATGAAGCAATGGGTGATGCAAAAAGGGAGAAGGAAGGGTAAAATCTTTGTTTTCCATGAAATTATAGTACAGTGACAGCCAGAGTCTGATAGTACGGGCCTCCCAGTCTTCTCTTCCCTAAGAAGCAAGACATCTTATACGAAATAAATAAAGTGGGGTCCTGTCCTGCAAATCTTTATTCCTGTGAGTTGTCTTTATTCATGTATATATTCCTTATCCACATGCGTAGATACAATAAGGACTAAAATGAGACAACGGTGTAAGCAGTCCCGTACAAAATTCAGCAGGGGAACATGCCACAACCTTGCATGGTTTACAACGAGGGTTTATTCAGAATTCGGCCCTGGTAATATCTAAAGAAATCTAACTTTTTATTAATAGAGGAAAAATAAAACAAATTTAATAGTTTGATTATAATGCCTTCCAGTTCAAGACATAAGTCAGCATGTTATTAAGTGACCAGAAAAAAGCACTCGGGTTTTTCATACAGAGAATGTTTGCTTTGTTCATATTAACTGATATGGAAAGTAAATTTAAGTTATCTTTCCTCTACACCTCAGCAATTTCAATATGTCACATCAGTCTTGCTATATCATTATTGATAGGAAGGATATGAATACCTCTGCAAAATTAGAAAAAATAATAATAATCCTAGCTTTTTTAGTTTTTAAAAGCTAAATTAACTAGTAGCTGTAAGAGCACACTTATGCATGTAAAAGTAAAATGAAATATAAATCTGTGGCTGAGACAGTGTATCCAACTCAGCTTTTTCTGCTGAAGTCCAAATATAAATAAACAATATAAAATGATTGTTTTATGTGGTTAATTTCAACATAAACATGTTACGTTACGTTTACCCAACAGTAACAAGGGAGAGTTTTGTGTTTGATTAATGAAAAGTGTATAAGCAATGGTTTATTTATATGAAAGTTAACTTTAATGAAGATAATCCATTAAGGACCGATCCAAAGTCCACAGAAATCAATGGAAAGTTTCTCATTGACTCCTGTGCATTTTGGATCAAGTCAATGGCAGAGTTAAGAAATCATATTGCTATGAAAAAACATGGAGCTTAGATAACAACTGGGATATTCTTTCTGACAACTGCTCATGCCTTGGACCTAAGATGATTTGAGCCTCTAGGAGAGATGACTGCATGAGCTGCGGTCACATTCAGACTCAGTTTATGTTTTATACCCATGTCTGAAGCAACCTTGGAATTCCCATCTCATCAGTGGTGACTGTGAGCCACATTATAGCAGTGCTGTTTCTCCAGAAGGGCAACAGTTACAGCACTCAGACTGCATTGTTTTCCAGATGACACATGAAGTAGCACAATGGAATCTGCAATAAAACAAATAATTTCATCCTGCCCTTTGCACTGTTCCATACTACTTAAATAGTTATTTTGATATTTTTCCCACAGATGTGCTATTCAATTGATAGGAATCCTTCGTTCAGAGATCTTCACTTATGTCATCTACAAGAATTCAGTGTATCCAGGAAATTCACAGTTACAGTATGTGTAAAAAAATGTACATTTATATTTCCCTTGTGAAGTAACCTTTTTCAACTTTTTCAGAGTCTAGTATCTTGATCGTTTATTTTTCAAATATCTAGGATAGACTATGTGCCAAATTATAGTAGTCATGTATGGAAATGCCAGAGGACAGAGAGGGACCAGGAAGTTCATCCGAACCCCTGGAATTTACATGATGCAGCCACAGACAGGAGGGCTTCTCACTTAAGAACATAATGGGAGCAGCAAGTCAGGTTTTGTATCAGGTGGAAAGTCATGGGATATTGTCCCAGTCTCCCTGTACTATTTTGTGACTGTGAGGTAGCATTCACAGGAATACAGTCTTCATCTAAGGAACAGGGGAAGAATCTCTTCTTGGCAAGCGTAGGGAGAATACCAGTGGTGGGAAAGAGGCATATGGAACCGTACTTTGGTAAGCCTTGGTCAGTGTCATGGCCGCTACGGTTTCATTACAAGCACAAATGAAGAAGCTGTAAATTAGGTAGGGTGTGGGAGCCCTTGGGCTACCTCAGTATTGGGCAGGGCCAGATTATAGCAGTATTTTTTCTAATAAGGTCATACCACCAAGAAGCAATAGGCTACAAAATCTGCACAAACTAGCAAAGAAACATCTTACATTCAAAAGGTTTATGCATCAGGCTCATAAATCAACAGTTATAAAGAAGCACATACTAAACAGTACATGGAATAGAAGAATTGCCATACCAAATCAGAATGGTCCACTGTAGCCTGACAACAACACTCAGTATATAAAATAATTATTAAAAAAATGTGTGATATGGGAAATTCCTTCCTATTCATGTACATCTCCGGTCCCTTTATAAAACTCATCTTGCTGTCTGGTATATGAGAGTTTATTCTAGGGTTGAACATTTGACCAGTCCAAAAACAATCAGTCAATTTGCTTGACAAATATTGGTCAAATAATGTCAAAAATGGTCAAATATTTTAAGGTACTAATTTATAAGAGCAGTAACAAAGAATAAGACTTGATCTTCTCAAATAGGCTTAGCCTTTGATAGCTACTTATGTCCAATTACAAAAACAAGTTACTTAACTGACTATTTTAACTCAGAAAATGCACGTTCTAAGAAATGAAAGAATGGCACCTTGATGCAACAAAAAAGGCAGCTGCCACCTACATCAGTGCATTCTAGTTAGAATATTTGGCAATATTTGACCATGCTCAACTAATAGGTGGTCAGTGGACATTATTGAACAGGTAAACTGAGCAGACTGCCAACCCCACTTATTACCCTTTTCACATTGCCCTAAACTTAAATAAATGCAAGGATTATGGAAAGTCAGTTTTCAAGTCCTGCTACACTATTTGTCTCAAAGACCTCATGCAGCAGCAAAGTCTATGCACAAGCAAAGTAAAATATGCTTTTAAGTGGGTTAAATGTACAGTACTTCCATTAGGATCCCTTTTTCTTTGTATGTTCTAACATTATGGGACAGGTTTCGAACTAATCAATTTATTCACCTGAATCCTTAAAACAAACAAGGGAGCAGATACTTGTTTGACCATTCAGGTGGGGTTTTTGTGATTGCCTCTCCAATAGCAAAAGCAGGTAATATGTATACATTAGAGTAGACCCAGTATATCCCAAACAGCCACCCTACTCAGCTTCGTGAATGTAGCATAGTGCTTCCACAGAAAGCCCTTCTAAAATCATAGGAGTCATTTTTTATATGTGTTTGTCCTACAGACGTTAGCCCAGCTACACTTGGCGAGCTACCTCTACTGTGCAATTAACTTAGTAAATCCAGTTAGATGAAAGATGGTAAGCAGAGTTCACATGCCAGTGTGCTGACAGCATCCCTGGTATCCTTTTAAAAACTAAACTAAATAATGATTTGCCACAATCATTCTGCCAAGCATGCTTTGCTTCATGGTGCCAGAGCAAAATCTCATCCATCAGTTGTCTGCCAGCCACCATTTATAGCCATCTGTGTGGGAAGACTTTTGCCCCCTTGGGAAAAACATCAAGAAAAAAAACTACGGTCTTAAGCATTCTCCTGAGAGCAGCTCACTAATGACCCAGTGAAACTGAGCTCCAAATATTCCCAAGACACCGTCTGGGTCCTGAAATAGAAAGAAGGATTAAGTTCTCAGTGGACTGAGAAAAAAAGACTTATTGGAATAACACAGCAAACTGGCTTGGCCCCAGATGGGCACATCATTTTTACAAAACATAAAACCACAGGAGTACTTCATGTAGAATCTCTTAGACCTGGCGAGTTCTGAGTCATCTGATTTTATCCTCCTAGACTTATTGAGGCTAATTTTATTCAATCAGTCCTTCGGCACAGCTGAGCCAATCTTCTCTTTCCCCAAAGTCTACATTCTTTGATGGCTGTGGTTACAGATGAGGATTCACTAGCAAAGCTATGACGGATGATATAGGAATTAAAAAATAATCTATCCTAGAACTATCCTGAATGAGTATTTCCACTCTGTCCAAAAGACAGCCTGTTAGCATATACACCTGTCCTTTTCAGGCATCACTTACCATTAGAAAACTGTATGTTTGCTGGATCCATCAAACTGAATAATCTGGAATGAGGGTTGTTGGAGAAAGGGTCACTGGTCTAATCATTTAGTCCTGTCCTCAGAACACACAGGAACAGAAAAGAGAAAGGAAATGCTATACACTGGTATAGCTCTAAAGACCCACTAGAATTGCCTCTGTAGCACTTGAGAGAATGCAGGTCTGCTAATCAGATGCAGCCACAGTGGCACAGGATGCCCCAACGAAGATGTGCAGTAACAACAGGTTGTCAGTGATTACGTTGTACCTCCCCAAAGGCTAGCCAGCAGGGCTGATCAGCCATGTGAGAAAGAGAAAGTGACTGTGGCAGCTTGCGTGCTGTCCTGTGTATCAATGGTGGAACTGAGCATCATGCACTATTTTGCTACTGGACAGCGGAATGCCTCCTGTGCGTCCATTCGGTTGATGTAGCTTGACATCACCTATGACACAGAGCCGTGTAGAAGAGGCACAATGGAGTCCATAATGGGAGCAGTTTATGAATACGACAGGAGGTAGAATGGCCATTCTTTCCTAGTATGTTATCAGACTTCTTAAGCATATGATACAGTGAAGCGTGTAGACATTCTGCAACTTAACAGATATTCCAACAGATGGAGGTTCAAGATTACAAATGATACATACAGGGAGAAAACATCCAGTTCTGAGACACTGAAAGAAATGCTTGGCAAAAAAAAAATTTTTTTTATTCTCTTTCCCTCTCTCACTTGATGGGCCACAAGCCAGAAATTTCAACTCAGCAAGAAGCAGCAGCACATGTCTCAGAGCAGCCTTCAGGATTTGACACAGGGGGTTTTTTGTTTTTTTTTTAAAAGGTTTTCTTGTCATCAGTGCTACAGCAAATAGCTCTTGGTTTCTATGATAGTCTACAAAATGTATGGGAAATATGTTTTGAGTATTTCACAATGATTCACTTTTTATTAAACTTCTTTCATTTCCTAAATGGGACTAGCACCGTCACAGGACACATGCGAGAAAAATACACAACTCTGAATTGTGAGAGTCCGTAAAAACAAAAACTTTCCTTCTCCTCAGAAAGGAATTTCCCATGGGCACCCAGTCCCATCTCAAATAAAAGCCGAAGAAAGAAAGATCCTTACCATTACAGCCATATACACTAACAGACAAGTGCTATGGGACAGATGGTGAAGCAAATTTCAGAATCAAGATCTACTTAGAATATCCTGCCCCTGGCTCCCACATGGTTACATGCAGGAACTGCTAGGTCAAGCACCTCAGCAGATCTCAGGTCCCACAGTGGTAAGAGTAATTGAAGTCTAGTAAAGGCCATCTGCCATGTGCTGACATGGCTGGGAGTCACCAGACCTGTGCTTTTTTTCTCCCAGCTGTGTCATTAACTCACTCTTTTGACTGCAAGAAAGGCACTTATTTTTTCTATGCTTCAGTTACCCTGCCTGTAAAACAGGCATGGTGATGCTTACAAATCTTATTTAAAGAAGACCACAGAATAATTCACTAAGGGTAGATGATTAATTACCCCCAAAACCCCACTGGGAACTTTTTGATAAGACAGAATGGAACCACATATACTATTTATCCCAGCCAAGGTCTAGAGATAGATCAAGAAAGCATAGTGGTCAATGGAATCAAGTGTTGCTGAAAGAATCAATATCAACACCTTTATATTGTTCTTTACTCGAAGATCCTCTACTAATGTGACCGGTGCAGAGTTTGTACCACAGCCAGAAATAGAGCAGGACTAAAAGGAAGCAAGGAACCTGAAAATTCTATATGATAACAAAGTTGTATCATCACAACTGCTTCAATTTCTTTCCCCCAAAAAGGAAGAGTAAGGAGAGGGTGATAAATCACAAGATCATCATTTCTTGATGATGATTTTTTTTTTTAAGGATTGGCCTGAACCTCACTTGCTTAAACAGATGAAAACTTTAATAAGGCACCACTAAATCTGATTTAACTAGAATTCATTTTATGGAACATGTCTATCAGAAATACTTTTGTGCTTTATTAATGACCTATATATAGGGATTAACCTAAGTGGTACTCATGAACACCTAACCTTTCAAAAAGCGTACTGAAAACTTCCCCCAAAGGCTCACATGCATACCTACATATCCTGTATAGACCCAGGCTCCCTGCACCCTACCCCTTGCCCAAAGCTACGCCACCGCATTCCCAGCCCCTGCTGCTGGTGGCCCGACTCCCAGGCTGGCTCCAGGACCTGCTACCTCTGGCCCTTGGCCTGATCCAGCCCTCCGCCGCCAGCTCCTGGTTCCCAAACTGGATCTGGCCCCCACCTCTGCTGCTGCTGCCACCTGGCAGCCCCACCGGTCCCAGGTCCCGGGCCAGCTCCTGCCTGGGCCCCGCCAGTCCTGGGTCCCAGCCTCCTCCCCCCGCCCACATGGGTTGAGGCCAGCCACTGCAGGCCCTGACCTGGGGCAACCGCTGCCCCCTGCCGCCTACCTGAGAGGAGGGATTTAACTTTCCCTTCTCTTCTCCTGCTCTGCACCACGTGCCTCAGCTACATGCTGCAGAGCAGGAGACTTAAAAGAGCCGGCGCACCTCTTTGCGCCTGCATTGCTGGCTCGGGACTCGGGGCACTGCTTAGACACTCTGGGCTCGTGCCTCCTATGCTCGGCGCTAGCAATGCCCCTGGAGTAAACCCTGAGGCCTGTCTGTGTTCAAGGCTGAGGAAGGTATTTAATTCCCAACCCAGAGCTGCTGTAAGAGAGACGCTGGGTGACGCACGGGCAGGGGGTGGGGGTGGTGGTTAGGCTGCTCTTTCCCAGCCAGGGCCAGGTGGGGACCAGCAGCTGCCGCACACTGGGTAACTGCAGGGGAAGGGAAGTGCAGGGGTGGATTTGCATCCCCCCAGCCTCACATCCCCCTTGCAGATACAGTTCCCCATCCTCAGGGCAGCTATGGGGTGGGGCTGGGACTCTTCCTGCCCTTGGGTGTGGGGGACGGCATGAGGGGGCACAAATGTGATATCTGATAGCCGAGTATCAAACAATTTCTGCTGATACTCATCGCAGAGCCTGATCTGAAAAATGATGTCAACTCCTGCCTATATAATTCACATAATAAAGTCATAATGATCTTGTGAAAACACTCCTATTTCAAGAGCCACATTATAATCTTTTCCAAATATAAAATTTTGTTCTCAGAAGGCCGAATGGTTCTTTGATATTATACTTCGCTAACATACACAATATTGGAGTTTTGTGAAAGGATAAACCTTGCCTTTAAGTGCATGTATACAGGATAAAATATAATCTAAATTCCCCTGAGAATTTAAATTATACATTTCCAACCTTTTAACTTACTTGTTTGTTGTAGTGGGGTTTTGGTGAGGGGTGAGATGGGGGGTATTTTGGTTGATTTTTTTAATAGCTCAACAGAGCTCTTTACCTGAACTAATGTTTTAGAAGTTTCTCTGCCTTTACAGTGCATTTTGATAGTAGATTACATTCCATTTCACAGCTCTAACACATTTTCCCTTTCTCTAGTTGGTCAACTAATAACCAGAGATTATCTCCAGAATATAAAAGATTATCTGAATATACCTCTCACAAAACAAAAACATGTAAGCATTCCTGCTTTAATGAAAGCTACAGTAGTTATTTTCTTCCCTCTCACTCCTACCCTCCTCTTCCAAGGAATCTTCTATTGTACTTTAGGCTTCAACAACACTATCTCATATGCTCAAGAGAAATTTTATAGAATGTCCCAGGATTTAGCTCACCCACTGAAAGAAACATCTTAATTTTAAGATTCAGTTTCTTTCTGTCGAGCCTCAGGCAAACTCTTTCAAGATAAGCGTCAAGGGAGGAACTTAACTCAGGCCCTTAGAAAAAATAGCTAACAAGGCACATGTCTAGTCCTGTGAAATCCTCTCTTTTAGAATGATCTTACCTGCTACAATCTTCCCTCTACATTATTGATTCCATATAAATAACAAGCATCTAAGCCATGGGCATGATGAATCAATAAATATCTAGACAGAGTCTAAGAAATGAACCTGAATGGACAGGGAGCAAGCTGGCTATTATTAAAAAGAATGAAAGAATGAAGGAATCACACATCACACACCATAACCAGTCCAACAGGCAAAAGAAAAGCTTTAAAACTTTGTGGGTGGAAGCACACAGGGCATACCAAATGGGATTTTTTTGCTCAAGGGTTTCCCAAATGATAATATTTTCTGTTGTCTTTTTACAGATCAGATTTGTTTTAAAATGTTTATAGCAGGCTTCCCAGATATGACACTTGATTCTACAAGGAACCTCAGTTAATGGAGGCATTTATTAGAGACAATAAATATCACTCTCATTACTCCTTATAGTCAGAAGCCAAAAACATTATACAAGTCACCAGGATTATACGAATGTGATATATTATAATTGCGAGGGAGTGAGAGCCTCTCAAAATGTACCACACCTCAAAATTCATATTGAAATATAAGGTATAAATAATGCCAGCTCATATCTAGATTACTTTTCCAGAAGTGATAGCATAGCATCCTCACCATCTTTTTCAGAACTCTGATAATCAGAATCTTTCCTATTTTAACCCATGCCCTCAATAGAGACCCATACACTGTAGTTAGCACCCCTTCAGGATGAGGAGGACTCAAGAGACTGTCATTCCAGATACAACTACAGTAGAGACAGCAAAGAAAGATTCAAACAATCTCAGTACATCCAAAATAATTTTATGAACATTGCAGTGGTTGAGGAGAAGTACTGCAAATCTAGTGGACAGAAAAAAATTTAAGGGCTAAATTTTCATGCATGGGCACAATGAAAATGTGCACACCAAGGAACAGTTTATGGATCAGGTTGTTGCGCATACAAACAAGCATTTAGGCAAATGGTTTCTCAGATTGTACAAGTAAATGCCCATCTGTGCACACACTGAAAGTGTTTGAATACTATGTGCCCAGTTTTTGCAGCAAGCATGTTTGCTATGTCCGTGGCTAAAAATTTAGCCTTTAGAACTTTGCAATTTAAGGACATGGGAGTTTTCGTTGAAAGGTTCACATTCAGACCTCAAAACCCAGACTAGTATGAAGAGAAGCAGTTTACAATCTCCATTTTAATTTCAAATAATTAAAAGATCTTTGGACACATAAGTAGCTAATACAGCCAGACTATGAAATTAAACAAACACTTAAGAGTAGGTTAAATAAACAAAAAAACCCTTCAATACCACATGTGATGTATATGTAAAGTCCAGGTCTCCACAGTGCCTAACTTTGTCCTATAAATGATGCTAGTATATTCCTCAGCTTATGCACACCCATAAGACCATATATTGCTTTTCTGGAGCACACCAAATTTTTCTAGGACAGTACTTAAATTACCCGTGGCCTCTGCGGGTACCTCCAAGTTATTGGCTGACTCTCAAACACTGTTATTGTTCTAAATCTGAATTCCCAAGCCAGGAGCACTTAGGTGTATATTAAATAATTTTCCCCAGTCCTTGGTGCTGACAGGTTCTGAGGAAAGCCAAGAATAATCTATCCTCATTGATGAAAAGAAGGTTGTCACGGCACAATGCTTTTGTGTAGGAGAAAGGGAAAAAAGAGAGAGATCTTGAAGGGTACCTTTCTCCCTCCCCCAGCCACCTGAAAAAGCAATTCAGCAAGGGATACAATGCAGTTCTAGCCCCAAAGCATTCATAAGGTACCTTGTCTGGTCGCATACACATATCTGGTGGGTACGCTATCTTCATATTTCTCCCAGGTCAATAAAATCTTAAGAATAATCATAACATAAATCCTCTACGTATACCAGGGTGTAGTAGAGCATTGTAAAACAAAGTAAAGGGAAGGGAATCCAAAATGGAATGTGTAACAAGAGCATTTTGAAACTTCAGTAGTTTACCACAACTTTCACAACCAATTCATTTTGTGTTGAAATACTGCAGTGCTTAGCAGTTATGCATTTGGAAATAACAAAAATCACTTCACAAAAGTGAGACCATGTATGGTACACAACTTGTTATTTCTCATTATGGTTAACAATCACATTTCAATCTCAGAATTAATAAAACAAAAGAGCTGACAAGGTATAAAATTAGTTTATTGTTTCAGATGCTGTATTCCAGATTTTCACAGGAGTGGGAGGTTCAATCCAGCCTCCATTTTTGTATGTGCACTTGTAGAGCGCTAACTCCTGCACATGCACATTGTAGAGACCAGCAGCACATAGATTTTGCATATATACCCTGTCACCTGCACATGCAGATATCAAATTTATCAGCTGTACATTTAGGCTTCAGTGCTTGAAAAGAATGCATGGCAGCACTGCATCCACATGAACAGAAGTGACTGCTAAAAATTATCTTTATTTTTATTAGTACTCAAGTTTTTATACTATAAATATTCATTTACATTTAAAAAGTGGCTCCGCTGGGATACTAAAAAAAACCCCAACACACACCGTTGACAGAAATTTGTCTTGAATTTTTTAATTCAAATTCTTACTCTATATATCATTATTTATTATAAGAGCACCTAATGGACCCATCTAAGAATGGGGCCCAATTGGGCTATAAACACACATAGTGGCAAAGAGTCACTGCCCTTGAAAGGTAAACAGACAAGGCAAACAAAGCCTAACACAGGCTGCGTCTACACTGGTAAATTAAGTCGATTTAAGCTTGCTTAAGTCAACTTAATTTACCCTGCATCTACACTACAGTTTCCTTAAGTCAACTTAAAGCAGCTTGCTTAAGTCGACTTAAGGAAAATAAAGTCGTCTTAATTAAAATTAAGTTGACTTTATTAAACCTCCTTTCTAGTAGACCTAAGGCCTAAGTCGACTCCCTAGAGTCAACTTAAGCCAGTATAGCCATGGGGTAGCCCTAAGTCGACTTAGGGCTACCCCAGGGCTACACCAATGCCCTCCCTGCCGGGGGGGGGGCACAGAGGGAGCCTGGCATGCCCCCCCACAGGGCAGGGCAGAGTCTGCCCACCCTGCCCCTTTGCCCTGCCAGGGTCCCTGTCCCCCTTTGCCCCATTGTACCTAGGTATAATGGGGCAAAGGCTGAGCCCCCTTGCATTGGGCAAGGGGTGCCCCCCTGCCCCTGTGGACCTACCCTAGGTCCCCCTAAGCCCCACAAAGTCTACCTAGGCGTCCAGTGTGGACGCTTTAGGTCGACTTTTTAAGTTCCCCTTTAAGTCGACTTTATTTTTAAGTGGAGACACACTAAGTCGACTTAAATTACCCAGTGTAGACATATCCACAGAGATCTGGAGCCATTAGTGCACAATCATATAGCAGGTCAGCAGCAAAACTGGGAACAGAAACCAGGTAGGCCTAAATTCCAGTCAAGTGCCCTCACCACTAGTACACACTGTTTCTTTTGGTTTGTTTTGGGTATGTGCAACATATTTTTAAAAATTCAAAAATATGTGCAACATATTTAATAGACTCTCAAATCCAGAATCAGAATTTCTAAAATGTACTTCCTGACTGAGTAATTTCATCCTTCTCTTTTGCTTGTTATCCATTTTATTTACGTATTTATTCTTTTGGATGAAGAGAGATTGCTGGAAGTCCCTTTCCTGAAGGACACAGAAAATTCAGCTAAATGAATCTGAGTGTCATGAAGAAAGCATGCCCATCCCCCATGTGTGTCCCAACTCCCTTAGCCTGCAGCTTAATGGACAAAGTCAATGTGGCTGCTCTCTCT
This sequence comes from Pelusios castaneus, assembly GCA_007922175.1. Taxonomy (NCBI): domain Eukaryota; kingdom Metazoa; phylum Chordata; order Testudines; family Pelomedusidae; genus Pelusios; species Pelusios castaneus. The sequence continues at coordinate 16,316,631 of ML685797.1, forward strand.
TTCAGTACTGTATGGTCCACTGGCCATAATCAATATGGCTGCCCCTTCCCTCAAAGCTGTGTGGCCCAATGGACAGAATCAGGAGGATGGCCCTGGTGCACAGGAAAGCAAGGCCTAGTGGCCAAAGTGAGGACGATGGCCCTGATTTGAAAGGCAGCAAAGCCTTTAAGAAATGAGTCCACAGTGTGCCCTTGTTGTCAAGAAGGCCAATGGCATATTAGGCTGCATTAGTAGGAGCACTGCCAGCAGATCAAGGGAAGTGATTATTCCCCTCTATTCGGCACTGATGAGGCCTCATTTGGAGTACTGTCTCCAATTTTGGGCCCCCTCCTCACTACAGAGAGGAGGTAGGCAAATTGGAGAGAGTCCAACAGAGAGTTACAAAAATGTTGAGCGCTGGAGCACATGGCTAATCAGAAGAGGATGAGGGAACAAGGCTTGTTTCGTCTGCAGAAGAGAAGAGTGAGGGGGGATGTGATAGCAGCCTTTAACTATCTGAAATGGAGTTCCAGGAAGGATGCAGCTGGGGTGGGCAAACTATGGCCTATAGGCCAGATGTGGCCTGCAGGAGTCTTTCATGAGGTCCTCCAGCTGGACCTGGCGAGAGCACAACCAGCTGGTTTTGGCCCTGCCCCTCTCCCACCACACTGACCAACTGGTGCCCTGGCTGGAGCACAGCAGCCATTTCCCCATCTGAACTCCACCCCTCTCCCACTATATGAGCCCAGCAGCAGCACCCTGCTGGAGCATGGCAGCCTCTTCCCACTCCAAGCCCTGCTTCTTCTCCTACACTGCTTAGAGGCAGATGGGGCCCTCAGGTCAAAATGTTTGTCCACTCCTGAGCTAGGCTGTTCTCAGCAATAGTAGAAGACAGAACTAGGAGCAATGGTTTCAAGTTGCTGTGTGGGAGTTATAACTTGGATATTAGGAAAAACATTTTTCACTAGAAGGGTGGTGAAGCACTGGAATGGGTTACAGAGGGAGGTGGTGGAATTTCCATCCTTAAAGGTTTCTAAGATGTAGTTTGACAAAACCCTGGCTGGGATAAATTAGTTGGGGTTGGTCCTGCTTTGAGCAGGAGATTGAACTGGATGACCTCCTGAGGTCACTTCCAACCCTAATCTTCTATGATTCTATGACTCTGTCTTGGCTATGGTTTTGAAGTGGCAGGCTATGATAATGATCATGATGGCAGCATATCTATGTGTGAATAAGCTCATTAGGACAGAAGTTGTGATCCAAAACAGAAGCAAGGATTTGAATTGAGAAAGACATTTTCTTTAAATGACATCATGATTTTCAGAAGTTCAGAAAGAGCCAGATTCTGCCATTCCTACTCCCTTTGTGATTAGTGCCATTGAATTCAATAGGACTACTCAAAAAGTAAAGTACTTCTCATCACAAGTAAGGTGGCTCAAATCTGACTCATCATAAAATAAATCATATTACCGGAAAAACAAACTGGATAACCAATTAAAGAATGTTTAGGCTATGGTTTAATAAACATAATTTTTATCTGTTACAGCAATGCCCTTTGAACAAATCTACTCAAATTTGTGTTAGACCTTCTGCTATGAACTCACTTTATAGATGTCTACAACATGAACTTATTTGTGGTGGGATGAAACATTATAAATGAGAATCAATGCCCAGAATTGTTCAAATCATTTTTGTTTTGCTATTTCCAAAAATAGCTGACTGATTTTGAACAGTTCTTTGGCACCTGTGTAACTAAACAACAGCTGTTCTAAAATATGACACTTTACAGGCAACAATGTTCACTGATCCTTTCCATGTTTATTTTTAAAAAGCAAATAAATGCAAGATTTTAAAATCTTTTTTTTTCCTTTCTCAGAATAGATTTTATTTGGATTTTTAATGATAGTGTGTTCCCTTTCTTTTAATAATACAACTAAGCCATTTCTTTGATGAAATGGACAGTTCTCTCTTAATCCTTCTCCTTTTATTCCACATTTACACAAAAAGCTTTTCAATGTAAAAGCTACAAAATTTAACTATGTTAATGCAGTGTGTGAAGAAGGTAATTGTGTCTTGACCTTAACGTACAAGAAAGGAAAGGGATGCAATGATGTGATGCTATGGGGCAGTTTCTTGGAGTTGCACCAGTCCTTCTTGCTGGGCAGAGAGGCCAAGAAGTAGGCATAACTAGCCAAAATGGGAATTCTGGCCTATGGGGAAGAAGATCAGAGCTTTGTATCTACTTATATATCATGCAGCCCCTCAAGCCCAAGTGTAAAGGGGAGAGTTGGAGGTGAGGCTAGGAAGTAGGGGTTGTGGCTCCGCTGTTTTCCAGAAATCCTTGAATAGTACATCATCCTGTGGGGGCCACAGCCAGCCAGAGTAGTTTAAAGCAAATATTATGATGCCCTAATCTACACCTGTGATGAGGACAGAGTAGAATTGGCTCCCAGGGTGACAATGGTTCCTTGGAGTATCTCCCAGTGCCCCAGTGTTGAATATCAGGATATACTTTGTCTCACAACTCTTTACAAAATGCCCTGTTATGGTGAAAGATAAAAATAAGATGATTTGCTAGGTTCTGATAACATCATTTCAGCCTAGTTTTCATTTTAATGTTTCCATTTTGCATAAATCAAACTCAAAATGCAGCCAATGGCTCCTGAAACCATAAAATGGCAAGTTCCCATTTCATTTCACTGGCATGCATTTGAATGAAAATCAGGGGACGATTGCACAGCCTTCATCTTAATGGGGACAATGCAAGATGATTCAGCAGTATAGCACGATATTATAGTTCTCCCCTGTCTTCCCTTCAATACTATTATCTTTGCTCCTAATATCTCTGGCAGATGTTCTAAGGTAAATGATGCAATTAAGAATCCAAAATTCCCACTTCTTCCAGAGGCCTAATTTTCTATTTTCTCAATATTCATTCACAGGAAATCTCACATACACATATACACTTTCACCCTATAATGTGTAGCACTTAACACATCTTCTGGTTTCTATTTAATGAAATTTCTACAGTTAATATGACAAATATTAGAGGACTTTTTTCTACTAACAAAGAGAAGAGTGTAAGTGTTGATTCCCAGGGATGCCTTCTTACTATGAAACAAACAAGGAGTCCTGTGGCACTTTTAAAGACTAACAAATTTATTTATCACATGAGCTTTTATGGGAGAAAATCCCACTTTATCAGAAGCTTTGAAGATGTGGAACTTACAGAATTCCCCATCTTCAAAGCATCCAACGAAGTTGGATTTTCTCCCACGAAAGCTCATGTAATAATAAATTTGTTAGTCTTTAAAAGTGCCACAGGATTCCTTGTTTGTTTTGCTGAACTAGACTAACATGGCTACCCCTTTGGAACTTCTTGCTACAAACAGGCTTCCTGAAAATTCCAAAAAAATTTCAATAGCTTGTCATCTTTTTGGGAAAACCACTGTGCCTCCCTTTATGTTTGGAAAATGCACAGCACTTTGTGGAAGCTACTGCAAATAAATAATAGTAATCTGCATTTAAAGATGTTAAGGAACATTCAGCAGTAAACTGTGTCACCACTGACAATCTTATATTTTTCTCTTTCACTATATCATATATTTTTTTCACTCATGCACAGAAACTCTGTTGATTAAGAATGGTTGATTTGTGCAAATATAGCCTCATGATCTCCAGCACAGAGGAGTTCCCTTTCCATGGATCTTTCCAGTCCCAAATGGGGGAGGAGAACAGTCAAAGGGAAGCACATAATTCTACTGGATAGCTACAGAACAGCTAGTGAATAAGTAGACTGAAGCTGGGTCATCTATTCCATAACATCTTCTGAACAAGGGTAACCACCTTAAAGAGTTGGATGAGGATTCCCAAAAGCAGCAACAGCTCGTGAAAACCTTGGCAATATCATTCCAATGGAGACTCATTGTGAGGTAGTCTGAGGACAGGGAGTCCTAGAGAGAGCACACAGGCATGCTGATGGCCAGGAGATCTATAGCTGAGAGGCCCTCTGTACATTCCTCCAGAACATAAATTCTACTCACCCAGATCCTTTTAGGGATGAGATCTAAATTTGGAATCAATAATAATCCATTAACATAAATTTACAGAAATGGTAATCTACAAGGTTCAATTTGGGGGAAGTGGTAAATAGCTGGATTTTTCTAAGAACTGTTTTAGTTGTTCACTGACATAATACTTCCTAAACATTTTAAAAACATTAATACAATGCTGCAAATCTTTCTCTAAGGAAAGGGAGGGGGGAATAAAGCTATAATATAAAAGATGTTGCTCTGTCAAAAAGAGGAGGATTCAGACTCCCAGACCTAGAGAGTTGTGACCGTCAAGATTTTCCACTATAATGAAAAGGTGAAAAGTGATGGCAGAATAGGCAAACTCTGAAGACTATTTTTAAGGCCATTTCTATTTCTGGAAGTCAGCTGCCACTGTCATCAGAAGGAGCACTGATGACCTATTTACTGTGAAGCTTGTGAGAAAAATGTTGGGAAAACTTTATTCAAGAGACATACCTTAAACTCACATATGTATAAGAATGTAGTTTATGAGAAGCCCATATTTAACAATGTTTACAATAAAATGATTATGTACCATGGTATTAGGTATTAAGTAGTATTACTTAAAAATAATTTTGATCTTTAAGTAAACAGGATTAATTGAATGAGTCTGGATATCTAGAGGGAACATTTTAATTTAAGTTTTTATAAGATCACTTATCCCTATGATATCTGAGTAGAAGAGCCTGCCATCTCTAGATACAAGTTTAAAAAGGAATCCAGCATATATTATTTAGAACATATTGAACTCTGACTCATAGAGAAGGCAGGTATCACTTCTACAAATCATAAATGCTGGAGTTGTGAAACTGGAAAAGCAGATTTTATTCCTATGTTATGGAAATGACCATATGTTTACTTATTACAAGAAGAAGTAACAGCAGGGTTAGCACAATATCAGGTTTCCAATATGGAAATCAGCTACAGAAATTAAAATTGTTGACTGATATATATGCCTGAGTGATCAAGTCATTCTAGAAAAAAAATTACAACTTTTTAAAAAAACTGAAAATATTAAGGAAAATGCTATTGCTTTCTGGAAGTTATGATTAAATGTGTAACTAAAGATGATGACAAACTTTGATGCAATAATTTTATTAAATATATACCAATACATAGTGAGAGTATAAAGCACAGATCCAGCACTTCTACTAATGGAAAGCTACATGGGAGTTTTACATAAAGATTACAGAGTAAGGTCAAACTAAATAATTTTTGGGTTGTTACTCTTTTTCTTCCTTGCCTTTGAAAAACATAAAGGAACCAAATTCATAACCAATAAACATAAATTATTTTCTTTAAAGTATTGCTCTAAGGAAAAACATTTTTCATGGCAGCTACTAACTATTATGGAGCCAACAGTAGAGAGAATAAAGAAGAAAATCAGACATATTTCTACTTTTGTCTTTGTTGCTTATACCAGTGATCTATTGTAATCATATAGGCATAGATGTAGGAATGAATGTACTTTCTTTTTCTCTTTTATGTAATAGCAGAAGTTCAGTAAATTTTGATGTCTTTAGCTGTTATCTACTAAGCTCTACATTTGAACAGATATTGTATTAAAGTGCTACACTGCAATTAAAGATATTGATAGAAAAGTGTTTAATAGACTATCTCCTGGTAAATGGTGACTTTTGGTCAAATTCTGGGGTCCTCAAAAAGAGTCTTTTGGGTGGAAAATTAGCAGATACTGATTTTGAGGAACTGGATAACTTCCATCCCATAATGAAAGAACTGGCAATCCAGTAACAAGGATTTTTAATAAATCTATCTATTTGGGTGTAGTACTATCTGACTGAAGATTAGCTAATATCATTCCTATATTTAAGAAAGCAAGGAAAAAATTATCTGGGAAGTTATAGATGTTTAGTTGAACTTGAGTCATATGCAAGACTTTGGAACAAATTGGGAAGAAAAGAATAATTAAATTCATGGGGGTAAACAGAAAGGGTGATGTAATACAATATGGGTTTTGCTAAACTAACCTGATTTCCTTCTTTGTGAAAATAACTGATATTTCAGATAAGGGAAATGCAGCAAATGTAATATACTTGAACTTCATTAAAGCATTTGACATGGTACCACATGGGAAATTATTAATTATACTAGAGAAGATGGGGATCAGTACAAGCATGGTAAGGTGGATAAGGAACTGGCTAAAGGAAAGAAAGCATGGGTTGTGCTGAAAGGTAAACTATCAGAGTAGAGGGACAATACTAGCAGTGTCCTGAAGATTCAGTCTTGAAACCAACCTTATTCAGTATTTTTATTAAATGACCTTGGCACAAAAAGGAGTGTGCTAATGGAATTTGCTGATGATACAAAGTCAGGAGGCGTCATCAATGCAGAGAAGGATTACATAGGAACATTTGGATAACCTTGAGGACTGGAGTGACAGGAATGGGCTTAAATTTAATAATATAAAGTGTAGGGTCATCCATTTATGATCTAATCACAAGAATTTCTGCTACAAGCTGAGGGTTCATCATGAAGATGAGCCACCAATGTGATGCAACTGTGAAAAAGGCAAATATAATCCTGTGATGTATCAGGCAAGGGATCTCCAGTAGAGATAGAGATGTCTTAATGCCACTGTACAAGGCACAGGTAAGACCTTATCTCGAAAGCTGTCTACAATTGTAGTCACCTATGTTTAAGAAAGATGAATCCAAACTGGATTCAGAGAAAAATTACTAGGATGGTCAGGGGACCAAAGGCCTACCTTATGAAAGGAGACTGGAGGGCTATGTCTACATTGGCAAGTTAGTTCGAATTAAGGAAGCTTAATTCAAACTAACTTAAGCCTTGGCTACACTAGGCTTTCATTAGTTCGAATTAAGAGTTTCCTTAATTTGAACTAATAAATTCACTTATATTTTTCAAAGTAATGGTTAATTTGAATTAGCTCGTTCAAATTAACCCAATGTGACCATGTTAGTTTGAACTAATCGCTTATTCGCTTAATTACTACATGAATGAACTAATTTGAACTAACTTTGGTAAGTGTAGACATAGCCGAAGAGTTTTGTCTGTTAAGCTAGTGGCAATAGTTCTGCCAATGGACTCACTACGCAGCTAAAGAGACTAGGCCTTAAAAAGGGGAAGTGTGAAAATTCCCCACCATGTCCGCAAAATTAAAACTAGAACAAACAAGTGTTGGGAGACCTAAATCCTAGCTGGTTTCAAAGTGCAAGTCATGATGTTAAAAAGGATACCTAGACTGGGATTGGACCATCTCTGTTCTAATTGGCTTTTGCCCAGCTACAAGGGGCCTATAAAAACCAGGCTGTTACAAGTGGGGGGCTGTCAGGAGACACGGAAAAGGAGCGGTCCTTTGAAATGTCGGAGCACCAAGAGACGGCTCTTGCCACGGCCTGATCAACCGAGGCACTTGACCCAAAGCCGGAGTGGCCTGTAACTGGGAGATTGGAGTCAAATCCGACCACCCAGGACAGGAGGATTCCCTGAGTTCTGCTACTGGGAGATATACAACTTACCTCTCCAAGCACAGGAGCACTCCCAAACCACTTTGGGGTGCCCTTAAGAGTGAGCTCAAATTTTTAGTCAGGTATCCTGCAAGCTAACCCAGGCTTGAGGCGGCCTGTGAGGTAGATTCCAGAGCCAAATTCGGTCATCCCAAACAGGAAGATTCCCTAAAGTCTGGTAAAGAGTAATTTGGACCTGGGGCGGCCTGCAATGAACTTCCAAAATAGAGTAAATGAATCCTGTAGGATCATCTTTAGCAAATTGCAAAACCTTCCTATCTTAAGGCTTTTCTGCCATAATCAGACCAACATTCACAAGATCTACTACTTCCCCATCAGAACTTCCAAACCCCAACTCCAGGTAGCCTGCTCCAGTCCAGTAAGGAAGATGAGTCAGAGATTCCATGAATTCCCTAGTCATTTTACTACTGCCAGTCTATTTTCCACAGAGACGCCCAGACAGAGTGATGTGCAGCAATAGAAAACCTTAAAATCTTGAAATCTGCCTGATATCTGCAACTGCAAAGATTATTTAGAGTTAACTCTTAACTCTAAACTCCCTTCAGTTCTTTTCTGACCCTCTGAAAAATTCTTTTCAGCAAAAGAGCTTCTGTTTTTGTATCTTAGTGGAATATCAGCACAGAAGCACAGGGCTGATACTCCCCTCAAACTGTCGCAACTGGGTTGAACGTGCTCTGGTGCTACCAAGATTTCCCATGCGTTAGGCCACACTCTCTTGGCAAGCACACATACAACTAAAATGCTGTTTATTGGCATTTTACTTTTTAACTGAAATCAAAATTTCCTTGGACCTACAATATTGTCAGCAGCAAGTCGGTCAAGCGAATTACTAGAATCACTCCTCAGTTTCTAGAAATATCTGCAATGTGTATTCTTGTTATAAACTGTTGGTTTATGTTTAAGTAGGCCAGTATTATGCAAAAGTGCTCACAGTAAAGATTCATGAGAGCCTTAGAGGGTACTTAGAGGAAGTCTCAGAGCCTTGGTCAATTAACTCAGGCTCCTGGGGCTCAGACAGCAGGGCTAAAAATAGTGTAGCCATTCCAGCTCAGTCTGGAGCCTGGGCTCTAAGAACCTTCCCCCCTCGCAGACTTTAAGAGCCCAGGCTCCAGCCACAACCCAAATCTCTGCACTGCTGTTTTTGTATCCACAGACCAAGCCCCGAGCCCAAGTCAATTGACCTGGGATCTGAGACTCCATGACCCACGTCTTTTAGTGCAGAGCAGATGTACCCTATGGGAGAGTGCAATTCAATAATGAGTCTTAAACACTGAAGTCTGTGCTGAAGTGGAAATGTGCACAGAGTAGTAAACTTAATACACAGGATCGGATGTCTTGTAGCCATAGCATTCTTAAGAGCGAGTCCACACTTAAGCGCTGAAGCAGCACAGCAATTTGAAGTGATGATGCTCCTACATTGTCCAGAGAACCTCTCCCATTGGTATAGTTTAATCCATTTTCCTGAGAAGTAGTAGCTTAGATACTGATGGGAAATGGTCTCCTGTTCATACCACACTCTCTATATGGTGGGCTAAGTCAGCGTAACTGCATTACTCCAGGGTGTGCATTTTTCACACCTCTGAGCGACATAGTTCTGCTGATATAGATCTGTGGTGGAGACCTGGCCTAGAATCAGCAATCTTACCATGGGGAGAGGCTTCTGTAACAACAAAGGGCTAAACGCTTTAAGTCACAGCCCACATCGGCGGCAGCTCCTAGAGCAGGGGTTCCCAACCTGACTTTGGCCCACAGATCTTTTTCAATTGGCTTGTGCTCCCCTGCAGCTGCCCAGGAGGAAACCGCCCCCCACCCTGTCCCGGTGCACAGCCAGCTGGGAGCTGGGCTGCGGCCTGCGGCCTCCACCCCTCCCCCCCCCACCGGCAAGCAGTCAGGAGCCGGGCTGCGGCCTCCAACCTCCCGTTCACCCCTCCAAGTCTCGGCGCATAGTGCAAGTGCCTGCCCCCACCTCCCCCTCGCCTAGTCCCAGCGCACAACTAGGACATGGGTCTGCAGCCTCCCACCCCTGGCCTCGCACCCTCCTCCCGTTCACATCTGGCACATAGACAGGACCTGGGCTGGCCATCGCTGTTTTTAAGAGTTTGATTTTTTAAAATTTTTTTATATTTTAAAGCTGTTTTTTTATTTTTAATACAATTTTAAATTTGCTTTTCATTAAATAAATGCTTTTAAAATTTAAATAAATGTTTTAATTAAAAAAATTAATGAAATATAAGTAATTAAATTAATTCAAATTAATTACTTAATCTTAATGGAAATTTAATAGAAATGTAATTAATTTAATTTTAATTTAATTTTCAGTGAATAGACTCGTGGCCCTTTATGGCTGTAAAAATTGTATTTGTGGCCCTTGAGGCTAAACAGTTGGAAACCGCAGTCCTAGAGGCATTGTGCCAGAGTCATTCACATGCTTCAACTGCTTTATGCTGCTCTGGTGATGCAAAGCAGACATAAATCTGGTTTAACCCATCTCATAAACCATACTAACTAATCCATATTAACGGCTGCTTTTCATCACTGGAACAGCATAAAGTTGACAGAGTATATCAGTGAATTTGGTACATTTGCGTCTGAGATAGGTACAATGTGAGGAGAGCACACAGCTATAGGCGTTGTTACACCTTTTAACAAGGCAGAGTATTAACTTTCCATATGACAACTCAGGTCCATTTCCCAAGCAGGGTTGGGAGATCAGGCAGAATCATGGTTTTGCCCCTCCCTGATCTAATGAAGTGTTAATGCTGCTGTATGTACTCAAGTTCTCCTGTTTAATGCTGGAAGCAAAGGCCTAAGTTAGTATCTAGATACTCCACGAGGAAAAGTTAAAGATGTCGCCCACAAGACTAGGCACAATCTAGCCCACATTGGCATCTTGCATCTGCTTTAACATTCTTTAAAGGTAAAGAGATTTATCATTAAAAAGATTGGAGTGCACTAAAAGAAATTCATACAATTCCCAAACTACCTCTGATTAAAGTATATTGTGCCTTCTTCAGAGTCTGCAGCCTTTTAGCCCAGGCTATGTCTACACTTGCACTTTTAAGTCGACTTTAAGTAAGTCGACTTAGTGTGTCTACACTTACAATTAAAGTCGACTTAAAGGGGAACTTACAAAGTCGACCTAGAGCAT
>ML685797.1:16327439-16343668 GCA_007922175.1 Pelusios castaneus
GGGGGGGGGGGCAAAGGGGTACAGGGACCCTGGCAAGGCAGAGCCCTGTGTGTGATGCTGTCTGGATTTAGGGAAGCATTTATGATATTATTTTCTATGGATATCTCATAAATGCTATAATCCATAGGAACTATGCCATGTTTGGTATCAATAGAAAGGTAGTAATTTGCTGGGAATTATTATATAGTTTATGTCTAGGAATTCTATTTCGATTAGAAGTTAAGAATTTGATGTTATATCCATACTTTAACTTGTATCCTTCTGGACAAATGCCTTAGACGGGAGGGTGTGAACAACCATTGTCTCTTTAATGTTTAGGAATTTTCCAGGTGATATGGTCCCAGGGAGTATCCTGATGAGCCATTAAGGAGACAATGGTTGTTCACACCCTCCCATCTAAGACATTCCTTCAGAATGACACAAGTTAAAGTATGGATATAACATCAAATTCTTAACTTCTAATAGAAATAGAATTCCTAGACATAAACTATATAATCATTCCCAGCAAATTACTACCTTTCTATTGATACCAAACATGGCATAGTTCCTATGGATTATAGCATTTATGAGATATCCATAGAAAATAACATCATAAATGCTTCCCTAAATCCAGACAGTGTCACACCGTGCCCACATACCCTGCCCTTTGGGGGGCATGCCAGGATCCCCCTGTTCCCCCCCCCAGCAGGGAGGGCATTGGTGTAGTCCTGGGGTAGCCCTAAGTCGACTTAGGGCTACCCCAGGGCTACACTGGCTTAATTCGACTTTAGAAAGTCGAATTAAGCCTTAGGTCGAGTAAAAAGCAGGTGTAATAAAGTCGACTTAATTTTCATTAAGTCGACTTTATTTTCTTTAAGTCGACTTAAGCAACCTGCTTAAGTCGACTTAAGGAAAGTGTAGTGTAGACGCAGGGCGAATTAAGTCGACTTAAGCCAAGCTTAAGTCGACTTAATTTGCCAGTGTAGACGTAGCCCCATTGTCCACAGAAACAAACAAAAGACGCTGTACTCACAAATTGCTTCAGGGCAAATAGCCATATATAAACCATTTTGACTGGGCATATAAATCTTGAACCAGGCAAGAAGCAGTTAAAGAGGGGTTAGGGAGCTTTGGCTATGTCTACACTTGTTAATTTAAGTCGACTTAGCTAAGTTGACTTAACAAAGTCGACTTTGTTCAGTCGACTTAGCATGTCCACACTCAAATTTTAAGTCAGCTTAGAGGGGACCCTACAAAATCGACCTAGAGTGTCCACACTGGACGCATAGGTCGCCTTGTAGAGGCTAGGTGGACCTGGGACAGGTCCATGGTGGCAGGGGGGCACCCCTTGCCAAGTGCCAGAGGGCTCAGCCTTTGCCCCATTGTACCTTGGTACAATGGGGAAAAGGGGGCAGGGACCCTGGCAGGACATAGGGGTAGGGTGGGCAGGGCTCTGCCCTGCCCTTTGGGGGGGCACGCCAGGCTGTGGCTCTGTCAGCCACCCTGGCAGGGAGGGCAGTGGGGAAGCCCTGGAGCCCCCTAAGTTGTCTTAAAATCAACTTAGGGCTACTCCATGTCCACACTGGCTAAGTCAACTTTCTAAAGTTGACTTAGCCAGCAAAGTCAACTTAAAACAAGGTTTTATAAAGTCGACTTAATTTTTCCTTAAGTCGACTTAAGCAGCTGCTTAATTTGTAAATGTAAGACACACCCTTTGGGCCCAGGCAGACCTCACTGCTGCACCTCTGAGGAATGCAAATCTTGGGAAAGGAACATTAAAATGGGAGAAATTCAGTTCAGAAGGCCTCAATGTAATGAGAAGGAGGGACTTCTCACCATCAGCTCCCAGGAAGAATCACAGCAGAGAGCCCAAGATACTTTTGGCTGCCTGTGAAAACAGAACAATAGTATAGACAGGTTGTTGCTACTCTTTATTTCTTTTTCCCTTTCCCCCCAACCCCAAACTAAGACTAGGGGCTTGAGCCCAGGGCAGACCCTTGCTAAGAACGAGTTCCTTATAGAGAAGGTGGACTGATGTAGAAGTAGCTCAGGAAAGAATGAAAAGGAGTGATCACAGAGACATAACCACTTGTTATAAAGGTCCATAGTAAAGCCCACAGTAAAGACAGAGATTAAGTTCCCCTGTGGCTTCAGCGAGTACTCTCAGAAGGACCCTGGAACCAGGGGGGTCTGAAGGACTTTTTCTCATAGTATGGGGACAGAAGGCTGACCAGGCTAGATGGATAACATGCAACCCCAAGTCCTCAGATTCTGCAAGGGTCACAATCCCTGAGTTTGCAAGATTCCAGTGTGCGTCCTGCAACCAAGGAAAAGGGCATCAGTGACCCAAGTGAGCGTTGGTTACAGAGAAATGAAGGGACAAATGTTCTGAGGGTCTGTTCACCAGTCCAGAGAGAACAATTACCTCTGGGAAGCAAATCACTTTATCCAAACAATATCTACAGGGGACATACACAAACACTTCCTTCTGAGGTTTAGCTATACTAACTAGATACATGCAGCTATTGCCCCAGAAGTCAGAGGCAAGTGTGCACTGTCATAACAGATTGTGCTTTTAGATCCAAGGCTTGGTCATGGAACACTTCGAACCTTGACTGGGGCAGAAATGCTCTGGGGTTTGCAACATCCAGGAGTGCTTTGATAAACTCTATTATTTGCACAAGGGTTAGAATAGATTTGTGCAGAGTAAGTAATTGCCCCAGTGCATTGAAGTTGGTGATCGTGATGTTGGACAGTACTTAAAATTCTAAATGGCTTCTCACCAGCCAACTGTCCAGGGAGGAGAATACATAGATTCCCAATATCCTCCTATATGCTGCTACAGGTGCCATGCAGATTGTGAAAACAGAAGCGGTTGCTGAAAGACTGAATGGAAATACTGTGAATAGGTAATGGGTTCCATTCACTATGAAACTGAGAAACTTCCAGTGGTCTGGACAAATCACAATCAATGTTCCCTCTAAGGTTTGGCAGCTTGTGTGCAAAATTTTCAAACCGTGTGCAAAACTTTTTCTGAATAAAAATTTTTGTGCAAACTCACGTGACAGAAATTATTGAAAAATATAGAACAATGAAAAATTAATTAAAGTTATTTAAAATTGTTTTTATTAATAATTTTAATGTATTTTATGCTTACGTGATATTGTCTCATCAAAGAAGGGGGCAAAGAAGAAAAGGGGTGATAGGGCAAAAGAAGGCAAGGGTGGGGAGAGCGTGGGGACAAAGGTCATGAGAGGAGAGGGGAGGAGTGGGATGGCTGGTGGGGAGCATGGCAGGGCAGGGGAGAATGTAGGAGCACAGCAGGGCAGGGGGTGGCAAGAAAGGGAAGGGGAGAGGTGGAGTGGCTGGCAGGAGAGAATGTGGGGAAAAGGGTAGGAGTGCAGTTTCCCCCTCCTCCCTAGCCCCTCACAGTGCTCAGCCCCTCCACTCCTGGACCCCTCACCTTCTGCAATCATTGCCTGCCCGCAGCCCCTTCCACAATCCTCGTCCACCCACAGAAAGAAAAAAGAAACAAGAAAGAAAGAGAAGGAAGGAAGGAAAAGAAAGAGAAAGAGGAAAAAAAGAAAGGAAGGAAAAAGAAAAAGGAGGAAGGAAAGAGAGAAGGAAGGCAGAGAAAGAAACAAAAGGAAGGAAGGAAGGCAGAGAAAGAAACAAGGAAGGAAGGAAGGAAGGAAGGAAGGAAGGAAGGAAGGAAAGGAACGAGGCAGCCCCAGAGCACAGCTGCCCGTCTTGTGAGGACAGTGGGGGCTGCCCCAGCAGAGCAGCGGCCCCAGAGCCCAACCTCCAAGCTCAGGGGGCTGCTACAGCTGGACTCATGCCCCAGGGAGCCCAGCTGCCAGGCTCGGGGGGCGGTGGGGGCTGCCGTGGCTGGGCTCAAGCCCTGGGGAGCAGCAGGGGCTGCAGGCTGCGCAGGGGTGTGACGGCTGCTGCGCAGCCATGCACCTATGCAGCTTAGGGGGAACATAGATCACAATATGGAAGTAATCATCCTTTAAGTCGAGGGCAGAATACCAGTCATCCTGTTCCAGGGAAGAGATAATGAAAGCTATGGTAAAAGTGTTGAATTTTATTTCCTTCGGGTAATTATTTAATTCATAGATCTACAATAGACCTAAGATTGCCTTTTGCTTTGGAAATAATAAATAGTGGAAATAAAAACCTTTCCACCTGAAGAACAGAGGAATTTCCTCTATGGCTCCTATATAAGGAGAGATTGGATTGCCCACAGAAGAACAGATTCATGAGAATGGTCCCTGAAGAGAAATAGGAAAGTGAGGTGATAAGGGGAGATAGAAACAAATTGAAGGTAATATCCCAGATCCGTGTTGCTTAGGACCCACCAGTCCAA
Source organism: Pelusios castaneus (assembly GCA_007922175.1). Lineage (NCBI taxonomy): Eukaryota > Metazoa > Chordata > Testudines > Pelomedusidae > Pelusios > Pelusios castaneus. The sequence goes on from ML685797.1 coordinate 16,331,788, forward strand.
TGTGATGCGAGTCCAAGCACAAAGGAAGATGATTGGAAAAGACAAGTAGGATTAGATTTGTCTGTAAAACCTGATATGCTACTAATACAAACCCATCTTTTTTGCCATACTGTTGTCTACTAATGAGGGGGAAGAGGTTTGGACTCTTTGGGATCTCTTTTTGAACTTTGGGATCCTGCAATGGCAGCTGGAAGATCAGGCCAGTCGGAAGCCATCACTGTTTCCACTCGAAAGTCTCCCAAGACCAGGGCCATCCTTGAAGGAGAGGAGGTGGTGAGGGGGGTGACCCGGTTCCCGCACTGCTGCCTTCAGTGGCCAGGGCCATTCCTGGGGAGGGGAGGAGGCGAGTGGGGCGATCGCCCCGGCCCCGTGGTTACGTGGGCCCTGCGCTGTCCTGCTCCCAGAGGGGCAGTGCGGGGCCTGCACCACGGACCCCCGACGGCCACACTCTTCCCCGCTGGCAGCCTCAGTCTCCCTGCTTGGGTTGGCTCCCTGGGGGGGTGGAGCGGCCCACCTCCCCTCCAGCATGGGGGGGGCGGGGCCCTATAGTCCAGTTGGCCCTGGGCCCCGCTCCTCCCACGGGACAGCCCTGTCAGTGGCAAGCTGAAGACAGCAGGGTGGGGCGGGAGCGCAAAACCCTGCCTCTGGACCAGCCCTCCCCACCCCACAGGGCAGAGCAGCCGGCCTAGGGGAGGGGCAGGTGCATGGGGCCCGGCCTCTCTAGTGTGTGGGGGGGTATGGGAGTCCCCACAGGCAGATTGGCTTTGGGACCCCACCCCAGGGATAGTCCTTACCCAGACTTTGGTAATTATTGAGGATTGGGATGTTTTACTGACCTGGTTGTGGACATGTGTCAGTGCTTGAGCTTAAGTAAAGTACAACCTTAAAGTAAGAGCGCTCATCTTATGCATTTCTACCATTCCATCTGATTTATTTCCTGACATCACCTCACACAGAGTAAAGATACCAAGAGCTTTGGGCAGGCAAAGTCTCAGAGAGTGAGGCATGGCTCCAATCCCGGTCCCAATACCTAGAATGAAAGTTGGCCCAAAAAGGACCTAAAACCTAGATCCTTAACACTGATTATACACTATAGTGAACTAACTACTAAATGACAAATAGACTGTATACAGTGAGTGAAGGAAATAAACTTGTGACAGCGAGACAAGAAGTCCTCCAGAAACCGTCACTGGCTGTAAGAAGGAACTGATGGGAGTCTTCTACCACCAAGCACTAACTCACAGCAACAGAGGGCTCTGAAGTCACCCAGACAAATACTGCTGAGGGAAAAACTTCTCCAAGGATCGTGCACGAGGCAGACACCGCCCCTGGCAATAGCACAGACATACACAACCACTCTAAGAGCAGCCCTGGGTTACCCTGAAAGAGTCAAGACCAAAGGTGGGCCAACCACAGGGTTGCGTGACAAGACAACAGGAGACTATTAGTGGACCTGAGCAGCAGGACTATAGAGAATGAAACCATACAGTGCCGCACCTTGCTGCAAGGTAGCACAGCAACACTTTGTCACACCATCCACAAGTAGTTTTAGGCTCACTATTTTAACAGAATACAAGGGAAATTGGAAATTTGAAGAGAATAACTGAAATCAAATTATGGATATAAGCAGGTCCCAGTAGCAACTGTAATGCTTACTCCTCTCAGGGACACTGTAGGGATTCTGGAATTCCTCACACATTTTCTGTGATGTCACTTGGATGCTTTTCAAAGAATAGATGAAGTTTTGCACTGAGGTCGTAGGATGACTCAGTGAAAGCACAGATGTTTCAGGAAATAACTTTACAGCACTTGAAAGTAGGAGATTGTTACTGCTACAGGGAGGTTTTTCATTTCATTTCACTCCAATATTTGTAAATAAGATGGTGTCCTAGGCTCTCTCCTTGTGCTCACACCATGTTTTCACTGATGGTGCTGCACCAGGAAGACTGCAGAAATGGGAGACTTCCAAAAAAGGCTAATGTAGACAAAGCCTGTAATTGAAAAGAAAATCTTGAATCTGAAACAACCTGCTATTGTCGTAAGTCTACAGACCAACTTTGACATTAGCCTCAGGAAAAGTGCAAACTGCCCCATTCATCTCTCTGAGGAGTTAACATCAAACTCTAGGATTTAAATATCAGCATTATGAACTATTGTACAGGTGACTATTTTAGTAGAAACACCTAGCTACTCTGGGATTTTAGTAAAAATCTGGTCTTGTGGGTGAAATTTGAGTACAGTACCATCACTTTGCCCTCTATTTGGTCCTTGCTCAGAGTTTTATTTCTGCCATCCTTTTATTTGCACCAAGGTGCTCAGCTGGCTTTTCTTTTAGCCTGATTTTAGCACTATTACTCCTCAGCAAGAAAGAGGAAGCAGGAAAGAGCTGAGATTCATCTTCTCCCTACTAACTGCAAGTCATTCACACTCAGACTCCTATTTCAGGGTAAATCAGCAGAACAGTACGGGCAGCAGTATCTGGACCGTGTGATATCAAAAGTTTTGAACATGCAGGATTAAAGTTCCACCCTCAAACACCATAATAACTACATCCCCTGCTGCATAACATTTATTATAAAATACCACACTGATTTAAGTCCCCTTTGAATCTTATAATAAGAGGTCAAGTTAATCAGAAGCATGATTATATTTTTTTAAAAATCAATTTAAAATGTTTGTATTTTAACCAACCTAGGGGCATCAGAAGAGTAATTTCATTTACTTGTTTCAGATAAAATAGTCTCTCAGTCATTGAACACTTCAGATGCATCTAGTAAGCTCAAAGGCTATGTCTACACTTACATAGGTAAGTCAACTCAACAAGGTCGACTTAAGTCGGCTTTAGAGTCGACCTTGTTAAATCAACGTAGAGTCTCTATACTAGACTCTTAAGTCGAATTGCTAGATCGACGGAGAGCCGCGGCTCCCTACTTGTCTCGGAGAAACAGCTCTCTTGTCGTAGGGAGCCACAGCTCCCTGCTTGTCATGGAGCCGCAGCTCCCTTGTCCTGGGAAGCCGTGGCTCCCTGCCTGCCCAGCTCCCTGGAAAAAAGGGAGCCACGGCTCCTGGGGAGAAGTCGCAGGTCCCTTGTCCCCAGCCCTAGGTTGACTTAGGGAATTAAGTTGAGCTAGTGCATCCACACCGGTTTTAGGTTGACTTAACAAATCGACTTAGCAGTTAAGTCGACCTAAAGAACAGTAGTTATTAAGTCGACTTAAGGAAGCCCTTAAGTCGACTTAATGAAAGCCTGGTGTGGACGTGGAGTTCTTTAGGTCGACTTAAGCATCTTTAAGTCGACCTAACTTGCAAGTATAGTCATACCTAAAGAGACTTAATTATTTCATTGTCTATCTTGAGTATTTTTTGGTTCAGTAACCAATTTATTATTAAAGATGGTTTTGGATAATTGTTTGTTTTTTCCAAGGATTTAAAATGCAATATAAATTTTGGGGTTTGCACTTGTAGCTTTGTTAGGTTACACTCAGATCTCAAAATGACGCTTTATTTCTTCAGTGAAATTACTCAAGTTTTTGTGTATCGTTAACATTATTTTGGCAACATTTGTATTTTAAGGATCAGGCACAAACTAACAAAAACCCCAAAGAAATTCTAGCTTTGGGGATTCTGCCTCTGTATTAGGCTTAGGAACTGCTGTACTTCAGCAGTGCTCTTATCTACAAAGAGAGTACCTACAAGGGCATGTCAATATACCTTTCTAAGATGATCATTCCTCATGTTTGAAACCTTAAAAATGGGATGTGATTTGATGTTCAGCACATCAGTGCATGTTCCTTATGATAGAGATAGCAGACAGCCATTGATGCTGAACTGATGTCTGCCTGCCATTTCTATCAGTGAGCACAATATTTTTGCACATTTCTTTGTTCTGGAGGGGGAAGGAGGAGGATCAGTACCGATTTAAAAATATAATACCTTTACGGATTTCTCTAGATAAAAATCTTTTTGTTAGAGATACTCTCCAGGTATATCACTTTTGGAGCTATTAACCTTACCAATGTCTTTTTAAGATTGGCACTCCATTATTTACTTGCCTTCTTGCATGAAGATATTGCAGCACAAATTGTATCTAAGTCCATGTACTGATTCCCCCTATGTATCTGGGTTCTGATAAGCCACTCATCCCTCTAGTAACAGTGTCTCCCCATTATTTAAAAAAAATTAATATTCCTGATTCATCCCAGCATGCAGGAGCTTTCTTCCCAATAGGTAGCTTGTGTGTCTGCGCACACGAATGTGTGAGAGGAAGAGCACAAGCTTAGTGAGAGAAAGCTAACTCAAAAAAGGGAGCTTTGCATTTAATCCTGAACACAGTGAGGTTAGCAGTCACTCATCTCTCCTAGCACTGAGTTACACCGTCTCACTACAGATAGAAGGAGCAATGGTAGACAGAGTAATATGTTTATTTCTTATATGCCAATCACTGTAATAGTTAAATATTAACAAATGTGAAAGACATTTTTTCCTCCTTTTCCTCATACTATGCTGCAAGAGTTCTGAGTGAGTTTTACTTATATATATTCATAGCTCTATTTAAGGAAGTAGTTGAAATCATTCTTAGGGCTATTATTATGGGACTGCTATGGCAAGAAATAGGTCTCACATGTTGCTCTGAAAGCAGTATGAATGGTGGTCATTCTAATTTTCTAGAAGAAGAGCATTTCATGGCCATTGGCCCGCCACCAAGAAAGCTCTGCTCCCTCATGCTGAAAGATTTGCCCTTGATACTCCAGTATTCCTAACAAATGCAAGTCCCACAGAAGGGAGAAAAGCAGTCCTTGAGAAAGCCAAGGCTGGAGGATCACTCAGGACTTCCCACTGGACCTTGAATAACACAGGAATTCAGCATATGGTGTGGAGAGCCAAAATGATGTGTTTTTATCACTCTCTCCTAGTTCGTCGATGTGGCACTATACATCACACAACAGTCGGCCCTTGTACCTGCATCTGACAAACACATGTATCGCTGTGGTCAGATCCTCATCCTACAGGAAGGAGTGAAACTTTGTGGCCAGCCAAAAATGGCAAAAGACATTACTTGTTAACTATTGCTGATAGTGTCCAGGAAAGATTTCAGAAAAAAAATTAACACCTTAATGATTAGCAGGCAGATTATTTATGCCTTCTCTTACTTAAATTTTGATATTTCCTTTCATTCAAGTAATAGTCCACTACTGACAAAACTGGGAAACGGTGCTGTAGCATTTGATGTGAAGGATATACAGAGCTTGGGATTGCTTTCCTCCTGCATGCACTAAAGCACATGATTACCCAGAAGAGGTTACAAATATGCTGAATAGCATGGTGGATAGGGCTAAGCATAAAGATCTCCAGAGGCTAGACCTCTCCAGATAAAACTATGCACCACAGCCCTCTGGTACCTGCTTGAAAGGAACAGATCAAGTGCTACTTTACCCACTCCTCTTATGTGATCTATACATCAGAAGGATATCAGTACTGGTCTCATCCCTGGATTCACACACTTGGTGGACACACACAAGTGTGTGTATAGGAGTGGGGAGTTTGGGGTGACTTTTGTTTTTGCTGTTAAGCCTCTCTTGTACTTGAGGTCTAATGCACAGAATATAACAACTCCATGTTCTACCTTATTCCATCAGGGGATGGTATGCTAAATACCCTGTAACAACTAGCTGAGGCAGCACTGAAACAGCAGATTTCTGTAATGAATGTTGAGTTGGGCATATGGACAGAATGCAAGTCACAGAAGATGATGACCTTATTGTCCATTGATTTTGCACTGATCAGTAAGAATCTGAAATTTTGGATTCTACTCCAGGCTGCTGCTGACTCCAGAGACATGGTTCTCAACTAGGCCTAATTCACTGGCCTTTGTGCTTTTGTCTTGGTACTGAATTGGAGTTTCTCATGTCCGCCATCTCCCTTAAATTCTTAGGTGCAACAGGACTAACTGTTGGTTTCTCAGAATCAGCTGTTCGCAACTCCATTGCACTCAATATTTAGAGCAGAACATTTTAGAAATAATCTTGTGTGAATTACTGTCCTCTTTGTTTTGCAGTCACTTTCAGTAAAAGAAATGTGTTTAAGAACTGGAGCTATATATGACTAAGACAATACAGATGTAAAGTTTTTGGTTTTTTTAAATGTAGATTATTGATCTAATAGACTGCAGAGACTTTTTGAGAGTAATTAAGGTCTGTCATGTCAATATGTTATTAGGAACGTCTATTAATGAAGATTAATGATGCAATGGGTAATCATGACTGAAGAAACCATTGTGTTAATCTGTATTTGGAAATTGTATTCTAAGGTGTCAGGTCTGCTTTAGGGAATCCTAGCTCCTTCCAAATGTAGACGATGGGGGTGATTTTCAAAGGCCCAAAAAGAAGTTAGATTCAGAATTTCTACTGAATATCAGTGGCAGTTGAGCACCTGGCTCTTATTTGTGCCTTTGAACTCTCTGCATATAAAAGCAATGCAGATGTTCTGCACGTGTACTAAATCCACAATCAAAAAGTCGTTATGCAAAGTAGACAGTTTGCAAAATTAAATATCTCAACCATGTTTCTTCTTTTTATTTTTCCCCAGCAGCTCAAACCTCCTTTACATTATTTGCTAACGGCCTTTAAAGTTATAGTTGTATAAAGTAAAGCTTTTTTTAAAGCTACATGAACACAGAGTAAACTGATTTTCCTCTTCCCCCACATTTATAAACTAAAAACATCAAAATCAATTTTTTTTCAAGTTCTCTCTGCTCTTAGCCTGGAACTCAGAATACCAAGTGTGGCCCAGAAAAGAAATAATCTTGTTATGATCTCACTTATAGGCATGTATCTGGAAAGTTGAATTTACTGAGCCAGCATTTCCTCTCAATTACATAGCAGTAATTCCCAGTATGCTTTTTGAAAAAAATCTGATATTTATATAAAATAAAGCTGGTTATAAAGAAGACAGACCCTTAATATAAGGATCTTTCAGCAACAGTAACAACCACATTCCAGCACAATTTAAGTTGGATTGTGGTTGAATCGGGAGCTAACACAGATATGTGAAGTTTTGAACATGGCTCCAACAAGACATGACCTCAGCTACAGTGATTTGCTGAACAATGTTGGAATCTCATAGACTCATAGACTTCAAGGTCAGAAGGGCCCAGTACAATCATCTAGTCTGACCTCCTGCAAAATGCAGGCCTCAAGACCTCACCCACCCACTCCAGCAATAGGCCACCAATCTCTGGCCATAACTAAATTTAAATGTTAAAAGACTAGGTGGAAAATGCTTTTTCATCCTAAAATGTTCAATCAATAATGTATCTGAAGAAAAATAACTCCACAGATTCCCCCCACCCAAAAAAATATAAAAATCTGACTACTGGGTAAAGGAAATACTTACTCAAAATCCTCATCACACAAAAAACATTATAAAATAAACTTTAATAAAGAGATGTAATGAGTTTCTTTATTATATCATTCCCTATACAGTAGCGTAATGACTGGGGTTAGGGGGGAGCATGGGGGAGGGGAGAGGGCCAGGCACTTAGGTCCCAGGCTGCAGTGGGGAGCCAGGCCAGCCCTGCGCCAGGACTGAATTAGAGGGGCCCCAGTCCAGGCTGCCCAGTTTCAGGGCACTGCCCCCACCCTCCTACCACACAGACCAGACTTGGCGTGGTGGGGCGGCAGCAGCCCCCGGCACTGAGCGGGGGAGGTACCAGGGCCAGAGGCCGCATTACCACCCTCTCTCTACTGCAGAGCAGCGTCCTGGGGGGGTGGGGGAGGAGCAGGCTGGCGTGTGGCTGCTGCTTTCCAAGGGCAGGGCCCTGGAGAGGGCCCGTTCAGTGGAGTTTGGGCCACTTTTTGCCTCCAGCTCCCACCTGCAGCGCTGAACAGAGGCCACCTTGCTCCCAAGGCCTGGAGAGGGCCCATTCAGAGATGGGGGGCAGGGCCAAAGCAGCCCGAATTCCATTGAATGGGCCCTCTCCAGGGCCCCACCCCCCCCCCAGAAAGCAGCAGCCACACACCGGCCCACTCTCCATCCCCTGGGGGGACGGTGGCCAGCCAGGGACAGGGTAGGCAGGAACACTGCTCCGCAGCAGAGGGAGGGTGATGTTGCCTCTGATCCCAGCCCCCCCTCCAGTGCCGGGGGCCAACAGTATGGCCCACACTGTGGGAGGGTGGGGGTGCCGGGTGGCATCTCTAAACTGAGCAGCCGTGGCACTTCTAATCTAGCCCTGGTGCAGGACCGGACCGGCACCCCACTGCAGTCCAGCAGCAGCTGCCTGGCACCTGGAGGCTGTCACATGTGCCTCTTCCCATGCCTTGTGCCCCCCCCCTCCGCCGCCCTATGCATCACCCCCTGCACAGAGCAGAAGAGGAATGGGGCATGAGGCAGCGGTGGGGGGGATGCAAATGTGACTTGGCCACCAGGCGCTAGATAGCCTTGGTATACCACTGTACCCTACTACTCAGCTCCATAACTCTCAGTGACATCCATCTTCCACATCTAGTTTGTTCATGCCTTCTTGTTTCGTTCTGAACAGGAATCAGAAGACAAATTGACTGTGTGCAGACACTTCAGAAGGAGATGCAAACTTCAAAATAATTTTCTACTGCAAAGGCTGCAGTTGGCTTCTGAAGTTGTATTTGATTACAGAAAGAACAAGAAGTTGTCTTATATTAATTCATAAACCAAGGGAAGTCGTTCCTTGGATTAGGCCCCTTCACCAGACCAAAAAAAGTAAAAAGGGAGAAACATTTATAAACTACAAGGAACTGTCAGGATTCATGTGTATATAGATGAGAAACTGGAACACCCAGGAGGAAAGCAGACTTGCATAGGCACAGTTATTAAAGCTGCTGTTACAACAGTGTCCAAATGGCAGCATCCAGAGGGAGACAGACAAACTGGAAAAGAAGATTGTTCTTCTCCCCGCAACTCCCGCCACTCTTTTATTATTATTGTTATTATTGAGGAAATAGACAATAATAGTCAGTGCACGCTCTCCAGGAAGTTATCTTTATCAGATAGTTTGCATGCAAGAGCAGCATGCATGTTATTGAAGATTGTTTCTTTATGAGACTCATTTCAACAACTCATCTACAATACTTATATGTTCTGTCTGATGTATCTGGGAAGCATCTTTATGTGTTTACTTAATTTTTCAACTTTACTATTTTAGATAACAAAATGGCAGAGTAGTTGCTAAAGTCAGACATTCACAACTATTGAATTCGATACTTAAATTCACATGGTAGCAATCCACAAAAAGTTAAAATATCCCTGCTTATTGAAAACTTCTCTCAATACTGATTTGTGGACTAGCTACCTTGAGAAGCAAATCAGCATAGAAAAAGTGGCACGGGGCCATTAATTCTGAGTCTCTCCATGGAGATTATTACACGTTCTTCAATACAGTTAAATAGAACAGAATTTCTTACCTTTGTGGTGGTTTGCCCCAGAGGCCAATTTCCCCCACAGCGTCACGACAAATATAATTATTAGCAGTTTTCCTTTTGTTGCTTTCTGTAAGTATCTCTTATTCATCCTGAAAATAAAGATAAAATACACAAAATAAGCGTTTAAATTAAACATTTTTCTTTTTGCCATTATAAACCGAATGTAATGCTTGTAAAAGGTACCTGATTGACAACCCTTAGTCTGAAATCTTTTTGAACCATAAAAGAGGTTCAGCATACACAGCACCAGTGTAGTCTTCCGCACCCTGTCTTGCCAACATTCCCCCTCCCTGATACAGAAGGACCATCTCTAGGATTCAGAGAATATTTGAGCCCTGTACGAAAGGACATCTATGAAGACCCAAGCTGTGTGGGTGTGTGAGCGCAGCAAGTTGCCACAAATCCTGCCTGCCCCTTCTCCCTTACTTCTTCATGGCTGCTGGAGGCAGATTTTTCAGCCTCACTTCCAAATCCTCAGCCTCTGCATCTGCACCAGGAGATTAAGTTGGGGGCAGCAGCCCCCACCCCAGCAGGTTACATCTATTCTAGCCCTTAGCCTGCACCCCTACAAGCCCCAGGAGTTCCCCTGGAGTTCCACAGCCCCCATACTTACCATATTGCTGCTAAGGGAATCCCTCCCCACTCCTGCCACCTCCAAACCACAGCGGAGCTGCCTCCTGGGAAGATCCAGACACTCGGAGGGAAAGGGCTCTTGCTCCAGTGCCGAGGCCACTAGCCCAGCTGCCTAGGAGGATATTCATTCACACAGGCACATCAGCAGTTGTCATTGCCCCCTGCAGGCTGCTCCTGGGGGCATGGCCACCCCCTGGGTCCATACGCTAGTGGGTCCAGAAAAGCCTCCCAAGGGATGGCATCAATAAAAACCTGGCCAACTCTCCCCTAGTATGAATCCATCCTGGGGTGCAGCAGAGCTTGCTGGAGCAGGCCTTACCAGTTGCATCATCATTGATCAACCAAAGTTGATTTGACCCTCTAACTCTACTGCAAAGATATTTGACATACAGCTTTAAGGCCACCTTTTCAAAGTCTTGCATTCAAGTCCTGACAATGGATCTGATCACCTGTAGCATTCCTTGTCTACCCCGATGGACAAGAATAGACAGGAATACTGTGTCAAAGGAAGTTTCAGAAAGTCACAAAGTAATTGCAACATGAGGTACTGAGGTTGCATTGTGATGTATTGATTGAGACTTTACAGCAGTATCTGATGGCCCGGAGACATGATGATGAAATGCAAGATTGAGCATTGATTACATCAGTGCAACTCTAAGCAACACAGATGTCCAGGTGCCAAAAAGCAAGGACAGAAACACTACCACTAGAGTATTAGAGTTCTGCAGAGTGGTGAGACCCACTCTCACTTTTCATTCTCCATGGAAGACCTCTAAAGAGCTAGTTGAGAAACGTTTCTGCAGGCTGGTCACATTTCTGCTGATAGGTCAAGAGGACAATGATGCCTATTCCATACCATTTACACTGAGAAAGCTGAAAACTTGACCATTTGAACACAATTACTACTATTTGACAATGCCTGGAGCTCTGCTGCCTTTTTGCTTCAGAGCAGAAAAATCTGCACTGCTTCAGAATTGTTGTGCAATTTCCACAGCTCTCCCCTATTGCATTCCAGAGAAACCAACATTAAAAAGACTTTATCTTCTTTCATTGTCGCTCTGTTCATGCACTACATAACCCTGACAACCACAAGTGCTATGAAAAAGCATCTGTACTATACTATCATTCAGAATTAAGCATTAGACTGTTAAATTCCAGATCTCTTTCCACTTAAGAGGAATACCAATTGCTTTTGTCTTTCCTTTCAGGACCATGCACATTAGTGCTGCAGACAGCTGCACCCAAAACATAAATCTCCTATAGAGAGACAGATATGATCTTATTAAACATAGGAAAGAATTCCTACTGGACCACCTGTAAAACGCATGTGATTTGAATTAACAGACCAATGAGAAGATTTTAATCTAATTAAATTGACGTGTACCAACGCCCTTTAACATCTGAATTCAGAACAAACAGAATGAAACTCTCTTTGACAGGAAAATAAACAAGGAGTCCTGTTCCAAAGAGGTAGCATATTAGGCTATTGCAGAAAAACAAGAGAGTCCTGTGGCACTTTTAAAGACTAAGAGATTTATTTATTGCATGAGCTTTTGTGGGAGAAAATCCCACTTCGTCAGATGCTTTGAAGATGGAGAGCTTACAGAATGGGAAGTAACACATTTATTATACAAGATGTGTTCTGCTCAGGTTGTGTGTACATTTCTTAGTAACCCTGGGGATAACACAGAGCTGCAGGAATGCAATATCCAGTATTCTGCTAATAGCTGGTGCACCTGATGTCTGACTGATTAATATCTTAGGCTATGTCTACACTTGTGAATTTAAGTCGACTT
>ML685797.1:16344068-16364676 GCA_007922175.1 Pelusios castaneus
CCCCCCCGGCAGGGAGGGCATTGGTGTAGCCCTGGGGTAGCCCTAAGTCGACTTAGGGCTACCCCATGGCTATACTAGCTTAAGTCGACTCTAGGGAATCAACTTAAGCCTTAGGTCTACTAGAAAGCAGGTTTTATTAAGTCAACTTTATTTTCCTTAAGTCAACTTAAGCAAGCTGCTTAAGTTGACTTAAGGAAACTGTAGTGTAGACACAGGGTAAATTAAGTCGACTTAAGCAAGCTTAAGTCAACTTAATTTACCAATGTAGACGCAGCCTACGTGATAATCACAGTATGCTGTGAACCACACTATATTTCTGACATCAGTTTGCTCTTCTTTGCATGAAGGTTCCAGTTCTTTTGGAATGCTACTTGTTTATTGGCTATCAATCATAGTGACAGGTTTCTGAGATGTCCAGAACGGAAAGGAAATTCATTGTTTGTCATTCTAAAAAGAGAAATTCTAAAAAAATTAAACAAAGATACGTGTTCAGAACATTGACATATAGCCCTCTATTGAACAGCATAGAAATTACTTCTTTCACACCCAGTCCTCCACAGCACTTCTGGTGCCATTCAAAATTCCATGACAATAAAATCTCTCCCATGCACAGCCAGTCCCTACTCTAATCGCAAGGGAATTTGAAACAGCAAGCAAAATGGAGCTAATGCTACCCCTCCTTGCACATTCTGATGTTGCCAGATCCTCTCCATTTACTCTGCAATGACACAGGCTACAAACACAAAGCTGAGACTTGAGAAAACAGCCTCAGAGAGAGGCAATGAGGAAAGAGGCAACCAGTCTGCCCATAAATAGCAACCCCTTATGTCAGTAACAAAAGGAGCAGGTCAAAAAGACACATGCCTTCCCTGAGGCCAGCCCCACAAGTGGGACTGTGATGAGCTAGTATCAGAAGGTCCATTGACCCCCCCCCCCCCGCCCATAGCCCACAAAAGGGGTGACCTGTACACACAACAGAACTTCTCAGCTTTGCTACATTAACTAAGTCGCAACTGCCGTCATGCTAATGATGATTTTTTTTTCAATCCTAATGACAATAGTAAATCAGAACTTCCATAGGTTAAATAGCCAATGCTCACCATATGACACACCTGTGTTGTTTAATGTAAAATAACTCAATGGCTGCAATATTTTTTAGTGAACTTATTGGTAATGGAGCCATTTCCGTCACTTTGCCAACCGCACTAAATTAATCCCAACCTAATTCCAATCAAGTCGTTGGAAACCGTGAGTGCTCACAATCTAAGTACTTGTGGGTGAAAGTGTTGCTGACTGGGGAAACAGCCTGAGAGCCTGTGACCATGGCCTTCTCAGAAAGGAGAAGAGCCCATTATTTTATTTGTCTTTTCTCCATGGCTTTCCAAAGGCCTTGGATTTTGCCTTCTGTGGGCTGTGGAAGTATACTGACTTTTTTGTTTGGACCACTTCTACAACCACTTACCCCATTAGGGAAAGGGCTGAAATCTGGCTGTGACTTGGACTCTGAGACAAAACTGGCGCCCACCCTCTCTCCATGAGGGTGCCTGAGATGTCTAACCTACTAGACAAGCACTGGCTCCCTATTTCTGAGGACAAAAAGAAGCAGCATTCATGTGCTTACACAAGAAAGAGATACCTCCCTAGGCACTGCTAACACAGATTTGAAGCTGTGGTTCCTTCTCAGCCCCTAAGAGGCTGTTGTAAAAGGAATGATACTGAGAAAAAGTGAGCATCTATTCAGCCAAGCATGAGGTTCTGAGAGGTTAGTAAACGACTTAGACATATTGAACCCAACCCTAGGTATCTCTGGATGCAGTTTTGTGGGTTTTTTATCACCACCAACACCTGGCTGTATTAGTTTGTGATGGTTATTTTTGGTTGATACATTTCAGTGGGTCTCAAACTTCTTAAATGGAGCCCCTCGCCCCCCTAAACGTGTGCATAACAAGTTTCCCTTCCCCCCTCTCCCCCTGCCTTCACCCAACCCTTCCCCCTTTCAGGAAAAAAACAGGGCCTACAGTGTGGGAAGAGGAATGGAGTGGCAGGAGCAGATATGCAGGGAGCGGCAGCATCGGGGAGCACAGCAGCAGCACAGGAAGGACGAAACAGGGGCAGCAGCAATCTGGAGAGCATGCCTGGCAGCAGCAGGGGGGTGGTAGTGGCAACTGCTGCCATCTCCAGGGAGCATTGAGATGGACCAGCTCTGTCCCCTACTCCACAAGCCGTGTCAGGCCTGCGCCTGCAGCAGCCTCCCCTGCCTCCAATCCCCTCCTGAGTCCCCCACCCCAACGCCTGTCCAGGGCTGTCCATGTGAGGTCCCTACCGCCGCCCAGTCCCGCTCTCAGTCTAGCACCCCTCAGTGCCCCCACCTCCATGATCTACTCACACCTTCCCTCTTTGAGAACGACAGATATATTTTATCTGCATTTGATTTTCTAAACAGCCCTAGGTGCAACAAGAAGTAGAAAATATGTGCCAGAAAATATTGACCTCCGTCTTGAAACAGGGCCATTAACCTTTGTGTAACCCTGGCCAAGTCAGGTAACTGGGTCCCAGAAATAAAAATTCAGTCTGTTACCAAGATTTCTGTGCATCATACTCTTGTTATACAAATATAATGGCTGTGTCAAAAGAACAAATGAGGTCTGGAAAAGTTATTTCTAAGTTTTATGAGGGGAGATGCAGAGTTACATAAACAAACTGCAGCTATTAACCTGTTGTGTCCCCCCCCCCCCCCCCAGGCATTCTCCTGCCCTTCATTCTTTTTCTGAGACCTCCTTTCAGAAACCATGGTACTATCTTCTGCCAGGATCCAATGATGATGTATTATATCAGCTAGAACTTCAAAAATCAGAACAAAAAGTTTGCAGGAAAACGAAATTTCAAAATCAATCATGTGAAACAAAAAATTGACTGTTTCTAACTGAAAGGTGTGGACAGGAAATTTTTCAGTGTATTGGGTTTTTTTTTTAATTAGAAACAATGCAGTACCAACATTTTGATCCAGAAAATGAACTGTAGGAGTAGCTCTTTTGAATTCATTTTTCAAAGTGCGTGAGCAGGTAGGCAAATGGAAGCATGAGCCATCCCTAGATTCTACACACAGATCCAACTGAAACAAAACTAGCAATAACAACATGACCCTCTTTGACAGTAGGAAAGTGGGAGAGGATTGCACTGTCACCAGTTCTTCATTAACACCATTACCTATGAAGACTGATATTAATCTGCCACATTGGGTTTAGAATAAATATTTCCACTAATATGTACACCAATAACATACTAATACATCATACCAGGGTCCAGTCCTAGAGCACCGTCCTAAAGTATTTGTGCCAAAAGTATCTTAACAGTTGCATATCTTTTGCTTAGGGTGCAAATCCAGCTGAAACTGCCCAGGAACTCGAGAACACCGTTTTGTCTGTAGAAATCTCTGAGGTCAATCTCCACAATTCATCAAAGAACTTGCCATGAAAATGTACAAGCCTGCATGGAAATAGAGTAGTGATGGCCCTCTGCACTGCTTCACCACCTGATAGGGCCCACCAAAAGATGGGTGTGGCAGACCTGCATGGTAACCTTGAGAATGCTTCCAGTACCTGGGTGAGTATTTGAAGTCTGCTCCTTTGTAGCATGTGCAAACTTGCAAGTTTTCTTTTGCTCACCCCATGCTGGGGAATTCAGGATGAGGCACAGCCTTCCTCCCCCACAGACAACAACTTACAAGTAACAGAGAATCATCTGGGGCAGTGGTTCTCAACCACTCTGTCGGGACACATTACTGTGTCACCACACAGTAGTAAGTGTGTCATGGAGAGCCGGGGAGGTGGCTGGATTTGGCCTGGGGGGGGAAGGTGGGCTGGTGTGTCTGTAGGGTCGTGATATGCCAGCAAGTGTGTCGCAACCCACAAAAGATTGAGAACCACTGATCTGGGGACTTACGGTACCTTCTAGCCATGTAGGCTAAGTGCAGCAAAAGAGTGTAAGAAAAATAACAACTTTTATTCTTTTTCCTTTTAACATCTTAAATAGAAATAAAATATTTCTATCCACTTCCCTCATTTCTGGTTATTTACATAACTTGACATCCATGAAGTACTTTAATATGTATTAGTTCATGTTTCACACACCTATAAACTTTCAGTGCTTTTGAGAACCAGCTGCCTTCTGAAAACCCTTTTGCACACCCCAGAGATGTCACATGCCTTGTGTACACATTGAGAATGTTTACACATAGAAGAAATATGGCTGTATTCCTATAAAACACTGATTTAATATTCAAGAAATAAGAGCTTTCACTGGCAGAATATTACAGACCAGAATTCTCTTATTTTTTTCTTTTACAGTCAATATTTTATTTTCTATTTTTAAAAAGTCCTAGATGACCAGGAGAAATGGTCCTGGGTTGAAGTCTTTGTCCAGAAACAGATCAGCAGTTTAAAATTATATTCTGCATTATGTTGAATCTTACATTATTTATTAGCAGTACAGCTTTATTCACTTTTTCTTTTGTAAACTAAGGCAAATTTAAAAGTGTCCCTCTGGAAGCTAAGGTCACTTTGTGAAAGTAACACCTATGTGACCCCTATGTGTTTGAATATATATATAAATTCCCTCTATGCCATTCCTGTCATGTTTGCTCAGTGAACAAATAATGTGGCGCTCTCATTACCTCAGGTACAAGGTAGCTTGTGAAAATCAATCTTCTTTCTGCTTCATACATCACAGCCTGTAACAGACACAAAGTGCATTCTGATTCTGAAATGAAGCTGGGAAAAATACAGGTCTAGTCTCATAAGCTACTTTGTTTGATCTAGATGGGTAAGAAAAGAAAGAAAATGAGCACTTAGCCTGGTAAAACTAGGACACATAGCATGGGAGTCACAGAGGAAATCTTGGTATACAAAATAAAGGTATTGTTTTTGCAAAGTGATCCTTTCTCAGATGGATACTTTTATAGTAGAGAGAGCAGGTACCTGTAGGGTGTTTAGTGCATTGCCATTCAGAAATACATAATCATCGTTAAAACACTGCTGCCTAATCTACACAATCATATGATTACCGTCAGTCTAGCTGGATCAGTGACGTGACAGCCACACAGAACTTTTAGAGACACCTCCAGAAAGACGACATGAAAAAAAAATCATGCTGTTGAGATTCTGCTACATGACAACATTCCTTTTCACGACAGCATTTAAGCATGTGTTTAACCTTAGGAACGTATTTAAATCGTATTGGGACAAAGAGTCTTCAGCACATAATTAATGTTAAGCATGGGCTGCCCTGAACAAGGCTTGATGTAACCATGTGCTTAAATTCTTTCCTAAATTAGGGCATAAGAGAGTAAGCTCTAGTGAGAACAAGAAGGTACGAAAACTCTGAAAATGCAGAAATTCCAAATATTGAAGCAGTAAAATATGAAAGCAGGCAACAAATTGTAAAATGACTCTCTTAGTACAGTTCAATTAATTGCCTAATAACTGGTATACAAGAGACATGAGTATATGAGTAATAATATGTGCCCACAGTATCTCATACTCCTGGGATGATATATTATCATTTATAACACTGTACTGAAAAGCTAATAAACACAGTTCTTTACATTTCCAAAGAAATTCACTTTACTCATTTGATTCTCTATAATTTTAATTAGAATCTCATACCTAAACCTTCTCAGGTAATTTACTGAAATTTTAGGGGGAAGTATTTTTTTTTCCTAACATGATATTTAGAGTTGTGCTGCTACTGCCTTTACGGTACAGATACTGATGAATCGCCTTCTTTCTAGAGCACTATCAACATTAATCTCTAGTGCTTCCAAATTAACACCAGTTTTTTGTAGACACAACTGATTGCAATTTTCACCTTCATAAATTTTCAGATGCGACACCTAACCAAAAGTGATAAAGAAAACAGAGAAGAGTAAACAAAAAGTGTACCGTCCTTCTATCTCAGACAACACAGACAAATTTCATTGTGTATTTAATCTCTCTTTTCCATATCAGTTCAGCAACCCACACAAAGTGATGTTTCATCTGACGAAGCAATGCTGTTTCATTACAGAATATCCAGACAACAGAGCTCAAATAATATATGTATGGAGGGTAAATGCACTCTGTACCCTAATGAGTTATAAAAATCAAAGTACAAAATTAACACTACTGGTTGTAGATTCATAATACATCCAAACTGTTATTGCATTATACTTATAAGTACCTAAAATAAAGCATCACAAAATATTTAAGTATCTACAGTAGTCAACGTCTTTAATTTAGCCATTGATTTTCCAGTCTCTTGTAAAATAAGCTCTCAGTTAAGCATTCCAACATTAAAAAGTGCTTAGGCTCCAATTCACATAATTTTCTTTGGTATTAGTATGCCATTTTAAACTCTCAATTTCTGTGCTTTAGGGATTTTAGGTTGTAGGGGGTACAATCTATTGACTTAATCATCACTGCAACAGTATTTGCTTATCTCTTATACTTGATCCTTTTGCAGATGGTTATTTAAATTTTCTTTATTCATGTCTCACTAAACCTCCTAA
Source organism: Pelusios castaneus (assembly GCA_007922175.1). Classification (NCBI taxonomy): domain Eukaryota; kingdom Metazoa; phylum Chordata; order Testudines; family Pelomedusidae; genus Pelusios; species Pelusios castaneus. Next base: position 16,350,613 of record ML685797.1, read on the forward strand.
AGATGAACTGGAGAAAAAGGATAATAGCAGACTAGGCTTTGAACAACATATCTCATTGTGACCTGAGACACTAAGTCTATTGTGATTTCATAAAGGCCATTGCAGTGGCAGAGATAAGCTTACAGAGGAGATGTTAATATCTTCATCATTTTTAATATGTTTCTCTTTGGTACCTGAGCATAGCAAGTCAGATTCTGATTTGTTCCAAGACCAAAACCGCAAATAGGTCTGTGATGATACGAGTGACTTGCAAGTCATTTCACTCTCACTACAAAAAAGTACCCACACATTTTTGTGGGATATCTACATGAAGAGAAAGCACAGATGGCTTCCTCCTCTCATAAACTATAAGGTCAGAAGGAATCGTTATGATGTTCTAGTCTAACCTCCTGCACAACACAGGCCACAGAACTTTACCCACCCACTCCTGTAATAGACCCCTAACCTATGACTGAGTTACTGAAGTTCTCAAATCACAATTTAAAGACTTCAAGGTACAAAGAATCCACTGGCAAGTGACCCATGCCTTATGCTTCAGAGGAAGGGTCTCTGCCAATCTGCCCTGGGGAAAAATTCCCTCCTGACCCCAAATATGGCAATCAGTAAATCTTGAGCATGTGGGCAAGACTTACCAGCCAGACACCCACATGGGTGGTCAGTATTGAAGGCAGGGGAAGGCTCTGCCTTTCCTGAGAAATGCCACCACTTGCCACTAAAATGGGGCCATCACGATCCTACCTTTTCTTGCTGTCCCTGCCTCCCTGTTGGGGAAGGCATGCACAGACAGGCACTGCATGCCCTGGGCAAGCAGTCTGCCTGCTTCAGCCTGGGAGCTTTGGCCAGCTGGGGCCAGCCTTTTTAAATCTCCTGCCTTGGGTTGCCTAGGCATGTGGCCCAGGATGGGAACCAGGAAATTTAAAATGGTGCCATGCAGCCCAGGGAGGAGTTGGAACTGCGCCCTTTGAAGGTAAGTGTGTCCACCTGCCCTGCTGGGCGAGGTGCTGGGGCGGCTCAGGAGCTGTGCAAGGTCCAGGCAGGGGGCTCGGAGGTGGTGGCTCAGGAGCAGGGAGCAGCAGCTGGGGGACTGGGAGTGACTTGGGGAACCAGCAGTTTGCAAACTGTGGGGCTGGCAGTGACTGGGGGGGCCAGAGGCCTAGGAGGGGCATCAGGAGCAGGGAGATGGCAGCAGCTACTTGGAGAGCTATGGGGCCAGCAGCAGCTGGGTGGGCAGCGGAGGCTCAGGGAACCATGGGGCTGGTGTCAGTGGGGGGCTCAGGTAGCCATGGGGGCCAACAGTGGCTCAGGTGGCTTGGGGGGCAGCAGTGGCAGCAGGGACTCAGGGCTGGCGGGGGTCAGGAGCAGGGAGGCGGCAGCAGCTCAGGGATCTGTGGGGCTGGTGGGGGCTCAAGGAACCATGGGGCTAGCAGTGGCTCAGGGGGCTGGGAGCAGCTGGGAGGCTGGGGGCTCAGGAGAAAGGGGAGAGCAGCAACTGCTCGGGGTCTGGCAGAGTAGGGTAGAGCAACAGCAGCAGCAGCTCATGAGCTGGTGGGACTTGGGTGCTGGTCGGGACGGTGGGGGATTGGGACTTGTAGTTGAAGGTGGAGCCAAGGAGGTGCTTAGGGGGAAGGGGAAATAGCCAGATTCCCCACAGCACTGTTTCCCACACTCTCCTGGCGCTCCGGTCCTGCTCCCTTGCTACCCCTCCACTACCCTCCCTTGCGACCCCTGCTCTACCATGCTCCACTGGGAATGGAGTAGCAGCAGGGCCAGGGATGGACCAGGGAGCTTCACCAACTACCTTTGGACACCCAGAAAGAATTCTCTGTAGTAAGTCAGAATCCACCTCATCTAACCTCCCATCACAGGCCATTGGGCATATTTAATGCTAGTAATCAAAGATCAATCAATTACCAAATTAAGCTGTTCGATCATACTACCCCCTCCATAAATTTATCAAGCTCACTAATGACCAGTAATCTGACACGTAAACACCATGGTGTTAGGTTCCTTAGAAATTATACAAAAATGTCACACACTAGTTATACCTGAAAATTTGAGTACTCAGTTGTTATTTGATGACTTCAACTAATCGTTCTGTTCCCCATTACCTTTAAAGCATTATATTTTAATGCTTGTCTTACCCCTTTATTCATATCTCATCTAGAGCTAATGGAGCTGAGCAAACTGTTTTGACTGAACCATTCTTTCAGTGTAAAATGCACCTTTGGTGATACTGAAACACTTTGTGAATTTGTTTTGATTTTCCCAAATTGTTTCAGTTGAGAAAAAAAATTAAAATATGGGAAAATGAAAATGTGTTGATTTTTTCTATTCAAAATATTTTTTTCAAAATTTAATTTAATTTTTTTTAATTTAAAAATTCAAAAAAAGCTTGAAATCAAAATGAAATGTTTTGTTCCATGTCAAACTAAATATATCATTTATTCCAAAATTATTTTAAATGACATTTTGAGTCACTAAAAATTTTGAAAAATTCTGTTTTCAGTTCAACACACGTTATTTTTTAAAATTTGGAATTCCCAGAGAACCAAAAAAAAACCCAAACAAAAAAACTCCCACCATTATTCTCACAGCTTTAATATCTAAGACCTTGTCTCATTTCACAATCCCTCTTTGCTTCACCAGTAAAACCAGTCTCAATGCCCTCTTTATTTCCAGTCTCCCTCTGCCCAGCCTACTGCCCCTTACGGAAACCCTTTTAAACCTGTTCAACAAGCCATCTTTCTTGCTTCTCCAATCCCTTAAAAAGGCTGATTTCTGTAGTCTCCCCCAACAAATGAGTTAATACTAGAGTTAGTGCCACAGAAAATTCTGACATTTTGAAATTTTCTTTCAACCCGAGTCATTTTGATAATTGAAACATTATAACACAGAGATGTATAATGTAAGATCAACATTAATGACAAATTTGTAAAGGTTTAAGAAAAAGTCAAAATGAAACAAAATCAAACAAACAAGCAAGAAAGTCAAAACAAAATACCATATTTCAATTCAAATCCTATTTACATTACAAATTTCATCAAATTGACCCATGCCTATGAAATATTTCAATGAAATGGCATTTTCCAATGAAAAACGGTTTTGCTGAAAATTCCTCAACCAATTGTAATTAATATATTTAGACATTAAAATTGCATACGTTTCAAAACCATCAAGATGTGTGAATTCTTACCAACTAATCAGATGCCTTCATTATGGTAATAGTTTCCTGCCTGTCTCTTTCCTTGCCTTTTATTATCTTTAGCTGCAATGTCGTGTCTAATTTTAGACTGCAAGCTTTTCTGGGCAAGTACTGTATCTACACTGGTTTCTGTGACACATATTTTAGGATGCTCAAAACTAACAATCATTCAAGAATCCTTATATATTGAGCAGAACACATTAACCAGGAAACCTTAAGACCAAATAATTGCCAAATAGCTGCATGATGGTAATATAATGACAGAACCCTACCAAACTGAGTGATGATTCAAGCATTTAAATGCTCTGTTTAAGCAAGTCAAATTTATTATTCTAATTTAACAAAAGAAAATTAAAACCTGTAAGTACAGATAAATCAGATAAGTCCTTGTTTGTAACAAAATATCACTAAAAAAACCCAGCCAGCTATCATTTTTGTTTAGTGTTGATTTCATCAGGATAAATATGCTTTCTCTTATCCTTGAATTCCATTAAAATGTGCCTCCAATTCCCATTCTGTGACATTGAAGATGACCCAAACAGATAGTTCTCTTGTGTCTGTGGGATCGTTCATTACTAATATAGCTTTATACCTTACTTTGATGAATTAAAGCAATGTGATTGAACATGGGTGGTTATTCAGTGATTTACACTCCTTCCGTTTGTTTACATCTCACTCCCTTTTCCATCGCTCTTGTTTGAAATTGAAAATCTTTCTATTCTCACCAAGGGATTTTTTTTCACACCTTCCTGACAATGACATCATGGAAACACAGTGTCCAGGAAGCAGTGAAAACACACACAAATAATAAGATGGACAGGTATATTGTTTTCCTCAAGAGGCCACCTGGAGAAAAAACAAGCTCTTTACTTGCAAGAATTAATTAAATTGTTTTAAAAATAAGACCAGAAAAGAACAATAGGGTTTAAATGTGAAATAATGGTACAGAAAGAGTGAGCTCTGATGGATTTAAATTCAGAGGTCTCTTGTTCCCCTCCATAATCTCTTTCACACCACATTAGGGAAGCAACTGACTTTTACTTCTTTTCCATTAGAAATGATACAGCTACAATGTATGGCTACAATTCTGCTACTTGATCGCTCCTGATCGAAGATTAAATTCTGCTCTTCTAAAGATTTTGGTCCAGCACAGCCAAATATTGGCAGGTCTCTGTGACTGAGGAAGTAGAGGAGCCTCTGCTCTCTTTTTAAAGAAGATTAGCTCAGTCTACAGACGTGCACTTTAGCCAAATGCAATCATTTTGAGCCAATATGTTTTCATACATGACTCCTGTGCATTTGTGGTCACACTTTCAAGTAAGAGTATGTTTTTAAATAGCAAATGGCAGTATGTCAAAATGGCTGAACATTCCAAGACTGGTCTCATGCTACAACTAATGTAGTTGTTGCAACATACATGACATTGGAATCACCAGGAAGCTGCTAAATCTGTTGAAAGACAGTAAAAACAAGCTTTCCCACACCTTAATCCCCTTAGACCCAGCACATAGCCTCAGTGGCCCATTTATCACTGCTCCAGGGGGGCCACATTGAGCAGAAGCTCTCCCAGCTATTATGGGGGTGAAGGAAGAAAGAGAAATATGGGCAAGGTTCCCTTTCCCAGCTACCACATAGATCCTGCATATGATGTCAACAGTCAATCCCTGACTCCAGGCAGGGGAAACATATGGAGTAGGAGCTCCTCCTGTTCTGGGGATAAGGGAAAGAGAAAGCCAAGCCAGCTGGGCTTCATTAGCTAGATGTAGTTGCTGGACCAAGCAACACACCCCTCCTTGGTAAACAGCCTTTTCCTGCTGCCAGCTAAAGCTGTCAACCCCTGTAAGCCCAAGTAGTGCCAGTCTGTACTGCAAGGTCAGGATTCAATCATCCCAGAGATTCATGATGCAGATTGGTTTGTTTGTTACAGCTGCACATAACAGGATTTGGTTTTACCTTTTTAAAAGCATACCAGGAAACACACACGAAAAAGCCTTTGTTAAAAGAATATTATTTAGGTAGCAAAACCAATCACTCAAAAAGTTGGGACAGGCCAGATTTTCAGTTACCCTGGAAATCATAATTAAGGCCCTGGTGTGTGTTCATGATAACACAGTCTTTTATTCGTGATTGCATGCTATTTTTCACACAGAATCACTACCTCATTTAGTGCACAGAATGGACACTTAAAAAGGTGTGGGAGGAATTAAGGTTGAACAGGCAGTCTTTAAATTGGCACTTCCTAACTTTTGAATGCTCGACTTTGTAACGTGAATAATGTTTTGTGTGTGTGTGTGTCTCTCTCTCTCTCTCTCTCTAATACCCACAGTGAATGACTCAGGTCTCATAGCAACAGCATATCAGTACAGCAGTGGACCGACTGTCAGTGAAGTGAAAGTTGTTACCACTTTTTTTTTGATCTGCACATAGTGCCCTATCTGCGACACAATGTAATGAAACAGTTTCCTGAGAATCATACTACATGTCACAAAATTTTGCAATCTCTTCTCGCTGTGTCCCCTTCTATGGCATACTGCAACAGTTATGAACACGTAGTAATAATGGTCTACAATTGAAAAGACAGCGTGAAGGATCAGAGGAATAGGAACAGATCCTAACAGTCAGGTTTGTGTGAGGACACGGAGTGGGGTGCTTAAAGAGTCAGATTGGAAACCCACCCCCCTTCTTTCTTACAACTTCACTAAATTTTCCAACATCTTCTCTGTCTATAACTCTTTTTTATCAGGAATAGAAGCAGCGCTAGCCCTAACTTTCACCTAGGGCTCTGTGCATGCCCTACCAATTAAGAGATTTGAAAGTTGTGGCATTAGGAACCAACCCAAAGGAAGGAAGATGTGCTGGGATCCCCAGAGTGATTTAAAAAGGGGTTTCAAGGAAAGCAGAAATGCGGGATCTGGAGAGGTAGAGAGAACGAGTTCTCTAAAATTATAAATACCATGAAAAAGTGGGTGACATTCAAGCTCCTAAATTATAAAGAGCAAAGTATCTCCGCCATCCTCAGTTTGTATTTCTTCACATCTTTATTGATTGCAAGATCCAAAGTCTTCCAGGGAGTGTCACAAAAATTTTCCATTTGCTAGATGTTACTCTTGGCTCTCAGATTTAGCTCCAGAGCTCTCTACGGATATCAATTCCAAAGGAGTTTAAGCATCTATGTTTTTTCCTTAAAGTCAATTCTAACTTACATGTCCTAAGGATCATACATGGCTCTCTCCTACCTGACTTGGGACAAGGAAAACTGAAAGGACCCCAGGCAAAAAGGAGCACAGGATTCACACTGTAAAGAACAGTCTGTAATAAGAGCATTACCCTGTTATATAGCTGCCAAAATATATTTATTGATTATTATTATTATGGGTTGGATTATATTTTATTGAAACAGGTGAGTAGCCACCACAGCCACTGTTTATTATATATAATGATGGGCACTGGGCAAGACTAGTAAGGCTACATTTAGAAACAGTTAAATAGTCTTCAGCCCATCAATGGTCTCTGAGTCAGCTGGGTTCAATTCTTCATTCAGAAAAATGTAAGAAACTATTAAACTAGGAGCATCAAGGACACACACGGAAAAAGTATTGAAAGTGTGGCTCTGAGAAATACCTTTTTGGGCTGAGTGCTGGCTGAAAGAGGCTTGGAACTGTGAGCTAAGAAATCTACCTTCTGTGATTCCTCCTGTGCACAGGAAAACAGAACTTTGTCATTTCTTTTCAGTATTGAAACAGTATTGCATCTAAGATACCTGGCTCCATCCCTAATCAATTTCTCCTCTTAGCAGAAGCAGCCCTTTGGACCCCAAATTTTACTAACTGCTCAGGACAAAAAGTGTACTTCTAGAATGTTTTTTATGTGGGAAACTTATAAATACCTTGCATAGCTTAATTAATGCTCATAATAACAAGAAAAAATGGTTATCCAAATTAATCCATGAAGAAGTTGAATCAAAAGAGAGGCCACTGGCTTGATTCACAGAGACGCTCAAGATCTGCAGCTGCTTTTGAAATCAGTAGGAACTACAGGTACTCAGCACACGTGAAAACCTCATCCTAGATGATTTGCCTATGTTCACATATATTCCCCTACATTTATTTCCTCCCATTCTGTAAGTTTCCCATCTTCAAAGCATCTGACGAAGTGGGATTTGCTCCCACAAAAGCTCATGCGATAAATAAATCTCTTAGTCTTTAAAAGTGCCACAGGACTCTGTTGTTTTTCTGCAACAGACCAACACCGCTACTCCTTTGGAATATCAGAAACCAGACCTTCTCACTCCCACTTCTACACTGTAACCCCTTTGTTCCTAATAAAACACCATGACAAAAAGAAGGGGCAGCCTGGTCATTTGGAGACATCAAGGAACAGCTCCCTCTGCAGAATGTTCCTCTCACCTAAGATTATAATGTACACTATGAAATGCAGCATAAAATTTTGCAGTTCAGTGACTCTTTCCTTTCTCCAACACTGTGAATCTCCTCAGGTAAATTCTCCCTTTCTGTTTCTTTTTACATTGAAAACTGAAGATTCGGGCTTCTCAGCCAGATTCTAATATCCTTACTCACAATGGGTGTGTCTACACTTACAAATTAAGTGGATTTAAGCTTGCTTAAGTCAACTAAATTTACTCTGCGTTTACACTACACTTTCCTTAAGTCGACTTAAGCAGCTGCTTAAGTCGACTTAAGGAAAAATTAAGTTAACTTTATAAAACCTCGTTTTAAGTCGACTTGCTGCTTAAGTTGACTTTAGAAAGTCAACTTAAGCCAGTGTAGACATGGAGTAGCCTGGCGTGCCCCCAAAGGGTCCCTGTCCCCCTTTGCCCCATTGTACCTTGGCAATGTACCTTGGTACAATGGGGCAAAGGCTGAGCCCCCTGGCACTTGGCAAGGGGTGCCCCCTCTGCCACCGTGCACCTGTCCCAGGTCCACCCAGCCCCTAGAAGTTGACCTAGGCATCCAGTGTGGACGCTCTAGGTCGATTTTGTAGGGTCCCCTCTAAGTCGACTTAAAATATGTGTGGACATGCTAAGTCAACTTAAATTAACAAGTGTAGACATAGCCAGGGAGCACTTTATAAGCATCCCAACTGATGGATGAAGGTGCAGCTTGTTATAAAGTCATCAGCATGTGGTCCTGTACTGACTCTATATCTGCCCTTTATATAGTTAAACCACCCAGCCAGGGAGTCATCATCCCAAAAGTTTAGGATGGGTGGAGTCACACTTTTAGGACACTGGCAGAATACTGTAGACCATAAGGTAGGCATGGAGGGAGCGGTCAACCTCTCAAAGGTAACTTAACAACAGGTCACACTTTTTGGAGATATGCAGTAGGATACAAAGTGAGAAATGAGCCAAAGTATCTTTCCATGGGCAGGTCTTTTCAGTGGCAGTGGAATGTAGAGACGCAAGTTACCTAAAATAATTCGCCTATCAATGTTCAGCTTCTCTGCTCCCAGCACATACACTGTGCTAGTTTGAAGAGAGGGGCCTCCCTTCGAACCAGCAGTTGCCAGGGTGGTGTTGCAGGATCAACTTCCTGATCCGCTGAGTGGGTCTTCACAGACCGGAGCAGTCAATCAGGAAATTCGAAGTGACAGCAGTGAATTTGCTGCTGTCAGTGAAGTCTGGCCCTCAGAATGTGTGTCACATAATAAAGGTCACAGTTAAACTAAAGCCCCTTATCCACTATGCAGAATAAAGGGCCCTGAAACTCAAAGTAAATTAATGTATATTACAATCTTGCCCAAAATTTGCTTGTGTCCCTTACTATAGCTTTGGCTGAGAAAATTCTCAGATGTCACCCCTTTAACCATGATTAACTGCTGCTAACAATCTTTGTATTTGTATTTTCATTGAAGCTCAATGGAACAAAAAAATCTCTCTTACATTCGTTTGTATTTGTTTCTTAAAGAGGATTATTTTAGTATATCTTTTTTTCATCATTCATATTATCACTGACATTATCCAGTGTCTGTTATACTAGAGCTTGAAGAGGGTTATTTTTTATTTTTCAGCTTTTCATTTTATAACAATTAATTGGTGCCGTCTAGGAACTATGTAACGTAATGCCGATTTTGCTTTCTGTAAGAATCACAGCATCTAATTTGGCAGCATATGCGAGTTCCAGAATTTAACAGAATTCTTTACTGCTGTCCTAAAAAAAAAATAATTTTGTTTTTTCTCATATATGGAAAGAGAACATTAATTTCTAAATGTGCAAGACAATGTGAATTTTAATAAGAATGATAATTAGCTAATACAACATAGGAAAAGACAGAAATGAAATAGCAGTAGATTTCTAAGGTTTCTGAAGATAGTAAGACAGTATTCACAGTATTGTTTATTTTTAAATCAAGATTTACATTTAATAAGAGAGGATTTCAATTTAGTAGGAGATAGTCAGGTATATTATTGTATGCATCATCTAATAAGAGAAACTACTATGATATTTTCTCACCTTTGCAGTCACAAAACATTCTGAGATGATGTAGATATTACACTGCCATTCACCACCAGAAGAAATTATTGTGTTTGCCAGTCTATTATTAAATTATATAGATCAGATACTGCCACCAACAGTTCATTACATGTTGGTATAATACTGCAAGATCATTGTAATCTTCAAAAATGGAAGGAAGGAACAATTTGAGAGGAACATAGAATCTGCACAACCTAAACCAAAATGATACCAACTTTCCTCTTATGTCAGTTGATCCTTAAGGCTTTAAGTGTAATATTAATCCAATAGTTATCCAGCTTCCAGTTTCAAAAAGCATGCTTCACATGAGTGATTCTGCATTTTATTGTGTCAAGAGCTACAGGAGGCGAGACTTTAATCATGTTGTAGCAACAAAGGACTCTTACTACTCATGTATTGCTCTTTGTGTAATTTGAATTTGTGACTCTTAACTAGCAGTGCCTTAATTTCACTTACCTACTCCAATCTTCAAAGCGTTTGACGAAGTGGGATTTTCTCCCACAAAAGCTCATGCGATAAATAAATGTGTTAGTCTTGATTATGGGACAATCACAGTTTTAATTTCCCCTCCTTGTTTCAGACAAAAACTTGAAAATATGAACCGTCAAAGCTCAAAAACCAAGTGGCAAATAAAAAGAACCCAACCTCCATTATTTTAACAACTCATGATTTTTTTCAGATAAGCTCATAATTCTGGGAGGCTTGAGTCAAGATTTTTGAACACTTGTGGTTGGCAATACTTCTACTCAACTCGTATGAAGTTACTGGGAATGTTCAGAAGGCTGTGCTATAATTATATGAATGAAACATCATATCTATTTCCACTGCCATTGTATTTTATTCTCTTTGCAGGAAATGCCCCAATGTGAAACATTGTTCCCAGTAACAAAAGTTAGCTGAAGTTATATGCAGCCACACTGTCAGCTGGAAGGTTTGGTTCAGTTTCACTGAGGGGGGTGGAGTATACAATACAAATGTTTGAAGAACTTTTCTCTTTGTATGTTTGTTTTTAAAGAATCCCTGAAACAAGCCCTCTGCCTAGGGTGCTCCCACCAGCCCCAAAGAGTAGACAACAAGCACATTTTCTAGTTTATTTTTCAACTGGTCAATATTTTGATAAATATCTCCACTGAGCTAAACAATATGACCCTGACTGCAGCAAAGGGACTACTCTAGTGTTTAAAGTTAAGCTCATGTACTTTCTTGGCCTGTATTCACTTTTTTGTTATCTACTATAACCAGTGAGTGGCTGAAACTTATTACTCTTCCTGTCAGTTTTATAGTGAAAGTATGAATAATTGGGCTGTCAATTAGACTCCATTTTATTGACTGTCACCAAGTCTTTTTAAACCTCTTTTTTACTGGCCTTCTCCAGTCGTCATTTTCCTATCCTTTGTCCTCTGAAGTTATATGATTTCTTATGGTCTTCTCTACTTCCTCTCTCCTTATTTCCCTCTTCATTTATATATCCTGACTTTCTTGTCCATTTTTTCCTTTTTAAAAAAAAAAAATAAAAATCCCTTGTGAGGAAGTCCATGCATCATAACTAAATTTACTAGGTTCAATGTGCAATCAAGATAAAACTCCTTTGTGAGCACCGCAGATAAAAATTCAAGTTAATCATATTTTTTCCATTTTTTGCTTTAAAAATAATAGAGGAAAGCAATATTTTAAATTCTGTACTTCTTTATTCAATTATGTACAGATGCTGCATGGAAATATATTCTTAATAGTGACATTAACTATGGTAAATTCACTCACAGCATTGTCGTCCATGTCTAATTAACCTAAAGTGCCCAGCTGAGTATAGTAAGTATTTGCACAAGGCAAGTAAGAGTGACATGGGTGGGAAGAAGGAGGTGGAAATGGGATTTCCCCCAAACTGACCTTTCAAGGTCAAGAGAAGTTAACCAACAAGTGAGTCTGAAACTGATGCATGAAAATGAGATACTTATCACAGGAAATCCATACTTTCTATGAAAACCTGTTAAGATCAATAGAATAACCAAAGACAAGCCAATATAAAAAAATATAAAAGCGGGTCTCTAATAAAGACATCTGAAAACTGCACAGACATGAATTTTTAGTCATTTTTAATCATAATGTGAATGGAGCAGCCAATTCTCAGCACAATGTGTTACTGGAAATTGGGTAGTACATTAGCCTTACTGATTAAATAAGGTTTCTATAGGAGAGCAAATGATCACTTTCATTTTTGTGGCTTCTCCATTGTAATCACAGAAAGATATGTATTCAGAATATACTGTTTTCACTGCCATAAACAAAAGCTCTTAAGAGAAATCTGCAGTTTTGTCTGGCTGGCAGTTATAATGGTGAACTCCCATGGACACAATTCTAGGAATAATTCACTAAAAAAATACAATAGCTATGAAATTATAAAGTCATTTCCTTCTGGTATAAATTTTTCAGTGGCATTTGGGCTGCCATTGTGTACCCAATTCAAGATAAAATTGTAGGTGATGGCAATTCAAATAGAAGGGTGTGAGCACATATCTATCTGAAAAGTAAACAAGCACCTCTTTACACATAAAACAGGACTAACATCATCTTCAAAGCTTGCCTTTTTATTGGATCTTGACTACTCACTTAGAAATAATTAATCTGATAGGGCCCAAGACCTGAGGTATGCATTTTCCTAGAAGTCATTAGTGATCCCAAACAGTACGTCATCTGCTTGCTAGCTACTAGATGAACAGCAACTCTAGCCGAGGAATAATGGAAGTGGGTGGAAGGAGGCAAATCATCAAAGCCATATTATTTTAATAGATGTAAGAAAACAGATGTGTTCTTGACTGTTTTGCAATTAGAGAGAATAATTTCATGAAGTAATAATACTTTCTCAGCTCTAATGAGCTTTCTTGAGAGGCAAAAGATAAATGAGGTATTTCCCATTTGTTTGTTTTGTTTCAGAAACATTCTTTGTGAGAAATAGGTGAAGTTGGATAATCTAGGGTATTAGACAAGTTCCTCTAACTCTCTGAGCCTCAGAATAGGTTTTTCTTTCTTCACAGGGTTTCTGTGAGGCTTAAATACTGTCTCAAAAGAGTTTTGGAACTGTAGAGTTGTGTACAAATGCAGTTTTATTATTATTAATATTTATTTTCTAGTTAAACTTAAAAACAGAGGTACTACATGCATAGATGGGTGTGACTTTTACAGATAGACCTAGAAATTAGAGATGGTTCAATCCAAAACTTCAGACCAGAGACCACCAAACACTGGGAAAGTTTAGACCCAGATAAGACCTTTGTGGTTAGGGCTATTTCTACAAGAAAGGTTGATTAAAAGCTAGCAGGTCTGCATAAGCTATAAACGTGTGTATTTCTTTTTAAGAGTAATTGGCTGGAAAGGTGTTGTCATTCTTTCTTAGTAGTAGACATTTTCTGTGTTTTAATGTTACTGTTCAGTCACATCCTCAGGACAATCCATAGCATGATCCAGTATAAGCAAATGCTAGTATCGGGATTCAAGGGGAAGATGTACCATGTTCTATGATATTATACTGCCTAAGCAAAGTGGTACCTAGCTTTGTAAATATTTGTAGATAGACTTTACGCTTATGAAATAAATTTAAATATTATCTTATTCATAAGCAGCATGCCTGTCAGTTACGGCTGTTCAAAAATACCGAGTAAAACATTTTCCTTTGAAAATAGGGTTTCATCTAAATTTTTCACAGAAATAGAGACATTTCAGCAACATTTTCTTGAAGGAGAATAAAAACACAACACTTCATTTCATACCAACATGAATCTGTGACCTCCGAAAATGCCACAGTGCCTAACAGGAGTTGCAGTTCGAGGTCCCTTTCCCATCCTTCCTCTCTGGCTGGATTATCTTTCCTGTTGGTGAGCAGCTGCAATGCATTCTGGGACTAAGTAATCAGACGTGGTCCTCTAACTATACACCATGGCAGCTCAGCCACAGGAAAGACTACAGTATATCCCGGACGACGTAGACCAGGCAATAGTGGCGAACGAAGCCATAAAGAACCCAGAATTACAATTACAATTCCAAGAGGTACTACAGAGCTCTGTAAAATAGAGGTACTAATGTCAACCTGTGACGTGCTGCAGTCCCCTACACCTCTGTAATGTAATGTGTGTCTTTCTTGTCCACCCTTGTAATGTTATGGCGTGATTTACTGAAAAATATGTCATGTGAGGTTTTCTTTTTAGTGCTCATAGTAAGCTTTACATTATTATTGTAGAAAGACAACAGAGTCCTGTGGCACTTTTAAAGACTAACAGATTTATTAATCGCATGAGCTTTCGTGGGAGAAAATCCCACTTCGTCAGACGCTTTGAAGATAGCTATCTTCAAAGCGTCTGACGAAGTGGGATTTTC
>ML685797.1:16369676-16381942 GCA_007922175.1 Pelusios castaneus
GTCAGGCTGTAACAGCAAATCAAAGTAGGTGTTAGGATTCAAAACACCTACTTTGATTTGCTGTTACAGCCTGACCTGATGCTATGTCATACACTCCCCTGCATTTAATTTCCTACCACTCTGTAACTTTCCTATCTTCAAAGCGTCTGACGAAGTGGGATTTTCTCCCACGAAAGCTCATGCGATTAATAAATCTGTTAGTCTTTAAAAGTGCCACAAGACTCTGTTGTCTATTATTCTTATGTATGTGTTGCACGTGTTCATTTCACTATAAGCATGTGTTTATTCCAGTGCACTGTTGTCAGAGTTTTTCCCTTAGAGGTACCCACTGAGACAGCACAAGCACCCCATGCTGCCCCTGCCCCTTCTCAAGGCTCCAAGGGTATGTCTACACTAGCAATTTAGGTTGACTTAAGGATGCTTAAGTCAACCTAAATTACTCCACGTCCACACCAGCCTTTCATTAAGTTGCCTTAAGGGCGTCGTTAAGTTGACTTAATAAGTACCGGTAGTTAGGTCGACTTAAGGTCTAAGTCAACCTTATTAAGTTGACCTAAAACCAGTGTGGATGCCCTAGGTCAACTACTTAAGTCGACCTAGTGCTGGGGAGAAGAGAGCCACGGCTGGGGGAGCCCTGGATCAGGGCCAGGAGCCATGGAGCAGCAGCTGGGGGAGAAGGGAGGCCCCAGGACTCCCCTGGACCCCCGGGGACTCCCTTCGGATGGGGAAGCCAGCAGCTCCTTTGTCAAAGGAGCCGTCGCCGCTCCGGTGTCCAGGGGAGTCCCGGGGGCCCCCTTCCCCCCCAGCCATGGCTCCCTGGCTCCTGTCCCCAAGCCAGGGCTCCCCCAGCCGCAGCTCTCTTCTCCCCAGAGCTAGGTCTCCCCAGCCCTAGGTCAACTTAAGTAATTAAGTTGACCTAGGGCATCCTCACTGGTTTTAGGTCAACTTAATAAGGTCAACTTAGACCTTAAGTTGACCTAACTACCCGGCACTTATTAAGTCGACTTAAGGATGCCCTTAAGTCAACTTAATGAAAGGCCGGTGTGGATGTGGAGTAATTTGGGTCGACTTAAGCATCCTTAAGTCGACCTAAATTGTTAGTGTAGACATACCCTTGGAGCCTTGAGGAGGGGTAGGGGCAGCATGGGGTGCTTGTGCCGTCTCAGTGGGTACCTCTAAGGGAAAAACTCTATGATAACAGAGTACCGGCGGCTCTCTTCTCTGGGGCTCAGCTGGCTTCTCCAGGGCTCCTTGGACAGGTGAGCCCTAGCAGCTCACTTCTCCAGTGCTCCCCTGTTCGGGGAGCCCAGGAGGCTCCCTTCCCCTGAGCCGCCCCTGAGCCACGGGGGGGAGGGGTGAGAGGGAGGGTGCATCTGGGTTGACCTAATGACTACCTGTGTAGGCACAGGCAGTTGACTTAGAAAGTCTAGTGTGGACTCTCTAAGTCAACTTAACAAGGTCAACTTTAGGTCAACTTAAGTTGACCTTGTTAAGTCAACTTAACAGAGTCGACTTAACATTTTAGGTGTAGACATAACCCAAGAGAGAGGGGAAGGAGGATGGATTCTGGGAATGGACATGTGCAACATATCTTGAAGAACAACAATTATGGAAAGGTTAATAACAGCTGTTTCTTCAAGTGATTGTACATGTCCATTCCAGTGTAGGTGACTCACAAGCATTCCCAGCTGGAGATGAGTTCAGAGTCTATTATTTGAATAGGGACCAGAGGACCACTTGTACAAATTTAGCATAGTATATAGATTGTTGAGAGACAGTGTACTGAGGGGAAAATGTGTAATAGGATGACCAGTTGGCCACTTTGTAAATGTCTAACATGAATATGTTAGCCAGATATGCCAGAGAAGTCACTTGGGATCTAGTCAAATATCCCAGTACTCTATCCAGAGCCTTCACATTAGCCAGCTATTACACAAGCAAATACAAACAGGATATCCATTATGAAATCCTTAGTCTGGAACAGGACTGCCCTTCAGTCTGACCTCAGATGCAATGAACAAGACAAAGACCTGAAAGGTTTAGTCCATTCGAGATAGAACACTAATGTTCTTCTAACGTCTAGAGTGTGTAGTCTACCTTTATTACTGGGACACTTTGGGAAGAAGGTTGGTAAGAAAATTGCTTGGTTCAGATGAAAAGTGAAGACAAAGGCAGACTTTATCTGCATAAAAACCTGTATATGGGGGATGCGATACTAATGCCCTCAAATCCCATGCTCTCTTGATGCTGTAATGGCTACCAAATGCTACTTTAACTGAAAGGTACAGAAAGCAAGTCACTAGAGGCTCAACAGAGTGACCCATCAACTTTGTTAAGACTAGATTCAGGCTCTGATAGGGTGGAATAGGGATCTTAATGTGTGGAAACAGTCAGTCCAAATCTTTAAAAATCTTATAGTCATTGGGTTGGGAAAAAAGAAACAGTTATCCTTAGGAAGATAGAAAGCTGATGTAAATGTTAAGTGCTCCAATTGAACTATTTGCTAATCCTTGATGTTTCAGATATAAAAGATAGTCCAGCTTGTGTACTATTGAATAGAAGCGAGATGAGGGGAGACCCCTTTCAGCCTCAACCAGCTGGAAAACCTCTTCCGTTCAGCAAAGTAATTTGTCCTAGTTGATGGTTTTTTACTATTCAGTAGTATTGCCTGGACTGCTCTAGAGCAGGATTCCTCTCCCAAAATTAATCCTAAAACCTCCAGTCTATTAGGCAAAGGGCCTGAAGATTGGAATGAAGGAGGCAGCCACGCTTCTGAGAGATTAAGTCCATGAAAAGTGGGTAGTGACAGTGGGGTATTGATTAAGAAGTCCAAGAGCTGGGAAAACCAGTGTCGATAGTGCTATGCCAGGGTAATAAGACAGACTTTGTCCTGCTTGGCCTTGCAGAGAACTCTAGGCAAAAGAGGTATAGGGGAAAACTATACAGTACATCCTCTATCTATGACAGTAGAAAAATGTCTGTCAATGATCCTGGGCTGTGTCCCGCTCTGGAGCAGAACTGATGACATTTTGTGCTGTCTTTTGTTGCAAAAAGATCCATCTGGGGAGTTTCTCAGAGCTGAAAAATTGACCTTACTGTGTCTGGGAAAAGCAACCACTCATGTTGATTGATGAAACAACCTGCTCAGGCAATCTGCCAGCATATTCTGAACCCCTGGAGGCAGGACACTTTCAGAAATATAGAGTTGTTGATGCAGAAATCCCAGAGTAGTATTGCTTCCCTATAGAATAGTGAGGGCCCAGCTCTCCCCCGCTTGTTTACATACACCATGGCCATCATATTGTAAGTCAGCACCAATGTGCCCCATCCCCTGATGTGAGGAAGAATGTCATGCAAGTTAATTGGATAGCTCGCACCTCCCTGATGTTTATTTGTAGACTGAGATCTTGGGTAGACCAGAGATCTTGCACCTTCAGGGATCATAGGTGAATCTCCCGACCCAGGTCCAGTGCATCCTTTACTAAGGTAAGAGATGGCTGAGGTGGGGCAAAAGTAACTCTCTTGCAGGCTTAACCACCAATCTAGGGAGCATAAGATATGACTTGTTATGTGCACTAACATGTCTGTGGAGAATACAACTCTGCCAAACAGCCTTGAAGAATATGCATTCTGGCATATTGGGCCACATATATGCATGCTCTCATGTGCCCAGCAATCTTAAATAGTTTCTCACCATGATGAGAGGATAAGCCTTTAAGTCTGGAAGGAAACTATGCATTGCATGAAACTTTGCCTACAGTAGTAAGGCCCTGAACATTTTACATTTTTACATTTTACAGTCAAGTACTGCTCCAATAAATTCTGTGTTTGTACCAGAGACAGGACTGACTTGATCAGCAGACAAAAGAGCATCAAAGGTGGATCAGATTATGCTTATTCAGGAAACCACCTGAAACCTTGATCAACCTCTTATAAGCCAGTAGTCTAGATAAGAGAGTACATGGACTCCAGACCTCTGGAGAAAGATTGCTGCTACCACCACCATATCTTTTTAAAAACATCAAAGAGGAGCACTATGAACTAATAATGGCGACCGCTGACGGTGAATCTCAGAAACTTTCTGTACCTCTGATGAATCACCATGGGAAAGACAGCATCCTTTAAGTCAAGAGGAGCAAACCAGTCCTCTTGCTCCAGAGAAGAGATAATGGACATTAGAGTGATCACCAAACTTTTGATTTTCTAGGAGCTTGTTTTACTGTCTTGGATCTGAAATAGGCCCAAGACCCTCTTTTGGTTGTGGGGCCAGGAAATATCAGGAGTAAGACCCCTTTCCCCTGAACAAAGGAGAAACTCCTTTATAGCTCCTACAAGGAAAAGTGATTGTATTTCTTGCAGTGACACCGTCTCATGAGAGGGGTCCCTGAAAAGGGAGGGGATGGGAGTAGAAATAAATTTGAGTGTATATCTTCCGTCCATCCTGGTTAGAATCCACCAAGCTGTTGCGACATGAGCCCAGACATGACAGAAGTGGGACAAGGAGTCTGCAAAAACTGGAAAAGGAACAAATGGCATTTTTAGAACTGGCAGTCTTCTCTCAGCCAGACCATAAAAAGGAGCTCTTGAAAGATGCCACCTGCCTTCACGAACCACCAGCTGCTGAAACAAAGGGCAGTCATGGGAGCCTTTTGTAACCTCTGTTCCCTCTCTTTAGCCGGTCTTGGACTCCAGGAGCAAACCCTCGAAAACACTGGGACTGATGAGGGTGGAATGCCTTCTTCACTGCTGGAATACAAATGCCCAGGGATTTCAGGGTTGCTTTAAAAATGTCTTTGAGATCATGCAGGGTCTTGTCTATCTTTTCTGAGAAGAGAAATGGCCCTTCTAACAGTAAATGCTGGACTCTCTGTCATGCTTGTGGAGGGAGGCCAGAAGAGTAAAACAAGGACAGCTCCTCATCATGGTAACCAAAATCTATGCTGCAA
Source organism: Pelusios castaneus (assembly GCA_007922175.1). Lineage (NCBI taxonomy): Eukaryota > Metazoa > Chordata > Testudines > Pelomedusidae > Pelusios > Pelusios castaneus. The sequence goes on from ML685797.1 coordinate 16,374,623, forward strand.
GCGGCACTATCTGTTGCATCGAGACCCACCTGCAGAGCCATTCTGGCAACAAACTTGCCCTCCTCTGTCAAAGATTGGAATTCCTGTTTCACGTCGTCAGGAAGATCTTCAAATTTTAGAACTATATCCCACAAAGTGAAATCATAGCAAATCTTGCTGGTTTGCACATGAAGCTTGGAATCCACCTGTGGAATAAAGCTTCCTCCCAAGGAAGTCCAGCTTCTGGTCCTCATTATTTTGGTGTGTTTAATGCTTGGTGCTTTGGTTTTTCCCTCTGATTGGCTGCTGCCATTTCAAGGGAGTTTGAAGGGGGATTATTACAAAGGTACTTAAATCCCTGAATGGGGACAAAGGCCTTGTCTACACTTGCCGCTGTTTTCTGTGGCAGTTGAAGGGAGATAGGCAAGCTACATAATATAACTTGTGTATCTCCCTTCAACTCTCTAACACCCACTTGCCTTCCTGTCACCACTACTGTTCTTATGGGGGTGGAGTTACTAAATCAAATTCCAGATCGATTGAGCAGGTCCAAACTGACTGTTCAGTCAAACCCGGAAAATCAAACTGAGAGCAGCAAATTTGTTTCTGTCAGTATAGACGTAGCCATAGTAATTCCTCTCTATTCTTTTTACAATTGGAGGCAAGGAGGCTGAGATCTGCCAGAGCACCTTGGCAGGTTCTAAGATAGCCTCATTTATAGGGAAAGCTATTCTGGCGGGAGAAGCAGATGTCAAAATGTCCACTAGTTTGAAGGATTTTTCCCAGACCTCTTCTGGGTAGGTGTCTACTGCTATAGCCATCCTCTTTAATGATTCCTAAAGAGTCTTAAAATTATCAGTAGACAAAGAAATGGGCTACACCATAATTTTATCATCAGGAGATGAGGAAGAGGATACCAACAGTATCCCAGGGAGCTAGTCCAGCTCCTGTTCTTCTTGTGAGAAGGCTCCTGAGTCCTGAATCTGTTTGGTACTGGGCTCAGTACTGACATTAGGATGCCTGTGGCATTGATGCTCTGACCAGGAGATGGAGCCAGCTGAGGTGCTCTTGGTCGAGGGGGAAAGCCGCATGGGTTGTGAAAGGGCCACTGGCAGTCACAGACCCCAACTGTGTATAGCCCAATGATCCCTTCTATAATCCTCTTACTGGAAGCAAGGCAGGGGCAGCAGATGATTCCTGATGGTGGGACCAGCTACATTAGGATACATAGGATCAGATTTCAGAGTCTGATGAAGAAAAAGAAGCCTTTTCTTGTGTCCATGGCATTAGTACCAGTGAAGAAGATTCAGATCCTAAGGAAAAGGGAGGCTGATAGGTTATCTGTGGCTTTGCTCCAGACTATACCACTTTTAAATGGAACCCTGATGGCCAAAGCTGATGAAACTGCCTGGTGCAGAGGTAAAGTAGTGGCAGCAGTACCTTGGCTGCCAGTGTTGGATGAGTCTTGAACTGCCCCTGGTGTCAATACCAACATGTTTAACAGCTCTCTCACAGCCTCAGGAGCAGACGTTAACAGGAAGACACTCTGCAATTCCAGAGCATGAGAGAATGCTGGTCTTGGCACGCCCATCCTGGGCTCTGGAGTCAACAAACTCCCCTATTTAGAAGTGTGCTCTGGAGAGTAATACCTCTTTGAATGCATTCCCAAGTCTTTGTAAGAGTTGGACCTCTTTGTATCTTTCAGTGGTGCCTATACTGTGTCCAACTTCAAAGCTGATATCCATCTGGGTACCAGTTGCACGACTGACCAATGCCGAGGTACTGGTACCTGGACCAAAGTGCGCAGCGTAGATGGAGGACATAGCACCAGTTCAAGCAGCAGATATTTTAGTCTGGCTACTCTGACTTTTTGGAACAGGGCTTAAAGCCTTTACAAATGACACATTGTCACTCACATGAGCCTCCCTCTACCACTTAAGGCAGCTGGGGTGAGGGTCACTTTGAGACAAAACCCTCCCACAAGAGTGGGAGGGTTTGTAACCCAGAAAGCACAACATATGTCAGCTACCAAGACTTGTACCCAGACCGGGCGCTAAAACCACACACAACAATTTTTTTAACTAACCAATTAATTAACTAACTAGTAAGCCACGCTAACTCTACAATGGGTGCTCTTTACCGTTCTGACTAAGGACTTGCAGAAGAAAGAACAAGGAGCTTCAACAACCAGCATGGGCAGTAAGAAAGAATTGAGTGGGGTCCGGGACAGCTCAATCCCTTGATGCCTGAGCATGATGATGAAGCAGCAGAGGATGCTCATACTGCCTCAGTGGATACCACTTTCACCAACCACCACCTCCAACAACTGTACACTGGAGCACACAAATAGCTACAGTAGAATGGACATGTGCAATTAATTGTAGAATAAAATCCTCTGCCGAAAACACACACGATAATTTTTTTTAAAACCCAACACTCCTTTTAACTCTGATATTTACCAGTGGGTAAGGCTTTCCTTCAACAAAACAAGTATATCACAGATATATTAGTAGTGTATGAATATATACTGTTATTTTTGTTACCATCTTCAGCAAAATTAATTTAACAAGATAAGCACTATGGATCTCTAGGACATACTGAACTTCCATTGACTTCAGTAGGATTCCTGTAGCATTTGGGAATAGCTGCTTATGAAGCATGGCTCCTTTAAGAACCCAGAAAGTGGAGCCAGGAGGAAGATGAGGGGCCCTGCTACAGGTAATGAGGAAAAGAAGCCTAGAGGGTCTGCTGGTAAAATCTCTGGAATATATTTTTTCTTTGTTGCTTTTAAATCTGAATGGTTTTCAAGTTATTGGGATATTATAGTGGTGATGAGAATGTTTGACTCAATTGTGTCCCTGGCTACCAATCAATTTTCTACCTCTGTGACCACACCTGGCCCATTTCTGATGCTACCAAGGAAGCCATCCTTGCCATGGACCAGATGGATTGCAGCATACAAGGTGTACTTGATAGAAGCTGGTCCGGAAGCAGCACCTGAAGCTCACAGGCAAGCATTCCCACTCCATGTGCTAGGTACCAAAGGTTTTGGGGTCTTCTCCATTCTGGAGACCAGCGCATCATGTCAAGAGGCAGTAACGGCATTAGCACACAGGCAATGTTATGTTCAAACGAATTAAGTTCTGGCAGCAAGCACAGCTCCCCTGGGAATCAATTCACCAGTTTGTAGCCAGCCTCTGGAAACTGACAGTTACATGCAAATTCATAACTCTAACTGAAGAGATGATTCAGAATCAGTTTATGGAGCAGATTTCTTCCTCATGCTTCTGGAAGTGCATCCTGATGGAACCAGGTTTCCTTACATTCCACAGGGCAGTGAAGTTTGAACTTCTATCATTATTTGTATGGCTGCACTTTCACATTACACACTAACTATTATGCATTACCCACACTATTAATACTGCACAGGTCAGGGCACTGATCCCACCATACTCACATAAAGGCTAAATGCCTACTTGCTTTCTGAGTACAGTACCATCCAGGTAAACTCAATCAGGTGGTTGGCCACCTGTGCTGGACTTTACCTGACAAAGCACAGAAAGAGGGGTTATGAGCCAGGTAAAGGATAATAATGCCTTGACTAATCTCTCTCATCACTCCCAAATCATTGTCAGAGGCCCCAGGATGAAGTGCCACAAGAACTTCTCAGACATGTTCATCAGGATTGGACAAAAACTGTTCCACATTATTTGAGGGCTTATTTTCATGCGAGACATCATGGTCTACTTTCTGGCTCCCAGGAGATGGTATTGGAGGCCATGTAGGCGGAGGTGCTGGCCCCTGTCCTTGAAGGCCACCTTTGGATCACACCTGAAACAGAGGTGTTATCCAGCAATACAGTAACTAGGAATTGATAGTTACACTGAAAATACTGTGAACCATGTTTACATAATGCTAAATCCTATAAGCCAACCCTACCCCACTACCTCCTGGGCTGTGGCAGTTCATACAGCTAGACATATGTAGAGAAATAACTTCTGCCCCACAGCATCAGCAGTTTCTCTTCGTAGCCTACAATCTTTTTTCCAAATGGCCTGAGGTAGCAGCCAGCAGCCTAGCAACAGCACAAGTCATCTGTGATCGGCTGGAGCAGCAGTTTTCTAGGTGGGGTTATCCCTGCAAAATAATTACTTAATGGATCACCATTTGTTTCTGTTTGTTTCACGCAGTTCCCAGCAGATAAAGGGATCTGGCATATCTGTACTCCTAGTTACCACTACCACCCCAAGATAATGGAGTGCAGAGAGATTTAATATCACATTGAAGAATGGGCTTCAAGTTCATCTGTCCCAGGGTTTGCTCTTTCCAGTAGATCTCTGCTCAGTATTACAGCATTATTGGGCTTTTCCCAGAGTCACCAGCTTTGCTGATGCTGGGGTGAGAGTTGTATTGATCATTAGATTTATTACACCCCTTTCTTAAAGATCTAAGGGAAGTTCACAAACATACAGAAGTATCTGGTATAGCCAAAGGTTACAATGTTGACAAAAGGCACGTTAGGATGGAAGACCCTGACAGTAGGGCAATAGGTCCATGTACACGGACTATGTAGACAGTTCAAGTTTGGGTCACAACTTTCAATTCCACTGCAGATTAAGAAGGGAGCAACAAACTGCATACAAATAGCATACTAATTGCACAATAGGTCCCATTGCCACATCAGTAAGTTAATGCAGGTATGAGAGATGATCACAGGTGAATGGGTTGGGAAATCTCTACTGCACCATTAGCAGCTGAAAGGGTACAACCTGTCCCAGCAGAGGTTTTGTCTGTTCCAGCAGTGGCATTCATTTCATTTCCAACCCTGCCTCCACCGGCTTCTGATGTCCCAAGGCTGATGCATAGACCTTTACACTCCTAAGAGCTCCCATGTTGGCTAACGGACTTTGTGGGATAACATCCAAAGCAATTACTGGAATTTTGAAGGTTTACATTATATACTGTGTTACTACTGGGTTGTATAAAATAAAGACTGTAGAGGGGGAAAATGCAATATTTTGGAATGGGTGTTTATGAAGCATAGGTCCTTTAAGACACCAGAAAGTGGAGCAAGGAGGAGGAATGGGTGGTGGTCATGAGGAAGAGGAACCTAGATGAGGTGCCAATAAGACCCTGGAATAAAGTTTCTTCCTGTTTGCATTTAAAACTGAATGGTCTTCCCATTACCAGAATGCCACAGTTCCGAGCCAGGGAACGCATTCAGAATATATGGAAGAGATCTGCAGAACTGACAAGGGAAGAATTTTGTCCTTGAAGCTTAGTGTATGTATATCTGTGTATATATTTGATGAGATTCCTCAAAGGGAGAAGTGGGCAATATTGGGGTGGAGATAAGCTGTGTTTAAATTATTAGCCACGCTCGCTGGCTCCCTAAATGATCTTCCTTAGCTTTGCAATGTTTTCTTTTTGCCAGCTCCTGCATGTCAGGTCCCTTATTTTTGGTGTTATTCCTCTAAAGGTGGTGGGAGGGGAATTGGTGAGAAAAAGATCTGGCATTCTTTCAGATGGGCTATAACTTTCTTCTGTCTTCGTACCTCACAAGTTCTAGAACTATGCTGGCTCAGACATCCCAGAGGACACATTGTTCCCTTGCTGGACTTTAGCAAGCCCAGGAACTAAACAATTTAGAAACAGGCTCTGGCTCTGTGAACATTACCTGATGAACAAAGGCCTGCAGAGGAATTTTCATAGGTTTATAGGTTTGTTAGTGTACTATTAAAAGTAACTAACTATCAAAGCCCAATTGAGTGGTCTTGTGACTCAGCTTTCCATTTTAACCTGAAACAGATTCCAAGGCCAGAAAGAACAATTATGTTCATTTAGTCTGACCTCCTGTACAACACGGGCCATAAAGCATCCCAAAAATAATTCCTAGAGCATATCTTTAATTTAATTTAAATTGAATTTAAAAAAATTAAATTTTAATTTAATTTAAAAATTGTCAGTGAGGGAGAATCTACCATGACCCTTCACAAATTGTCCCAGTGGGTAATTACTCTCATCATTAAAAAATTATACTTTATTTCCAGTCTGAATTTGCCTACCCACAACTTCCAGGCATTGGATGATGTTATGCCTTTCTCTGCTAGATTGAGGAGCCAATTATTAAATAAGTGTTTTCCATGTAGATACTTAGATAATTGAGTCATCCCTTAGTAATCTCTATATAGATAGAGTCCTTTAAGTCTATCATTATAATCCTTTAGTCATTCTCATGGTTCTTTTCTGAACCCTCTCCAATTTATCAATATTCTTCTTGAATGATAAGCACCAGAAGTGGACAGAGTATTCCAACAGTGACTGCATCAGTGCCAAATATAAAATAAATCTCTCTACTCTTGCTCAAGATTCCCATTTATGCATTTGAGGCTCACACTAGAATGATCTATTGGGCAAAGCATCACTCGGGGAGCTCATGTTCAGCTGATTATCTACTGTGACCCCCCAATTTTTTTTTCAGAGTCCCAGGAGAGTCCCCCTTCATGTAAATATGGCTTGCATTCTTTGTTCCTAGATGTACACATTTATATTTACATTTCAGTAAAGGTAAGAGCCACAGGTTAGTTAAATTGTTGGGGAGAGAAATGGGGTACATATTTTAATCTTAAGGTATGTCTTCACTGAGGATGGCAAATTCACCATAATCAGATCAATTCTTCAGGATCAATTAAGTGGAAGTGGAGACCTGCTCAGTAGATCCAGAAATTGACTGAGTAAATCCACCCCCAGAGAAAGAGTAACGCTGCACCAATGGATAGGCATTTGCCGTTGGTGCAGATTAGTGGGGATGTCACGCTATTTAGAATTCATGAAGTCGTAGTTTGTGTATCTCCCATCGACTGCTGCCAAATTTGACAATAATAAGTGTAGACTATGCCTTCGAAAGTTTATATTTAAGTTTGGGATTTTCTATGAGGTTTCATAAATTGCCTCTCTTTTTTTTTTTCCCTGACCTAGTCCAACTAGCCTTAACTTTCAACAATTCTTTTAAAATAAAAGTAATTAATTAAAAGAAATAGATTACTTGAGCTGGGACTCTAAAGAATGTCAGTTGTCATTCTGATCAGTGACAGGTTTTACTTAAAGCAGTCTACATTTGAGTTGGATGTGTGTGATTCCCAGCTGGAAGAAACATACTAGCGCTAGCTATCACAGAACTAACACTCTAAAAATAGTCAAATTCCAAAGGGGTAGCCGTGTTAGTCTATTGTAGAAAGACAAAAGAGTCTTGTGGCACTTTTAAAGACTAACAGATTTATTAATCGCATGAGCTTTCGTGGGAGAAAATCCCACTTCGTCAGACGCTTTGAAGCGTCTGAC
>ML685797.1:16382342-16401333 GCA_007922175.1 Pelusios castaneus
GTCTGACGAAGTGGGATTTTCTCCCACGAAAGCTCATGCGATTAATAAATCTGTTAGTCTTTAAAAGTGCCACAAGACTCTTTTGTCACTCTAAAAATAGTGTCACTACAGCAGACCGAGGGACCAGCTGCAACTAGAACTTGCTTAGCATCTCTGTCAGGCATGTATTTGGAGCAGGTAGCCCCTACCACTGCTTGGGCCTCCTTGGCAACACTCCATTTTTAAAACACTACCTTGATGAGAGCTAAGAAGTATATCTCCTCAAGCTGGGAATCACACTCTTAATATAGACATCTAAATACCTATAGCGATCAGTGATTTCTACAAGGTGACTATCAGGTTCATAGGCAAGATATGGACTATATTTAAGGTTAGATGAGCATAAATAATAATAGCTTTGCATATTTAAGGTAACGAAAATGTAAATAATGATAGTCAAGAGTTGCATTCATATCTTATGGCAGTGGTTCTCAACCTATCTACCAATTTACAGCCCACAAAGCGTTATGTAGGCTGCCCTCCGTACTACCTGTACGGCCCTGAGGATGTCACATCAGCCGTAGCTATGTGCTGATTGGGCCACAAGTAGTCTATGGGCTGAGAAACACTGCCTCATGGTCTTTGCAACCTAAACCTTTAGCGTTCTTCCGGACAAGACATATCAAATCTTCTGATGTGGTGCCTTAGAATCAGCAGACTCAGGTTTCAGACATGCAGATCCTTACAAACGTAACGTGAGAATTAACTAAATATTTACATTTGCATATAAAGAGCTAGCACTACAGTCTCCCTAACTCGTTTCACTCTTCTGGAATGCACTGATCAGAAAAGGGGAATATTGTTTTCAATATCTGCAAGGAAACATGTCTGAGCTAAATGGTGACTGACCCTCAAGAGCTGCTATTGTGTTTGAGGTGGGGGTGGGGAGCTAAAAGATCACTGCTAGGGAAGCAAAAGCTTTCCTGTTCTTCATCTAGAAGAAAAGAGATATTTTCATGAGGTGGAGCACTGCAGGATTGTACTTCTTAAAACAACAGGATCTGAAGTACAGTGCAAATGGAAAGAAGAAAACCGAAAAGCTGATTATCTTCTTTGTTGTACACTGAGACTCTTTGATGGGCCATGTATTTTAATTCTTAAATAAAGTAACCCGTTTCTTAGATCCACAGCATGATAACCACACAGCATCAAAACTAATATCCTAGACTGTAAACCATCAGAATGTCACCTAATTTCATTTTGTGTTTTTAATTTTTAAAAGAATCCTTATGAAATTCTGTGGACATTTTCTTATTTCTACAAAATTCTATATTGCCTTTATAAATAAACAAAATAGGCCATAAGTTCCCAAGGCAAACTTCAGAGACTTAACAATAAATTAAAAATCAATGCAGAACAAATTCTAAATAACAGGAGCATTGGGTTTTATTTCTTTATATTTCGAAAAAAAAATCATGTGTGAAAAAACTGCACCCCAAAATAGCTATTCAAAAATGTGTGCCAAGAATTCCAAGTATGAGAATGAATAATTGTGTTTCAAAATACCATTCCCAGAAATACTCTATTTCTACTGATAGAAATTCATGAAAGAGCAACTGCCTATAGTTCAACAGAAAAAAAAAAAAACCTCACCAAGTTATAATTCATCAGAAAATCACCAGACTGAAATGCCATTATAATCCAAGAATCAAGGAAATAATTCATCTACCTATTTATGAGCTTACAAATGCTTTACCAAGCAGCTGATGTGCTGTGTGCCATAGCAATTTTAAAATCAATCCAGTGTATCTACAACTTCGATTTCTGAAATATACTCACTGTCATTATACAAAGTATGTAATTTATAAAAGCCATTTTTTTTCAACAAAAAATAAATGAAAAGCCACCAAATTCCTTATAATATCCAAAACAGTATTTTCAGGTGCAAAGTACTAGAGAACTACAAGAACTTTTTAGAAATAAATCTTTATAAGCATGTTTATGGAAGTGAGATGAAACCAAGTAATTAGACTCAGTTAAAATAATTTTGAGACATACTTATCTATCTAGGTACAGACATGCTCCAGTACTATAGAATGACAATTCCCATATGCAGGATGATGATAATGGCACAGAATTTGTGAGACTCATCATCAATAAGGGCCACAACCTTGATTCCATTGTGACAGAAGATATCTAATAGTGAGGTGAGACTACTGCAACTTGGAGAACTGAGTGGCTATGTCTACACTTGTTAATTTAAGTCGACTTAGCATGTCCCCACTCAAAAATTAAGTCAACTTAAAGGGGACCCTGCCAAATCGACTTAGAGCATCCACACTCGATGCCTAAGTCGACTTCTAGGGGCTAGGTGGACCTGGGACAGGTCCACGGTGGCAGAGAGGGCACCCCTTGCCAAGTGCCAGGTGGCTCAGCATTTGCCCCATTGTACCTGGGTACAATGGGGGCTGAGCCTGACAGGGACACTGGCAGGGCATAAGAGCAGGGTGGGCAGGGCTCTGTCCTGCCCTGTGGGGGGACACGCCAGGCTCTGGCTGTGTCAGCCACCCTGGCAGGTAGGGCAGTGGGGAAGCCCTGAAGCCCTTTAAGTTGACTTAAAGTCGACTTAGGGCTACTCTGCATCCACACTGGCTAAGTCAACTTAATAAAGTCGACTTAGCCAGCAAAGTCGACTTAAAACGAGGTTTAGTAAAGTCAACTTTATTTTTCCTCAAGTCGACTTAAGGAAAATGTAGTGTGGACGCAGATTAAATTAAGTTGACTTAAGCAAGCTTAAATTGACTTAGTTTGTAAGTATAGATGCATCCAGTAAGACTGAGCATTTTCATGTTCTTATAGGTTCTATGTGAATCAAAATGTGTGTGCAGACCAGCAGAGTTCTGGTGTCCATCCCTCATGACCATTCCATGCAGGTGTCTAGCATTCTTTATATTTAAATTTTAACTGTGCACCCTTCGGTTGGCAAGTTATGTTTGTTTTTAACAGACTAAAACTGCACAAATTTCAGAAATGAAGAGTTAATGTTTTACAGGCAGTAAAACAGGCTAGGATGGTGTATAACAGCCAGTGTATTCGAAAATAGAAACAGAATATTTTATTGCTTCCAAAATAACTGCAATTTCCTTATTTTTCCATAAGCGCACATAAGTGCTATCAGCTTTGCCAAATAAATAAATAAATAATCACACTACATTTCTATTTCAACAGAAGGACTTTTTCTGTCCTTTCTCATTTAGATCTGTAAATGTCTCTATAAAATAAAGCAAGAGAACAGTTAAATTATTTGAAACAAATTTTTAGATATGCTCTAATAGTAATTGCAGATGCTCAGCACCTCACTGGATTGGTTATCTAGCAAAAGCCACCTAGTTTTTTTTGCAGGGAAGACCTAACGGTTTTGAGGATCTGCAACAGGATGTTTAAACCCCGCACCAGTGTTGAAGAGGTTAAAAAGTTGCTATGGGCAAGTTTGGCCCCATCCTGAGATCGTGTTAGGGCAGACCAAGGACTTAAAAGCAAGAGGCTCCAGACTTTGCTGAGCAGCTCTGAAAGGGGGCAGACTGTGGCTCTCCAGCTCCAAAAAAGACTATTGGGGAATTTCCCTGAGGAAGGCCAATCACTGATCCACATCATACCTACACAAAGAGACAGAAGGATGGGTAAAATTGGTTCTGCAAACCTCAAAGTGAGCCTTTAAGTGGTTGGTACCACTACCCTCTACTGCTTTCAGGGTTAGGGAATCTGGGACTATGTTAAAGGGACTAGGTGTGCGAGTCTTCGAGCACAATTGGATTGCTTAATCCAATTTTGTACCAGAACTCCTTCTTAGACAGATCCTAAGAAATTTTCAGCAGCTGGACAGCAGGGGGTGCCCATCAGCAACCCTAGAATTGTAACAGGATTGAATCACTCCTCTTGTTCTCCACATTCAGTCAGAACCAGATTAAGGTAATCTGGGGTCCTAGGCGCACACACCCTGCCCCAGGACTATACTCCCTTCCACCTTCCCTCACTGAAGGTGGCAGAGATCCTTGCCTCTTCCCTGAGAGTCAGGAGCAGCAGCATGATGAAGCAACCTGCATGAAACTCGGCGGGAAAGCCAAGACTGTAGAAGGGAAGAGTTTGGCAGAGGCATGGGAAAGCCAGTCTGTGTGCACATGGCTGGAATGCTGGCTGAAAATGCAACATGTCCAAATAGTTCTCCTAATAAAGAGTCATTTTAGGTTCAGAGACACAAAGACTTCTCATGTCGTTACCCAGCACACACTACATGAAACAAATGGAGTCCACTCCTTTCCCTGAGGTGTAGCAGCGGGGTCCCCCACCCCTCAGGAACAGCAGCCCTACTTACACCCTGATTATTGGGATATCTGTTTGAGGGGTCCCTGCACACTTCTTCTGTCACAACAAGCCATCTGCTGAGGTGATATTGGAGGAGCACCTTGCAGTAGTGAGTCTAGAAGTTAACACCCCATTGAGATTCATGGTAAAGTTCACGCCTCTCTGAGTTCTTGTCTCAGGGTGTCTGAAGAATCAGGCAGATGTCTTCAAAGTCAGTAGCATTCACATCATATTTTCCAGCTTCTCATCAGGACCATGAGATCTAGAAACTTTTCATTTTTTAAATGAAAGCTGTTACTTCAACTAATCACATGATTCTGTGAGCCAGGGCTTCAGGCACAGTCCTATAGTACCTGTTCTATTGGGTATTTATGCATAGCAGAAAAAAAATCCCTACAGCAGCAAGTCTCAGAGCCTGGATCAAGAGACCCAGGGGCAAGCTACAGAGCTAAAACTAGCACTACACATGTCCCTGTTCAGGCTGGAGACCAGCCTTTGAAACCTGTAGAGGAAGGGGATCTCAGCTCCAGCCTGAGCTGAGATATCTGCATTCCTATTTTAGCCTTATAGTGCCAACCTTGCAAGCCTGAGTCAATTGACCTGGGCTTTCAGACTCGCTGCTGGGGTTTTTTGCTATGTAGATGTACCCACTGTCTCAGGCTGGCCCTGCGTAAAACCAAGGAACCCTTCAAATAAGCTCATTGCCTCACCTCATTAGTGCAATTACTAATTACCTCTTCTCCAAGCCAGAAAAAAAAAAATCACATGAATAAAATAGATCAATTTTTGGTTACTATTTACAGCTATTTAATAAATTCAAATAAACTCAGTTTTCTGCCAAGTTGACTCTACCACTGCAAACTTCCTTCGTGAAAATCTATTTTGATGAGGCTTTTAGGACTAAGAGTTGTGTTTTATTACCAATCAGATGGCAGTGTTTGTTGTAGGTTTTCTTGTTGTTTGTTGGGGTATAGTTTTTGGTTTTAAAAAGATGTGACAGCCATTTTATCCTGCTGCTACTGTATTTTAGCACATTTAATTGTTAAATTCATAGAAAAGTCACAATGCCTTCCCAAGCAGATGGTGAAAGCTGTTTTTAAAAACAGTAGGGGGACTCTTTTTCCAGCATACTTTCACAGCTTCACAGGGTCTATTCTCTGTTCTGTATATATGCATAACAGAATAGTGCTCATGGGAATGTGCCTCTACACTGCATTAAGGGCCCTAATCTGCAAGGTGCTACCAGATTTCCTCAGAGGGACTACTCATATTCCTAATGTTAAGTACATGCATAAGAACTGTGTTGAATTAGGGCCAGAGCCTCAGCAGTAAAGCTGGAAAATAACTGATTGTTCAGTTTTCTGGCAGTCTCTCTCTCCTTCCTCCTCACAGAAAGAAATTATTTTTAATTCAAGGAAATTCAGTTCAATGTGATCTGAAACCATAAATCAAAAAAAAAAAAAAAAAGTCTGCAAAAGCAATGAAAATTTCACTTTGGGTGGAACAAAATATGGGTAGGTCTAAACTATTGCTTAAGTCAATCTAACTTACACACTAAGGGGTGTGAAAAAAGACACTCCCTTGAGAGACACAAGTGAAGTTCTGTCCACACCAGTGCTATGTCAGCAGGAGACACTGTCCCATCAACATAACTTCCTCCTCTCAAGTAATTATGCCAACAGGAAAGTGGCTCTCCCATTGTCATGCTCGGTCTTCATCAGACACTCTACAGTAGTTCCAATGGAACACTGCGCATGTAGACCTGCCCTATATTTCATTAAGTTAAAAATGCCCAGAAACAAAAACAGAAAGGACAGGAAATGATGGTGTAGAATCACAAAACAGGTGGAGGAGGGGTGAGGGGTGCCTCTCTGATAACTTTTATCCCAATGACAACAGAGTCCTGTGGCACTTTTAAAGACTAACAGATTTATTTATCGCATGAGCTTTCGTGGGAGAAAATCCCACTTTATCAGATGCTTTGAAGATAGGAAAGTTACAGAGTGGGAGGAAATTAAATGCAGGGGAGTGTATGACATAGGATCAGGTCAGGCTGTAACAGCAAATCAAAATAGGTGTTAGGATTCAAAACACTGGGGAACAGCACATAGAGGAGGGGGAGGTCAAATCACTTGTTGTAATGAGAGAAAAATCCATAGTCCCTGTTTAACCCCAAGACAACTGAGTCAAATTTGCATATAAATTCGAGTTCTGCCATCTCTCTTTGAAGCTGTGATTTGTTATTCATCTGTCTCAACACAGCTATTAACAAGTCGTCAAGGGAGTGAGCAGGGAGATTGAAGTGTTCCCCTACAGGTTTTACAGTGTTGCAATTTCTGATGTCAGATTTGTGCCCATTTATTCTTTGGCGCAGAGACTGTCCTGTTTGTCCAATATATAAGGCAGAGGGGCATTTCCGGCACATGATGGCATAAATCACATTGGTGGATGAGCAGGTAACGAGCCCTTGATGGAGTAGGTGGCATGATTAGGCCCTGTGATGGTGTCATCAGTGTAGATATGAGGGCCAAGTTGGCAGCGTGGTCTGCTGCAGGGCTGTGTTCCTGCTTTAGTGTTTCTGTTCTGTGATCTGTAGTTGCTGGTAAGTATCCTTTTAAGATTAGGGGGCTGTCTGAAAGCAAGGAGAGGTCTGTCTCCTAAGGCTTGAGAGAGTGAGGGGTCATCCTGTAAAATAGGCTACAGATCTTTGATGATGTGTTGAAGAGGTCTGGCTTGGGGGTTGTAGGTGGTGACCAGTGGCATTCTGTTGTTGTTTTTCATGGGCTTCTCCTGCAGTAGTTGACTTCTGGGTACCCGTCTGGCTCTGTCAATTTGTTTCTTCACTTCTGCGGGTGGGTACTGTAGTTTTAAGAATGCCTGGTAGAGATCCTGAAGGTGTCTATCTCTGTCTAAAGGGTCAGAGCAAACGCGGTTATATCTTAGGGCTTGACTGTACACAATGGATCGTGTGGTGTGGCGAGGATGAAAGCTCCAGGGATGTAGGTAACTATACCGATCAGTAGGTTTGCGGTATAGGGAGGTCTTTATGTGCCCATCACTAATTTGCACTGTAGTGTCCAGAAAGTGGATCTCTTGTGTGGAGTGTTCCAGGCTAAGTTTGATTGTGTTGTGGAAATTGTTGAAATCTCTATGGAAATCTTCAAGGGCATCTTTACCATGGGTCCAGATGATGAAGATGTCATCAATATAGCGTAGGTAAAGTAGAGGTGCTTTGGGATGAGACGTGAGGAAACGTTGTTCTAAATCGGCCATAAAGATGTTGGCATATTGTGGGGCCATGCGGGTACCCATAGCAGTGCCACTGACTTGAAGGTATAAATTATCCTCAAATCTGAAATGGTGGTGGGTGAGTACAAAGTCACAGAGGTCAGCCACAAGTTTGGCTGTGTCAACATCCTGGATGGTTCTTCTAATAGCTTGTAATCCATCCTTGTGTGGGATGTTAGTGTAAAGAGCCTCTACATCCATAGTGGCCAGGATGGTATTTTCTGGAAGACCATCAATGGATTGGATTTTTCTCAGGAAATCTGTAGTCTCTCTCAGATAGGTAGGTGTGTTGATAGCATAGGGTTTTAGGAGAGAGTCCACATAGCCAGATAATCCTGCTGTAAGCGTGCCAATGCCTGAGATGATGGGGCATCCGGGGTTTCCTCTTTTATGTATTTTTGGTAGTAGATAGAATATCCCTGGACGGGGTTCTGGCGGTGTGTCTGTCTTGATTTGTTCTTGTGCTGCTTTGGGGAGTTTCTTGAGTAGGTGTTGTAGTTCCTTCTGGTATTCCTCAGTGGGGTCAGAGAGGAGTGGTTTGTAGAACATTCCATTGGACAGCTGTTTATAAGCCTCCTGATCGTAATCCGATTTATTCATGATGACGACGGCACCTCCCTTGTCAGCCTCCTTAATAATAATGTTAGAGTTGTGTTGAAACAGATGAATAACAAATCACAGCTTCAAAGAGAGACTGCAGAACTCGAACTTATATGCAAATTTGACTCAGTTGTCTTGGGGTTAAACAGGGACTATGGATTTTTCTCGCATTACAACAAGTGATTTGACCTCCCCCTCCTCTATGTGCTGTTCCCCAGTGTTTTGATTCCTAACACCTATTTTGATTTGCTGTTACAGCCTGACCTGATGCTATGTCATACACTCCCCTGCATTTAATTTCCTCCCACTCTGTAACTTTCCTATCTTCAAAGCGTCTGACGAAGTGGGATTTTCTCCCACGAAAGCTCATGCGATAAATAAATCTCTTAGTCTTTAAAAGTGCCACAGGACTCTGTTGTCTTTCTACAATAGACTAACATGGCTACCCCTTTGAAATTTGACTTTTATCCCAATGGTTAGGGCACTCACCTAAGATGTTAGGGATCAAGGCTCAAGTCCCTCCTCTAGTGGCTAATTAGGTATACAAAGCAGAACAACTTCAACATGAGAAATTGAGAGCCCCAGCCCAGAATATCTAATAGTCTTGTGGCTTTGTCACTCATCTGGGATGTAAGAGATTTAGGTTCAGTTTAATTCTCCCTCTGCATGATTTCAACAAGGGATTTCAACATAGGTTATGGAGTTGTTGGGGGAGGGAGGATGTCTCTAAAACTCTTTTGTTGAATCTGTTCCACTATATATAAATACATGACTAGTCACTGGAGAACTGTTTTGTTTTTGTTTTTCCCAGAGAAAGGAAGGGATAAACTTGATAGGCAAGTGATTAGGACATTCACTGGGAATGGGCGGGGAGGGAAGAAGGGAAAAGAAAGATTGTAAAAATAGACAATCTCTACAAAAAAAACTGAACATTTTGAAAAGAGAAAACCTTTCTGTGAAAGCCTGCAGTTTGGAGGGAAAGATCTAATAAGATCCAATGAAGTAATAAAAAGAACTAAATGAAAAATGTAGACCTTTATTCATGTTAACTAAAATTCATCCCCTTTGCAGAAGGCTAAGTCAAAGCCCAACCACTGCTTAAACTCCTAAAATAAGCCCTAACACGGAATGAATAGTGAACGATGTTCTTGTTTGGGAAATAGAAAGGATGGTACTTCTAGCATGATTAGAGATGCATGTGAACCAAAATTACAGAGCTGAACATACCTGAGCCCTGGTCAAGCTTAGCCTTGGGTTCAAGTCTGCGCATTGTATCCTCAGTCAACATTAATCATCATATTTTTATAGTAAGAATTATTTTCAAAATACATAGGACCAAATCCTAGGATCTTGGCAAACAGAACACTAATCTGTGTGGAAAGGGGAAAGTGACTCAAAGCCACCTTTCTCCCCTTCCACGACCTTGGGGCTCTGTCATCACCTGTAAGGTCTGAGGCCTTGGTTGGGGTTTGGGGGAGGGGGGTTTGTCTAAGCTTAGGCCTTGTTCTTGGGCTAAGCAGTAACAGTCATATGAGACAGCAGCCATGAGCTATGAAGCATGTGGTCACGTCTTCACATTCCTGAAACTACTTCAAAACAATGTAATATCAGACGGTTGAGAAGGTAGTGTTATCCCTATGGCTCTTACCACCATCAGGTAAAGAAACATTTTTAGATGCTTAAAGAAAACTTTGCTTGACAACTTTGTCTGGAAAGGCATAGCTTCTCAACCGTTGTGGTCCTAAAATCTATGCTTCTTATTGTTTTATCTTTATGGTCCCCACTTACCTCCTGTGTATCTAAATGATTTCAGGTTTCATTCTTTAATTGTTTCTGTCTGTTGCACAATTAAGTGCCTTATTTAAATCCATTAAGATGGTGGGATATGATTGGTTAAAGAACTGTTTTATAGTGTGCTAGGATTGGTGTTTTGTAGTATTTTAGTAATATGATTGGTTAAGGTACAGCTAAGCAGGACCCAAGTTTTAACTATATAATCTGGGGTCCAAAAGGAAGTTCTTTGGAACCTAATTCCAGGACACAGCCCAAGAAGATCAGAGCTGCCAGACCTCAACACCCTGCCAACCATACTGGGCAGAAGTTGGAGTCCCCACACGATCTCATCCTGATTGGCCACCAGGAGAAGTCTGTCTGTCTTGTTTGGGAGTGGTGAGCACTGTATGCTTAGTGTGTGTATTCTCTTTTGTTAATTGGTAATAAATAAGAATTAAGGAAATTACTGTGTAAGGCTCCTTCCTGGTAAAAGATCCTGCAAACCTGCAGAGAATTACACCCGGAGTCCTACGGATTGGGAAAGAGTGGGTATTCGGTTAACCAGGTTACACCCAGAACCTTATGGTCTGGGAATGGGTGACCCTGAGCCCTTAGCTGTGACTTGTGTAAGGGTAGGTACCTTTCCCCTGGCACACTACAGATTGGGAAAGGGGAAGCAGTGCCTTCATAGGATTAAGCCTTGAGCCCTACAGATTTGGGCAAAGGTGGGGTGACCCAGTGTGTGGGTAACACACCCAAATTTAAAGCTGGCTGCAGCTCTCAAAGTATTGGCAGGCTTTTTTTAGCTTATGCCAGCAGTTATGGTCTACTAGGCACTATTCTGACACACAAGGATTTCAGAAGGCAAAGTATGGTGGCCATAACTTCTCTGGCTCCAGCCAGCTCCCAAGGACCTGACCCATATATAACAGTAAGTATTAAATAATGTTTTTCCACAGAAATTTAACTCTGATGTCATAGAAGTCTTGTATCAATTGCCCATTGCTTGTTACACACACTTGCCAACCCTTTGGAGGCAGAACCATGCCTATCTAAATGTTTATACAGTGCCTAGCACAACCTTGAATAGAAGTCGAGGTGTGCTACTACCACCATAATAAATACTAATATTGTCTCAGTAACACAAAATCCAACCAACCATTGAGTAGGCAGGTAACAGTGCGGTAATATTAATCACAATAATTGAGTATCTGGGAAATATTCCACATTTCTGTAATAAAAGCATGAACCTTTACACAGTAACATGTAGACTGAGAGAACATGAATAAAATGCATTATGTTATGAACCATTAAGTAGATCAGCTGTTAGGTTTCCTAATTTTCAGTAATGTAGTTAAGAGACAGAGACACACTAGGGCAAAGATGGAGTGAGAGAAATGTAACATTGGCAGTTAATAAATGCACATTTTACTCTAACTTAATCTGATTGATAAAAAAAATACTAATTTTCTCAGCGCTACTGGTGAAAAAATAAGTTTTAGACTTACATAGGACTTTTTATATAAATGCTTTTCAATCCAGAGATAGCTAACGAGTTAGTTATTAGAGAGCATGCATAATGTTTAATACAAAACAGGCTTATCGCACATTTCACATCTCAATGCATTGTAAAAAAATTGCATCTAGTCATTGCTGGTTTGGCTGACTGGAACTAAACATGGTGGGAATAAAATGCACATTCTGTTTCAAACACAAAGGATGATCTCATTTAAATGATTTGCTGATATGACTTAAAACAATTTATTTAATCTTTACCTTTTTTATGTAAATATCTTTCAACTAAGGATTTTAAAAGTATAATTTAAAATAGATTTTGTAAAGTATAATTAGATGCTCTGTCAGATGGGAAGACAAATTAAAAGTGCAATTCACACTGTTATAACAGAATTGCCACCAAGGAGTTACTAATCTTTTACACAATACTCACAGCAGAATGTACTCCAATCTCTGTAGGGCATGTGATTATAGACTTGCAGGGAAACTGGGATTTAAATTCCTCGTCAATGCAGCTTTCTTTTTGCAGAAAAATTAGTGTGCCACATAAATAGTAAACTGTTAATTCTTGATTTTTGCAAATTAACTACCTGGTAATGGCATCAGTTACTACCAGTTAGTTTTACTAGCAGTTACAGTAGCAACAAACTGTCAAACAGACAGCTGTATACTAAAAACAAACAAAAATGCTAAAGAGCATCCATGCAGACAATTAAGTTTTCAGAATGCTTTAGCTCCTGTTACTGTAAATCACTGTGCATAAACCTGTCGGAAGAACTGATTAATGCCAGATTATGGCTACAATTTACATTTCAGTGGAAGAATGCTATCTCAGCCAGGGCAAGTCTTACACACCAGCATCCAACAGGATCTTGATATCAAAATAAATTTGCTAGGAAAAGATTTGCAACCTTCAAACTGTCAGGTATGAATTTCAGGCTCCAGGGATATGACATATCCTTCCTCTGCCTGTTAGCCAAAGAACACTGCAAGCCCATTATTTGCAAAGGCAAACTGCCAGCTAAGTGGTATGTATAATTCCATATCTCCACTACTAAATCCTACCTCAGTGAGGCAGTAGAAATTGTGTCACAGGGCACCTGGTCACCATCTGTAGTACCTGGTCATTGAGGCTGCAGCAGCATAGGGAAGACTACAGGCTTAACTGAAGTCAATTAACCAGTTTCTCTTGGGGATTATTGACATTTGGATGGCAATTGCTGAAAATAATATGACACTTGGTTCTGTAATTGAGAAGATCTGTGGGAAGAACAGGAAGTAGAGGGGAAGCTCAGAGTATGTCTACACTTGCAATTTAGGTCGATTTAAGGACGCTTAAGTCAACCTACAGAATGCCACGTCCACACTGGGCACTTATTAAGTCAACTTAAGTGCTTCCTTAAGTCGACTTAATTTCCACTCTTTAGGTCGACTTAACACCTAAGCCAACCTTATTAAGTCAATTTAAAGCTGGTATGGATGGGGATTAGCAGTAACTCAACTTAATTGGCCTCCTCCCACAGTTCCTGGCACCAGGAAGAGCCCGCCTTGGGCAGCCACACAGCAGGACACAGCTCTGCCTAACCTGCTTCCCAGAGCGGGCCAGGCCTACCTTCCGCAACCATGGTGGAGCAGAGCCAGTGCCGAAAGCAGGCCCCATCCTGGACCCAGCAGGAGATCCTGGACCTCCTGGCCATATGGGGGGATGAAGCACTTGTGCCTGCAGGGCAGCCACTGCAACTGGGAGGTGTATGCATCCATCTCCGGGGCTCTGGCGGAGAAGGTGCACGCCCAGGACACCCAGCAGGTCCAGGTCAAAATCAAGGTCCTCCACCAGGGCTACCAGAAGGCCCAGGAGGAGATGCTCCAGGCAGGGGCAGCCCCCGCCACCAGCTGCCGCTGCTACTGGCAACTGGACACCTTCCTGGGGGAGGACAGCAGCAGCCTGCCAGCACATACGATCGACTCCACCGAGCCCCCCTCCCTCGACAATGACAGCGAGGATTGCTCGGTGGATGAGAACATGGTGCTGGAGCAGGGAGAGACCAGCGCCCAGCAGCAGGGCACCTCACCAGTCCTGGAGTCTGCTGCCAGCCCAGAGCTGATCCCTGCCCCAATGACGGATCCAGCCCCGAAGGAGAAGCACAAGAATAGGCTACGTGATGATACTCAAGGTAGGTGAAGGACTGCCTTGTGACAGCACACGAGTACTTGATGAAATGTCAGCACTTAAGTGGTGAGACACACACAGAACACCAAACGTGTTTTACCCCACATTCTGTGCACGGTAGCTGGGACTTTCAAAGGTGTCTAAAGGATCTGAATACTCATTTCCTTGTGACTTCAATGGAATGACTCATAATGCATAAAGTTAAGCATGTGCATAAGTCTTTGCAGAATTAGGACTTTAATCTATACTAATGTAGCACTACTATACAAGTAGAAGAGCAAGACTAGTTAAATATCTTTTATTATTCCCCATTATAAACACCTATGATTTCTCTTTGGACTTGGCTTGCTTGACATACAAAATAGCAGCAAGCAAAGGGGTGGGGGGGGATTTTTTTTAAAGGTAAAAACCTAGATGCCTATCTGAATTTACTGCTATATATCTACTTCTGTTTTTAAACTAAATATTGGACATCAATATCTTCAATGCCATAAAAGGAAATAATCAATTCCTGTAATATCTAGGTGCTAAAATAGCAATATTAGAATTGAGAAAAATCAAACATCTATCTTATACTGACAAAAACAAAGGAATTAAATTTAGGCTGATATGCCAACCTGACTCAAGATATTGAATGCTTGTTCTCACCTCACCAGCCTGAGTTAGGGCCAGAGATAAACTCTAACATAACCTGATGTCCCATACAGCAAGAATGATTTCAAATGGGTTGCAACTCAAAATTGCATTGTCTGTTGTGACAGACTTCAGTTTGAATTGCACCCTTCAGTGTGGGGACACAGCTGAAAGTAAATTAGGTTCATCAGGACAAATTCTGTTCTCTGTTGCACTGGTAAAAATCTGACACAGCTACATCATGAGTTACACAAAATTTATTCTAAAAGTAAGCAGAATCCAGGCAATAATATGGGACCCATAACACCATGCTGCCCAGACTTTTACCTCTGATGGGCAAACACATTATTTGGAATAAATCCAGGGACCACAGTCAACATTTCAACGGTTTCCCAAGGCTCAAGCAAAGATAGACAACCTCCTGTTCCTGTTTTCCCAAAGGCTCACACAGCCCATAAGAGGAGGAGTCAGAACTCTTTAAGAACCATAAAAATGTAGGTCTGGAGGGGACATTGATGTTATCAAGTCTACTCCGTGTGCTGTGGCAGAACAAAGTTAACCTAGCTCTTCCCTGATAGGTGTTTGTCCAACCAATGATGAGGGTTCCACTGCCTCTCTTGGAAACCTATTCCAGAGCTTAATTATCTTTAGAGTTAAAGATTTTTCCTAATACCCAACCTAAATCTCCTTTGCTGCAGATTAAGCTCATTACTACTTGTCGCACCCTCAGTACATATTAGAACAATTGGTCACCATCCTCCTTAGAACAGCCTTTTATATAGTCAAAGACTTATC
The DNA here is from genome assembly GCA_007922175.1 of Pelusios castaneus. Lineage (NCBI taxonomy): Eukaryota > Metazoa > Chordata > Testudines > Pelomedusidae > Pelusios > Pelusios castaneus. The sequence goes on from ML685797.1 coordinate 16,397,458, forward strand.
AGGTGTCCACTCAGTCGTCTTTTCTCAAAATTAAACAGGTCTACTTTTTCTAACCTTTCCTCATAATAAAAGGTTTAGAAAACCTGACCTGTTTTTGTTGCTGTCCTCTGGATTCATTCCAGTTTGGGCCACATCTTTCCTAAAGTGTGGCAGTTAACACTCCAGCTGAGGCCTGAGTAGAGCAATAGTTATTTCCCATGTCTTATACACACCTCTCTTGTTAGTACACCCGGAATGATAGTAGCCTTTTTCACAGAAGCAGCATGTGGTTGAGTCATTCAGTTTGTGCTCCACTATAACCCCCAGATTCTTTCAGCAGTATTAGTATCTAGCCAGTTGTTCCCCTTTTGGTATTTGTGCACTTGGTTCCCAAATGCTGCACTTTCCACTTCTCTATATTGAATTTAATCTTGTTCAGTTCAGACCAATTCTCCAATTTGTTGAGGTCATTTTGAATTCTAATTCGGTCTTCCAATGTGCTTGCACCCTTTCCCAACTTGGTGTTATCTGCAAATTTTATAAGCATACTTTCCACTCCATGAGCTAAATAATTAGTGAAAATACTGAATAGTACCCCACCCAAACACTGGAATGACATGGCATTAATAACTACTTTTTGAGTATGGTCTTTCAACCACTTGTGCACTTTTTCCCTTCTCACTACATTTTTCCCTTTGATTTTCTTCCCATGGGACCTTATCTACAATTTTCTGGCTTTGTTAGTCTGGTTTTTTTAAGTCCATTTTCCTTGTTCTGCTATTTTCACTCCTTCCTTTGCTTGGAATCATTAACCCATCATTTCATGATTGGTTTACCCAAATTATCACTAATCTTGCAGAGTACCAATGGAAAGCTGCTAGGCCCAGGTTCTGTCAGGTATTCAACCTGCATTGATTTCACTGAGCTATAGTGACTCACACCATCTTTCTGTGGTATCAGTCCCACTTCAAACAGTTCCATTTACAATTATGGAGTTCATCTCAGAGAACCAGAATTTAGTCCTTAATGGCCACAAGTGATCTTCAGATCACTGCCTGGAAACCACTGAATTACAGGCATTGGTTTAGTAAGTTGGGTTTTTTTGTTTGGTTGGTTGCTTTTTTTCCATTTCATACACATTCAGCAGAGTATGAAACAGATATTAAAACACACAATGATACTGAAGCTAACCTGGCCATCGCCAAAGAGCATGAGATGCCATTGCCAGCAAACTCCCGTAAACTGAACCATTCCTTTCTAGGAGTAAAACATGCTACATGGCCTCTCAGAAGAAAAACACAATGAAATATCTTTTGCAATTTGTAGACCAGATATTTTTAAAGCTTAATGTTATCTATGAAAGGTTCAACTTGACTGTACAAGCTATTCGTTTTTTCCCAGAAGAACATGCAGTCAATTCGTTCACTTTCTTTTTCATTCAGATAGAATCAGTGCAAAACAGCAGCTAAGTAGAAATCAGTCCTTTATATCATAGCTCCCAATGCTGACATGCACTTTAAATTTTCATTGCACTTGGAGTTCCTTCATGATTTTGAGCATCTCTCCGCCCTCCTCTCCTCCCACTAACTCCCCAGTGTACATTTGTGTTGACCAATTTAACACTGAATTCATGAATAAGAAAGTAGGAGAGGGGATTTAAAAAAGGAATCATAATGTATACCTTCACAGCATGGGATCCACCAGAGAAGCACCTCCTGGTGGTATTATAGAATATTGCTCAAGCAATCCACCATCTGGTGGTCTATGCTCAGTCTCTCATCATAACTTCTCTCTCTCTGTTCAGGACCTCAGCCCCCAGCCAAGTCCTCTATATTCCCCCCCTTCTGGGGGTCAATCAAGTCCAGCCCGGCCCACTTTGCCTCAGTGGTTGCCATCTGTTCATGTATCTACTCTCTTGTGGTCTGATGCAGGACCTCAGCCCCCTTCTGGGATATAGTCCAGTTCCAGAAGGCCCACTTGTATCAGTAGCCACCACACTTAACCACTCACCTGTGGTACCTGGAGGGAGGCATGTGGGAACCGAGACCACCCACTTTTCTGGTCCCTGTCCCAGAGACCCTAAGCATTTGGTTGAGCACCACCTCAATTCCCTCACTCCTCTTCAGCCTGCACCCTCACCAGGTCTCCTGGGCCATACACACCTCCCTCAGGTCCCTGCAGCCATTGTATCAAGGCTGAGGCTTGGCAGTGCCTCTGGGAGCTATCCAGGGTCCTGTCTACCATAGCCCCACTCAGCACAACTTCTCCTCCCAGGCTTGAGGTGAACTGCAGCCCTGCCTTTGTCCTGGCCCCTCAGCCCTGACTGGCTCTGTAGCCTTCTGCTCCCATTGGCCTTCCCCTCTGGAGGGTTTTTAACCCCTACCTGTCCAGAGTGGGAAAACTACCCCGCTACACACAGCAATTAAAATCACATGGTATGACATACAAATAATCATTGTGCAACCTGCACTCAACCTTATCCAGGTACAAATTGCGCTACGTATGAATATGTCCAGATTTCAGTGCAATTTAGCACAAGACAAAGCAGTATTTGGACCACTGTAGTCAGACCAAAAAAAAACCAAGTAGTACTTGTTACCCTCTGCAAGTGCATCTCCTGCCATCTGACCAGTACAAAGCCACCCAGACTCCATGGGTATGTACTTGAGCTACCTAATCCACTTGCAGCTGTCCATGTTACCATGGCTACATTACCATTTTTAGTGCACTAGCTGATGACAGCTTGAGCTGGGACTCACATGCCAGGTTTAGACACATGCTGGACCAGCATGGGATCAAGATTCCAAAGTTTTGGTAAGAGGTATGGATTTAAAAATTTTTAAAAAGCAAGATTTAGCTAAAATAACCTACTCCTAAACTGTTCATAATCCACAGCAGCATTCTGTTTAGGTTGCACATATTTCCACTGGATACCTGGCTCGACTTTTTTTTAGTTAAAGGCAGCCCACTGGCAACTCCAACTGAAGCACTGCTGCCAAGAAGAAGTGGTAGCCATGCATATGGTCTCTCTTGACTCTCTGGGATTAGAGATCCCATCCCACAGGCCTGCTGGATCTCCAGAGTTGAAGGGCCATGTCCCTTGTATTACCACAATGTCTCAAATATTGAAGAGCTGCTGCTTTGCAGGAAACTCCACAACTGGGGCCATGTACACACGATCACTTTATCACACGATAAGGCTCCTTACCGTGCAATAAAGCTGGCAGCGTACACACAAGCATTTACCCTGTTGCACAGCAACACCCTCTTGCCCCACAACAGTTAAACCACTCAAATCGAGAGTGGTTAGGCTTACCACGGAACAGCTGTTCCGCGGTAGTGCTCGTGTGCACAGATTTTCCGCATTAGACAGCCTCCAGAAATGTCCCAGAGTGCCAATCCAGGACACTCTGGGACATTGGAGCTGTCAAATATGTCAATTTCACTGCTCTGGCTGAGCAGTGAAATTGACTATTATTGGAGCTTCCACGTTCGACGGCTCCGGGGATTGGCCCCCTGGACTGACCTGGGGGCTGGCCCAAACCGGTTGCCCTCACCGGTTTGGGCCAGCCCCCTAGTCCAGCTGAAGTGGTTCGGGTGGCGGCCGGGGCTGCGGTGCTTAAGCGTGCAGCCCCTGCCACCATCCAAAGCCCCGGGGCTGAGCTAGGGGGCTGGCCCGAACCAGCGACAGCAGCCGGTTTGGGCGAGCCCCCTACCTCAGTCCCTGGGCTTTGAGTGACAGATCCTGCCGCCACCCGAAGCCCTACAGCTGGATTAGGTTCGGCCAGCCCCAGTCCAGCTGCAGGGCTTCAGGTGGCAGCGGGAGCCACAGCACGCAGCCCCCGCCGCCACCCGAAGCCCAACGGCTGAGATAGGGGGCTGGCCCAAACCGGCTGT
>ML685797.1:16401433-16533842 GCA_007922175.1 Pelusios castaneus
ATCGCAAAGGAGCATTCACACGGGTGAATGCTCCTTTGCGATACAAGAAGCACATGTGTACACACGAAAGCGCTATATTTATAGCGCTTTCCTTTGTCGGTTGCACATTAGTGTGCTGTTCTGGCCGCCACTCTCGGGCCCTTGACTAACTATATGGCTGCCAGCAGCCCTAATCAGTAGCCACAGGGCTAGGTGTAGGAGGGCTCTGCCCAGACATGTAGACCTGCAGTAAGGTAAGGGCATGAGTCATCAAGGTCTGCTGACCTGAGCTCCCTGCCTTACCTGTAATCACCACCCTATGCAGCAAAAAGTAGCCAATTGCTGCTACAGGCAGGCAGCAAAACTGTTTAAAAACGGGCATTTTGGGCTGGCCAGGCAGGATGGTTCCTGACATCCCTGCCTGGCCTGATCACCCAGATGCTGACCTCCTCCGCTCACGAGTCCTCCCGAGCGTACCACGTGTAATTGCCGGCCCGAGAAACGAGTCTCTCTCTGCCCCTTTGCTATGCTGCTGCTGCTGCTGGTGGAACTGGTATGAGTCTGCCCTGTAAACTTTCTCTAAAAGAAAAAAAACTTTACCTCCTTTTTGGCTGCTGTTTCGCCACTGCCTCCTCTGAGCCAAGTAAGCCCATGCTCCTTAAGAGTAGGCTTGCCTTCTGCCTTCTGGCTGCTTAAACTGCCGCTCTTCTCTATAAGTTTAAGAAATTGTCCGCTTTAATTTGCAAGTTTGAGATTGTCTGTTTTAGTTTTGTGCTGTAGTTTAAGATTGTTTAAAGATTGTTAAGATTAAGATTAAGATTGTAGTTTTAAGATTGCATGCTCACTTGTAGAGTTAAAGTTGTGCTGTGTCCAACTGTATTAAGTGTGCCCCGACTCATCTTTTGCTTCCCCTCTGCTCCCTGGACTCCCCACGCGTGCCCTGACTCCCTGCTTCCCCGCTTGCCTCCATTTCTTCTGTGTTGCTACCACGTGCTCAAGCCCCGCTGCTCCTGCTCTCCCACTTGCTTCTATTCTTTTCTGTCACTGCCATACACTGAGTTTTGTATTTTACCCCTTTCACTTATACTGTGTTAAGATATCTTTCTAAGCCACTGTGAGTGGGTTTGCTGCATTTTGCATAGTGCCTTTTGTTTCTGTATAGTGCTAAGATATCTTTCTAAGTCACTGTGAGTAAGTTTTTTGTGTTTTACATTGCACCCTTCCCCTTTGTACTGTGTTAAGACATCCTCTTTAGGTTACTGTGACAGAGTTTGCTGAGTTATCTTGTACCCTCCCCCTATGCAAAGTGCCTGAAATAAACTGTTCAGTCACTGTGATTTAGTTTACCACTATAAATTAAGTTAAGCTAGTTTAAAGACCCCTACTGATTCTCCCCCCTTATAAATAAAATCAAGTCTGTTTAAAACCCCATTGTGAAAAGCTGTGACACACAATATACAGACATATATATTTCATTACTAATTTTTGTATTGATTTGCATATTTTAATGAAGATTAATTTGTACCCCACTGGTGTGGTAATTGCCCCCCAAGATCCTCAAAGTATTGAACCTGCTGGCAGGGTCATCCTTGTCCCACAATAGCTTATTGTGGGACAAGTTTGTCGTGTGTACATCGCCTGGGACACTGAAGTTTTCCATACTCTTTTTTCTACCTTGTGAATTTCTCTGTAGGAGGAGAGATCTAATCCTGCCTAGTTACATTGTACTTTCAGCTTAATTACCCTGTCTTGTCACTACTTCACACATAATTAAGTAATCAGCCATTACCCTGTAAGTAAACAATACCTACACGATATCTGTGCAATGTGAAATAAAGTATTGCCTTATGTGCACTCTATCAGCTAGAGTGAAATTGCTAAGTGGATGCTCAACCTGAATCTATGACAGGCTGTCAGATATTATTGGTTAGGATGAATGTTTCCTGTTCAACACAATGAGCCATTTCAATAAAATATTTGCACTACACTATAAACATTGAGCAAGATTCTGGGCCTGATTCTCCACTGCCTTTCAATTTGTGTCATCAATTACTCCTGTGCCAAGTAGATGGGGAAAATTACACAATCAGAGTGGCAGCATTTTACACCCACTTGTCACAAGTGTGAATGACTACACATGATGCAAGGCAACTAAGAATTTTACCCTCTATCGCTGTGATGAGCTTTGATTTGAGTTGAGTTCAAGTTCATGATGAAGGAAAACAAATTCAGGTTACACAGAAAGGTTCTGAATTTCTGATTATCCAGAATAAAAGCACTTATCTAAAAATCATATTTATTTATCTTGGCTCATCCTGTGACTTCAATAACAGGGTATTATCACAAACAGGAAAATAATTCTTTTTTCTAAAATCCATTGTCAAAAGACTGACCATATAGATATGGAAGTCTCATTCAACAATGAATATTAGGCAATCGTACTGTGGGTTAGTGAATCTACAGCACTGAAAAAATTACATTTCAATGTAATGACAAGGTTGACAGCTTATATGTTGTTTAGTCTATATCGAAGCTTTACAATTAATTTCTCAAAAACAAGTTAAACAGAGGTTTCTAGAGCTTGTGGTATAACTTGTACACTTATTCTTTCACCAAGTAATCATTCCCTGATACAATTTTTTAAAAATTCAAGTATTGCAATCTTACGTGTTATATCAATATAAAGAATTATATAGACCTGTTCTCTAGTCTATATTTCTTTTTGTTTAACATTACTATGTGGTAAAAGGATGTTTCCTTCAATGAAAATCCAAAAGGATACATTTAGAGAGCCCTGTTGTCCAACTTTTGTTGCTCCTGTTTATAGCAAATGAAGCTCACTATGTCCATGTAGCGGTGTGGTGGCACTGCTACAGCTTCCAAAGGATTAAAAGGGGGCCTGGCTGCAGCAGCCAATCAGAAGTGAGCGCTGCTGAGCCAATCAGAGAGCAGGCTGCAGATATATAAGGGGAGCTAGCTGGTCAGTCTGCCTGGGGAGCTGGAAGGGAAAAGGTCTCTCCCTAGCTGGCATGGAGAGCTCTGAGTGCAGCACAAAAGCAGGAGCCAGGTGGAGCCACTGCTCCTGAAGGGAACAGACAGTGGCAAGCAGCTGGAACCATCAGTCTGAGGGCAGGGAGCCAGGAGCAGATAGCAGCTGGACTCCAGGCTGGTGAGGAGTGGCAAGCGACTGGGGGCTCCGGGGAAAGTGGCTCAGGGAATTAATGCCTTACACATGGTGGAGAGACTGGAGGGAGGTGGAAGGCCTAACTGGAAGCACATAGGGCCCCTGGGCCGGGGCCTGGAGAAGTGGCCGGGCCCTGGTCCCTCCCTGCTCCCCCAGCATGCCAAGAGTAGCATGGGTGCCAGAAGTGTCACAGGCTCACTGGCCCATTGACTATTTTAACCTAGTGGGCTGGAACATGGCAAGCTGAACTAGACCGCACAGAGGCAGTGAAAGGACTAGGCCTGGTCACTGCCACAAAATTGGCTAGGGGAACCTAGTTGTACCCCGGAAGGGGTGGACTTAAGGGACTCAGCTGAAGGGCTGAGATCCCAGACGTGGACCAGAGAACTGAGTCCAATGTGTGAAGCCAGCAGAGCACTGACTACATGTAGGGAGACCACTTCAGCATTCCCCAGAGTCATCACAGGAGGTGCCCTGGTGGGTCACGTGCTAGGAACTGCTACTGTCCACTTGCTAATTCCTTTGGTGGTGGTTAATTTAATTTATATTTATGCTTGAATTTACTGTAATTAAAAGTTATTTATGGTCTTGTAGATGGGTTGATTCCAGAATATTAGAGAGACAAGGTAGGTGAGACAATATCTTTGAATGGACCAACTTCTGTTGGTGGAAGAGAGAATTTTTCATGGCTCTGGGCATATGGCTGTATGCTCTTATAGGATCGCAATACAGTCATACTTCACGTTGTTTCCTGGGACTCTGACTACTTATAATGTATTGTTTGTTGCTGGATTGTGCCTTAAGCACTGGCCCTTATTAGTCACTAACAGTACTCGTTAGCACCTCAAACCCTAGAAGTAGCCTGGCAAGAGGCATGCTCTCCTTTCAAGAATATGACCTGACTATATTACATCAATCATGGTCAATATCCTCATTGTACTGATGTCTATCACATAACTCGAACTAATCCAGCACTGCTGCCCCATCTTCATCTTACAAGTGGCCACCTGAGTCATCTCACATGAGGCTATTTCCTTGTGATGTCACTACAGATCAAAATTGCAGGTGTTGAATAAGGAAATTCTGATGTGGTCCGAGCTGCCATTAAAACCTCTTACATCACCCCTTTTCTTGGTCCCAGAATAGAAGTCCTGGGGAAGAAAAAGGATGTTGATGCTATATGCCAATGATCCCAAGCTTCTGTGATGACTTTTGGGGTCCACAGGGAGCCAATCATAAGCAGAGCTGCCCTGAGGCTTCTATTTTAAACCATGATCAGAACATCTCAGCCGTGCAACCCAAGATCGAGTATAGCTTAAATTCACCTTTACTTCCCATCTCCAAGCTATACCATGCAGAAACGATGTATATTCTGGATAATCAAGTCTGTTCTGACTACTACCACCGATTCAACAAATACACCACCTTGTGTGATGTAATTAGCCCACTTCACCAAACCTGCTAGCTCACTGCAGCGGTCCCAACACCATAACGTCACACAGACATGAGGATAAAGAAGTCAGAATTCATTGAGAGTTTGTGGACCAGAACCAAGACACTGGCCCACAAGGGACAGCAAACTGGAAATGGAGTCCATCCACAGAATCAAACAAGTGATTAAAAATTCATGGAGACAGTGATAGAACCAATGCCATCTATCACAGGCTATCATCAAGGCCAAGACATCAGCCACAACACTACATGTGGGCTACATGCTGAAAGATACCAAGTTAAGTGATGCCTTTTAACTATTTTATTTTTCCACTCGAGGTATTTAAATGGGAATAAATATAAGAAGTTGAAACCTCTTAGGCCAGTTTTACTTGGATGGCAAAAGGAATTTTGCTGAAATTAGAAATCAGCTAAAATTTATGGTTTTGATCTCTGAGACTGCAGTAAAGTCTGAATCCTGTTTAACTGATAATGTCTGACATGATGGGCACAGTTCAAGATTGGAGCCTATAGAGATGGCCTCCACTGATGCAAGTTTGTAAGTAGGCAAGTCATATTTGACACTTGTGGCCAAATCAGTTTATAAAGCCCTCTGGTCCAGGTTTTTTCCTACAGTTCTTTACAGCCTGTAGCACATTCTGCTTTAACACGAACGACTAAAAGCAATTATGGAAAAATGCATAATGCAATCTAATTGAAAAGTTACTTGATTAGCTTGAGTGCCCCGGCATGCTTATGAATGCTGGGAATTGTTTCAACTGATTCCTCATAGCATTAATTGACTTATTTCTTTCAATTTTAATAAAGTGTGCAGAAGACTTTTCTGGGGTATATTTGTAAAAAAGATCACGTTTATGCTTCTTTACCTTCATTTCAGTCTCACCAGAGTAATTTTTTGATTGGTCGGCTCCAAGGTGTGGTGAGTGGTGTGGAGAGTAAGAAAAAGCCAAAACTGAGATGGTAACTTAGCTTCATCATTTAAATGCTAATAGAACTTCTGCTTATCTGTTTGTAACTCAGAATTTACCTCCAGTGCACCTTGCCCAGACATGCATTGTGATATAAAAAACAATCCATAATAGGATTAAATAATCATGTTTAGTTTCCACTGACTGTTTAATTAATGCCAATTTAATGCTAATCTTCTCCCATATGTTTAAGTTAAAAAATGGTGTTCATTAGAGATTCTGTATTTCTCGCTAAAGAGAGACACAAAGGCCCTGTATTACAGCCACTTAAAAATATAAGCTTAAATCAAACTCATCAAGATCAGGGCTACAAAGATATAGCAAAGAAAGGATTCATGGATATAGTAAAGAAAGGATTCATGGGTATTTTCTTGTGAATGAAACCTACCAACACACTTCACTAGTATTCTCAGCCACTTCTATTTGCTTATTCACAGAGATTCAGGTAAGGGAAGTTTTCCTCCAACAACACTCAAGGAAAGCAGAATCTACAAAGTGAATCCTACAGTGAGTAAATATTCAATGAAATATTTGCACTGGAAGCTTTTTGAGCTTAACTTTAAGCACATGAACAGTTCCATTGAAGTTAGTGGGATCATTCACATACTGAACATTGAGCATATGATTAAGTGCTGTGCTGGATCAGGTCCAGTCACCTCAGAATTCTGAAAGATTGAGCCCTTTGTTAGCCAATCAGGAAATAAACAATACCATGTGAATTTAGCAAACAGTCACATCAACCAGGTTGAACACTCCATAGAATGAAAACTGCTCAACTCTAAAGAGCTGCAAAAATGCACATAATGAACACATTTAGAACAAATATAAATTATCATAAATTAGTTACCAAATTATTCACTGAATTGTTCACCCACCCTTAATGAAGAGCTAATCCATTTTACCTCCAAAGACTAGGTTAGTGGAACAAAGAAAATTAACCTACAAGATGTTACAATCATTAGTTCTCCTTATTAGCACATATAACAATTCAATTTACTACTGTTTTCTGTTTATATTAATGAATTTGCTCTGGTCTAGTCTAAAACATGAAAATGCTCCGCATAGAATAGCTCTGTATAGCCTAAAGCAGAAAGGGTTTTTCTCTTGCAGCTAATGTGAATAGTAATATGCTGTCTTACTAAGGCTGAATTTACTACAATACATGCTTTTTTTTTATCCTTTTTGTCCTATCAATTATTCATTTAGATAATTTTACATGGCTTAAATTCTCTGAGTATTATGAAGAACAGGTATTCTCTCAAGATTCTTTTAACGAAAGAATTTCAGACCTATTCTCCAATTTGTCAAGATCTTTTTGAATTCTAATCCTATCCTCCAAAAAGCTTGCAATCTCCCTCTCCACTTGTATCTTCTTCAAGCTTCCTAAGCGTATCATCCATTCCATTATCCAAGTCATCAGTGGAAAATACTGACCAAGTACTGGACCCAGGAGAAGCAGCTGCAGGAGCCTGCTAAATACATCCACTCAGTTTGACACTGAACCATTGACAACTACTTTTTGACTGTGGTCTTTCATCTAGTTGTGTACTCATCTAATAGTAACTTCATCTAGGCCACACTTCCCTTCTTCACTTGTTAGAATGGTGTTTAGAACTATATTAAAAACCCTATTAAAAATTAAACTATTTCAAATCTACCACTTCCTCATTTTTCAGTAGGCCAGTAATTGTCAAAGAAGGAAATCAGAGTGGTCTGGCATGCTTTGTTCTTCACATATTCATGTTGGATATTACTTTTCACCCTATGATCACCTAGAAGATGTTTAATATTTGTTTAATAATTTACTCCACTATCTTTCAAGGCTTTGAAGTAATGCTATATTTCCCTAGATCATTTTTGTTCCCCTTTTTAAAGATAGGTACTATGTTTGCCTTTCTCTAGTCTTTGGGACCTCATCTGTCCTCCAGGAATTCTCAAAAATAATTGTTAATGGCTTGAGATTGCTTTAGGATGAATTTCATTGGGCCCTGCCAACTTGAATACATCTAATTTATATACTGGGAAACAGGTGAAACTATATATTTATTTTTGTTTGTGCAAGTTGGATTGTGGAGTGGGGAAATCTGTTATGTTAAACACAGTAAAGCTTTTACAGAGATGTACATAATTCAATCACAAACACTTCCCAAACCAGGGAGAAATTAAAACAGACATCAGCAGAATGTAATGAGCACAATATATATCATCTCTTTAAAATAAAGAGAAATATCTCTTTAAAATGAACAGATACACTCTACTATTCAGAAATGCATATGCAACACCTGATGTGCCTTGCCCTACAGTGACACATACTTTGAATCTAAAGAAGGGATCCTCCTTTAAGGACAAGCAACTACCCAGATAACTGCTTTGCCTTCAAGATAAGGTTATCTATCAATCAGTTATGGATATGCTTTTGCAGCTAATATTGGATGCAGAGTGTGCTATTCTCAAATACAGAAAATCTGTAAAATCCAATTCTTCCTTACTTTTTCCCCACTCTCTGTGTTTGCTCATGGTCACTTATGGGATTGAGGCAGACATTAAAACAAACAGCTGCACATATTAAACTCTTCTTGTGATTTTTTTTCCATCTTCTAGTCTAATCCTGCTGAGAACCTTCTGCACTGTACTTATTGAGGGTTGTCAACACCATTTAGGATCAAACCTTTAGCTCTTTTAGGGCACAAACCATGTGAGCGTACTTTATTTAACGCATGAGCTTTCATGGAAGAAATCACGCTTCATGAAACCTCATGCATTAAATAAATGTGTTAGTCTTTAAAAGTGCCACTGGACTCCTTGCTTGTTCTGCCAAACTAGACTAACATGGCTACCCCCCTGGAACCTGCATGAGTGTATGTAACCTTTGGGTGGGCTAAAATTCATTTAATTGTCCTTTTCCAGTGCCTCACAGAAATCAATCCCAATCCCTATGGAGAAAGCAGCTGGAGACCCAGGATCCAGTCTGTATGGGACTCACTGCGAAGCTTGCTCAGAGCTACACTCCCACATTAAAATACTACTACAATAAACATAACAATGAACTTTATTAACTACTAACTGAATGAACCTTATCCTAAGAAAACAAAATACAATTAACCAAGAACAATCCCTATAGGAAACCCCCTGCATGAAAGATGCCCAAGAGTCCCAAAGTCCCGGTGGAGTTCACCCAACTATCAGCTACAGTCTCTGTTCCAGTGTAGAAGCTTGAGTGGCAAGAAATAGCTGTCCTCTTCTTTCTTTGCTGGAATCCTCTGTAGCATTCCATGCAGGCTTTTCCTTCTTCTTTGCAACCAGCCCTCAGTCCCATATGCATTTCTGCAAGGTCTGTTGCAAATGACTCCATTACAGGGAGAAAACATCTTGTTCACTCCTGGCTCAGCTTCTCTCCAGAAAACTGAGCACATGGTCTCCTTTCAAGGCAGCTCTAGCCTGCTGTCTGCACAGGCTGCTGCTCCCATGTCATCTGACTGACATCACATCACACCAACAGGACACCCTGTGGAGCATGCTCAAAATGCTACCACTCCCTGCTTCTGGAAGTTTCTAGTTGTGGGTAGCTAATCTGCCCAGCAACAGTAACCCACCCTCAGCAGGTCTCTCAGAGATAGCCTTTTCAGGCATATGGGTTACATGTACACACTTACATTACCCCCACAAATTACACATACCTACTGTTACAGGACTCTGGCTACAACTTCTAGCTTAGGTTTTAAGGTTCATTGGGTTTAGCAGGCACAAAATTGAGAGACAAGGTAAAAGGTGAAAACAAAACAATTTTATTAAGAGGACAGACAGAAAAGGGAAAAAAGCAATAAAAGGAATAGGAAAGTACCAATGCATGCGTCTCTCTCGTGGATGGGAACCCCAGTTAAACGACTGTGGATGCTGAGTGGTGGGGAGCAATGACTCATGGAGGTGAACACTCTAGTTGCCCTGATGATGAGGTTCCAATTGGGGGGGAGGGGTGTCTTAACCAAATTTTATAGCTTCCGAGCTTGCTAAGTGGGTAAAAGGCATGGTGTTTTTCACACTTATTTACAACTTTTTTTTTTTTTGCCTCGACTTATTTTATTATTTTACAAAGACTGCAAGTTGTGTTTGTTACTCTACAAAAACACAGTATAACCTTAATTAAAAGTAATAGTGCTAGCTAGGCTCAAAATTAACTTTTAGTCAGCTACACGACCTACTAGCCATTTTTTTTTGCATTAGAAACTCTTCCATTTGGGCCCTACACCTACACTTCCCCCTCTCTCTGAAGTACCAGACACATTTATATCACTAAATAAAAGGAGTATTTCTGACAAAGAAAGCAGCAGTTCCATTCAGACTTTAAGCTGATGATATTTAATCTTAAGAAAAACTTAGTTTGTTAAAATGACAATATTGTTGTTGTTTTTATATGATGAAATATGGCTTATGTAAAAATAAAGGAATAGACAAATTTATCTTCATTGATAGCTTTTATATTAAACAGCCTATAAAAATGTACAGAATGGTTTTTAAAGGAAAATACAAGAAATTTAACTACAGTATTTGAAAAAAGTGTAAGTGCACTCTGCTAGTAGCATTCATTCATAATGCATCTCAATGTTTTGTTTGGTTTTTTATCATGTAGTTCTATTAAAAACAACCTAAAGCAATTTGGAGTGAGCAGTAATGTGGGTAGCTTACTTTGGAAGCATTGATAGTGCTAGAGATTGCTGGTTGCTTTTCATGCCACTGCTGTATCACAGAATAGGACAGAAGAATAAGTGATGTGGGTCAGCTCATCACTGAACAAGTGCATTGTTTGCTGGTCTTGGGGTCTGTTATTCCATGAAATCCATGATAGGACCTCACTGTTATATTTTCTCTCCTCACTGTTCAAACTACAGATTCTCTTGGTTAGAGACTGGAAAGAACTGTCTGCTGCAGGTTACTAGATGGGAACATGAAGAACTAAATTCTCACACATCTACTGAAGTCTAGATGATTGCACAAGTTGCATTTCCTGGAGAGAGGATATTACAATAAACTCAGCTAGCAATTCTTACCCATTAATTGGTTTTCTGAATTTCAAGACAGCAAGTTGTAAGTGATGGTTTCTTCTTCTGTTATCAGAACTGAAAAGCTGAAGAGCCAGTCACAGCAATGAAATTTTAAATTTCAGTCACTAACACTTTTTTCAGTCTCTAGGTTGTTCATCATGCACCTTAAGTGACATCAGCTGAGGTTTCATGTGTATTAGTTTTCTAAAAGTTTTCAGTCATATTTCCCTGTAAAAATAGCTTCAGTTCTCCACAAAACTGAAGATAGTAACTCCTGTGATGCAACTTTAGGGATCCCTCCCACTCCAAGTAAGTCATTTACTTGCTCCACCTGCCTCACTGACTTTGAGAAGCAAAAACCAGAGTGAAGTGTGTGTATATCGTTTTGCTCCTCTGATGAGCAGTAAGTACTTTCCTTGCAGTAGGGGGCCAATTATTCTGTATTGTAAGAGACAACCCTTAATGTCTCATGACCATTAAAGAAATTACTAAAAAACACTTGATCATGTAGAAATGTTTTAAAGCAGTAAGCTCGGAAAGGGTTGGACACCATGTGGGGTGCTCAGTTCCTAGAAATACAAATGATCATACTGCCTTGGAGCCCAACGCTGACTGCACATATCTTCACCCCCAAACTGCCTAATGACTTTCTCCCATTTGAAGAACATGATAGAAGACATTCCCCACCTACAGATATGGGCCACTACATTATTCTAGTCTCCCTGGTCAGTTTCCTCCCTTCTCCAAAATTATTTTTATAGTGATACAACAGCAACTGCTTTCAGGCACCTTGAATTAATCAAGTGGACAGTTCTCATTTTTATATCGCATCCTTTTGAACTTCTCTCGCACAGAATAATCCATTGAGATTGTCACAGTTGCAGTTGCTTTGATAGCTCCTGTGGGGTAGACAATTGAGACAACTCAACCTATGGCCTTCCGACACTCAGAGTTGTTCAGTACCTACCTGGAGGCCATCACATACTCCAGTGACAGCCCAATATCAGGAAGAGCTTACAATTGCCTCTTTTAAACTCCAGTATGCCATCTTCTACAGTCTAATGCAAAAGCATCACTGGAAAAATGTCAGCTAAGTCATGGGAACCTCTAACCTGTATTATATCAACTGCCCACTGCAAACTCCTTAACATTACTTTCCGAGGTCCACTTCCCTCAAACCTCAGGGTATCAAAGACGTACCACAAATACATGTGCCGTGTTCTGCAGTGGCAGCAGTCCCAGCTACATCCCTGAAGCACACTTCCTCTTTGAGTACAAAAAGTTGGCCAAAATGCAAAGTAGATAAGCCCTTGCTCAATGAACTCTACACTGAAGGCTAACCAACAACGCTGCCTTAAAATGATCCAGTTGCAGTTCCCCAATCCGACCCCTCCTCCACTAATCTCTGTTAAGCCAGACCTGGCCACTCCATCTGCAACATTGCAGAGTAGGCTAGAGAAAACACAGTCTTCCCAACCATCTGACAAATGAGTCCTTCCTCGTTACAAAGGAAATCCATGGAAAATTGATTTACATTTATACAAAATATACATTAAAATCATCTATACACTGTCCTAGTCACAACTTAAAAACATAAATATTAATACAATTCAAAGTACACCCAGAAATTTCTCTAAAACCAAAAGCAACGTCGACCACAAAATACAACCCTGCTAGTCATTTGTTTTCACACACTTAATCACCAACACAACTCCTACAAAATTACAGCTTCTTCTTTTCCCATCTCACAAAGCCAAACAGGCAAACTAACTTACTGCAGTGCCAGTCCACTCTGCTAGTGGCAGATCTCATTAGCTAAAGCTTGCTAGCGTGGTGGAGTTTGAAACTACTATGTAACTCACTGCAATCATTCAATGTCTTTAAGTTTATTATATCTAGGAAACTAGCTGTGGTAAAAAAAATGCAGCTTTGTGTGAGCTTTCATCAAAAATGAGGCAATTTTGCAATATGCAGCAAGAAAGAAAGATACAAGAAAGATATTCAAATGTGAGAACAGGTAATTTTGAACAATCAATCAGTAGCATAGATTATTTCCTACAATTTATACTACAACTCTTCGGCAATTTAGAATAGAGAAAAATATGTAGCCATGGCTAGAGAGGTAGAGAGAGAGAGAGAGAGAGAGAAAGAGAGCGCATATCTGGATATACATGGCAGCACTGGCTATCCAACAGCAAAAGGCATGCACTAAAATTAATGGCAGCTATAAAAATCTCATAGCTTTGTTTCGACTGGACCTCTTCTTACTATGACCTTTGGAAGGTGAGAGCTGTATTCATCACCAGGATAACAAGTGTTATAGCACAGCACAGTAAGTAACCCATTCCCCAATATAAAATATATAATATAATTAATTAATTAATAATATAGCTACTACTGCAAAAGATGAATCAGAAATCAAGCACATAAATAAAAAATAAATATGATCAATTAAGCATTTTTCAAGACTGCAGCCAAGGTTCTCCTCTCCAGTCTGTTGTGGATCACTATTGCATAATCTGTCCTCATTCCATTTGTAACATGCTACTGATGCCAATAGAGGCTCATCATGAAGAACAAGATCAAAATATTAAAGATTCATTGTGCAGAGCACAGGTGAGTATTTTGCCTCAGGACTGCAATCTGTAAGAGATCACTGGCCTTCCAGAGCATATAGTGTAAAAAGACTATTTCCTTATAATAAGCACATGCAAAGCATAAGGCTTGAACTACTCAAGTATCCACAGTTTAGAAGTCCTCCCTCATTCTTATTCCTGCATTTTATCATTTTACACTGCACTCAACTTGAGACTGCCTGGAATAAAGATAGACAAGTATCTCCTACAGTGCATTGTCTTCTAGACCCTTCTATCTTCTGCGTAGTGATTTTGAGCTTCTACCTCCTGAACCTTTTATCATTTTTTAAATTAATCTTGTGCTCATTACAGCCTTAAAGATCGAGATTCTCATTTTCCATCAAACAGGCATTGCATGAGTGCAGCAGTGCAAGATTTCAGCAGTGGCCTGCCAAAGGGCCTCAATGCTGCCCAAGAAGAACCCTCTCTTGGGGTGAAAAGGTAGTTCAATTTAATGTATCTGTTCAGTCTTTTCCCTCTACAGTGAAGTTGTCTAAGATTCCAGTTAGTGCCTGTTGTGCTGGGATTTTTCTGATGTGGACACTTGTGCCTTAAGAACTTAACCGTCTCATTTCACATAGGCCAAACAGTTATCAGGTGATAACTCCATTCAGTCAGTATCATCCTGAGCTGGGACACACATCAGTGGCCTAGAGGTGAAAAATCTTGACATTCCTTTACTAGTTTTCTAAATCACAAAACCTCTCCCCTCCAGAACCCTCAGGATTTTTAAGAACCATACAAATTATACAGTATGGATTAGAAGAAGACATTTTCAAATATTGTGCCTCTTAATGGTCAGCATATTAAGAGTTTCTGCAAATCTGGATACACATGGCAGCACTGGCTACCCAAGAGCAAAGGGAGTACACTAAAATTAATGGCAGCCATAAAAATCTCTCAGCTTTGTTCAGGCTCGACCTCTTCTTACTATGACCTTTGGAAGGTGAGAGCTGTATTCATCATTGTACCAGGATAACAAGTATTATAGAACAGTACTGTAAGTAATCTATTCCCCAATATAAAACAAATTACTGGCTACAGAAAATGCTATATAGTTAAAGAGGACAAAAATTATCCAAAAATCCTACTACCAAAGACTGTACTTTATTCCATCTTTATAAATCTGTATACTAGCAAAGACAAGGCAAAATAAGTTTTTATTTCATGGAATTTGGTCTCATCATTTGAAACTCTGCTACAAAACAAATATTTCTCACTCCCTAAATTTTTTCTTAATAAAGCTAGCCAACAAAAAGACTATGTTCACAATTAAATCATTTAATAAAACCCTATTTTCTTGTCTTTCATGCAAAAGACATATGTATTTGAAAATGAAGCTAATTTTGCTTGAAAGAGTGTGGTCCTCCGCAAAGTGTTTCACAAAAACACAACAGTTTTCGAGTCTACAAGAAAGAGTTTTCTCATTATTGCAAATGGTGCCAGGAGAATAGGTGTTACGAATTAAGAAAAAGAAATCCTATGGGTTAGTGGAAACTTCCAAATCTTGTGATTTAGATGGAAAACAAAACTAGAAGAGCAGGGAGACAACAGAATCAAAAGACAACTTCAGATAGCTAGGAAGAGGAATGACATTTCCATACTTATTGTCTCTCTATCAAATGTGATCAGTTTACAAATGAGAGTATTTAAAGCTGGTAGTCCTGAAAACTCCATGTGAAATCTGAAGGTCAAGTTATTAATTTTTGATGCTGGACAAACAAAAAGTTAAAGATTATGCAACTGAAGTTTAGTTAACTATTCTGTTGATGATGTGTGAGCCAGAATCAACTCTAGCTCACTTCTCCTGTGGCCATACTGGCTCCAAAATGACAACAGAAATAAAAAGTAATTAAAATTACTTCTTTCACTGAAGTCAAAGGATGGAACTTTGACTACACAGTGGTGTTAATCTAGGGTACTGTGCCTCTAGTGTTACTATGGATTTAGACCACTATAAATGATAGCACCTTTTGGCTTAGTAGGCATTCAGAGGCTAAACAGTTCTATTTTCTGCCAAGGATTTTAATGCAGCATGGAAGTGTGTCAGACGCATTAGGGAACAATGAGGTTAACAGGCTAATATATAAATAACACCTTTAGAACGTTTAGAACATAATCAGTTAGGCCTGTGACAGGAGACTACATTTAAAATGAAAAGACATAGAAAAGCCCAAGAGGAAATAAGTGGATTTCAGCAACATCAGTGTGTGATAATGAATACTAGCCTTATATTACCACATTTCCTATAAACCATGAATGGGGAAACATTTCTAATGCACAGTGACATTTCCTTGGTCAGGTTAGAATGTGATAATTTCTTAAAAGCAAGAATATAGGCACATGGGCAAAAAAGGAAATGGAGAAAGTTCTTGGAAGGTAAGATGTGTGGTCCTTATGGGTATCCATTGTGATGATGTGCATGCAGGATGAGAAATTCTTAAATAGCAGCATCTGTTCATCCATGCTAGAACCCTAGCCTTTTTGTGCTTCCTTCTGAGGGCATGAAGGGTGACACAGAATGACCACTCCCCAGTTTCAACACTTGGCCTTGTGAAAAATTGTGTAGGATGTGTCTGTCATAAGGGATCTGAAGTCCCCCACAATGTTCAGGTCCCAGGAAGGCACAGGTTTCAGACTGAAGGGAATGTCCTCAGGGTGCTCTTCAGAAATTTTGTAGTAGTGGGATGATTAAAAACCAGATCAGCCTTCCACCAGTTGTGGGAGGGGTGTGAAAAGCACAAGTAGCTGCCAAATATACCAGAAGGATCTGATTGAAAGCTGGATTTCTTGAGTGAGACAAGATACTCCAGTATGAGAGGAATACCAAGTCATACTGCTAACACCAAAAGACACAATTGTTTCTGTTCAGTGAAGTAGCATTTCCATAATGTGGGTGTCCCAGTATTCTGGAGGATGTATTGAACTCCCTCAGGAATGTTCTGTCTATGCTCTTTGTCCATACAAGAGCCATGCTTACCTAATGCTGGATTGGAGTGGTTCACCCTGTCCTTATTCTGAGACAGCAGGTCTTGGAATGGTTGCAGGGCAATGCGTGGGCAAGAGGCTAACTGCAGTATGGTAGCGAATCAGAGTTGTAGGTGCTATGAGGATTACTGTTGCACTATCAAGTCTGATCTTCCTGAATATGTGAGGATTCAGAGGGATGGAAAGGAATGCATATGTCAGTGATTCTGACCACTGTACCAAGAAGGTGCCCTCTCAGGAGCAGAGGCCTTGAACAGGCTATGAACAGTAAGCCTGGCTCTTTTTGTTGTGCTTGGTTGCAAAGAATTACGAACACAGGATACCCCGTTGCTGGAAGATGTGCTGACAGGTGGAGTTCATACTTGCCCATGATCTGTGTGGAAATGTCTATTGAGGCTACCTGCCAGTGAATTCATTAACACAGTGATGTGTATAACTACCAGAGTAATCAAAGGCCTGACACACCAGTTCCAGAAATGGACCAGGTCTCTTTAAGATGAGGTGGATCTTGTGCTTCTGTACTTCATTATAGTAAATGATGGTCATATTGTCTAACATGACCTGGACACTTGGGGTCTGAACAATGGGCAAAAATGTCTTGTATGCTTTGAGAATGGCTTGAAGCTCACATAATTTGCTAAGCTGATAGTTTCACACTCAAAGTTATGCCCTAATAGCAGAAGGTAGCATCCCCATAGATATTATGCATAATAGGTAGTTATAAATGTATATGAATTCCTAATGTAATGCTTCTCCAACTGTAAACTTTTGAATATATAATGTAGCATGCGGTCTGCTGATAGAAGGTTTTAAGTTGTAACTGCCTGTGCATGTGGTACTAGTCTTTGAAATATTACAGAAACTATCCTTTTAGTACAGTGACACGTGCATAGGTCAGTATTAATGTTAGAGACATTACACAGCTTCATATTACAAATATGCAAACACATATGCAGAGACCGATATGGCCTAACAACAAGCAGTGAAGGCAAAAATGCATAAACAAGTCCTTGCCTCTGCATGGAAGAGGACTGAA
This sequence comes from Pelusios castaneus, assembly GCA_007922175.1. Taxonomy (NCBI): domain Eukaryota; kingdom Metazoa; phylum Chordata; order Testudines; family Pelomedusidae; genus Pelusios; species Pelusios castaneus. Next base: position 16,418,716 of record ML685797.1, read on the forward strand.
AAGGATGTTGCAGCTCTTACCAATAATATTATCAACAACATGACAAACCCATTTGAACTTGAATAACAGCCAGAGATGCTTATCAACATATCTATCAGACTGCATGTAAAGTCAGATGAACGAGAGTCTCCTGAAAATAGAGATGCTGGTGAAAAACAAACAAAGATTTGTGAAAGGTGGATTTGACTCTGATGGGACATGTAGCTTCTTCAGCCCAGTCAAGAAATCTAGCATCAAAACATTTGCTGACGTGGCCAAGACAGCCAAATTTATGTCTGTCTCAAGAACAACAATAACAGCAACTGTCAGTCCAGAAGCTGTTTTCCACAAAACATGATGCAAAGATGTTTTAATAGTAAGTGTTCTTAGTCACCCAATGGGATCTGTGTTTTTGTCCCTCTTCCACATTGATGGAACAATGAGAAGAACAAGCAAAGATGAATTAAGGTATCAGCTGGAAGCTCAGGCTGAAAGAAGCTATAAGATAAGAGCCTGCAACAAAGAAACCAGTGTATATGAGATACGCCATGACAAAATCCACACATTCAGTGAATTGGCTGCCGAGTACTTGATGCAGGTCCTAAAAGGATTTGACAGTGCTAATTCTGTAGTCAAAGTCTTTGACAGATATGACAACAGTAACTCTGTGTAAAGTGCAAAAAGACAATGCCAGACAAAATCTAAGGTTGGATTGAAGAAATATGAAGTGATAGTTGAACTCCCTGTGCCTCCATGCAAAAAAGTTTCTAAACATGGAATCCAACAAGCAGTCACTTGTAAAATTCCTTGTACTTGATTGGTGCAAGTGCACCCAACACAAACACTCTTTCTTGCTGAAAGCTTTTCCAGTGATGAAGTAGCAAAGCCCATCACCAGTAAAGATGTTGAAGAAGTCCAAGACTTATACAGTACTCACAAAAGGAAGAGAACAAAAAGTTGTTTCTACATGCTGTATGTGCCAATATGGCTTTAGAAGTTCATGGCAATTAACATTGAGATAACACGCAACTTGACAGACAGCACAATGAGCAAGATAATGATAATTATGTTGACTAAAAATGTCACCAGTTGTATGCATACCAATCTCTGTACAAATTGTTTTTTTGTTTTACTCTTTAGATCATTTTGTGAGGTCATAAAATTCCAAATTTATGCAATAATACACCGTCATTAAACTAACGAACCTATGGAAATATTTCAAAATGGTCATTTTAAAATGTTCGTGTCATTGTTTATCCCTGTTTCTATGGCAGTGGCATCACTTGGCAGCTCCACATCATACTTCATCTTAAAGCAGATATAATAAGCTGCCAAATGATATATAAAGTGCATATTTGTAGACAGAGTACCTTTAGCTGACCAAATCGGTTATGTCTGCTACTCACCTATTTTTTGAGAACTGTCACTCTTCTTCTGGTGAAATTTCCTTCTCTGTCTCATGTCTCTGCTTCATGGATTCCTTGTGTTTGGGAGAGGACTCCAAGCCACCAGTATCAAACACAGACAGTGCACTGCCCAATGCATCCAAACAGATGGGAATGGAGTAGGAGAAACCCAGATCACAACAGGGCTTCTTGGAAAGCTCCATACAGTGCTTCCAGAGCCTAATATCATGAGCTTATCTAGTACATGGAGGGAATGCATGGTAGATCTTGCACTTTGAGGGGATGAATGTTTCATTAAGGCAGTACAGGCAGAGTTCATGAGGGTTGTTCACGGGAAAAACCCAGGGGCAAGTCAGACAAGGTTTTATAACCATGGGGCCAGATTTCATCAAAGCCCTAAAGAAAAGGGAGAATGAAAGGGGAAGTCCCAGCTAACTAACCAGCACTAAACCTAAACTTATTAAGAATATTGCTTACAGTATTCACAGATTCAAGCAAGTCAAACACTGAATAGAAGAAATGGACACAGGAGGTTCCATCCCAAATTGCAAGTGGTAGAAGAGTAAGTCATTGGTCAGTCATCAGTCCACATCACCTGTTATGCCCTTGGATGGAGGCACTAGAGGGCACCAATGTAAACCAACAAACACTATGATTGAATTTCCAATTCCATGTGCACAAAATACTCGCACAGCCCTATGGTGAATAGCTGTAGAGTGCATTACTGAAAAAAGAACTTTGAGATCTGTGAATTTCATATGCTTTTCTAGAATTCCACATTAACTACTTCAGAATTTTGAATTATAAGTGACTCATATGAACACCTCACATCTTCTAGTTTTAATGTCCATCCAAATTCTTTATAATCACACAAAAGAAAAATGACTGCAGTTAGCTGTTGTTTTTTAAAAAAAGAAATCCTGATTCTATACTTTTCACTGCCAAAAAATTTTCAGGCTCCTTATTGTAGGAGATAGAAGATAGGACCACATTGCAAGAACATTGTAAGGGAAATGACATGACTATTGTAAAAGAAGTTGTTATATTTCCTTTGTTACTAAGATTACGTTTTCTAATGGGACATTTATTATTTTAGTTTTATCTTACATATTGATATGTCACAAAATTTGATTAAGTACATTGGGTAAATTCTGGTAATTTGCACATTATGGTTCTGATCCTCAGATAATGTGAATCTGTGTAGTCCCATCAAGTGATTTACAGCAACCAAGGATCTGTCCCTATATTCTCACTTACATGCTCAAACAATAATCATCAAAAACGGAAAGAAATTGGGGAAGGCTTTTTTAAAATCACCTGTAAACATTAATATCAGATTTATCTTCATCAGAGCATTAGCATGTGTTTAACTTTAATCAAGGTCCAAAACACTAACATGAGCCAAGCAACCAGGAATCCCACACTATATCACTTTGTTATGCACTGCGTGCTGAGGCTACCTAATGGCGGCTGCCTCATAGGTGCTGAAAACTGAAAGTACTCCATCAGCACTAAAACATGTGCAGTTCCTTTACATGAAAGAAAAGAGACTGCAGCAAAAGATCAGTTAATTTTAGCCAGTATTTTTTTGGGTTACAGACTGAGCCAGATTTCATCTGATATAATTTGGCAAAGCTCCACAGAACATATTCTGGGCATTTCTTTTTCTATGTTGCCAGTATTATACTAACCCCACTGAATAACATTTTCACAAGAAAAGGCCTCATTCACAGACCGAAGTATCAGGATCAAAAAAGAGTTCATAAATATCATTTAATATTCACAAACTATCCCACGTCACCTCTAAGGTAGTATCTTTAACATAGTATTTTTACTTGTGTGTGGGTGGGAATATTAAAATACTCTCCATGTTCAACATTTATAAGCAACTCAGAAATCACTTTAATTTCAGTCAGTTCATATTAGTTTCTAATTCCCAGCAGTGCAGACACATTTTATATAAAGAGGAAATCTGTTTACATGATAGTGCAATTATACCACCTCACCCTTTTAATGAATGCCTTGTTCTTTAGTATGTCTCTCAAACTGATCACTACAGATTGACCTAGACCAGTAACCAATACATAATATATTGGTGTCAGTATTTTCCTCTCCAAAACACTGCCCAAATAGTCTAATAAACCTCACTAGGAACAATAGGTGCTGGAATTAGGTGTTCTGCCACACTCCCTGGCTTAAAGTGGTTTCCATCATATGGAAGATTTACAATTTGGTTCAATGGCTCTCAGTAACCCCCCTATAAAAATTGCTCCAGCACTGCTAGGAGCCAAAACGTCTAATCCTTATTCACTTTGGCTATGCCTACACTGGCAAATTAAGTTGACTTAAGGAGGCTTAAGTTGACTTAAATTAAGCCACATCCACACTAGGCTTTCATTAAGTCGATTTAAGAAATTCCTTAAGTCAACTTAATAAGAACTGCCTATTAGGTCGACTTAAGCCTGCTTAGGTTGACCTAACCCTTCTTTAGGTTGAACTAAGCCCAGAGTGGACACTTAAGTCCACTTTGTTAAGTCAACCTAAGGGCAGTTAGGTCGCCTTAAAGTGGATTTAGTCCACATCCATAAACAGCACTTTGTTAAGTCGACTTAATAAGGTCGACTTTAATTTGACTTAAAGTCGACCTCATTAAGTCAACTTAAAGTCAACCTAACTTTTTGTAGTTTAGACATAGCCTTTGAGACTGATCCAAACCCCATTGTAAAGACTCCTATTGATTCCTGCAGGCTTTGGGATCAGACCCTTTTTATTCAATCTTTCTCAGGGAAGACTCCTCATGGAAGATTGTGGAGCTCCTTCAAATAAGGTTTGAGCAAAAGTTGAGTAATAACCTCAGTTTTTGCCTTACAAATATTTTAAAAATTCCCAGTCAACAATTACTGTAAGCCTGAAAACAATCACTTAAATCTATACTCTAAAGACAAGATTCAGCTGCAGAATTAACTTGTAAGTACACTCATGCTGCAGACAAACACTGCAGTGAAATTTGCCCAGTTAACAAAAGAGCTGCATATCCTTGTCACACACTTTTTTATTACAATGCTGGAAATTAATTTCTTGCCCTAGAGACATGAATTGCCTTACAGCGAATGTTATGCATGTTTAGAAGGGAAAGCTTTAGATTACCGAAAGACTCCATCAGGTGAACGAAGCCTATTAGTGAACGTTCACATTTTATTATGAGAAATATAGCAACCGCTACCAACAGCAATTAAAATGACAGAACAGTAAATTCAGAAGGTTTATAATTTGAAGAAATATGAGATTCAGTCAAATTTAATCTAGTTTCTGAAACTGAAGTGTTTTCAGGATTCACTCTGAAAATCAATACACCAACAAAACTCTTTAATATACAGTATATTCAAAGCTCAACTTGGTTGGGGAACAAGAGAAAACAGGTCAACAATTTTTTTTTAAATAAATTAACTTAATAAATACGGGGTAGGGGGGCAGAAAGGAAAGGGAGTTCCTGTTACGTAACATCTACGATTCACAATCTAAACTATATCAATACTCAAGTTAATAGCATAAATGTATAATTTCCAGGGCAAGCATTGTAACTTCATATTTATCTACAGACACCTCATTCCTAGAAAAAGAAGAGCATGTGGTCTGTTACAGTTTCTTAAAAAAGCTATGGGATTCATTTTTACTTAGAACTAATAATACCAAGTCATATCACATCAATTTTAAACAGATTTCTACAAAAACCAATGGTGAGTTCTACTTAATCAATGTGGCTCACCAAATTAAGGTATTATATAGGTTTACTTACAATGTGCAATAAACAGGTACTGTTCTCAGCCACGGTAATTAGATTCCCACAAAATATTTACAAACTGAGTTTTGTAAAAAGCCTTATTTCATATACTTATTAATTGTTTTGGATATCTTCCACAATGCAATAAGTACTTTCTAAACATAAGAGACACAGTCCCTGCAGGAGGTTTACACCATTAATATTGCAACAATGTCTGAAACCACAGGGATTATTTTCACATGAAGGAAATAAACAACAAAATACATTTGTAATCCCCTTTTTTGTGCTCGCTTAGTACCCATGTGATGTGCAAACAGAAAAGTGGTTCCTCAAGGTCTCTGGACAGTTCCAAAGTCTCTGCCACCTGGGCTTATTTTGTGGTGCCGCTGGTAGGTGTCCATCTCCTCCTCCTAGGGTACCAAAGAATGAAGCTACTTGGCTGTGCCTCCAGTGAAACAAGGGAATAACCACACTTGAATTTAAACTCACTCAAGCAAACAAATTAAAAACAATAACTGTAAACTTTATGTAATAATTTGATTAGAGAGAAATATACAATCAGCAAAAACATTAAATGATTAAAATGCTGAATATTCATATAGTATTTTTTAATCACTAGGGGTTATGCTGGCAAACATATGTGACCACACACTCCCCCTCAGTATTCCTAAACAAAAGTGTCTCCCCGTCAGTCCTGTCTGTCTTACGTACCCAGGTGGTACGTGTAGAGACATGTTGCAGGCCTGCAAAGAGATGCTGCCAGAAACAGACTTTACTACACTAGGGATTGGCAGAATTGGTCTTGATGATCCAGGTAGATGGATGGTCTTTCACAGATGCAATGTGCCTTAATTGTGCAAAATTAAACCCTATTTACCCAACTCACTCAGCTTCCTTTTCTGGCTGAGTGGTCAGAAGACTGATGTAGACAAGAGAGGGACTAACTGTCCACTCCCTTCTGGAGTGGTACTGACAGCCTTTAAAGCTTAGAGGTTCGGTTGTTAGCAGGAGAGATCTCTGGATCCAAAATCCCACATCTGGCAAGGCTGGCAGTAGGCAGTGACGGGAGAGAGAGGCTGCCTCTTCCTTTTGTTGGCAAGCAAGTGGCAGATGCAGTGGCTTGTCTCTTCCTGAGACTTTTCTGCAGACTGAGGTTACAGAGAGGCCAGTTGCTGGGTTGGGAAGTGCTGTAGTGCAGGCTGTCAAGAGACCGTCTCTCCCCGTGCTCCCTGGCTGGTCTGTGCCATGTTGAGGGAAAGCCTCCCTCCAGTTTTCCCTAGCATCCAGGGCTCTGACCAGGTCTTCACTGACCAGCAAATTTGTCAGCAGTTGATGGATTTTCCATCAACTTTCTAACTTCTGTTCTCCACTACACTGTGCTGACAGGAAAGGTGTACCCATCAGTGCAGCACTATGTTTTTCTGGAGGCGCTTTTAATAGATCAACATCTGGATCGACCGAGCAGGTCTTCACTGCCACTCAAATCAAACCAAATAAATCAATCTGATGGACGCGAATTTGCTGCTGCCAATGTAGATATCTATATAACTAAACCACAGTTGTATATATGCACGGAGGGACGTGGACGCAGCTCCTGTGCGCGCATATAACTGACACAGCTGTGCGCGGGCAGCAGCTGAATCCACGTCCATGCCGTGCATAAGCCTGTGGATTACTGCCGCCACCTGAACCCCTGGACTGAGCTGGGGGGCCGGCTCCACTTCGAGCCGGCCCCCCAGCTCAGTTCCCGGGCTCCGGTTGTCAGCAGGAGCAGCTGGGGGATCAGGGGGCAGCAGAAGCTCCAGCGGAGCTTCTGCCGCCACCCGAACCCCTGGACTGAGCTGTGGTTTTTAATTTGCATAATTTTACCCTTTGAACTCCAATGTTTTTCTTACTTATGAGTGCAGAAACTCAGGACACTCCACCCTCCATCATTTCTCATCCCTGAAAAGTTTGGAGTAAACAGTAAGTGATTACCATTCTTCAATTTGCGATTCTTTAGAGAATCGGGGGTTTACTGGTAGTTTTAGAATGCTTTCAGTCTGTCTGGCTGTTTTGTTTCAGGGCACAGCTGCCTTGCTTGGGTAGGGGGCGGGGGAGACAGGAAGGGAATCTACACATTATTTTATATGCATTCATAGGCAGTAAATAGCTAATGAGCATTATGTGGATGACTAAAACTTCAAAATTATGTTTGTTTCAATCTGAGGTATTTTTTGAAGTATGAAATAAAGTGCCTTGCTCATATTCCTTGCAGTAAAGTTGTTCATGGGAAGCTAGATGGCTCTGTGAATTAAATACCTGAGCCTGTCATTATGAGACCTGGGCTCAAATCATAACTGAAAATGAGTTTTCATGTTCTCATCTGACTAATCCAAAGGAAGTTTCTGAGCTTCAGAAAAACCTTGTCAATTTGTTGCACCTGACACTGTTCAATAGGAACAGAAGAGGGTTATTCTAGGCCAAGATTCTCATAGTTATGTGGGAACTTCTTGTTAGTCTCTGGTTTAGTAATGGCATGCAAGGCACCAAAATTAAACAAAATGATTGTTTACAGGTACAGTTGAACGAATAAAGCTACATTTTTCAGCAAGTATTTTTGTTTAGATTTATAAAAATTTAATTGGTTGTGTTCATACTCACTTTGTATTCATGCTCTACCATTATTGCGGAAAACAACGTTTACTAGCATGGCTATTCACAGTTGTGAATTTAAGATGCAATTCTTGATTATTTGCCAAAAGCAGGGGTGTACGCAGGAAAAAAAATTTGAATGGCCATGTCCTGTGCCCCCCGTCCCTCCCCACAGCTTTTGGGCTGGAGGACCTTGCTCTTGCCCCGCTCCACCAATCCCACAGCCCAAGAAGCTTCTCCGCACACCTCCTGCAACCCTGGGTCTGAAAGAACTGTCAGTTCCCACAGCAGCCCCAGGGCCAAAGAAGTTCTGTGTCCCCTCTGATTACTGGGGGGGGGGGGCTGTGCTTACCACCCCTTGTGCTAGGGTGACCAGATGTCCTGATTTTATAGGAACAGTCCCAATATTCCGTGCTTTTTCTTATACAGGCATCTATTACCCCCCCACCCAGTCCCATTTTTCACATTTGCTACCTACCTTGTCCATGCCCCTGACCAAAAGCAATTTTTAAATTACATAAACAATGAACAACAGTATGAATTAAACATTAACAGTTACAGTTGAATTCATACTATCTGTTGGTTAACTACATAATTCGAGCAGGGAACAAACAATACTATGCAAGTTATTTAACTAATTAACATGAATGCAAAGCACTAATATAAATTTTCCAATATCCACAATCAACATTTTACAATTGCGGTGCAGACCAAGAATCATTCACTTAAGAAATGTGTACATTTTGAAAAATGAATTTCACAATTTGTTCATAAACAATTTACTAACTGAAAATTAGATTATCTTTACCTTCAATTAATATTATTTTATTATCAATCAATTATCATTATCTACTATTATTATCTTATTTATCTTCAACTATCAGTTGAGCCTCTTTCAGGATTAAAGAATGAAAGTCTATTCTTATTTGAACACAGGGCATTCTCAATAATCATGGAGTTCCCCATACGTTCTTTGTTTTTTTTTTAAATCTTCCACAACAGCTCATTTCAAGAATTTCCTCTTTGGATCTGTCCCGCAGCCCTGACAAAGTTTCCTGTACTACATATTCATCAGGCTGATTTTTTTTTTTTTTTAATATTTGTATTTTATTGATTTTCTTCCCCAAAATAAAGGATGAACAGAAAAAGTAGTAAAGGAATATGAAGGGAGGAAAAGGAATGGGGCAGGAAAGGAAAAAGAGAATGAATTCTCAATTTCCATCTACAAGGAATTAAGTTTCTAAAAAAATCTTTTCGAATTTGTCTGAGGTCCCTCTTCTCTGAAATATTACCCACTCTGTCACTGCCGGGTCAGTTGAGTTGCTGCGTGAAGGTTCTATCCTTAGAAGCTGTCTATTCTTCCATCTAAGCATTATGAGTTGTTAGGCAACACATACTGCTGTAGAAAACCAAGCTTTCCGTGAGCTGGAGAGTGTCTGAGATGGCAGGATGGGTCCCAAAATAGTTCTGTGAAGGAATTTGTAATGAGCTATCCATTGTCATATTAATCTTCCTGCCTACGTCAAGCCAGAAATATCTTAGGAAAGTCCCAAAACATGTGAGAGAGCAAGGCAGAAGCAGTTTTTGGGGTAGGCAAAGCAGGCACATGCTAGGTCACCAAGCAGTAAGGGGCCCCGTCACCTGCTTTGCTTACCCCAAAAGCTGTATCTGCTTTGATCAGCAGGAGGAGGAGGGCCAGCTGCAGGAAGAGGATCAGGGCCGTGGAGGGGGGCAGCGGCAGGGACCTGGGGCCACAGGTCCTTTGCCTAGGGCCCCCGATTGCCTACGGCAGCCTCTGAAGGCTCTATCCAGGGACCAGTGGGAATAAAATATTTTCTGTTGAATCATATTTAATCATCAGTCAATAGCAGAGTTTTGAATGTTTTGCAAGACACTTCTCCATTGGCATGGTTCAAAGTCCCTATTCCAGACCTTGCTCAGGCAAAAGACTGCTGTGTGTTTGTCTCACCAAACTGGGCTCATAAGCTATTAAGTTTCCCAGGATCGGTGGGCATCATCATTCTCTCCCCTAAGTGTGAAGAAATGCATGTTTCTCTTGCACGCTGCCTAGGCACAAGCTCTCTGTCTGCTACCCCTTCACCAAAATAGAGCCTCACAATGCAGTTGCCTTAGGCCTACAGACCCGGCGGTGACCACTCAGTAACTTAAGCACACTCTTCCCCAGAGCTCCAACCTTGTGGACACACTGGTTTTACAATTCGCCTCTTCAGGGGGAGTGTCTGTGTGAAAGCAAACCCCTTGTAAGGGTTCCCCCGAGAACAGACACTCTTTATACATTAGCTAGCACAAGAAATACTGATCAAGACAAAACAATACACACCTCTACACATTTCCCTGCCTCAGTTTCTTCACCAATCGTGAGCATTCTTTGGGCTTTGGTGCGAGTCTTACAAGGAGCCCAGTATCCCCCTTCCTGTTCATAGCTTCTCCTCCAAATTATAGCGTCTCCCTCCTCTCTCTTTCTCTCCTCAGCTTGTTCCCGCTGCCTTGCTACAAATGCATGCTCTTCTCTTCCACTCTTTTGACCATGCTTCCTGTGTGTCTGCCACTCTCCTCAACTTCTCAGCCTTTGCATTTATAGAGGGCTGCACCAACACCTGGTTTTCTTTGTTCCCCTTCTGGGGAAAGTTCACTTCCAGTCCCATGCAGACAAACTTGCTTCCACTAGTTTCAACCATTTCACTGTTCCAAAGCACTCTCACTTGAATGGGAGTCAAAGTTTAATGACTCTCTGTTGTTTCTTGAGCTACATGATGCGGCCTTGGTAGTAAGTGGTGGATTCCACATACACTGAAGCCTTCAATGAGGTAGCAGTTGCATAACATCATCTGGAATTCATAAATTGTACATTGACAGATTGCTCAAATCATTACAAGAGCCAACACACATTGTAGTCTATTTTTTAAGGTCAAACAGATTTCAACTGCTGAACTCAGTACGAATAATTCTAGGTTTTACCCTTTTTCTACTGTCGTTTCTCTCATATTTATAAATTAAGTAGTCAGACAGATTCCTGAAGACAGCCAAGTCTTTTACTTCAGTACTGGTGATTTTTCTAGTAGGTCCATATTCAGTGCAAATGATGGATACAAATTTAAAGGCACCTATGTAACTTAGGAGTCAAAGTTCTATTTTCAAAAGAAACCTAGGACTATATTTTTAAGGTATTTAGGGACCTCATGATGCAGACAGATGCATAGAGGCATTTTCAAAAGATAAAGTTAGGCATCTTGGTGTGTTTGACATTTTTTCGATAGTACTCCTGCTTCATTCAGTACTCAGGTTGGATCTGATCTGGGGATGAACAAGGGCTGGACATTGAAGGACACTGTTTTCTGTACAAGCCTGCTTCATTTGTTGCAGAAATTAGATGTGTAGTGAATGAGGAGGCATGGGACTGCAGGAAAAGTAGGGGTAGAACCATGGAGACGGCAGATGAATACACTGCAGGATTAGATTCTATCCCTGCTTCTGCTACTGAGTTCCTCCTATGTGATGCGAGTGAAGTAACCAAAACTTTTCACAGGTGGTCACTGGTCCCTCATTTTCTTGTTGCCCAACTTGAGACTGAACAGTCTGATTTGTGACATGCTGAGCAATACCTGCAACTGAAGTCAATGAGAATTGTACTTTGAATATATAGAGTGCTATTCAATGCTAAGTACTCTGAAATGTCAAGCCTTAGGCATCTCAAAATTACGTTTTAACCTTGACCTCTCTGTTATGTCTCAGCTCCCCATCTATAAAATGGGGATACTACTACCTCCTCACTTCAAAGCGGTGTTGTGGAAATTAAATAAGATATGTGAAGCACTCACATACTATAGTGTGGAGCATCAGAGAAAAGTCTATGAGGAAATTAGTAATTCTGTCTTCAGAGCAAGATTAGACTAGTGGTAAATAAGGCCTGAGGTCACATATTGAACAATGAGGATAGAACAAAATACTGAGTACCTCTTTAAGTACCATCCATTCTGTGAACTCAGTGAGGTAGGGGCCTTAAAAAAAAAAACAAAACCAAAAAACAGAATGCAACTGACTACTCCCATAAGGCATATGTCCAAGGTGGCTGAAGTAAGGTTGCATAAGCAGTCTTCAGTCTGGCATTTCCTAATTTGCAAACTTGATGTTCTTTTAACAGTATAAATAAGCACACAACCACATGATCCCTTCCCTATCTTCTGACCAGGACTGAAGCACCATTTTAAAAAGACATTCACTACAAAAATGTCATCTTACAAATACTGTACATCCTGATATCTCTCATGTAAACAGTGTGTGGCATTTACAAGAACAATACCAGTTTTCATGCCAGTTCTAGGTATCCAGTGTATCTATAGGTGTTTTGGAGTATTTTTACAGTAAAGACAAGTAGCTAAGCATCATGTGTTTTTTCTCAGTACTCCATCTAGCTCTAAACTGCACATTGTTTTTAACTTGTAGCAGTCTGGGTCAGAGCTAACCTCACCCCAGCTGCCTGAGCTGCGAGAGCCACCAGTCCACAGGGCCCACAGGTGGAGTGGCTGATTAAAGACAGGCCAGGAGAGAGTAAAGGGCCAGTTAAGAATAGCTGGTCCCTCAGCAGCTGAGGTACATAAGCTGGCTGGGAAAGAAGAGTAGGAGGAGGGGTGTGGCCAGAGACGGGCTGGAGCTTTGCAGCCAGTTTTTGTGGAGTATTTCTTTAACATACAGTAAAGTGAAATAGTATTTTGAAACAGTCTCTGTGAATTTCATTATTTTTATCATTAAAAATTCATTTTCTTGTATACTAGCTTAGCTACATTTAAAAAATGTATATTTTTCTAATCAATAGTAGCTTTAGCTATGTCTACACTGAGAAATTTAGGTCGACATTACCAAGTCGACTTTAAGTCGACCTTATTAAGTCGACTTAGAGAGTCCACACAGGACTCTTAAATCGACTTAAACCTGGCCTTACTAAGTCGACTTAGAGAGTATACACTAGACTCTCTAAGTTGACTAGTTAGGTTCAGCAGTAGAGAGGCTCCTTTGGAGCCTCGGCTATCGGGGCTCCTCCTTCGGGAAAGCCAACCCCGCACGGGGCTGGCTCTCCCAGAGGCAGCAAGCCCCAAAGCAGTCCGGGGGAGAAAGGAGTGCAGAGCTCCCTTCTGGCCCGGACTGCTCGGCTCCCTTTGGGAAATGGTCCCAGGGAGCTCCCTTCTGGCCGGGACCAAGTGTCTCCACGGTCCCGGCCAGAAGGGACTGTGGGGCTCCCTTCTCTCCAGGACCCCCATGAGTCCCGGCAAAAAGGAAGCGAGTGGGTCCTGGCTAGAAAGGAGCACGGGGTTCCCTTTTTGCCGGGACCCCAGTGGTCTGGGCCAGAACGGAGCCCTGTAGCTCCTTTCTGGCTTGGACCGCGCTCCAGCTGCTGGGGAGACCCCAATTAAGCATTAAAGTCAACTTAAAACCAGGTCTTATTAAGTCGACTTTAAATTTCCTTAAGTAGACTTAAGCAGCAGCTAAATCGACTTAAGGAAACTCCAGTGTGGATGCAGAGTAAATTAAATCAACTTAAGCCTGCTTAAATCAACCTAATTTACTAGTGTAGATGCACCCTTTATTTCTTACTGCATTTTGAAAGCATGTTTTTGGAACAAAAACTAAACTATCTCATATCTTTCAGTCTTCTGGCATGAAAATATTATCCAGAAGAGAAAGCAGTTTACCAGTGGGACCAGCATATCTCCAGATTATTAGCATACACATCTCTCAGAACAGGAAGAAAATGGCCATATTTCTCAAACATTCTGTAACAGTTGCAGAAACAAATGGTTCACATGCTCCCCATGCTACCCAGGGTTCCTCAATCCAGTAACTTTTAGTATCTGCAAGTCACTATCTGGAAATAAATCAAAGGAAATTCAGTACCTCCATCTGTTACATGACTGGCACAGACAACTCAAAATCAAGTGCTCTTAACTTTACAGCTTTACTTTATTGATCTCCAGCAATTCCCATTGGAATGCTTTTGCCAGAAGTCTCCACTTATTAGTCTTAAGCACATAAAAATAAAAAAGGTGATTAGATTATCCCAAAACTTGATAGTTACCCCACACGTCTGAGGAAGTCTTCATTTGAATCAATCAAAGGTTTCAGGATGGCCTTTTTCAATGTGTCCACAAAACAATCTGCCTCACTCAGACTTGCTACTTCCCTCTGATATCCCAAAAGTTACAGACATGTGAATCAAAAGTATTACATAGCTGATCAAATGGAAACAATTGTCAAGCAAAGGCAAAGGTTACAAGGACAATCAAAACAGGATGCGGCTTTGAGTAGATAGTCTGGCAGGTGTGCCGACTGCCTGATTTTCACCCCTGCATATCAAAAAAAAGAGTCAGATTCAAAAGAACACAGAGTCAGGTTTACACCCTCCTTCCCCTTTCTAGCTTTGCCTTGGCTGAACTAGGTCACACAAAAGAAAATATACTAAATGACTTATCCTAGAAATAAGCAATGAGCAAAATAATTGATAGTTCCTATCAAGAGTTGGCAGTCACTTAGGCACCTGGTGATTTGCTAAAATGCCATCCTTCATTCAAACCGATAGCAGCAGATTAATCATTAACAGTCTCTCACATTTCTGATGTATTCGTGCACTCCATGTCACCTAAAAATAATTGGAACAATGAAGTTATTCCCAAAAACATTTACAATTGTTATATGCCTCAAAGAGATGAGTGCTAGCATGTGACCCATGGGACGGGGACCTCTTGTTGATGGTACTGTGGAATTGCTCAAGTGGTGCTCCCATCCAATGGCCTGTACTCCATCTTTCTGAGTCACTAGTCCAGATCTCAGCCAAGCTTTCCCCTTCCAGGGTACGTTCCAGTCCAGGCCAGCCCACTTTGCTTCAGTGGCCATCACTAGTCCAATCACCACCCAGTGGCAGTCTGGGGAGGCAGGAGAGACCCAGGCCCACCCATTTCTCTGGGCCCTAGCCCAGGGACCCTATGTGCTGGCTCTCACACTGCCTAAACCCTCACTCCAGTTCAGTAGGTCCTCTGGGCCACGGCCACCCCCCCACTGGGTACCTTCTCTCTCTCAGTAACAGGGGCCTGGTTGTGGCCGAACTCTGGCAGTCTGCATGGAACTGTCCCTGGTCCTGCTTCCTGTAGCCAGGCCAACAGCACATCCTTCTACTCTGCCAGCAAGGGGAAGACTGACCAGAGCAGGGGCTGCAGTCCTTTAATACACTGGGCTCCCAGGCTTTGATTGGCCCTGCAGCCACCTGCTCCCATTTGTTGCTTTCTTCACTGGGCTTTTAATCCCTTCCATACTGAAGTGGGGAAACTATCACACTACATCTGAATACCATTTATTTGCCCATTTCCAAGTTGTTCTGGACAGGGCACCAAATTGGCCTTTTACAGGAAGAGATATGAAACATTCTGATATTTGTGCTAGGAACATACAGTTTTCATGAGCAAATACTTACAAGCGCATTTGTAATAATAAAGTTTTGTCAGTAAAATGGTAATTATCACATGCTAATAATGCCTCCCATCCAAGTCCAAGAATTTTCAACATGTTCAGACTACCTCTTCATGGCATAAATTCTAGCAAAAGACATTATTAAAAGAGTTCAGTTTCCATAAATTCAATGGCCAGATTTCCAAAAGTGCTCAGCAACCTCCATTGTTCTCAAGAATGAATGAGAACAATTGGAGCTGCTGGGTGCTGAGCCTTTAATAAAAGCTGGCCATTTCATGTGGATAAATCAAAACTGAGTTTTTTAAAATCCTGGCCACTTACTTCCAAAGTAAATTAATAATTTTGTCTGTTTCTCTTCCTCCCTCACAGTCCAGTAATGGTGGTAGCTGCTCTGTAACTTGCCCATCACATCCAGATGATACAAATATTATTTTACATGTTTAAGTGTGAATTTAGAGGGATCTTAATGTTTTGGTCTCTTAAAATATCCATTCTCAAGATGCACTCATTTACACTATGTCTACACTTAAACTGCTACAGGGCACATCTGCAAAACTGCAGCTGCACCACTGTAGCCCTTCAGTGTTGACCTTCACTACAACCATGGGAGGAATTCTCTTCTTGCCTCACTGAGGTCTTGTACACACGATCAGTTTATCGCGCATTAAAACTCATTACCGTGCGATAGCAACAACGGTGTACACACGTGCAACAGGGCTGTTGCGCGTTAACTGCCTTGTTGTAGCGCAATACAAAAACCACCTCGACGAGGGTGGTAACAGCTAACGCGGAACAGCTGTTGCGCTTTTGCACTCGTGTGTACACTTACCGCGCAATGACTGGCCTCCGGAACTGTCCCAACATTCCAAAGTCGTCCTCTCTGGTCTTCCCCCCACCTGCTCTGTAGCCATGACGAAACTGTCCCCGCCCTGCCCTGAACTGATTCCCGGGATTTTCAAATTTCTCGTCTGTTTCACTTCCTGCTCTCTTCCTTGTGGAGTGTATTTGTGCTCCGATCATCAGTAGCAATGGTGGCCCATCGTGGAAGACGCGCACCCCTTTGGAGCACGGCAGAGGTGCTGGACCTGATCAGCATCTGGGGAGAGTCCGCTGTGCAGGTGCAGGTGCAGCTACGCGGCAGCAGGAGGAATTAAGACACATTTGGCATAATTTCTCGGGCCATGTCAGAGAGAGAGCATGATAGAGACACAGTGCAGTGCAGATCAAAGGTGAAGGAGCTCAGAATAACCTATCACCGAGCGAAGGAGGCAAACCGCTGTTCCGGATCAGCGCCTGCTACATGCAGGTACTACAAGGAAATAGAAGCCATCCTCAGTGGGGACCCCAAAACCACCGCCAAGAGTCCCGTGGACACATCAGCCCCCCCTCATCCAGTGATTGCCGGAGCCGAGCAGGATGAGGACGTGATCGAGGAGGAGGAGGAGATGGAGGATGACCTGGAGGAAAGCGCAACAGCGTGTAGCCAGGAGCTCTTCAGCAGCCCCACTGAGATGTCCACCCAAGGCTTGAACTGCAGCGTGTCCTCTGAGGCGGCAGAGGGGGGTTCAGGTAAGTTTCTCCCTCGTGCAACTCTGTCTGGCTCCTGCTAAAATATCATTGTCCGGGGTGGGGGTGCTTGCGGGTCCCCGCTGTGCACGCTATTTACTCTGCATTCATTAGAAGTGCATCAACACAAGCAGTGATTGTAAAATAATCATCTGCATTTAGGTCAGTAAAGGTTTCCTCGATGTACCTCCAGAGCCTAATACTCAGGTTAGATGGGAGAGCGTTTGTGTCTACGCTCCCAAAGACGGATACTCTGCCTCTCCAGCTGCAAAGCACAGCCCTGGGAACCATGGCAGCACACAGTGCAGCAGCATACGGTCCTGGCTTGCAACCGGCGGCATGTAGGATATGTATTCTAGATGGCAGGGGCACTCTGAGGAGAGAGATATCTGGTTCCATCTGTGTGTCCAGTGCAGATTGTGAGCCCCCAGTAAGCCGTCTATTAGAACGTACCTTGTCTGCTTCAGCGAGGCGTAGTGTGTTGACCGCCCTGTACCTTCTAGTGGAATGTGCTACTGGAAGGTTACACTGGTTATCTATGCTATGTGTTAACAATTTCTTTATTGTTATTTTTTTAGTAGATTTGACCTTCACAAGGCCGGTGTCTACCCCAGCTGATCGAATGAGAAACATTCAGCGGCGTGCTCGAAGAAACAGGGAGGATATGTTTCATGAGCTGCTGAAAGGAACACAGGAATCCGCAAGGGAGAATAGAGCCTGGAGAGAGGAATCCCAGCAGCGGAGGCAGAAACACAGGGACGACCTGATAAGCGTCATGAAGGAGCAAACAGAACTGCTCAATAGCATGATTGCTTTGCAGTCCCAGGCGACTAATGTCCGGGCTCCACTCCAGACAGTTCAGCCGTGTCTGCCTCCCACTCCCCATAGTCCCTCAAAGCATTTCTTTGAAGGCCACCCTTCCCCCCCATACAGGACAATATCCAGTCGTCCCCCCCCAGCTACTTTTTTGAGCTACACCAACCTGTAACCCCACCCGACCTTTTAGGTTGGAATAAAAATAATAACAAATACTTTGAAGAATGGGTTTATTTGTACACATTATTGAAAAGCTCATACGGTGCACCTGATGCGTCATGGAAGTTAACTAGGGGAGGACATCATTGAAATGCTCTCTGAGTGCCTCCCTTATGCGAGCAGCTTCTCCTTGTGCCACCCTAATACTCCTAGTGGCTGGCTGCTTCCACGAGGCGCTGTGCCTCCGTAGCCCACGTAGGGGAAAACTTTTCTCCCCTACTTTCACAAATGTTATGGAGGACACAGCACGACGCAATCACAGCAGGGATGTTGTCTTCCACCAAGTCCAGCCTCCCATACAAACAGCACCAGCGCCCTTTTAAACGGCCAAAGGTACACTCCACAGTCATTCTGCA
Source organism: Pelusios castaneus (assembly GCA_007922175.1). Taxonomy (NCBI): domain Eukaryota; kingdom Metazoa; phylum Chordata; order Testudines; family Pelomedusidae; genus Pelusios; species Pelusios castaneus. Next base: position 16,436,949 of record ML685797.1, read on the forward strand.
GCGGCTCAATCGGTAATTGAACCGCTCCTTGCTGCGATCCAGGTTCCCGGTGTACGGCTTCATGAGCCATGGCATCAGTCGGTATGCTGGGTCTCTGAGGATGACTATGGGCATCTCCACCTCCCCCACTGTAATTTTTTGATCAGGGAAACAGGTACCCCCTTGCAGCTTCCGGTACAGACCAGTGTTCCTGAAAATGCGGGCATCATGCACCTTTCCCGACCACCCAGCATTGATGTCCGTAAAACGCCCCTTGTGATCCACGAGTGCTTGCAGCACCATGGAGAAGTAGCCCTTCCTGTTTATACACTCGGTTGCGAGATGGTCTGGAGCCAAAATTGGGATGTGTGTGCTGTCTATGGCTCCCCCGCAGTTAGGGAATCCCATGGCAGCAAAGCCGTCCACAATCTCACAAACATTGCCCAACGTCACCGTCCTCCATAGCAGAACGCGATTGATGGCTTGGCACACTTGTGAGAGGGCTAATCCAACGGTGGACCTCCCGACTCCAAACTGGTTTGCAACCGACCAGTAGCAGTCAGGAGTCGCCATCTTCCAGACAGCAATCGCAACACGCTTCTCCACAGTTAGGGCTGACCTCATGTTGGTGTCTTTCTGTCGCAGGGCAGGGGCCAACTCTGAACACAGTTCCAGAAAGGTTGCATTCCGCATTCGAAAGTTCTGTACCCACTGCTCGTCATCCCACAGCTGCATAACAATGTGATCCCACCACTCGGTGCTCGTCTCTCTCGACCAGAAACGGCGTTGCACCGTGTGCAGATGATCGGTGAAGGAGCTGAGCAACGCGGTGCTATTGCTCTGCATGGCATCCATCAGCCCCTGCTCCTCGGTGTCCTCATCTGACTCAGAGCTCATTGCGTACCAAGCAACAAGCCGAGATGTATTCAGAATGTTGAAGGCGACAGTGGAGATCAGAGCAGGATCCATGCTGTCGCTGTTGTGATTGCTTGCAAGTGGTGCGGTGCGTCACTGCACTGTTGAAAATAGGCGCAAGTTGCTATTGGCAACGAGGAAGATGCTAGGGGAACACAAAGCACCACGGGAAACTGAGAGTTTACCCATGGCGCTTTGCGTTCCTTTCCTTCATCCCATGATTCATAGCGCCGATTCAGGGAAAATGGAATGATGGGATAGGTGCCCAGAAGTCATTGCGCTCAACCGCGATAATGCAAGGAATTTTGTTGCATTGCAAGGAGCGACGTGTGTATGCGTTATCCTGCAATAAAGGTCACGTGACTTTTATAGCGCGATTGCCATGTTGCGCTTTAATCTGATCGTGTGTACATAACCTGAGAGGCAGTAGTTAGGTCAATGGAAGAATTCATCCTATCATAATTCATACGTTCAAAGTGACTGAATTAAGGTTACACAGGTAACCTTAATTGTGATATTTCCTAACCATTGACTTTGCAGCATTAAAATGAAGGCAATTTCCAGAGGGGTAGCCGTGTTAAGTCCAGTTATAGCATTGGAATGGGTTACCTAGGGAGGTGGTGGAATCTCCGTCTTTGGAGATATTTAAGGTTCGGTTAAAAAAAACCCTGGCTGGGGTGATTTAGTGGGAGTGGTCCTGCTTTTAGCAGGGGGTTGGACTAGATGACCTCATAAGGTCCCTTCCAGCCCTATGATTCTATGAAAAACAACGAAAGTCCTTTGGCACCTTGAAGACTAACAAATTTCTTCAGGCATAAGCTTTCATAGGCTCCAACTCATGCATCTTGCAACAGATGAGGTGATTTGGAGCTCATGAAAGCTTATGTCAGAAGAAATTTGTTAGTCTTCAAGGTGCCACAGGACTTTTGTTGTTTGGCTTGAAATTAAACGCAGGTTTCTAACCATTAGAGGAGTAAAGTTCTGGAATAGCCTTCCAAGGGGAGTTGTGGGGGCAAAAACCATAACTGCTTTCAAAACTGAGCTTGATAAATTTATGGAGGGGGTGGTATGATTACCCTATTTTGGAAATTGACTGATATTTGGCTACATGTGGTGGATTTACAGGTGGCCTAAGAGGGGAGAGTACATGGGGTGGGTTCCTAGTTATTACAGAGAATTGTTTCTTGGGTAACTGGCTGTTGAGACTTGCCCACATGCTCAGGGTTTAACTGATCACCATATTTGGGTCGGGAAGGAATTTTGCCCCAGGGCTTATTGGCCTGGGCTCTGGGGGTTTTTTGCCTTCCTCTGTAGCACAGGGCATGGTTCACCTACCGGTGAATTCTCTGTATCTTAAAGTCCTTAAATCATGCTTTAAGGAGGTAAATAACTCAGTCATAGGTCGGTGGCCTATTGCTGGAGTGGGTGCCTGAGGTCTTGAGGCCTGCATTTTGCAGGAGGTCAGGCTAGATGATCATACTGGTCCCTTCTGACATTAAAGTCCATGAGTCTATAAGAAATTTGTTAGTCTTTAAGGTGCCACAGAACTCTCACTGCTTTTATTAAAATGTAGGTGTTAGTGTAATTCTTTCTCCATAAATAACACTACATTACACATACTGTGTGTGTGTGTGTGTGTGTGTGTGTGTGTGTGTGTGTGTACACCAACATACGACAAAGATCAAAATAAGCAATTACTAGACTATAAAATCCCACTTACTATTAAAAGGACCCCTTTACAGGATAACAAAACAAGTTAGTCTAAAAACAAACAGTAAAGTTGCTAAATGACAACAATATAGTTACCTTTTATATCATCTGCAAAAATCCCAAGCATTAAAAGCAAAGAAAAAGTTAAGGACACAATCAATCTTAAAATGCTAACATAATTATACCCACATTATTAAAACCCACACATTGTTCTTACGAAATACAAAGAAACATTTCACCACAACAAAAATTCTTTAAATTTGATCCATGTATTGTGAATTATTTTTAGCATGATTTCAGCAGCCAAGGTTCTGCAAATACACTCATGCTCAATTTTAACTCTGTTAATACTCTCATTGAAGTCAATAGAACTATTTCACATAGTGAATCCTAAGTTTTGGGACAAAATATTTTAAAATGATGTTTCTTGAGAATAATGCTGTAAATGTAGTTCGAGGCTGATGAATCAACTAGCAAAGGTTGGAGTGATTATTTTGAAATTTTGGCAACGGAGTGTGGCAGCAACCTCCAACCTTTTTAAACACAAGATCACTTTTCGAATCTAAATGCAACACAAGATCTACACTTTAAAAATGCTACTTTTTCAAACCCAAACCTAACATACACCTATTAGTGTTACCATTTCTAGGGACTTTTTCTCCCTGTTTTAAGGGCAGCAGCAATTTTTTTTAACTGACTATCCTTACAGTTGGCAACCATGAGACTCCCCCCCCCCCTCCCCAGCAACTACTGATTGCCTGGCTCCTGCTTCTCTACCCCGACCCCAAGAAGTCCTCCTACAGGCTTCCCTCCCCCTACTCCCAGCAGCCCCCTGCCACCAGCTTCCCTGCACCCACCTACCCCCAGCAGCCCCTCACTGGCTCCACACTCCCCAACTCATCCTTGGAGCCAAAGGGAGACCTGACCTACAGCAGCTGGATGCTGTTCCCTGGCCCCAGACTTTTACATTTCCCACCCTCGGCTCTGCAGGCAGGGCACAGAATTTAAAAACACCCTACCCCCAGCTCAGTGTAAGCAGAGCAGCAGCCTGCCTGTGTTAGCTGGGTTAACAGAGGCAGGGAGGCTGTTACTATCACAGTCTGCAGATCAACCGTTCAAGCCTCCGAGATCGACTGGTTGGAGGACAACTGGAGTATGGTCTTGGCCGACTCAAAGAAAGTATAAGGTCATTTACCATGAGAATGAATTTGGTGGAGTTTACAACCGAGCAATGTGCCAGAAGGATACATTCATCTTCTCCAGGTACATATGATGGAGTGACTACTAGAGTCAAAACCTAATGGGGCTAGAGAGAATTTCCCGTAAATATTGGCCTGCACCAGGGCTCAGTGTTCAGCCCTTTCGGTTTTGACGTTGTCATGTATGTGTTAAGTGAGAACATACGAAGGGAACTACCTTAGAATATGCTGTTTGCTGATGACTTAGTGATATGTGCAGAAGATAGTGAGACGCTGCAAACCAACACTAAATAATGACACAGTCTTTGAGCAAGTGGAACTGTTGGTAAAACTGAAACTATGATAACTGAGAGAGGGACACCCATAAAGGATATCACGTGCAGAAAATTAAGAAGAATTAAAGAACATAAACGCTTAGGATCAATTAGGGGACATGGCAAGATGATGATGATAAAGACTGAGGTTCTTCAGCATCATCATTAATATGCATATACACATTTTTTATGTTTCTTTATCTGAAGATTTTGTGTTATATTTATATGTTGAGAAAGTTGGTAAATGTATTTATTTTGTGACAGAGTTAAGGTTGTGTTAGAATATAATATGCTTTTTATACTTGATAAGGATAATACCCAAGATTTAAAAACAAAGGCTGCCTAAATTTCCTCAGTCTACCTTAACCAATGTTGATAGGTTTACTTTGTGGGAAATGAAAGATTTATGTTGTCCCTAATCCTGGTGAAATTGCCAAGTTTCTCTCTCTTAGGTGGAGTAAAAGGCAACATATGCCAAAATGTTCAAATCTGGGTGTCTTATTTCAGCCACTTCATTTGCCAGAGCTGCTGGGTTCTTCTTAATTCCCACTGAAATTGATTGGATGCTCAGCACTGCTGAAAAATCAGAGCACTTCTTTTTAAGTACCTAACTTTAGATATCCACAACTGAAAATTCTGAAGACAAATTATGATATTTGGGGGGGGGGGTTAGTTGAAATAAAGGGGCTAGATGGGACACTACTTTTAAAGAAATTAACAGCACTGGCCAAGTTAATAACTTGCTCATAAGTTAATAATATGCTAATAACTGTTTTACTAGAAATTGCTGTAACAACATCTCCACACAACTCAATAGATCTTGTCAAGTGTTTATTAGGTGAAGATAAAGCTGTAAACATATGGCTCCCTCTCAGGCACCTCCTCATTGCCTCATGGCAACCCTGCAAATAACTCCTCACTTCAGCTTCTCTCTTGGTTTCTCAGAAATAGTCTTGTGAAATTAATTTATTACAAAAGTCCCTCACACACAAGTCATAATCAAAGTCCCTCAACCATAGTCCAAAATTCCTCAGCAATGCCCAAGACTACATGCAACATATAGCCCCAGCATCTTTCACCATGCCTCGACACTCTAGCACACTCCTCTTGTCCTTGTATTAAGCCACCCCACCCCTTCCAACTAGAGTTCAACCCCAAATCCTGCAGCCTCTCTGTTGGGACTATCCTTGCTTGTGGAGCCTCCCTTACTCCTCCAACCCTCCCACAGTTCCTCTGGGTCCAGCTCTTGGCCCTGGAGATATGCGTATGCCCCTTACTGCTCCCCCACCTTCCCTCTCCTGCTTAAAATCAGAAGGCAATTCTGTTCAGGGAGTACTTGGCAGACCAACAAGAAAACCTGAAACACTACTAATGACTGGATTATTGATTATCATGCTTATTGTCAAAAGCAGCTAAATCAGTAGGTCTTAGCAGGCCTCTGCACCAGCCTTAGAATATCTAAGCAGAAGCCAGGAGGTAAGGAGGCCACGGGAGCCTGAACCTCACCCACTGTCTTCTTAATAAGATTTCTGTTGAAATTGCTGAGGTGTGTGTTCTGGAAAAACAGGAAGGTTATCTATAGCTGCCCTTTGAGATGCGTTTGTTAGGGCCCTCATGACATGCAGACTCTACGAAAATAAATCTGTTTAATTAATGGTTTGGGGAAACCTCTTGCTTAAACGTTGAAGTTATTTGCTTAGCAAGTTTTTTTAAATGACATGTAATTGTTACACTAACCCAATAAATAAAGAGAGGAAGTATGGGGTATGCCAACTTTTCATGGACACTTCATGGGCACAGTTTAGTTCCCCAATGGCAGCTGAAAGATAAGTCAATTGGATAGCTGTCATTGTACCACTCAAAAACTGCTCCAGACTTCAGTAATTATTGATTTTGGGGGTGTCTTACTAACTTGTTGTGGACATGTATAAGTGCTTGAGACTAGAATAGAGTGCAGTTTAAATGAAAGCATTCTTGTATTGCACTATTTGTGCCAGCCACCTTTAGGTGACACAGCCTTGTCTCCATTGATTTATTTCCTGCCACTACTTAGCCAAGACTGTTACCAAGATCTTTGGGTTTTTAGAACCATAGTAAAAAATTCCCTCTGCTGTTCCTCCTGCCTTCTCAGCTCTCTGGCCCTGGATCCCTAGCACTGGCTCTATAGCTTAGGAACACAAGCTAGCCAACCCTTTTTGCTGGTTTTCTGCCTTCAGCCTTCTCTCAAACACACAATCTCCTAGGGCTAGCCTTCACAGATGGCAACAAAATCGCCACGGTCAGATCAACCTTCCCGATCACCAGAGCTCAGTCGATTGGGAAGCCAATCTATTAAGACCACCCCAGCAACTGGAGTTGCACTGAGTCGAAGGGAGGCCCCGCCCTTTGATTCAGCGCAGAGGCTGTGCTGGACATAGGGCAGTTCAATTGAGATATGCAAGTTATTTTACGTAACTTGCATATCTCTGTTCAACTGTTACCGAAAACAGAGGACAGTGTAGATCTGACCCTAGTCAATTCCTCCTCATTCCTATGGATAGTTTTCCTCTCTCTCCCCAAGACAGCTCTCATATGTCTTCCTGACTGAACCAGACAGCTCTGACTCAAATAGACTCCTTCTTATTCATTGGGTCTTTTCCAGTCTATGATTCTTCCTTGTCCTTAAAGCCCCCAGATGTTGCCTTGTCCTGTTAATTGACCAAAGAGCTGGAACTACTTCATTTTCAGGGCTGAACATCTTCACTACCTAGAATTCTTCCACAGAAGCATAAGTCTCCTAATCCTTAGGGCTATTTATATCAGACTTTGTTTAAGAACTTTCTGTTTAGACACATTTGCATATTGGTGACAGTGCAGGGAAAGAAGGAAAAGGGGAAATCAGGGCTTCTATGAACAAGAAATTATTAGTAATTTTAGCACAGTTCCTAGATACAAAGATGAATAAGAAAAAAAATCTACAAATCTAATGAGGCAATGGAAAAATTACTTACCAATAATTCTCTTTGTTTTTGTCATCTTTCCTCCTATTTTACAACACTGGATTAAGAGACATTGAATGTTAAAACACCATCAGCCAGGAAGAAATTAGGAAAAGTTTTCTGAAACCCCACCCCTGATTATATGAATCTGAAATGAGAGAAACTTCCAGAGCAAAAGAGATAGAAACAGTGTAAAAATCAACATACAAATTAACAAAGAGCCATCAAGGTTTGTGTAAACACTGTAACAAATTACCAGTAAATGAGTTCCCCTTTTCATGTCTCTCTTGCCATCCTACAACAAAAGATTATGAGGCAGTCAGCAGAAGTATGCAGCAACACCAGTGGGTGAGACTACCATATTGTATTGCTAGCAGAGCCTCATGGCCAAAGGGCAGATCTTGAGGAGCAAAGAGACACAGTCGATATTAAAATACACAAAGAGTGAGGAGATTCGTAGATTCCAAAGCCAGAAGGGACCATGATCATCAAGTTTAGTATCCTGTATAATACAGACCACAGAACTTTCCCAAAAATAAGTCCTAGAGTATATCCTTTTGAAAAACATCCAATCTTGATTTTAAAGTTGTCAATGATAAACAATATGTCACAGTCCTTGGTAAACTATTCCACTGGTTAGTTACTCTTACCATGTATATTTTGTCTGAATTTATCTAGCTTCACCTTCCAACCACTGAATCATATTATATCTTTCTCTGTTACCTTGAAGAGCCCATTATTAAACATTTGTTCCCCATGTATGATCAGTCTGCTGTCTTGGACATATTGAAAACATATTCCTCAGCAATCATTGCCTGTGAAGCGGAGACTTCTCTAAATGGTATCTGAAAAGCTCAGGACAAGGCTTAGCAGCCTGTAAAATGAAGGTACCCTTGGTGTAACCTTCAAAGCAGACACGGTTGCTTTGACTTTCTAACTCCTGAGAAAAAGAAAGTGTGGGGTTTGGGGCTTCTCTCAGCCCTCACCAGACCACAATTCAAGTTTGCAATTGTTTGCAATGTCCTTCCCTATTTATAATATGAGGGCTCTTCAAATAAAATAAACTAAAAAGGTCCTTTTCTCTCTCTTTCCCTTTAGAGAGAGGGGAATTGGAGAAAAAAAGAAGAGAAAGGCAAAGGTGGTCTGTCTCTTAGGCAGTCTTTTGGGGTTGCCCTTTGGGGCTTGGCTTATCAGCAGTATAGTGTCCTTAATTAGAGTCTGCTTCCAGACTCTCCTCTGCGGTCACCCCACTTTATACCTGGTTCTTGAAGTCTCAGGAACTATGAGGCCTGCAATAGTCTTCATCTTGCCTGAATGCTGTCTCTGTGGACAGCAGTCTGAGGGATAGCTGTCTTCTTGTTCACCACCCTTTCCTGTGGCAGGCTTTCCCTTTTAAACTTCCCTTCAACCCTGGCAGAGAAAGCCTTAAAGATGTGCCTTGTTAGTGCTGGCTGAGCCCAGAAGAGCTCATTAGCTTCCTCTCCAATAGACTCGCAAAAGACAAATATGATCTCACATTTTGATATTCAACAAATGCAGCATCTTGTCAAGCGGATGGAGAAGAATGCAGAGTTTTTACAGAGAGGCAGAACAATAGGCTCATACAGGTGAAACTGCCATTGTGTGAAACATCTCAAAGGATGGTAAGGGCTTCACAGATTACCATTAAAATAAACCAATCCTAGTCTTAGCAAATAGCTCCAATAACCAAGGAATTGAGGTTCCATTTCCCCAAAACAGATTACAAGAACATTGGCACAGTGCTCCTGATACAAGCCCTGGGAGAAGGTGGGGTTTTGCCCAATTTCCTAAGAGTTTCACCTCTAGAAGGAAGGGCACACTACAAGTACCTCCCTAGAAGTTGACAGAAGCTACCACTTTCATAGGGACAGAAGTAAAAAGATCATAATTTGGGACCAGAGATCCCATATCAGAAGAATCAGGTAGGACGTCAATAGCTCAAGAAACTTAACATTCAGTGTGTGCTCCTCTGCTGACTCTGAACTAACAGATTATCCAGGGGAACCACCCCTATCCAAGAGACATGTCAGTGGTCATTCCAAGAAAAAGTGGTGAGCTAGAAAGATGAGAGTATGCAAATACATGGCCTTCGAATCTATCAAACAGAGCTAGTCATCCGGGAGAGAGGACAATAGGTCTAAAATGTTTGCAACTGTAAGTTCAAGGGGTATGGTCCCTATCTCTATTCCACGCATCGGTAGACATGCACACCATACACCCAAGTTTGGAAATTCTAAAAAGCAATGTTCATTGGCCACCCACCCACACAGTTGTTCCCCTTGTTCTCCAGACGAAAGGTATAAGAAGCAATGTGGACCAATGCCTCACCAGTTCCTCCTCTTACCATAAATTCAAAAAGAATCTAAATCAGAGGGGATGGAGGGCAGCTACTGGAATAAAGACAGGGACCACACATCTCAAAGAACTTCCAGTTACAGGTAAGTAATATCCATTTCACCTTTGAATGCTTGTCTCTATGTGTATTCCACCCATAGGTTACTGACAAGCAGTACTCAGACTGGAGCAAGGAGGGACAGGGGAGCTGACAGAAAAGATACTTGAATTACTGCAGTTCCCACCACTGCATCTGCAGTGGAGGCCTGAACTAGCTCATAATATTTCAAGAACAGATGATTGCAATTCCAGTTACCTACTTTGCATATATCCAATACTGATACCGCCTGTAGAAACTATGGAAGCAGCTTGTGCGTTCATGGAGTGTGCCCTTATCCAATCCCATGGAGGGATACACATTAATTGGTATCTTGTGATGATGCACCCAGAAATGCATTTAGAGATTCTCTAAGAAGAAATTGCTTATCCTCATGACATTTCTGCTAGCACAAGAAATTCTCTTGGTGATTTTGCAATGCGTTTGGTGCTTTGTAAATACAATGCCAGGGCACATCTGACATGAAGGGAAAGAAGTCTTTTCTTTTCAGCAGAAGCAGGAAGAAAACAGGTAAATGTATAATTTGGTTGATATGGAATTCAGAAGTTACCTTGCAGAGGAATTAGGATGAAGGTGAAGGGAGATCTTTTCCTTGTGAAAAATGGTATATGGTGGGTCTGCCATGAGGGTTCTCATCTCACTTACCTTTAGGCCAAAGTCATAGCAACTAAAAATGCAGCTTTCATGAACAGGCAGGACAAAGCATGTTGCCAAATGTTCAGATAGTGGTCTGGTAAGTATTTACAACACAAGATGGAGGTACTATTGAGATGTAGGCTTGACCACTGGCAGAAAAGCTTTTACTAGGCTCTTCCTGAATCTAACTATTGTTAGAAAGTGAAATTGAATCACCAACGTGCTGGGGGAGGAAAAGCACTAATTGTTATGAGATGAACCAGCAGTGAGCTAACAGAAAGACCTGAGATTTTTTTAGTGATAAAAGATAATTTAAAAATCACAAATATTTTCAGAGTCTGAAGAAGATTAATTATGCAGTGTCCAAGCAGAAAAACACCTCCATTTAACTGGACAGAAACCCCTAGTTGAATCTTTCCAATGCTGAATAAGAATGGCTTGGACAGCTGTCAAACAACAGCTGCCAAATAACAGCATTCTAGATCTGATGTCCTTCAATATACCAAACCAAGAGATGAAGAGGGTCTGGACTGGGGTGTCTGACTGTGCTGCATTCCTGAGTTAGGGATCTGGGACGAGAAAGTTACATGACAGGAGGATGGATTGACATTCTAAGAAGTTCTTGGAACCAAGTCTACATGAGCTACTTGGTTGCCAAGTAAATAACAGTGGTCCTGTTGTGATGTCTCTTTCTCAAGATCTGGGGTAGGAAAGAAACGGGTGGAAAGGCATATCTGAATTGGTATGTCCATCCCAGCAGGAAAGCTGCATCCTCTGAGTCATGGCCCGTACGTGCTCTGGAGAAATTTCCTCTTCATTTAGGACATAAAGAGATCCCACTCAGGTGTTTCCCAATGAGTGAATCTCTCACTCAGAACAGAGCAGTGTATTTCCCACTCATGATACACAGAGAAGTGCCTACTCAGGTTGTCTACTAGGAAATTTTGAACACCTGGAAGATATGTAGATTGGATAATGATGTTGTTTCCAATTCACATATTCCAAAGCCTGACTACTTCTAGGCACAGAAGTAGGGAACTTGCTCCATTTTAATACTTTATATAAAGACTGTGAAGCCATTGTCTGACCTCACTTGGACATGGAGCAAATGTGTGAGTGGGAGAAAAGTCCTACATGCCACGTAGACTGCCTCAGTTCCAGCAAGTTGATGTTCAGTCTGGCCTCCCATAGGGTCCCAGTATTCTCTATAGTATGGTTGTTCAGGTGAACACCTCAACCCAGAAGGGATGCGTCCATTACAAGGGTGGCACCACAGGGAAGGCGTACACTCACCAGGTTTGACCACCAGGTAAGAGAGGTGATCCTCATGGCTGGAATGGTCTGAATCCCACGTCATTTACGCAGAGTCTCAGCTGGATGCTGGTCACAGAATGTTTGTCAAGGGGGTGATTTTGGCTTATACGTCTGACTCTGGTGTTTTCTCTTAAGGCCTGGGTAGTAAATTCCCAGGGAATGGAAAATCGATCTAGAATCTTTTCAACTCAGTTTTCTCCTTAAATAAGTTGATGTATCAAAAGGTAGGTCCTGTATGGCGTTCTGTACCTCCTTAGGTAGCCCCAAAGAATCAAACCAACACTTACACCTCGATAACTATGCCAGTGACCAAACCTCTAGATGCTGCACCTGCTGTATCCATAGCAGCCTGTAGGGATGTTTTTACCATGAGTTTGCCTTCGTCAATGAAAGATTGAAATTAGGCTCTGTCCTCAAGGGGGAGCTCATGTTTACAGTCTGCCAGTCTGGAGTAACTGTTAAAGTCATATTTCTCTAATAAGATGTGATTTTTAGCAATATGGAATTGCAGGCTTGTAGAGGATAAAATATCTCTTACCAACCTCTTTGAACTCTTGTCAGCTGGTGTGGTCTTGTGACCTGGCTCTCTTTCTGGCTGTTTGTACCACCTGTGAGTTGGGTGCTGCATGGGAGAAAATAAATTTGGTGAGGATGAAAAAGCATCTCTCAGCTTTTTGGGTCTAGGGACACTAACAATTGAGGTGTGCCAGAGCACTATGCCTAGCTCTAGGATGGCCTCACTAAAATGGAAGCACAACTTTGCTTGGACCTATAGGCAGCAGAACGTCCAGGTGCTGGGCTTCAAAGAATTCTGGATTTCCTCCAAAATATGAAGGTCATTGATTATCATCTGCAGTAGTTCCTGGTACTATTTGTAGTCCTGTGGTAGAGATGGTGAGGATGAATTCACTGCTTCTATCTAGAGGTAATGATGAGATTCCTGTCAGTGCCTGTGGATGCAGATCAACATCCTCATCTTCATACTCCAATAGTTCCAGAAGATGCCACGTAGGAGAGGTGTGGTAAGACTTGTGTACAGATCTGGGGTATTTGTCAAAGGGTGAAACAAGCACCAATAGAGCGAAAAGCAGAAGTCAACTGACTAAGGGGGAGCCCACAGCAACAGATACCAACAGTACCTGGGAAAGCCATAACTGGCATGAAGCCATCCAGATTGGCTCAGCTGTCAGGGCTCAACTCTCTATGAAGAAATGAAGGAGCATCTGGAGTGCACAACATATCTGAGTTAAGTTGCTCTCTCTTCACTGGTAGGGCCATCAGCATCAGAGGGTGGACACTGCTGCCTGAAGGTTGGAGATGGTTCCTGTGTCAGCAAAGTAGTTTCATCTTCTGGTGTGACAAAGTCGTTCAGGAGGACCAGGCCAGAGAAAAGAGAGCACTGAGGGTAATGAAGACAGATATCCTCTAGCGAAATGTAAGTGGCTGTACATCCCAGTGCTCAGCGTGTTTCCATGGTTAGAACTGATGGTTTCAATGTGCCCCAAGAGGGTTGCAGTCATATGCCCTTCCAAGGAGGGGCTGGTACTGCCAAAGAGTCAGGTTCCTGGATGGAGTCTTGGATGGAGCCAGTGAGTGTTGGTCCTTATGCTCTGGAGTTGGAGTCACTGATGGGACCAATGGATTCTTTTAGTTTCATATTTTGCCCTCCTGCCTGGTGCTTTTAAGCAGTCCTGAGCTCTTAGGATCCACATATGTAGGGTCCCCTTACCTTGACAGGGTTGGGGATGGATCTCACCTTTTATGAGCAGATCTGGATGGGGATCTGTACCCTATTTTGATAGGAAGCCCTGCATGAAAACTCTTTGGTTTTATGAACTGTAGGCTCCACTCCCGAGTTCATATTCATAAGCAAGCTGCTTGTCTATTGGAACCAATGTATAGGGGAGTCCCAGGGCTTAAAGTAGGCCGGAACGCACAGGAACAGCGTTCCGGGCCCACAAATTCAAGGAGTCAGCGTTGTGGGGCCCCTAAAAATAGAAGAAAGCAGGGGGAATGCACGTTCCGCTCTGCCCTGGCCTGGAAGCTGCAGCCAGCCTGGGCTGCTCCTTCACGGAGAAACAGCCTCAGGTTGAGCCAGTTGGGAGCTGCCTCCTGGGTGCTAGTGCTGGGAGGGTTCCCTCTCTGTGTGTGCTGGGCTGCTCAGCCTACATAGACATGTAATCCTTCTAGCACTAGGACCCAGGAGGGAGCATTTAACTGCAGCACAGCACTGGAGCCCCTGCAGGAAAGGAAAGTGAGGGAAACTATGTGGGTCTGATCAAGGGGACCCCTCAACATCCTCACCCGCACCCCTGCCAGGTGAGGGGAGGATGAGGCTACCCAGCTCCAGCCAGGGGCTTGTAAGTGATGGGGGCCAGGCCAGGCCAGCCCTTTGGGGCGGGGGGGCATGAGGATGGGGATAGGGAATGGAGGTGGCAGTGTGTGAGGCCAGGATCGGGGGTGGCAGGGGCAGAGTGTGAGGTCAGGAAAGTGCAGAGGGGTGGAAGGGGCAGCGTGTGAGGCCAGGATCGGGGCCAGTATTTTTATGGCGCGATAACCGATGTATATGGTACTGAGAAGTGGTTGCAAATGCCAACGTGGGCTGGTGTCCACACATGCATGAAGGGGACCCAGAGATTAGGAGGGTTCCGGGGCCCGCCAAATTATACTTTAACCAGTCCCCTTGACTCAGTGAGGCCTCAGTCTTCCCCATAAGGGGTTTCCTCAATAGACACTCATGAGCTCCTCATGTTCGTAGAAGAAATGAGTGCCAGATGCTGCACTTTGCAGAGATATGTATCTCATCTAAGCAGTAGAGACTGCATTGTTGTTCATCGCTCACAGAGAAGGAGTGAGGGCAAAAGACACATTTCTTGAATCTGTCTCTCTAGGCATAGCCCTAGACCACAGGGTGGGACTTCCCAGTATGGGGGAAAAGAACTAACAACTAAAGTGAAACTATTTACAATATCTATTTGCAGACTAGATAAGATAAAAAGCTGAAGAAATTTGGACACAGGGATTCCATCTCAGGCCATACAATAGTAAGAAGAAACTGGAGAGACAGCATCTGTACTGCCTCTTATACCTTCTGTCTGGAGCATGAGAAGAACTCCTGCACAGGTATAGGCCAATGGACACTGCTTGTTAGAATTTCCAGGCTCAGGCACATAACACACATGTATGCCCATGTGTGGAATGCATATAGGGATGAGCACCCAGAGAAGAATTGGGAATTTCCATCTCGAACCCCCACTGCAAATATGCTGCATTCAATAGCCACAAAATAAAGAAAGGCTAAAATCCTTCTGAATTCTTGAGCACAAGAAATTACTGGAAATAAAAATGGCAGGCCAGATTTCTCAAATACAACACAAATGATTCCCTTGCAAATTAGGTCCTACGGTTATATCACCCCTCAGCACTTCAGCCTCCTTCTCTAGATAATGGGAACAAAACTTTGCTGCCTTACTATTGTACTTAAGGGCCATCTTATTAATGTTGCAAAGTTCTCTGAAAATATACAAGTACCTGTGATAGTGCAAAAATGTATTACCTGGACTTTGCCACAGCTAGTATAGGAGGTGCCATAGATAACAGCAGCTGGCTGCCAAATGCTCTATTCTTGCCAGTGATAATGACCACATGGAGAGCAGACATATGCAGTCTCACAGGAGATTATCTTATTTGTGTAGGAATAAACTAACACATGAGTGAGTATGTGACTGGACAGTCATCTCTCTCTGAGGTTGCTTCAGCAGGCAGTTAGAAGGCATTGAATGGTATAACAGAGGGACCTGATACAAATAAGAGAGCTCCAGTAAAAGGAGATTACAGATGCAGAAGCTAACAGAGGAGTCCTGCAATAAGTATGACACAGACACTATTACAGAGATCCCTCTACTATGAAAGGGAAAATTCTGCACAAGAAAACTGGAAGATCTAGGATCTCTGCCTTCCACATTCTCCCTCTGGCCTGAAGCACAGTCCTTAGACTTCTTGTTTCTGTCCTTTATCTATTCATATCACCTCGTTCTTCCTTGGTATCCTTGCAAGATACAGAGACAGGATGAGGAAGGGACTGTGACAATTTAGGCAAAACTTTCATGCTTCCCAAGGTGAAGAAGCAAAGAAACCTGAATGGACAAGTTTGGCTGAATCTGACATAATCCAGAGGCAGGGGTTTCAGAATTCTTTACCTCCTTACTCTCCATATAGTGACCATAACACTGCCTGTCCCTTCATCCTACAACAGTGGATAAAGAAGAAAGAGACTGTCACAAGGCTCTGCACGTAACCAGGGGGCAGAAAAACGAGTACCCCCACTTGCCCAGTGCAGGTTTGATATACCCATCACAAAGTCATCAAGATTGTCATCTGAGACGGACAAAACAATCAAGAACACCAGCAGGTCAGAGCAAATGAACAGTCTACAGCCCTTTATCTGTTTGCTGGGGCAAACAACAAGCAGAGGCAGAGAAAGCAAACAGTATATAGCTGGGGTCTCAGGCACCAATGCCCACCTGCTGGCCCGGGGTAGAATGTAGAGGGAATATAGAACCACCCTACTCCATGGAGTTCTGACCAGTGCCAGCAACCTCCTTGTTCAGGATTCAAGTATCAACTCCTAATACATTCCCATAGTCAATTCGTACTCTTAAGTCAACTTCAGGCCTTTCTTCTATAGTCAGTGGCTTGGTATCCCCCCGTCTCCACAGCTGGTAGCATAGTCAGGAGCGCTGACCATTTTTCTGCAGGAGCCAGCAGCACACATCTGTCCTCCTCCTCACCCAACCAAGACCGAGCTTTCTTTTATCTGTTTCCCCCATCTGTAGCATGTGCAGCAGAAGTTGAGTGTGTGTGGTTTCTTCAGCCTAGTGCGCAGCTGATATCTCCCCCTCCCCGCCCACCCATCACAAAGACATATGATAAAAATGACTCTGGTGTTTTATCTGTCCTTAAGTTTTCAACTAAATGTGGGGGAAATGGTATATATCTTAAAAAGCAGAGCTGGAATAAAGCACCATATTTCATTAATTTAATTTTTTTTAAAACTTAGACCAAAAATGATTGCAAAGCTCTTTGCTTGACTGTTATGTGGGCAGCATTAATAATTTAACAGCCTAGGTTTCCTTTAAGCATTTACAACTATCACAAGTGGGAGAACACAGGAATCAACCTTCTTTATTCCAGGAGCCAACTAAGCAATGTAACAGCAATAAAACTTTGGTTTGTATTTGAAAGCATAAGAATGCATCATAGTGAATCTATCTTTTCTTTTACATTTTCTGTAGCAGCCACATGGCTTCAGGGTCCAAAAATTAAAATACTGCACTCAAGCAACCACAGCATTTTGTATTTTAATTCGTTTCAGTTTTCATGAGATGGATTATTGCACAAATGCATCTATAAAAGCATTATTTAAGCACTGCCCACTGAGAGAAAAAATAAAAAGGAGAAACTCTGGGAAGGAGAGAAGCTTCTAGACCATCTTAAGGAAAGCACAGTGTTTTCTGGCTGACCCAATATGCCTCAAGATCATCACACTGGTGAGTATTGCACATGTATTGATATGCTGTCATTCTATGTTGTGATCAAACAGTTTGTATTAATTTATTTTATTATTCATATTAAAGTCATACCTACAGAGCTTAACTGAGATCAGGCCCCTCTTCTATTAGGGACTGTACATCCATATAGTAAGACAGTTCCAGTCCCACCAAGCTCAGAAAAGAGGTGAGAGATGACAAAAACAGAGAGAGGAAGTAATTTGTTCAAGGTCACATGGCAGGTGAATGGCAGGCACAGGAATAGAAATGTGTCCTTACTCCACACCTGAAGCCCCAACCATCATACCATGCTGCCTCCCAACATGTGTATTTTACTCATACAAAGACATTTAGATGCGCATATTATTATTGCTCTATTTTCCCATCCTCACTCCCTATTCATTTGTTTCACCCACCTGTTATGATCGTTCTTAAACTAAGATTGTAAACTCTTTAGGACAGGAATTATCTTTTTCTTTGCAGCTGAACAGTTCTTAGTTTAACAGAGCCTCATCTTAGTTAAGATCTGTTGTTGCTATCGTAATACAAAAGAAATAGATAAATAAATAAATAATGAGAATAATATAGTTTTGTCCAAGGGAGTTGTAGATTTCACTTCGCAAATGCCAATTTTCATACAACCAGAAAACCTCAAGACCAACCCAGATTGGCATAAGGATGGACTAAAAATGTCTGATTCTGAACATGGTTTGTCTGCCCATCTTATCTACCCTCATCATCTTTTTTGGTAGTACTCAAAATACAATAGATAACTAATTTAATTATACAGATACATAAGTCAATATTGCAATTTGATATTTCAGAAATACTCTTTCTGATTTTTTTGATGTAAATGGAAAATTTCTCTCTAGAATGTATTCATATTGGAATATACTGCAAGTACAGAATTAGTGGGAAAGCTATTTACTAAGTAAAATTGTTTTTAAAAAGTCCTAACCCCATCTTCCTATAGAATCAGGCCAGAAATAAAAAGTCATTTTGTGAAAGTTTGGGGTATGTACAGTGTCTTTGTCAGGGTCCAGTTAAAAACTCCAGCCATTTCTTTGCTACAGAAGACAGCACAAGTCTTAGTTGCGTATATTAGAAACGGACAGAAAAATCAATTTTCCAGGGCTTGCACAGTGCTAAAGACAGACAGAGATTTTATTGAATGTGACCTTCTGAGAAAACTTCTTTGTGCTTTTGGTTTATGAAGAAAATGGGGGCTGTGTGTGTGTTTAGTTGGGCTTTTTTATAATTATTACTCCACTGACATTTGATCATTTAATTTACTATAAGTATCTGAGTAACGGTTTCACCAATTCCTTGTTCTCTTCCAAAGAGAAAACTATTTGTTTTGAAGTTTTAAGTATTAAAAGGAGAATTTCTGACTCAATAATCCTGATCTGTGTCCCACTTCCACTAGTAGCACATAAATGGCAGCTCTCGTTCTCTTACTGATGCTCAGATCAGCAACAAATGAAAATCTCCATTTTGGGGTCCCTCATTAGCCTTGCTACACCACCTCTTCTGTCACTGCACTTCAGGGATTTCCAGAATGAAAATTTAGCTCTGCATGAGCACCACCATATTACTCAACACACATGACTCCAATAACCTGACTCACTAAAGGTCAGGTGTTTGTACAGGTGAAACTAGAGAACAGGTGTGACTCTGGTTAAAAATAAATCCCATTTCTGAACTCCGACTCACCAGTATAGATCAAATGGGATCTCTGCAGTGTTCCCCAGAAAAGAAACCCAGAGGGTGAGAAAAAGCAAGAGCACCAATCTAAGTAGACCTCAAAATAAATAAAGATGACTTGTAAGAAAACACAGAGTGCTTTGTTTTATCTATCCTTTTACGGACATTGGAAGAAAAGGCAAAGACATGCTGCTCAGAGAGTATGCTAGCAGAGGAAAGCACAATGAAATCACAGTGCTTAAAGCTTCCAAATGGAACCTTTCCACAAATTCTTCAGCTAAAACCTCTCCCTTTTTCAGCCCCAGAGGCTGAAGTCATACAATCATAGATTAGGGTTGGAAGGGACCTCAAGAGGTCATCTAGTCCACACACATCTCTCAGGATCAAATGCAACTAAATCATCCCAGCCGTAGCTTTATCAAGCTGTACCTGAAAGACCTCTGAAAATGGAGATTCTACCAACTCCCTAGGTAAACTAGTCCAATGCTTCACCACCTTCCTAGTGAAAAAGTTTTCCCAATACCCAACCTAGACCTATCCCACTGCAAACCCTGCTCTCTGTTCTGTCATCTGCCACCACTGAGAACAGCCTAGCTCCAACCCCCCTGGTACTCCCTCAGGTAGTTGAAGGCCGCTATAAAATCCCTCCTCACTCTTCTTTTCTGCAGACTAAACAAGCCTAGTTCGTTCAGTCCCTCCTCATAAGTCATGTGCTCCAGCCCCCAATCATTTCTGTTGCACTCTTCTAGACTCTTTCCAATTTGTCTACATTGTTTCTGCAGTGGGGGGCCCAAAACTAGACAGTTCTCCACATGAGGCACCATCAGTACTGAACAGAGGAGAATAATCACTTCTCTCAATTTGCTGGCAATACTCCTACTAATGCAGCCTAATATGCCGTTAGCCTTCTTGAAATAAGGCTACACTGTTGACTTACATCCAGCTTCCTGTCCCCTGTCACTTCCAGGTCCTTTTCTGCAGAACTGCTGCCTAGCCAGTCAGTCCTCAGTCTGTAGTAGTACATGGGATTCTGCACTTGTCCTTGTTGAACCTCAGAATTCTTTTGACCCAATCCTCTAATTTTTGTAAGTCACTCTATATCATATCCTCTAGTGTATATGCCACTCTCCTCAGCTTAGTGTCATCTGCAAACTTGCTGAGGATACAAGGGCCAATCCTTGTGGCATTCAACTTTTTACCAACTGCCAACTAGACACTGAGCTATTGATCACTATCCATTGAGCCCGACAATCTAGCCAGCTTTCTATCTGCCTTACAGTCCATTTGTTAATCCCATACTTCTCTAACTCGTTAGCAAGAATACTGTAGGAGACTGTATCAAAAGCATTGTTAAAGTCAAGATATATCACATCCACTGTTTTCCCCATATACACAGAGCCAATCAGTCATCTCATCATAGAAGACAATCAGGTTGGTCAGATATAACCTGCCATTGGTGAATCCATGTTGACTGTTCCAAATCACCTTCCTCTCTTCCAAGTGCCTCAAAATGGATCCATTGAGGACCTGCTCCATGATTTTTCCTAGGAGCAATGTGAGGCTTATCAATCTGTAGTTCCTTGGATCCATGTAGTTGAAATGACTTCAACATTAACAAGGCAAGGAAGGCCAGCCAGTTTGCATGCTTCTGTTATTCTTAGTTTAATTTATTTAGCTAACACAAAGAAGCAGCCTGGGCCTTTGCTTCTTACTCTCAAAGGGAATTAATAAGAATTATGATTTTTAAACTATGTTGTTCTAAGTGAGTGAGTCATTAGGGCACATCTAGCCTGTACAAAGTTGTTTTTTTGTTTTTTCTCCTGCCTCAGAATCAAAAGAGAAGCTGGAAAAAGATTGCATCCTGACTCAAAATGGAAAGGGGACAAGACTTTAGGGATGAAATTAGACAGAACAGTATCTTTTATCCTAATGAATTATCAGAATATAGGAAAAACCGAACAATGTATCTAACACCCTCCGCCTTTTAGCAGAAACAGTAGAAAGATTACTTTCCAGGACAAAGAAACTAATGAGAGGAAAGGAAATGGGTCAAAAAGAACATAAGGCCATTCAGAAGCATATTAAGAGTTCATGGAAGTACAAGGGAATCTCCTAGTTAGTCTAAGAAAAATGTTTTAGAAACCTTCCAACTGTGGAGTCAGAAGAAGAGTCTTCTGCTGGTTTGGTTTTGTTTTGTTTTAAACTTTTTAAAGCTAAAAGAGCAGAGTCATGGACTCCAGGGAACCTTTAAGCAAGACAGACATCAAATCACTCTTGTAAAAAAGAATTGCTAGTAACCGAATTTATTATGCATTTCTAAATGATCACACCAGTGAGCTGTCTTCCCCATGCAGTAGGCTATTGAGGTTCTTTAATTTCACAGTCTATCAGCCTGACTTAAGGATGGAGTGAGTTGAAAAAGCAAGAATTTGTGATGCTTTCATGTTCCATCCATAAGCCAGGCTGCTAGACTGAGCTGTTCCGGATACTGATGGACACACAAATGTTATTAGCAACTCAAGTGGCAGCTATAGATGCTTGGAGAATCAAGACTTCCTATGACAATTTGTGGCAATCAAATAACCTTTGCACACTCTTCTGCCCAACATTTTTAGTGCTCTTCAGCAACAGAAGACAGATGGTAAAACAAACTAGGCTAAATTTCCATGGAAACAAAACCACATTCTGCTCAACTTCCAAGGGTTCCACATATCTCCTGCAGAAGATTTTTATCTTCCTATTGAACCTGTGCCAAGAAAGTCTATTACTAGTCTTCCTCGTTGTTCTTTTATCTGAATGAACACTATCTTTCAGAAAGCACTTTCCTGGATGAAGAACAGATCTGAAGGTGGAAGTTCAGGACTGGAGGAGGTTTTGCCTTAGACTACTGGCCTTTCTGATTCTGCGTTGGCAGTGATAGTTAAGAAGTCTGGTATTTTGCTGTATCTCCAGAAGCTTCCCATCCTGGGGCAGCGTCCTAGATGGAACAGAAAGGGTCCCACAGTGGAGACCTGCCCTGTACATACTGCTTCTTTTCACTCCTCATCTTACAAAATAAAAGGAAAGGAAACTGGAGAAAAGGATAATTAAAATCTGCAATGAAGAGACAAGAATGAACAAAACTGCTAATGGCAATTGGCTGTTCTGACAGGAAGAAGAAGAAATGGGGCGATAAAGAAGGAGGTATGGTTTGGTTGGCAGAAAGGAGCCAGCTTCACTGTTGTTCAGAATCTAATGAAGTGCTTCTTCCACTCAGGCCATTCCTTGCACAGAACAAACTGGAAGTCAATGGCAATTCCTCATCATGTGACAATGATAAACAATCACACACAGACTATTTTCCAACAAGGAATTTTACTAGAATAAGGAAAATAGTATCACCCTTATAACTAATTTCTCCCTCTTTCTGCTTCCCTTGCTTCCTTTTGCTTGGCTTATTCCTACAGATCATCTGGTCAAGACAAAGAACAGAGGTAAGGCCTGGTTCTACCAACAATCCACTCCACAGGGGCCATGGAGGTTTCTGAAGGCCCCATTGGGGTAAGAGAGGAATTTAAGACTATCTATACATTTACAATGGCATGCACTACACATGTAGCTATATGCCACAGTGAAAAGCAGGTTGTGTCCACATTTGCCACTGCCAGAGCGTGTCATAATGGCAAGGTATGCTCCAGCAGTGGGACACTACACTTCTATTTTTAGCAGTCCAGATCTGGAGGCACTGTCTGGGCATGTAGAGAGCCCAACATGCAGAGTACATACCTTTGGTGTTCAGGTATGGAAGGCACTTTGTTCTGCTTACCTAAGCTGTGTCTCATCATCAACACTGCTATTTATACCTCTGCTAGTTGCTGGGTGTGAAGTGGCTCATCTGTAGTCTATACACTGCTTTAAATGCCTAAGGGGCCTCAAATATCTAAGGAAGCTGCCTGCACAAACAGAATTAGTCCTCAGAGCCACTAACCGTGGTGGATTACTGTTTCTTTGCATATTAAAGCCTCTGGTGCATCTTTCTCATTTTAGATTCCCTGTTAAAGGCACAGGGGAATCCCCATATTCAGGGAATTGAGACAACACCATCACTGTCTGTCCAAAAGCCAATCTCTAGAACGCCTGGATCCTGCCCTTTCCAACCTGGGAAGAATCCTTAACTGGAACTGATTTCAGGTGCCTGGCAACTCTCAAAGAGGACCTTTCTCAGATTCTTTTACCCCCAGGACTGTCCAAAAGGAAGATCTTTAGCCTTTGCCTACTTTATCTGACACAAAGCATAAATGCCACACAAGCCTCCCAGTTATGGTATCGGTACAATACTTTTGCCTAAACCATTCAAATAAAGACATTTTAAAACAAAAAGCACGGGGTTTTTTATATGTCGTTTTCTCTGTCTCAACCCAGAAAAAGGCCAACTTTTTTTTTTTTTTTTTTTTTTTTTAAATCACACTGCAAGAGAACAATGCAACAATCTTAAATTTAAACTTCCACTAGCTAACCCTGTGCCAGGGCCAGCCACTGGTCCAGCTGACAGAAAAGAGAAATTGAGAAATTGATGCCTTTTCTACTGTTACTTCCAGGACATTGGATGTTAGGAACACGCAGGCAAGCACTCATTGATTTTACCGCTTAGAACGGTTCTCCTATTCACAAGGCAACACATACAGTGGGGATCTGCAGACATTTTCATGAAGAAGATCTATAGTTTTAACTAGAGTGCTGTTACATTACAATGCAGAATTTGGGCTTCTGAGTTGATTATTAATCTTTGCTATGAAAATGTCCATACAAAAAAAATTAATTACATTCAGCAAATAAACCTCAAAGCAGCTTTAAGTTTCTCCAGTTCTTTTAATTTTTTAAAATAAAATTTAGAAGTTCATAAAAATATACAACTTTAAAGAAAATAAAAAACATTTTGATTTATTAAGATGTATTTAAATACTGGCTTTACTTATGAGGCAACTTCTAGCAGCTGAAGATAAATCAGAGCACAGCAAGAAATTACAGTCTGAACTCATCTGATTATATAATTTTAGGGTCTCCTTTTAAATCGGTGCTTAAAAGAATTAATTTGTTGCTGAGTCCCTTCCTTCCTTTCTCTGAATGATAGGTCTCACATTGTTCTTAGAATTACATGCATATGAAATTCAGTAATTCTACAAGAATTATTCAATGTGATGCAGTTGCAAAAAAAAAGGGTAATGCCAATTTGAGATATGTTAACAGGAGCAATGTATACAAGGCATGGGAGGTAATTATCCCATTCTACCAGGCATTGGTGAGGCCTCAGCTATAGTACAGTGTCTATTTTTGAGTGCTACACTTTGGGAAAGATATGGACAAACTGTAGAGAGTCCAGAGGGAAGCAGAAAAATGATAAAAGGCTTAGAAAACCTGACCTATGATGAAAGGTTAAAAAACAGGACATTTACTCTTGAGAAAAGAAGGCAGATGGGGAGCCTGGTAACAGTCTTCAAATATGATAAGGACTTTTATAAAGAGGACTGTGATCAATTGTTCTCTATGTGCACTGAAGGTAGAGCAAGGTGTAAAGGGATTATTCTTCAGCAAGGGAGATTTCAGTTAGATACTAGGAAAAACTTTCTAAATATTAAAGTACCTAAACTCTGGAACAGGCTTCCAAGGGAGATTATGGAATCCCCATCGAGTGTTTTAAGAACAGTTTGGACAAAGGTCTGTCAGGGATGGCCTAGGTTCATTTGGTCCTAATTCAGTGTAGCGGGTTGGACTTGATAACTTTTGAGGTTTCTTCCAGCCCTGCATTTCTATGACGATGATTCTTTGCCTTATTTTAAAATTTAGCTAAACATCTGTTTATTTATGACTGGAACATTAGAAAAAAATCCATGAAGTGAAAAAATAATGCAAAATGTGCTTTTCTTAGATTGGTCTATGGAACTTTTAAATAGATTTTGTATGAGTGAATATTTCTTTTCTGATTACAGGATAAGAAATAAACATGTAGTGCAGTTTCCTCAGGTATATCCTTCACAACAGTAGCTCTGTATCAGAAAGGTCCTAAGTAAAATGGATTTAAAAAGAAAAAAAAAATAGAGGCTTTAATTTTTGGCTAGGATTGGAAGGTTTAGGATGAGGAGAGGAAATGCATGCGTGTGCACAAACACACAGACTAACCCACAGCTACTTAGCCATCTGTAGCAAAGAGAGGTAAGAACTATACAGCAGTGACCTGAGATTAAAGCCAGTGTGGGCACATACTTCATTCTGATGCTAAGTGGGCAGCAGCTGAACAGAAAAGCTGCACGGAAATGCATCTGAAGCAGGTTTACCTGTAGCTCAGGGTAGAAGGGGGCAGCTGAGACCCACTTAAGGCCACCCATCCCCCTTTCACACTTCTGGCCCAAAACTGTGCAGGCTGTCCCTCTATGGGTACCAGGGTCCATGAAGCCACACCCTTTTCCATTAGTCACAAGCGTCTGAGGAAGAAATTGTTGGAAGGAGCCAGCCAGAAATTCAGGCAGCTGAAACAGAGTAAAGAAGCTTCAGCAGGGACTTGCTAAAGAGCTCATCAGACTGGGTTTTTCCCATTTTCACTCCCTCTGGAAACTGGTTGTTTGCTCCCTTTCACTCCCTCACAGTCCCTTTGCTTCAGCTTCCATCTGCCCTCCATGCTCCCCATCTATCCCTTTTTCCTTCTCCCTCGTGTCCACTCTTCCCTCCTTGTCTCTCTTCTCAGCTACCCTCCTCCCAACAACAAGAAAAAAAGAAAAACAAAACAACTAAAAAAATATCATGGCACTAAGAGGATATTTGCATTTTAAATCAGATGAAAAAGCCATTTTTTATCTGTTATCCTGGCAGTAAAGCTGTCAGTGCTGGAATAACTTTTAAAATATTTGCTGTTTATCCTCAGCTCCTACACAAGATGAGGCTGTGATATTTTGTATAATAACCACTTGGATATCAATATTTTGGTGTCTGTTCTTTTATTCTTCTCCTCCACTGAAATACAGTAATTCTCCCAGTGAACTTTCCGTTCCATACATTCCATCTGTTCTTTCAAACTATTTCCCATCTGTGCAGCATGAACTTCAACTAAATCTCTGACCAAGTGGAGAGAGAATCAGGATTCTGTGGCGTATTGCAGAGTGAAGGAAAGGTCATTCTTTTACTCAACTCTTCTTCCATGGCTAGCTTAAAATCGTAACTGAAAAAGATTAACATTAGCTCAGATCACATGTCATGACTGCTTATTTCTACTTTAAAATAATAAGGTAAATATTTTTCTTTTTGATAAAAATTGGCGATTTTTAGCAGGCAATAATGAGAGTTCTTCAGAGACACACAAAAGCATTGAGAGCGGTACATGTACCCCCTCCATGCACAGGTCATCACATTTAAAAATATGCAGTTATCACTTTCTGCTGCTGTGAAACATAGTTGCAGGAGGCACAGCATGTCTAAACAGACTGCATGTCACCCTTCTCAGATCTATGCTTCACTTTGAAGGGAAATACAGAGGTCAGATCTTCCTGTCACAGACTTCTGTAACATATTTATCTCTATAATACCTGGTAACAGAAGCCCCGGCCATGCAAACATTAATGCTCATGATAAATTTCAAACCTTAGTAGTCTTTGGGCTTCTGAGGGAGTTGTGTATATGGACTCAGGGCAAAATTCAGCTGCACAGCCAAATCCAGCTTTTCATTAGTGACAGATACCATCCAAAATCCGCAGACAAACTTTTTAACAATGCAGAACATTTTAACAGACAAAAAATAATAGATTATGTGGTAACCTCACTGCTCCATTTTCTTCTTGACAATGCAAGGTTCCCTTCAGTTTTTAAATACATGTTATTTCTTTAAAAAATGGGGGAGAAATAATGAAGATTTTCTCTATTTGGCCTACATCTAGCAATAATTTTCTACTTAGTTCATCACATATGATATATCACAATAAATTAATAACCTACTCAAAATATTATCTGTAAACATTTACCTTATCTGTTCATCATTCATACATAGCCAGACAAGAGCATGGCCCATACAGTATGACACCATGCATTTTGCAGGATTACTCATTATTGCATTCAGAGTCATGGTCTATCTAGCCTATTCATGAATATCTGAAGTGATGGTACCTTATTCAAATGAGATACGATATTTCGAAATGCAAAACTATTTTATTAACAAAATCAAAGCAAATGGCTGCTGATGCTAATTGTGAAATCACTAAGGGTGCATTTACACTGGCAACTTAGGTCGACTTAAGGATGCTTAAGTCGACCTACACAAAGCCGCGTCCACACTGGGCTTTTATTAAATTGGCTTAAGCGCTTCCTTAAATCAACTTAACAGCTTAAATCGACTTAATAACACCACCTCTGAAGGTCGACTTAAGCCTTAAGTCGCCTTCTTAAGTCTGAACAGCTTTGTCTACCACTAAGTCGACTTAACAAGGTAACTTAAGTCGACTTAAAGTGTAGCCACTCTGTTAAGTAGACTTAAGTTGACTTAACAAGGTAGACGTTAACAGAGTTGACTTAACTTTACAAGTGTAGACATAGCCTAAGTGACCATGCATAGCCTATTTTTGATTTGTGCCATGATACACAATTAGTTGAAAACAAATGAAATGTCTGTGTAGCAGGATAGCTTCCCCACTCCAGTATGGATGGGGTTAAAAGCCCTGCAGAGGGGGACATCCAATGGGAGCTGGTGACTGTGGAGCCAATCAGGGCCAAGGAGCCCTGTATATAAGCAGGCTGCAGTCCCAGCTCTTGGCAGTCTTTCTCTGACCTGTGAGGAATAAGGAGGCTGTCAACTTGGCTTTAGAGGCAGAACTAAGGACAGCTTAGGACAGTCAGAGGCTGGCTGAAGCAAAGGGAGGGAAGGTACCTCGAGTAGGCAAGGATGTGGCCCAGGGGATCTGTTGCGCTGTGCTGAGGATTGAGGCAGCACTGAGAAGTAGCTCATAAGGTTCCATGGGCTGGGGCTGGAAGAAGCTGGTGGGCTTAGGTCCCTCCCTCCCTCCTCCCAGACTGCTGGTGGGTGGTGAAAGGACTACTGGTAGCCACTGGTGGCTCAGCCTGGACTAGACCTTACCCTGGAAGGCAGGAACTGAGAGAGGACTCAGTCTGAGGGCTAAGGTCCTGAAAATGATCTAGAGATTGTGAGAAGATGGAGGACAGGCCACCCGACGGGGTGGCACTTGAGCACTTCCCCAGTACCATCACCAGGAGGTGCCTATCCAGCGGGTCACGTGCCGGCACCTGTCTACAGCTGGTGGAGTTTGTGGGCAAATGGCTATCCCTGATTCACAGGGGCTGGGCAGACCACATAATGTCAAATGCCCAGAGGATGGAGTCCATGTTCAGGGAAAGTGCTATTTGTGGAGGAGAGCAACACCCTCCCAGCTGGAGTCAAGAATGGCCAACCCCGGAGAAGAGGGTGAACTGTCAGTATAGGCAGGTCGTAGCCCTGCTGCAATGAGTCCTGGGTGGCCAGAAAACCTTGTGGGAGGAAAACCAGTGGATCAAGGCCTACACCCACAAGGAGGCAGATTGGTTACAGGATGGGAGGCAGAGCAAGAGCAAAGAAATAAGAACACCAGTTCACAGATTGGGGCCTGAATTGCCGAGGTGTTTTATGTGTGGACAGCTGGGTCACTTCTGGACGGGTTTTCCCAAAGGAAAAGGACAGACTGTCCCTGCTTGTGAATGGAAAGGGGGGCAGGGCTGAGTCTGTTGGACCTGTGGACAGGCTGGACTCCTGAGAAGGGGGTGCCTGGACAGACACCCCTGTGTTGGGAACAGGATTGAGTGAGGTCTGTTGGACCTGTGAACAAAAAGGGCACAGAAGGAGGGAATGCCCAGAGGGCCAGGAAGGTGCCAGTTGGAAGGAAGAGATTGGACCAGGGAGACCCAAAAGATGTCTCCGCTGTCAGGAGCTGGGACATATAAGGAGGCATTGCTCCCAGAAAAAAATAGGAGGGCAGAGAAAGACATACCTGGGACCCAGATCCAGATCAAGGCTGATCAGAGGGGTGGGCCATTAGAAACAGAAGGCTTGGCAGAGAGTGATCTCCCTCACCTAGAGGGGGAGGGAGATGGTGGACCAGGTTGTTGAAACAGAGAGGGCCCACATTGAGGTGGGCATCCTCATGAGGACCGAGCAGGTGGACCAGGGGACACGGCTAGTAGGAGCATCCAAGAAGAAGGGGACCCAGACCCTATAGGGGAGAGCACTGAAGGACCTCATGGCCTGGAGGGCCAAATGATAGAGCCAGGGGATCCAGACACTAGAGGGGAGCATCATGGGGGAACCCATGGGGCAGATAGAGGAGCTCCAAGAAAAGCTACAGGGGCAGAACAGACACTGCAGGAAACCAAAAGGAGCAACAGGACCTGAACCTCCATCTTTTTGAAGCAGGGGAGCAGAGGGAGAGGCTTGCTGGTCATCTCCAGGTAGCACATACCCAAAGAAGGGACTACCCCCACCGCTAAGTGGCAGATTTTTGTGAAGGGGGAGGTGTAGGAAGGTAGTTTCCCTGCTCCAGTATAGATGGGATTAAAATCCCTACAGAAGGGGGGCCAATCAATGAGAGCTGGCAATGCAGAGCCAATCAGGGCCAAGAAGCCCTGTATATAAGCAGGCTGAAGCCCCAGCTCTTTGCAGTCTTCCTCTGACTTGTGAGGAGGAAAGAGACTGTCAGCTTGGCTGCTGGGAGCAGAACCAAAGACAGCTCCCCATAGGTGGCCAGAGGCTGGCTGAGATGTGGACCCTGAGGCAAAGGGATAGAAGGTACCTGAGGTAGGCAATGACGTGGCCCAGAGAACCTGTTGCGCTATGATGGGGGTCAAGGCAGTGCCAAGGAGCAGTGCATAAGGTCCCTGGGCCAGAGTCTGGAGAAGTGGGCAGGCCCAGGTCCCTCCCCACTTCCCCCACACTGTCAGAAAGTGGTGAAAGGACTAGTGATGGTCATTGATGCAGAGTGGGCCAGCCTGGACTAGACCTTACCCTGGAAAGGGGGAACAGAGAAGACTCAGATGGAGGACTGAGGTCCTGGAAATAGATTAGACACCATGAGAAGACAGCACAGGCCACCGGACAGAACTGCCACTTGAGCAATTCCCTAGCAGCATCACCAGGAGGCAGGGCCTTCCCTGGGGATGCGGAATGGGGCAATAATCACCCTGACCCCCGCAGTTATGCAAGCCCCATGCTTTGCCCTCCTCCCTCCTGTCCTGCTGCCTTCAGCAGCAAAAAGTCAAAGGCAGCGGGGAGGTGCAGGAGCACATCGCCCAGCCTCTGCGCTGGCCCTCCCCGCCCCCAGAAGCCAGAGCAGCGGAGTCTGCTCAGAGGAGGAGCGGGTGCGCAGGACCCAGCCTCTCTGGGCCAACCCGCACAGCTCCCTCCCCAGCGGGAGTGGCCAGAGGCCTCCATAGGCTGATTTGCCCGAGGCCCCACCCCCTCTTAGGGATGGCCCTGCAAGGAGGTGCCTGTCTGGTGGATCATATGCTGGTAACCGTCTACAGTCTGAAAAAAGAGGCTCCCATATTTGTTTTGTTTGTTTTTGTTTATTTTTTTAATGCTGCATCGTTAAGAAGTTAGCATTTATGATCTAAAGTGCCTTTGTTAATAACTTTGGGATCTATTCAGTCTGGATCTGGGGGGGGAAATGTTAATTATTACTGCTAACCAGAGCAATGTGAAATCCAGTTTTAACTTTGAATAATTCTAAGTGAAAATTTGTGGCATTTTGTATATTGTCAATTTTAACTTTGTTCACAATTTTGGCAAGAGGGATATGTTTGCATTACCCTTTTCAGCATGTTTTCAAGGAAAAACCATCTTTCAAAGAAGAATGCATTCTCACCCAAGATTTTCTTGTAAACAAGTGTGTTTCCACCAAAAAACTGATTTATTTTTGCAGTAAGACATCATATGCCATTTCAAAATTTTCCATGAAATTTGAACCATTTTTTCTTTTGTAAAGAAAAGCAAAATAATCCTCTAATTTCAAATGATTTTGAATCACATTATGAATATTCCACACACTTTTATAGAAAATCCTGAAAAACTCTGGTACTGCAGTAGATTCCTCATCCACAGTATACCACTTCATTGACAACAGAATTAATATTATTTTAAAACAATAATGAGAGGCTGTTCTGTTACATTTTAAGGTTACTTATTTCAGGTGTGTAATGTACGGAGTACATGTTAGGGCAACAATGTGAGCTTTGAAGTTGATTCTGTGATGCTAATGTCATGTGCATCTCATTGCTAATCTCATTTGTGACCAAAGAGGGCCAGAATTCTTCCAACATTTCATGTATGCCAACTTGGAAGTCATAACAGAGATCACTACAAACCTGCTAGTGTTTGACTCTTTTAGTGTGGCTGTTCAAACTGCCACTGCACCATCACATTTATGAGTCAACACTATAATGCTGTTGTTAAAGAAGCAAATGCAATTTGGGTTCATTAACAGAGGTATAACATGCAAGTTATGGGAGGTAAATGTATCATTCTGCTCAGTGCTGGTTAGTCTCAGCTGGAATGTTCTGTCTAATTTTGGTCAGACCATATAGAAAGGAGAGAGAAAAACTAGAAAGGATCCAAAGGTAAGCAACAAAGATAATCAAATGGATGGAATGCAAGCTAGATAAGTAAAGGCTGAAGGAATGGGGTAGGTTTAGTTTGGAAAAGAGGAGATTAAGAGGGGACATGCTAGCGGTTGTCAAATACTTGAAAGACTACCATAAAAAATGAAGAAAAATTGTTCTCTTGAAGCACAAAGCAGGACAAGAGGCAATAGGTTCAAACTAGAGCACAGCAGATTTAGATTTAATCTCAGGAAAAATTTCCTAAATGTAAGAACAATAGGACAATGGAACAAACTGCCTAGGAAAGTCATGGCAGCTCCTTTGTTAGAGGTTTTCAAAGAGTTGTTGGATAGCCATCTGTCTTGGATGGTTTAGACACAACAAATCCTATATCGTGGCAGGGGGTTAGAGTAGCTGACTTTTGTGGTCCCGTCGATCCCTATGATTTATAACAGTACTGTTAACTTAAAATATTTTTGTCTATTAATGGGGATAGAGAGCTACAACTCAAAAGCCTTTACCATTAAAACAGTACATGCACTCAGATATACATGATATTTTCCCACCTCTTGTGCATTACACAGAGCATTAGAATTCACTGAAAGCACTCTGAAGGAAATTCTCAAAGAGAGGATCAGGCAGCTTTTCTTTTCACAACTGAACATATAATTTAAGGAGAACTACATATTTTTTAAAATTGCCAAGGTTAAAAGAACATTAGGGATCAAAATTAACCAAAGAAAAAGAGAGAATTTTAGGATTCAGATAATTTTATCTTTAATTTCCACTACCATCATATGTTACTCCCCTGTTGTACTAAGGATACTCAGATTACACAAAAACAGATCTATCAAGTGGATAACACACAGATATTTTTCATCTGCAGAACTGGTAGGTTGTTATAGGTATGTGTCATCCTGCCTCAGATCTTTGCGCTGGATTTACGGTCTTTGAGAATTTGTTGGAAAATATTTTTGTCTTGCAACATTTTGTCACTTATGTTTTGCCAATGGATATTACAAATTGGACCCGGATCACCATTTATTTTTACTCTTTGGAATTTGTCATTGACCATTAATAATCATGGAAGGTAGCAGATTGACAGCTGTAAATACTGATATCTTTTGAGTAGCTATAGAATGCTTATAGTATGAACAGCAGTAGCACAAGCTTTCCTGTACTGCCTGATCATCAGTGTCGTCCATGTATATTACTAGGGGGATAGCAAGTAATGCAGTAAAATCCTGCCGCAGCCACTACAAAACAAGTCTCACACAACAAACTCCTTTCAAGATAGAACATCACAGATATGTTGCATGAAGAATGATATTTTTTGGATGTGCCTTTAATTTTAGGGGCTTTTTAAATAGTTAGAAATATTTTAAACCTTTAAAAGTTTGAAAAATAGTCATACTTCTTCCTATGAAAATAAAAAGGCTATTTTGGAGTTGTTATGATGGCAAAACCTGGCCATGAAGATGTTTCATTAACAACGTAACAGCTTTGGTGTCATTGAAACTCTATATGATGGCTCTATTGAGAATTGTAATGACTCTTCTGGAATATATAGATAAAATATAGGAAAAAAGGTCCACTGCTATTGGCCTTGCATTAACATCTTACTATCTTCCATACCAATGCAAAAGTATGTAACCTTTTAAATGAAAAAGAAAAAAAATACTTCAAAGACAATGTCTTCAGAATATAAATCCTTTGAAACTGACATGATGACCCAGCATAGCTAAGTAGTGTGCCCCAGGGTCTTTAGAATCCAAACTCACTGAGTTATACATAATTCCTTGAAAATTAGGAAAAGACAAGCATTCAAAGTAATGTTTTGGTCTAGCATTAGAGTAGGAGTGTCTGGCACATGGATTATCAAGAAGAAAGTACCTACCTAAACATATCTATGAAAATGACTGTCCAGAAGTATTGTGGCAGAGCAAAGAGCCTTGCAGCCATTGAAGTCAATGGTAAAAAATTGTATTGACATTGTTGACTCAAGATCAGACCTCTGGAAGGCAATTCTAAAGGAGTCACAATTTAAATACCAAGAGCCCTTTAGGTTTCAGGCTATCTAATCATAGTGGCTGGTTTTAAAACATTTTTTCCTCAAGGGAGCTCTGCTAAGGAACATGACTAGACTCAGGTGTCCTGGCCATATTTCCCTGCCAGCCACACATCATCCACTTTTGCTGCCTCCCCTGACTTTCATGGATTTCTGCATCTGGGTTGAAGTTATGGCATTTTTCAGTACTACAACCCCCATCAGACATACTCCTTACCCTGAAAGCCCTGCATGCTGTGGTAAACCAGCTCCCAACTCAAGTCAAGAGGTTTAATAACATTTTCTACTACACTTGAACAACAGACTTTTTAAATTCATATTTAAATTCATCAACTATTCATATCCAATCAATTACTTTCATGCCAAATTACAACTATTTAAAAATGTGTTGGGGTAGAGAAGGAAAATTGTCATACTATATATATTTTTACAATAGAGAATTTGTATTTTTATCAAACAAATCAAAAGGATGTTATTTAAACTTTCTAAAATCTTTGACTATAGACAAACCATGAATAATTTCATCTCACCAAGAGACTTTTCCATAAAGTTATGCACCGAAAGGATTATTGTTGACACCCCTTTTAACTTGTTATTAAATTTGCTATCAACTAACAAAAATAAAATGTCAACATAACTATTTCAAAAAATGGCAGAAAAGTATCTGCCAAAAGTATCTATAGCACGATATAATTCTAGAGATTAACATGTAACTAATATTAAAAATATGTAAATTATGCGCAAATCACACTACTTGATGGCAGGTCAAATCAACATTGCGTCAGTATTCCATTAATATTACTGTAAAATACTATCTGCACACCACTGAGAAAATTAATAACATCTTTCCCCTCACACTAATGTTATGTTTTTTTCAATCTTCTTTATTTCAGATAGATGAAAAGGGGAAGAAAAGAAACCAAAGCACTCACTTCAGCATTTTAGCTTTCACCAGGACGTAAAAAACATTCCCAACTGATAAGCACTACCACTTTTCCCCACTTTCCAAATGCCAAACTCACGTGATCCCCTAAGGAGATGTATTTTAATCTCATTCTCAAAACTTCTAAATTACACCAAGATGTATCACTTGATGATGACCTGTTCTGTTTATTCTCTGTGAAACACCTGGCACTGTCTACTAGCAAAAGACAAGCTACCGGGGTAGATGAACCATTGGTCTGACCAAATACAGCCATTCTTATGTAAGATAAAATTTTACTGCTAGCTGATAAAGCAAAACACTAACTTCTTTGCTTCCCTTTTCCCTAAAATATATTACCAGAGCTAAAATTAAGATGACATTACATGTAACAATGCATAGCAATGTGTGAGGAATAATACAAGACAGGGGTATACACTGAGTGCCTCAAGCACACACGCCTCAACCACATGATGCCACCTTGTTATTCCATTTATAACTCTTGAAACTGACATTTTGAATGAAAAGCTCATTACTTTGAAAAGCATCAGTGAATGTCCCTAACTACATGAGCACAGGTGACAACCACTTCAGGGAAAAAATACAAAACAATGAATAATAGAATTTATATAGCACTATATGAGCCAAATTCTATTCTCAGTAAGACCTATGTAAATCCAGAGTACTTTTCTTAAAGCTAATAAATTTACTGTGGGTTTACACATGGCTAACTGAGAGTTAAATTTGGCCCTATTATCTCAGAGGTGCTCTATAGATGGTAACTAATCAATTAATCCTCACAATAACCCTGCAAGTATTATTTTCCCACAGATTGGGACGCTACAGGGCAAAGAGGAAATGTAATTTTATCCAATGCCACCCAGCACACCAGTTGGAGAGCTGGGACTTAGACAAGTTAAATGTCTTTAAGTCACCAGGGCTTGATGATGTGCACCCTAGAATACTCAAGGAACTGACTGAGGAGATATCCGAGCCATTAGCAACTATCTTCAAAAACTCATGGAAGACAAGAGAGATTCCAGAGGACTGGAAAAGGGCAAATATAGTGCCAATCTATCAAAAATGGAATAAAGACAACCCAAGGAATTACAAACCAGTCAACTTAACTTCAGTGCTGGAAAGATAGAGTGAATAATCAAGCAATCAATTTGCAAACACCTAGAAGATAATAAGGTGACAAGTAACAGTCAGCACAGATTTGTCAAGAGCAAATCATGTCAAACCAACCTGATAGCTTTCTTTGACAAGCTAACAGGCCTTGTGGATAGGGCAAAGCAGTACATAGGTATATCTTGACTTTATACTCCTGAAGGAATTCTGCACCAAAAAAAAAAAAAAGAAATACAAATTCTCCACATAGTATTTTAAAATTCTGCAAATTTCGTTTGTCAATAAATAAATATGGAGGCTCCACATGGCAGTTGGGTGCACAGTTGGGAGATAGCCCTGCAGCCCCACCCACCAGGATACCAATTCAGCAGTGATGCTGCACCGGAAGCTGACCCAGCGCACGGGCTGGATCTGTCCCAGAAATAGCACTGGGCCCTGTTCCTCCACATCAGGTGTGGGCAGGTAGGCTCAGCTCAGAAGGATCCAAGTATGGAGAGATTAATTGTGGAAGGATCTAGATGTAGGGTGAGGGAGTTCTCTGTGAGGCAATCTGGGTGTAGGTGGCTCAGTGG
This sequence comes from Pelusios castaneus, assembly GCA_007922175.1. Classification (NCBI taxonomy): domain Eukaryota; kingdom Metazoa; phylum Chordata; order Testudines; family Pelomedusidae; genus Pelusios; species Pelusios castaneus. The sequence goes on from ML685797.1 coordinate 16,473,010, forward strand.
AGGATTCCAGGTGCAGGGGAAATGGGACTTTGCAGGGGTCTGGTGCAGCTGCTTGGGACTCAGTGGGGTAGGGATCTGGGTGCAGGAGACTCATCTAGGTGGTCCAGGTGCTGGAGGAGGAGGGTAGAACTCATTGGGGTGCAGGTTTGAATATGGGGCAGCTCAGCAAGGCATGGTCTGAATGCAGGGGTGATTATTTGGAGGCAGAGGGTGAGGCCCAGCATGGGGGTAGTCCAGATGCGATGGGGATAGGACTTGGCAGAAAGATGATCTATGTACAGGGGTGTGGGTAGATGTCTGGGTAGGGGCAGTCCAGAGGCATGGGGGTTTGTCAGATGGTGGAGCAGCTCCCTGTACACTGACCTTTGCCGCCACACAGCTGAGGAATGATGGAAGCAGGAAGTTAGGTGGGTGCAGAATTTCCTGCTGCTGAGGGAGGTTTCTAGGGGTAGGTCTGACTGAGCCCCAGTCTTCCTTCACAAGCCCAGTCAGGAATAGCAACTGAGCCCAATACTGGATGGGAACCACTCGCTTGGGCATTTCCAGCCCTGCCCCAACCCCATAATGATTTACCTCTCTGCTACCTGCTCTGAATGTTCAAAATAATGCACCTGCATTGCTAGGGAGGAACGTGTGACCGCTTTTGCGGCTTCCCATCAGTAACGCATTTTTCTCCAGGGAAGTAAAGGAATCTGCAGGGGACATGAATTCTGCACATGTGCAATGGTGCAGAATTCCTCCAGAAAATAATTTTAGTAAAACTTTTGATACTGTCTCACAGGATCTTCTGTGACAAAGTGGCATACTCCCTGCCAGATGGGCACCTCCTGGCAATGTTACAGGGGAATAGCTCAAGTGGGCAACCCCATCCACAGCCAGTGCTCTGTCACCTCAACATCATTGGTGTCATCTTCTCAGCCCCTCCCCCCACCACACCTTCCTCTGGCCTCAGTCCCCCAGCTGAGCCACAGTCAGTATTCTTCCTCCCTTCCGGGGGCTGTTGGACTGTCCAGGCTCGTCACTTGCTTCAGTGGTGGCTGCAGTACATCACCACCATGGTTCTAGTGGTCTGGGGGATGTGGGGAGGGACCCAGGCCAACCCACTACTCCAGGGCCTGACCCCAGCCCTCCATGCAGCAGCCTGCACCACCTCAACCCCCATACCTGCACGTGTCTTCCCATGGCCACTTCCCTGCAGCCCCCAGTACCTCTTTGGCCCTTAATTCAGGACCTTGGCTCTGCTCCATTCCAGCAGCCAGCCACTGAGCTGTCCGGGGTCCTGGCCTTCTGACCCCTTCGAGCTCCAGACAGGAAAATATTAATGGTACCTTGATCTCCCTCTTATGCCCAGTCAGTGGGCTCTGATTGCTTCCCGGCAGACTTCTCTGATTGTCTGCTGCTCCCAGAGACCTTTTTAACCCCTTTTCTACCAGTGTGGGGCAACTGCTCCATCACAGCTTCTCAAAGAAACTAATTGAATGCAATCTAAATAAAGCTACTATAATGTGGGTGCATACCTAGTTGGAATACCATTCCCAGAAAATAATCATCAGTGGCTGACAGTAAAGTTGGAAGGATATATCAGGTGGGGTCACGCAGGGATCAGTCCTGGACCCGGTTTTGTTCAATATCCTCATTTATGATTTAGATAATGGCATAGAGTGTACTCTTACAAAGTTTGTGAATGATACAAAACTGAGAAGGGTTGCAAATGGTTTAAAGGATAAGATTAAAATACAAAATGATCTGGACAAACTGGAGAAATAGTCTGAGATACATAGGATGAAATTCAGTAAGGACAAATGGAAAATACTCCACACAGGAAAGAACAATCACTTGCACACATAGTAAATAGGAAAAGAATGCCTAGGAAGGAGTACTGCAGAAAGGGATGTGGGGGTCATAGTGGATTACAAGCTAAATATAAAAGTCAACTGGGTAATATTGTTGCAAAAAAGGAAACATCATTCTGGGTGTATTAGCAAGATTACTGAAAGCAAGATCTGGCAGTGCGCTTCACGCCCCCTCCTTCAAACACAGGATTCACATGCCTTTTTCCACTGCAGCATTCATGCTCCTTTATAGTGATACAGTCCCAATTTCCCAGTCACAAAGTTCAGCCCTTCCTGACTGTGAGGCACAGAGCATCCTGCCTTCCTCACCCACAGGCAGATTAGTTGCAGGGTCTCTGCCCTTCTGCCTGTCCACACTCCTCTGCTTCCCTTCTCCAGCCCTCTTAGGGTACGTCTACACTGGAGCCTTAGGTCAACTTAAGGATGGTTAAGTTGACCTACAGACTGCCGCGTCCACATTGGGCTTTTATTAAGTCGACTTATCGCTTACGGTCCACTTAACGCTTAAGTCAACCTCAGTAAGTCAATTTAAACCAGTGTAGACGGGGAAAGCCCTTAAGTCGACCTAATTGGCCTCCAGGCCCCCACCCAGGGTTACCCACAATGCACCACTCCTCTGTCGATCTAGCACCTGCCAGTGTGGACGCTGGCAGTTGACCGGGGTATTCAGTGTGGAATCTTTAAGTCAACTTACCAAGGTCAACTTTAAGTCGACTTAAAGTTGACCTTCTTAAGTTGACTTAACAGTGTAGACATACCCATATATACCAAGCAACGTCAGGATCCAGATGCTCCCCACTGCCTAATTAAGCAGGGCTCTCTCTGGCCAACATTAGTGCAGTACCTGGGAGGCCCAGCAGGTTTACTACTCCCCTCAGGCTGATCTGGAAGTGGGTGGGGGAGCTCCCTCCACAGGACATGAGAAGTAATTCTTCCACTCTACTCCACACTGATTAGTCCTCAACCAGAAGACTGTCCAGTTCTGGATGCCACATTTCTGGAAAGATGGGGATAAGTGGAAAGAGTCCAAAGAAGAGCAACAAAATTATTATAGGACTAGAAAACATGACCTGTGAGGGAAGATTGAAAAAATTGGATTTTTTTAGTCTGAAGAAGAGAGGATGGGGAAGGGATCATAACAGTCTGAGTACATGTACATAAAAGATTGTTACAAGGAGCAGGGAGAATAACTGTTTTCTTTAACCTCTGACTGGATAGGACAAGAAGCAATGGGCTTAAATTGCAGGAAGGGCGCTTTACGTTGGACATAAGGAAAAGCTTCCCAACTGTCAGGATAGATAAGCACTAGAATAAATTGCCTAGGGAGGAAGTGGAATCTCCATCATAGAAAATTCAAGAGTTAGACAAATATGCATCAGGGATGGTATAGATAATACTGAGTCCTGCCTCGAGTGCAGGGAACTAAACTAGAAGACCGCACAAGGTCCCTTCTTTTTCTACAGTTCAGTGAGTCTAAGTGAGCTCATACAATGATTACTGTGACCAGTGCTGAACAGGACAAATTGTGCTCAGTGTTGTGTCAGATGATATACTCAAGATTAGTGCTGGTATAATCCTGAACATGGCTTGTTTTGGACTATGGTGACCATAAATTCATGGTCAGCATTTGATCAGCTAACCTGGTTCTTCACACCCTTGTTTAAATATGATAACTTTCTTGGTCTTCTGAAAGCTTGCCTGACCTACAGCGCTACATGGTAAAAGTTTGTTTTTAAATAAATCCAAGCCTTAGAAGAGGTTTAAGTAAGTTGGAGATGTGTGTTTTTGGTTGAATGCTAGTTTGAGTGGTCTGGAAGAATAATCATGGGACTAGAATTGGGAATTCATAGAAGGCAAAACTAAGTATTACCTAGAACATTGTCCTTATTCCCCTTTTTATAGATAGGCACTATATTTGCCCATTTCCAGTCCTCTGGAATCTCTCCCGTCTTTCATGACTTTTCAAAGATAATTGCTTATGGTTCAGATATCTCCCATATCAGCTGCTTGAGTATTAACATAAGAACATAAGAAAGGCCGTACTGGGTCAGACCAGAGGTCCATCCAGCCCAGTATCTGTCTACCGACAGTGGCCAGTGCCCAGGTGCCCCAGAGGGAGTGAACCTAACAGGCAATGATCAAGTGATCACTCTCCTGCCATCCGTCTCCATCCTCTGATAAACAGAGGTTAGGGACACCATTCTTAACCCCTTTCTGGCTAATAGCCATTTATGGACTTAGCCACCATGAACTTATCCAGTTCCCTTTTAAATATTGTTATAGTCCCAGCCTTCACAACCTCCTCAGGTAAGGAGTTCCACAAGTTGACTGTGCGTTGTGTGAAGAAGAACTTCCTTTTATTTGTTTTGAACCTGCTACCTATCAGTTTCATTTGGTGACCCCTGGTTCTTGTATTATGGGAGTATTTAAACAACTTTTCCTTGTCCACTTTTTCCACATCCGTCATAATTTTATATACTTCTATCATGTCCCCCCTCAGTCTCCTCTTTTCCAAGCTGAAGAGGCCCAGCCTTTTCAATCGTTCCTCATACGAGGCACTCTCCAAACCCCTAATCATTTTAGTTGCCCTTTTCTGAACCTTTTCTAGTGCTAGAATATCTTTTCTGAGATGAGGAGACCACATCTGTACACAGTATTCGAGATGTGGGCGTACCATGGATTTATATAAGGGCAATAATACATTTGCAGTCTTATTTTCTATCCCCTTTTTAATGATCCCTAACATCCTGTTTGCTTTTTTGACCACCTCCGCACACTGTACGGACATCTTCAGAGAACTATCCACAATGACTCCAAGATCTTTTTCTTGACTCGTTGTAGCCAAATTAGCCCCCGTCATATTATAGGTATAGTTGGGGTTATTTTTTCCAATGTGCATTACTTTACACTTATCCACATTCTAGGATGTATTTCATCAGGCCCTAGCAACTTGAAGGCATCTAACTTATCCAAATAATTTTTAACTAGCTCACTCCCTGTTTTAGCCACTGATCCTACCACATTTTCACTGGCATTCATTATATTAGATGTCCAACTGCAACTGAACATTTTGGTAAAAACAAACAAAAAAGTCATTTAGGACTTCTGCCATTTCCACATTTTCTGTTATTGTTTCCCCTCTTCCCACATTAAGTAACAGGCCTGCCCTATCTTTGATTCTTCAAAGCAGTGTTCAAATGAAAACAAGCCTGGACAAAAGTAGCAGCTGTTTTGTGTTTTCTGATTTCACGTGGTCTATGCAGCGTTCACAGATCTTGTCATTTTTTTTTATCACGAGTCTCCCAAAATTTGGTGCATTTTGTAAAGCCCCTGCTCCTGCAAACATGGGAATATAAGAAAATCTCAGCTTTCATTTGAACAGTTTTCTAGCTGTCATGGTTGCAGAGTAGAGTTTGAGAATGTGACAAGTGCACAGGCTCAGAAACCAGAAAGTAAATAAAAAGATCCCCAAATTTAATTTAATTAATCTTATCATTTTAGGCCATTCATGATTTTGGGGAGGCCTGATTTATAAATTGAGTACTTGAGGTTGGCAATACTGCTATGCCCTTCTGTACCTATGGCTATGTCTACACTTACTAAAGTTAGTTTGAATTAGTTAATTCAAACTAACTAATTCGAACTAATTTTAGTAAATTTGAATTAACTTAATTCAAACTAGAAAACTTTAGTTCGAACTAAGCAAGTGTCATTCATGGCACTTGCTTAGTTCGAATTAGCGAATTGCATTGAGTTCAAGGGGCTGCTTAGTTCAAACTAAGTAATTAGTTGAATAGTTCGAATTAACCCTTAGTTCGAATAGCATATTCGAATTTATTAGTTCGAATTAAGGAAGCTCTTAATTCGAACTAATTAAAGCCTAGTGTGGCCATGGCTTTAATTAGTTCGAATTAAGCCTCCTTAATTCAAACTAACTTGCTAGTGTAGACATAGCCTATGATATTATGGGCAATGAGATTGGCAGAACTTCATCCTCCACAAGGGATTTTCAGATGTAATGGACAATCACTGTACCCTCTAGCCTTCACGTGAGCAGCCCTATTGACCTTAATGAGGCTACCCTCACAAGTGTAAGATGCAGGATTAGGATCTCAGTACTTTAGCTAGCCAAAACTGATTGCTTCTTCAGTTCTTTATAAAATGATGATGATTGTATAAACGAATGATTCCCAACCTGTGGCCCAGGGGCCAAAAGTGGCAAATATGGACTTTTAAAGTGGCCCACGACTGGCCCCCTGATGGCTGCAGAAAGTAGCTGCTGTTTAAGAACCCAGGCAGAGCACATGTCTGTGAGGCTGGAAGACTAGGGCAGCCTCCTTGCTGCAGGAGATCAGTGCTCCCCCTCCCCCTGCTGTAGGAGGGAGCACAGCAAAATGTTTCACTGTGGTCCTTAGGTGCTGGGGTCCCTGCTGGAGCCAGAGGGAGGAGAGTATTGAACTTCTGTTCCCCTGGCTGCAGAAGGGAGCCACTGCCTAGGGGCCCAGATGGAGAACACGGGGCTAAAGGTTGTGTGCTGTTTCCCTGCTGCAGCCATGGAGATGGGAGATCAGTGGGGAGAGAGGCAGCCTCCTCACTGACCTCTTTCTGTCTGGCTTCAGTGTGTGTGGGGAGCTGTTAGCAGAGAGTGGTGGCCCTTTGGGTTTGTAAGATAATTTCTGTGGCCCTCAAACTAAAACAGTTGGGAGCCACTGGTATAAACTCCAGTATAGCCCACAAAAGCTTATGCTGAAGAAAATCTGTTAGTCTATAAGGTGCCACAGGATTCTCGTTGTTTTTGCTGTAGACTAACATGGCTACCCCTCTGGTATAAACTCTGCCATTCAGAAATCAGGATGTTGGTTAAAATGTTTTGCTTGTGTTTGCATAGTTCCCATACTGGAAGATTCTTGCAGCTATAAGTGAACTGATTGTATTAAGTATTATGATATGTGAAATTAATAAACTGAACTTTGATAGTGATTGAGTTCTTAAATTCTTGATGTTAAGTAGTATTGGAAATAATCTTTTTTCTTAAATAAAGCTTTAGATCAAGATTTCCAGTAACTTCATTAAATGCGTAAGACCGTTTTATTCTGATTTTGTAAATAGTAGCTGAGATATGATAATCTTGCCAAGTACACATGAGCACTTAACCTACAGTTGATATTTATTTTAGAAAAACTGGAGTAGGAGCAAAACATGGCAGAGAAAAGACTGAAAATTTCAAGGTTAATGTCTTTTTTCTTTCAAGAATATATACATTTCTGGAAATAGAGCCAATCATAACCAAAAGCATTTGGAAGTCCTTACACTATTTTCTCCAAAATTTGGTATCTAGGGACACAGACAAATTATTGGTGGTACCATAAAAGTTTCCACAATAGGCATTTTTTTATTTAATTGGCACCCAAATCAAAATTGTAAAAGCATATAACTCACAGTGAGATTCCCAAGCAATCATACTCCCCACATACCATGGCCCAAACATTGTAAGATATTACATTTTAGATTGCATTTTAGATTCATTTTCCCAGCAATGAATCTTATTTAGATGAAGTAGGTAGGTGAGGTTCTTGCGGTGTGCATGAGGTCAGACTAGATAATCACGATGGGCCCTTCTGACCTTCGGGTCTATGAGTCAGTGTACAACATCTGTAAACATACAGAAATACAAATGGCACTCCTTTTTATCACTTGATGCTTTTTATTAGAATAAATCTCATACCATGGACAATTTATTTGTGATTTAATTATTCCTTTTCAGGTGTAAAGGGCAAACAACTATCAAACAGAAGAAAACATGGGCCAGTTGAGAATCTGGCCCTATATTTTTTAAATATTCCCTATGGTAGTATATTAAATATGAGAGCAGTAGAAGTGTTAACATCCACACACTTATCCAAATATATTTTAAGGTCCTACAAATGGCAAAATACTTGTTCAGTCTTAACATTTTAGCCACAATATTTATAACATTGATTTATTTTAAATAGCATATTATATGTTCTATTCCACTAATGAATACATAGATAAAATTATTTAGACTGTTCATGTACAGATCTGAGTTTTACATAGGTAATGTAGTTAAACAGAAACACATGGGTACCCAGAATAATCCTCTAATTAAAACATTTCTACATGTTTTTCAGCTGAATGAAAAAATATAAAAACACTGAAGGGATGATTCTTTGTAAACCAAGTAATCTGAACATTTTGGGGTCCTTGTCCTTCATTACCCTTCTGTATTTTAATTTCATTGTGGAGGAACATCCTCTATTCCTCAGCAGTCAAGATGTACAGGAAAATGTGAGCAGTCACACTATATGCATTCTCATGGGTCAGCTCATTATTTAAATGCCTTTTATATATAGTAGCATGAATAAACTCATAGAAGTAGCATGAATAGATTAAAACGGCCCCTGTAGTGGGCTCTTTCTGAACTACTCTTTAAACACAGCAGATTCAAAGGATTCTGCTCACATAGGCTATGTCTACACTTGTAAATGTAGGTCAACTTAGCATGTCTGCACCTAAATTTTAAGTCAACTTTGGGGGGACCCTACAAAGTCGACCTAGAGCATCCACACTGGATGCCTAGGTCGACTTCTAGGGGCTAAGGGGACCTTGGACAGGTCCACGGTGGCAGGAGGACACCCCTTGCCAAGTGCCAGGGGGTTCAGCCTTTGCCCCATTGTACTTGGGTACAATGGGGCAAAGGGGGACAGGGACCCTGGCAGGGCATAGGGCAGTCGGGGGGGCATACCAGGCTCTCCCTGTGCCACCACCCCCCAGTCAGGGAGAGCAGTCGGGGAGTCCTGGAGAGCCCTAAGTTGACTTAGGGCTACTCCAGGTCTACACTGGCTTAAGTCGACTTTAGAAAGTCGACTTAAGCCAAAAGTCAACTTAAAATGAGGTTTTAAAAAGTCGACTTAATTTTCCTTAAGTCGACTTAAGCAGCTTGCTTAAGTCGACTTAAGGAAAGTGTAGTGTAGACGCAGAGTAAATTAAGTCGACTTAAGCAAGCTTAAATCAACTTAATTTACAAGTGTAGACGCACCCAAAGGTACTCAGGACAGAAAAGAACTCAAACAGCCTATCATGTTATGATTAAGAATTAAATGAGTATCTGGTAAAGATTCTCACCTTGAAATCACATATCTATTCATAGACTTATCTATATAACTAAACCACAGTTGTATATATGCATGGAGGGTCCGGAGGGCAGTCCCATGGGCGTGGGTTCTGGGGGGTGGGGGCGGTCCCATGGGTGGGCGGTCGGGGGGGGACGGTTGGTCACATGGGGGAGAAGCAGAGGTTCTGGGGGGAGGGGTCTCCCGTGGGGGGGCAGTCCCATGGGGCGGGGGGGTCCTTACCCGCCGGCTCCGGGCACATCCCCGCTTGGCTCCGCACAAAGGCTCCGGCCCCCCCCGACCCCCGCTCCGTCCGCCCGGCCCTGCCGAGGAGGCGGCCGCGCCCAGCACGGCAAGAGGCTCCATCCGGCCCCGCGAAGCGACCCAAGCCGGTGCCGTGCAGCACCACCCCTGGCCAGGAGGGGGAACTGCAGTCTGGGGGGTGCTGAGCAGGGAGTGGGGCAGGTGATGGGGTGTGGAGCTGGGGGGGCACTGAGGAGGATATGGGGGGCACATGATGGGGCGCTGATGAGGGAGTGCGGGGCCGGTGATGGGGGTGCCGTGGAGGGAGTGGGGGGCAGGTAATGGGGGCAGGGAGCTGGGGGGCGCTGATGAGGGACTGGGGGGCAGGTGATGGGGTGGGGATCTGGGCGGCACTGAGGAGGGAGTGGGGCAGGTGATGGGGTGTGGAGCTGGGGGGGCGCAGAGGAGGAAGTGTGGGGCAGGTGATGGGGTGGGGAGCTGGGGGGGCTGAGGAGGATGTGGGGGGCAGGTGATGGGGGGGTAATGGATTCTGCCCCGGTGTGAGAGCTGCAGGAGGCGCCACATTCACCAGAGGCCGCCTGGCTGCATGGACCGGCTGAGCCAACGTGGGCAGCCGGGGTGTAATGGGGAAGGTGCGTGTCCGGGTCCCTCGGCGTCTCTGAGCTCATTGCTCTCGCCTCCCTGGGGGCAGCCTGGAGTCTGCAATGCCGGGAGTGCAGAAAGCCCCCCCACGAGGGGTCCATTGGGACGGGGAGTCCCCAGGGCCCGGTGAAAGCGTGCTACTCACTGGCTCTCCACGGTGGCTGCACAGAGCAGCTCCCACATGGTCTGACCTGGAGCCAGGACAGAGAATCCCCGACGGCGCTGTCGAGCCAAGAGAAGGCGGCTTGATTGCTCTTATGGCTCCAGCCACCGCCTAGGACCTGCCTTCCTCCCCCCCCCGCCCCCTCCATCCAGCTGGGTCCTCTGTACCAGGGACGGATCCTGCAGCTGGAATGGAGGGGCTGATTCTTCAGCCGCTGCCCACGTGGGGATCCAGTCCGTCTATATAACTAAACCACAGTTGTATATATGCACGGCGGGACATGGACGCAGCTCCTGCGCGCGTATATAACTGATACAGTTGTGCGCGCGCAGCAGCTGAATCCACGTGCATAAGCCTGTGGATTAGATAGCTCACGCGCACGGCTGCCCGCCCTCCTTCCCACCCAGCGGTGATTACCATTTTTCAATTTGCGATTCTTTAGAGAATCGGGGGTTTACTGGTACATTCTAAAAGGTCAGAAGGAACCAGTATGATCATCTAGTCTGACATCCTGCACAATGCAGGCCACAAAACCTCACCCACCCACTTTTGCAATAAGCCTGTAACCTATGACTGAGTTATTAAAGTCCTCAAATCATGATTTGAAGACTAAGATAGAGAGAATCCACCAGCACGTGAGCCATTCCCCCTGCTACAGAGGAAAACAATAGGGAAAACATACTGTGACTCTAACTGGCCAACTGGCCACACAATTCAGTTTTGTAGATCTTTTCCACAGATTCAACTTTTTGCTCATACAAAATGTCTTTTATCTTTAAGTATTTATATTTCTTAAGGCTAACAATCTAGTTAGACTCCAGTCCCCCTTTCTGAATATCACCTATGTTATCTGAAAATAAGTCAGTCTCTATGGGTTGGCAAAAACACATCAAATGCCCAAATTTATTTACAGAGTCAAGTGCCATATGCATTATGCACTAGTAAAAGGGCTATGCACAAACGTAAAAAAGGATATTTGAACCAGTCGTAAAATACAAGCCATTATGCAAACAGTGCTTAAATATATCCAGGAATAACCAATTAAAATTGTGTTGACCTGAAAGACAAGGTTATAATTTAACTAAAATTAAATTACAGTCTGGCCTTTTGTCTTGATATATGGATATAATTGTAAATTAATGGTTCAGGTTTACTCACCAGATGAGACTAGAACTTGCAACGTAGAGTCATCCTGATAACCTTAACTGATTTCTTTTTCTCCTCAGGAAATAGTCGAATGAGCATTTTGTAAGTTACCGTGGCAACCAGCACATTGTCTAGCACAACCTGGTTAAACAGTGAACACTTAATGCTTTTCCCCATACACACACTATTTTCATAAAGTCATATGATTGCAGACGTTAGAATTCTTTTTAAAAAAGCATCTAACAGTCTACTGAAAGCCAGCGCTGAGAAGGGCATCCACTTAGAGAAACAAAGAAGCAGGAGTGGCAATCAACAAGTTAAAATTTGCACTTGTTAACTTCTGTTGCAGACTGCCACACATACAGTGAGCGCAGATCTCTGGAGAAATCTGTATTTGAATGTGTGGTTCCCTGGAGAGCTGCACTCAATGTGAATTCAAAAACAGTAATGAAAATGAAATCCTGTGCATTTTAAATAATTTATAACTTTCTTTTTTATTTGTGAACCTTATTTCTTCAAACAAGCAAAAGAAACTGGTCCTCACATACTTGTTATCCATAAAGGAGCAGCAGCAGCAGCATTCTTTTCCGCTGCAGGAGAGCTTATGCTTTGACAACCATCAGAGGGAATGGTACAATCAAACCACAGGGGAACACAGATGAAGGCCCCCTCCACCACTCAAAGAGCAGCTACCTTCCCAAAAAGGATGGAGTATTCATAAAAGAGAAGGATTCTATAAGGACAAAAATTAGCCAGCATCAGAGAGATACGAACTGTGGGCTTTTTGTCCCTCCTCCATGACCTCTATTCTCCCAGTCCAATTATATATTCATATTTCAATGGCAGAAAACACGACTGAGCCTTATAGACATTGACTCCTTTGCTCTGCTACAAGCACAAATGTATATAAACTGCACAGTGGGAAAGTATGTGTGTTATTGGAATCATATAGGAGTGGGATATGGCATGCTTATGGACACATCCTACTTGCATTTATTGGTCATGTAGACTTTGCTGCATGCAGACCATGCAAATCAGCCAACATAGCAGATCTGTGCTATAGACAAGTTCACGTGCCTGCTATCTTCCAATAGCATGAATCTTTTAAATACGACTTGGGGAAACAATGAATAGTACAGGCAATGACAGGACATCAGAGCAATCTGTGGGATTCATCCCTACCCCTGTTAGCTTCCAAGCTATATGGAACTGTAGCATGTACAAAGTTGGTGTATGTCACACAATTTTTACATTCTGTTACCTCCAAAGAAAAGGAGGTATCACTTACCAGAAGCCTCCGTTTAAAAGAATATGTTTTAAAGAGAAAAGTCATGCAGTCAAAATAAAAACTAATATTTGTATGTAGTATGTCCACTAAATGTTCAATAGCAGCAATTGGGACTGCTCAGTGCAGAGTTGGTCAGTGAATGCCTTGAGTGTAGGAGTGCTCACAAAACTGGGGTACCCAAAAGGGGTGCACAGGGGGTTTACTTACAGTACTTACCACACAAAGGTGTTACAAGAGAATTAGCTGGAAAGATCAGGTAATATTTTATATAACACTCTGAAAATTTAAAGCATTGTGTAAAGAGTAAGTGTTATTATTCTGGTGTGGTTCCTCAGTTGAGCTGAAATAGCCAACCAACAAAACATTTGGCTTGGTCTCTTGATGAAAGCAACCGGCTTTCACTGCTTCTGTCATATGTCACTGCAGATGTGTATAATTTAGTTATTGTTCTGTCTGGTGATTAATGTTTCAGAAAGAATGAAGAACAATATATTTCCTTTAAATGTGTTTTAAATATTTGAAGCATATTTGAAGGTGAAATAATGTAATAGCTGCCATGGTTTAATGAAGAGAACTACTGTATCTATCCTAATCTCTCTTTTGCATACCTTTCTGCATTCTCTCCATCTGTACAGTGAAATTATTATTTCAAGGACACTGGTTCTTTGCCATGCCCCCTACCAATCACTACCCCAAACATAAATCCAACCTGCGCCTTTGAAAGAATTCTGACAATTCTGACAAGTGCTTCTCCATATTGTAACTTCATGGAGTATTGCCACTTCTAATCACCTTAATTTACTGCATTCCCCTCTTGAAAATGGTCCCTTTTCCCCTCCAACAATGTGACCTTCATATAGACAATTTGAAAAGGTACCTGTTTGTATGCTGAGAGAGAGAGAGAACAAACATTTTTTCATTTGTATTTTGGAGAGTTGGTGCTTGGGGTAATGGTATGGTTTAAAAAAAAAAAATCAGGGAGATTTGGACCCTCATAAACATGAAGGGTTGATGGGATTAGTTTGAGTCCATTATTATGCAAATTTTCCCCCAAATACAAAGCAATGCCAATGCACCCACATTCTTGGTTTGTAACACCCTATGCATTACATTCTGCACTGTATCCTGAAAAAAAGTGTAATCTCAAGTAGAGAGGAAGGGTTGCCCAATGGTTAGGGCACAAGTCTGGGATTTATGAGTTCTGCGTTCACGTCCCTGCTTTGCCATAGATTTCCTGGAGACTTAGGGAAAAATCTCTTAGTTTCTCTTCCTCAGTTCCCCCATTTGTAAAATGGGACAACACCTCCCTCTCCCTCACAGAAGTGTTTTGAAGATGCATGTGTTTAAAAAATTGTGAAACGCTCTGATAAGTGAGTTAACCTAAGCAGAAACAAGACACACTTATTCTGAAACAAGTGTGTCCAAACGATGTTATTCAGAAATGGATGATCCTGAATAACTTCATGTGTAAATGAACGCTTACAGTTTTCCCAGTTCCCTCCTTCCCAGCCAGATTGGTGACCAAATATAGAAGAAAAAACTTCAGACAAATGCAAAGGAAGAATGACTTAAGGAATATATATGGAAAAGCCGTGTTTACATGTTGAATTTTACAGATTTGTATCTGAATTCTGCAACACTGATTTCTGCAAATACTTCAAAGAAACACTCATTCATACATATGCTTGCACTAGTGCACTACTTACCCGTGATGATGCCTGCTGGTGAGCTCATTGAAAACAGTGTTATTCCTCTGAGAACACCCTCAGCAGTTGTCATTATATGGAAAGCAGTTAATGCTGTTTTTTTCACGTCAGCTGTGACAGCAGGAGGTCTTGTGTGTATGTATTCCAAAAGAGTTTCTCACAAGTTCATACACAACAGCAAATTCCTTTAGGGAATTCATCCCCCATGTCTTACCTTTATCTGCCTCAGTGTTCCCAGAAGATTAGCAAGTCAAACAGCCTAGTTCCCTCTAGGGAATTCAGAGGCAAACATAAGCGCAAGTCAAAGGAGTGCAGACATCTCCCAGTTATTTTTATAACAAGTTTTTCAGGCAATTGCTTTCAAGTATCAAACCTATTTATTTTAGTGGAGAAGAGTTTATTAAGATGAACACTCCACATCCACTAAGAAACTGAACACACAGAATATCCGCTAAGGGTTAGAAAAATACCTCATTTGGATGGGTGGGTGAAATCAAATAGAAATACAAAGCTATAAAACTAGAATGTAATAAGATTACACATGGGATATAATTGCTAATTACAACAGGCCATGCTGCAGAGGGTTTCTGAGCAATTCCGTAAGAGGGAGACAGCATGCAATGATCCTTCCCTTCAACTGCCAAGGGGCTCTGTTAGGCTGTCATATCTGCATAGGTGGAATTAGGGGTGCAGAGCGTGCTGCTGTGTCCCCTGACTTAAAGTGGTTTCCATTACATTCAGGGTTTACAGTTTAGTTCACACGCTCTCAGAACCCTCACCACTATAAAAATTGTTACAGCGCCCTGCATATCTTCAGTTCCAGAAGGCCTCAGATTGGGCCCCACTGTCTGGCAAAGAGATTTCTGTGCTCCTCCACTCCTCCTTTGCACACTTAACTGGAAGCATGAGCAGATCAACACACTGCCCCCTAAACAGAGTTGCCATCACAGCCCTGTGATTTTCATTGCAGATCTCACAGTATTCTGCATTTATCCTAAAGCCCCAGCTCCTGAAATACATGTGAGATTTTTTTTTTTTTAAAAGGAAGTTTCCAGCCTCGTTGATTGTGCCGAAAACTACAGAATATGAACGCTAAAGATTCAAAAACTATAAAGGCAAATAAACAGACACTTCTCCCATTTATTTATTTTTTTAATCTTATTATTTTCCACACCTAACCAATCATGTTTGAATGCCTGGGATTGATAGTACAGTTGACAGCACAGGTGGAAACGCCATTTCAAACTGGGAATGCTACTAGACTATCTAAATTGTTTCTTATGTCATTAGTGTGCAGACAGCCATTCTTCAGAACCATAGCAAGAGAGGCCTAATCCATACCCCAAGGTGCTGTTTGAAAGGGAGGAGCCAGGGCCTCAGGATGAGGAATAAAACAAGAAAATTAGATACATCAAGGGCCCCTTCTCTGAGCCCTGCTTTTCTCAAACTGAACTTTAGGCCACCTCTTTTGGAGCAGAGGAAGAGAAGAAAAGTGCTTTCTCATCCTCATTTGCTAGGAAGAAGCCCGCCTAATCCAGTTACACGTGCACAGCAAGGAAAGATTCCCCACCGATTCTGCTCCTGCTCTATTGCTTTAGCACCTGATGTGATGAAGAAAAGAAATCCTAGCTTCTATGGAGACAGCAATCTGTCCACTGAGTGACTGATGCATGCCTGAGAAGTTGGGTGATATGGGATGCATGGATGAAAGGGTGATTAAAGGGCCAGATCAGTTAGTGTTGGGGCCATAGAACTGAGACAGGCATTTGGGCAGAATATGGGTACTGGATAGAGAGTCAAAGATTTTATACCGGAGGAAGTTTTCGAAAATCAAAAAAAAAAAAAAAATGGAGCCCGAGGAGAAACTAAGATTTTCTGAAAAAACTGGGAAGCAAACTTGCGGGGCTGGGGGACTGAACCGGTTAGAAAACGATTTCCCTATACCATGACCCAGAAAATTTAGACTTCTCAAGGGGCACAGGGGGAGGGGGTGGAAGGAAAAATTTCCAAAACCTGAATTTTTTTCTGGTTGAAAAACAAAAAACTTTTTGATTGGAAAATTCTGCCACAGTGCCTCATGGAAGTTAGGGGCATGAGGTACCTGAACTACAAAACTCATAAGTCACCGTAGCAGCAATTCCAGATAGAAATTTCTGGGTTTTGCCCCAAAAGTCAAGAACTTTTTGCTTTTCGGGTCTTCATTTTTCACAAAAAAAGTGTCTGTTTTCTGTGGGAAAATTTCAACTTTTTGGTGAAAAAAAAGTTTTCCCAAAAAACAATTTTTTCCATTTGGATGGAAAGTTTTTTGACCGATCCTAAAAGCTCTTTTGGGTATTTTTTAAATTGTTGTAGAGATAGTAATGTTGGGAGGGAAAGAGTTAACATCCTGCCAGCGAGTCCTAGAGAAGTCCCAGGAGAGCCAATAGAAACAGAGAACAGGTTTTTGATTTGGAGCAGCAGCCCTGCCTATTTCCTGTTTGGTGGCAGCAGAGCTCCTGGAAGGATCAGGAGGTGGCCAGGTATGGGAGATCCAGCAACACCCATGCCTAAGAAGGCTTAATTCTGTAACCAACCACCTGTGAGTAGAACAGGGAATGTTTAGCTAGATGCCTTCAGGGTATTTCTTTGTTTTGGTTCTTTTTTAGATTCTTCTGTGCTGAGCACATGTACCCCTCCCACTATTCTGTAACTACCCAAATTAAATCCCAGAGAAGCAACTCGCTGTGTTTCTTAGCTGTCTTTTTATTTAAAGAACATTTATTCTTTTAAAATAAGTTTTGTTTCCGTGTCCTAAAAGGCAAGAGGTTTTGTGTGCATGTGCCTCAGACTGCACTGCCAGCTACTAAGGGGAAATCGGTTCCATTTTCAACTGATATCACAGCTGGGGTTCAGTCACTCTCCTGAGGGAGGAACATGGGCAACTGAGGGTACCTCGCAGGTAGGAATTCCCAAGTGCGCCTTCCTGGGTTTCAAGAGGTTTTTGCATTTGGGTGGTAGCAGCAATACCACTCCAAGGGCAGGAATTTGGTAGCCTTGAAGAGTTTTAGGACAAGGCTTTAGCACCAGTAGTTTTTAAGACCTTTTGGAGGTCCCCACCTTCTACACTTGAAGTGCCAAAGTAGGGAAACAGTGTTGACAGTAGAAATCCAACTATCTTTGATTTTACTAATACCCTTCCTCCCCACCCCCACCCCCAGCTTTTTTTTTCCTCCAGTGGGAAAAAAAGTTAATAACTAAAAGCAAAGGGAAACTCTTACTAACTCACTCATTCATCAAAACAAAGAGTCTTGTGGGACTTCTAAAAGTACTACCAGACTCCTTGTTTGTTTTGCTGAACTAGACCGACAGGCCTACCCCTTTGGAACTTGTCACTTATTCATACATCTTACCTCACTGGAAGAAGTTGGGAAGAAAGTAAAATGGGAGAAAAAGAAAGAAAACAAGTCATGCACTTCTTCAAATTTGTTCTTATAGGAGGAGAAGGCTCTGAATTATTTTTTAGGGACTGAGGGCTTTCTGAGACAGAGGGAGATGTATGAAATGGGGAAGAAACTGAATGCTTGTCTCTATTGTATATGTGTGCGTGAAACAGTGTCAGTGTATGAACCGGAGAGACCGTGGAGCATTAAGGACATGGTAATAGGAGAAGCTTTATAAATACAATGAAGTTTGAACGATAAGCAGAGCAGAAGGGCAATGCCAGAAGAGGGCATCTTCCAACAAGTGTTTTCAGAGAGCCTTGATGAAAACTAAAGCGACCCACCAAGTATACAGGAGGGTCAGCTATGGTTGCAGACACTTCTCTCCAGAGTCGCAATGCTATCTCATGTTCCTACTGGAGTAGTGTGGTGTATGCTATCCTACTTCGTTCTGTGTCTGTAAGGCTCAATCACACCAAGTACTTCTTTGATGTAAGCCACCACAAATCATCATCATAGTACGTTATACATAAAAATATCAGCGCCTTTTTAAATGCCCATATACATGGAAATTTACACGGCAACTGTCCTACATTCACTGTGCATGTTTACAGCTACAGCATTAAGACTACTGAGGGCACTCGTGATGTGCCTTACAAGCGACAACTTACCAAGTCAGAGACAAATGGTTTAATGCTATATTAAAGTTGAGAAATATAGAGCTATCATATGATTAATGCTTCAACTGTATGCTTTATCCTTCCTTCTGAAAGTATTTAATTATTGTAATGGCATTTTCTATGATACTTGTAAAGAATAAGATAGATAGCAGAAGGCTAGCCCCCTCCAGACCTATCCCAGGTACATTACCCTGCCCACCTTAAAGTTACAGCTGTACCCTACCCAATGTGTACTATGTGAGGGCAAGGTACAAACTTAGCCATATTTAACAAGAAGTAATTATCACTCTTCGAGCTGGAGCACTGCTAAAACCAAAACAGATACTTCATTAAGTGGAGTGGTTGCTGCCAAGGATTAAGCCCCTTACCCCTTGAGGATTTATAACTGAAAACTTTACCAACTAATTTTGCAACGATGCAAAGGTGTTTAAATCTCTGTGTATTGCTTCCTAAATTAAATGCATTTTCAATGTATTTGCATTTTTATTTGCCTACATTGCCCAAGCTCTTCAGCTCCCTCGATATTAAAACTTGCATTCTCCTATCATCTAGTCAAGATTATATGCAGTAGTGGACTGTCTTATCCTTTCTTTATCTTTCCCAAACTTTTCAGTCTCCCAAGTAGAGATAAGAATGGGAATTAAATGTATGCTTCGACCAGAAATAATGATAGAACATATTGGATTTGGATTACATAACAAGACCTGGTAATGAGTCTAAAATTACAAAATGTAAAACACTGAGTAGAGAAGAAAAACATGGCAGTTGGGCATGAGCTCACATGTATTTAAAAGGTTAATAGAAAATATCAGGATCCTATAACTGGCACCTTAGATTGGTATGGTCATTATCGTATATCAGCATGCACTGTGATTAATAAATTTATCCTCAAAACACCCTTGTGAAGGACAGAAAAATTATTTTCCTCATTTCACAGATGGGGAATGGAGGAACAGGAAGATTTAGAAAATTGGGAAAACTCACATAAGTCGTCTAGGGTAGAGGCAGGAACCAAACACAAATCTCCTGGGTCCCAATCCAGTGATTTAACCACAAAGCATTCCTCTTCCCTCAAATAAGCACATGACTGACTGACTATTGCCTGATCCTTCTGTTGCGCCTTCCCTGAAGTGTGGCTCAAGCCTACTGCCTAATGCTTGTTAACTGAAGTGGCTTTCCCCCTCTCCTTACATGGGTTGTGTCTGGGGTTTGGGCCGGGGGAAGATGGGACACTGGTGTTTCCAACCAAGGTGTCTAAGGCATGTCTATAGTGCAATTAATGCCTGCGGCTTGCTTCTGTCAGCTGACTTGGGCTCAACGGGCCCAGACTATGGGGCTGTTTAAATATAGCGTAGACATTCAGGCTCAATCTATACCCTGGGCTCTGAGACCCCAGGAGAGGGGAAGGTCTCAGAGCCTAAGCCAGAATGTCTACACTGCAATTTTATACCCCACAACTGGACCCCGTGAGCCTGAGTTATCTGACACAGGCCAACCGTAAGTATTAATTGCTTTGTAGACATCCTTAGGAAACAAAGAACAGAAACACAACCCTAGCAGAAGAAGTGATGCATCCAAAACATTGTTATAAAGGAGGACATTAGTGGGAGCAGGAAAACTGGATCTCAGGAAGGAAAGGGATAGGATTCACCAGTAAGTACTGATCAACCACCTATTCCCCACCTCCCAACATTTGCCTCTTTCCCAGCCCCCAGCTCCTCCATGGTCTCTTCCAAGCAGATGGGAAACTGAAGATGAGACCTGAGGTGAGTGCTGCAGTGCCGTGAACTCTGGTCAGCTTAAACAAAAGGGATTCTCCTACAAAATCTCCATTCCTGGAAGGAGCAGGGTCCTTCCCTGGCTCCTATCAGGCTCAGCGGGCTCCTGAGACTACTAGAGTTTCGTGGCAGCCTCAGTACTCAGCACTCGGTCAGATCTCTGTCTCTCTGGATACTGATCTCCAAAGGGCTGGAGGTGCCTGCCTCAGGAACTAAATTATGCAGCAGTTCAGTGTCTCCCTTAGTGTGGAAGGGAAGTTAATAAGAGACTCCCTGATCTGCTCTGCTTCTTTCTCGGCACCCCATTGCCAAACTGAGCCTACATCTTGTCTCTGAGTCAGGCTGAGCCTTCCTGCAGAGGAGCTGTGTAGCCCTGGCTCAACATTGGCCCTAAACTGCTTGTCCACGTCACCCTATGCAGAAGCATCCCAATTGGCCTCAGCAGGAATTTCTAATCCATTCTGTCTCCACCCCTGACTTCAAGCATACTGGGAAATAGAGAGCTCTTGTCACTATTATTGTTATAGTCCCTTGGGTAGGAACCCCAGAGGCTCAGTCTGTCACTCCAGGAGCTGGCAGACTCCCAACGATAGTATCCTTATTATAGCGATTTACATCTCGCCTTCTTCCCACCCCTATTCTGTTACTCTGAGTGTTATGTGTAATATTAGTTTGCCCCATGGACCTTGTCTTTTTACTTGTTCTATGGCATGTCTATCACACTTCTGGCTGCTGTAAAACAAAAATACTGCTACTTTAAAATCATGCAGAATTTATGACTCTCCCCTGAATACCTGTTCAGATGCAGTATACCAGACAAGGCTGTTTACTTGTGCTATGAGAATCACTGATAATATAACACACACAGCTGGCGCTGTCTTAAGAAAACACATTTTTGGTAAAATCTTAATGCCATAGTATGACTGAGGAATGTTTGGCAGAATTCAATTTTTATTTTTATCATTTCAATGGACAATAAAAATTTTAAGCTTTTTTTCTTATTTTTAATCAATTAAAGTTTTTGCAGCTGCAGAAAGTTGGGGGGGGGGGATGTCAGGCAATTGGGGAAGGCAGACAGTAATTCCTTAATGACAATAGATGTTGACACTTTAAAAAAGCTGAAGCTTTAAAAGATAATCTCCATAAACACATCAAAATACCCAAAGTAAATATTCTTAAATCAAACTGTAATGAGTTAGCATTTTTCTTATGTTGCCTATCTCTAAATTTCAATCATCAATGGAAATATTTTCTCTTGGTTTTTGCACATCATGAAATTGATATTTACCAATAAATATCTAACCCTTCCAAGTCTAAATCATAAATTATCAGAAGAGTCAGAATGATATTTGTAACATAATTCTTCATCTATACAAGGGGCTATAAAATCTTTAAGCAACCTAGTATTTGCTGGGGGTTGTGCAAAAAAGATTGATCCTTTTCAAATGGAGTTGGTCCTGTCCCATTCTAAAAGACTGACAGTGACAAATCAAACTACTTCACATGAGCATCATATTTATAACATTAATGACAAAAATGAAGGATCACACGTATTAGATTCAGAATTAAACTCTTCTCGAAAGGAAAGCACAGATGTTCGAGAGAAGTACATGAGCACGCTAGGCAGGTGGAGTAATTAAGTAGCAATCCATCGTTTTGTTCTTGTACAGTGTTTGTTCCTACTTCATATAAATTGTTTTAAAATTAATACACACACTGAAAAAGTCAATTAGTAAAAAAATAACCTTTGTCTGTTGGATTATAAAACCTGGCTGCTTCGTAGATTCGAGCCATCAGTAAATATTTTCTGGATATTCATTCTATTGGATTCTTCTTCACCAAATGTTTTTGATAGCACAGCATTTCTGGTGCATTAGACTCATTGCTTCAAAGTAATAGATATTTGAGGAAATCTATTATGACAATGTACATTATTTACTGTAACTGCCATTCTGAAAGTATTCTGAAATAAAATAAAGCAGATGGATACGGATTAAGAGCCTGCTCCTGATCTCACTGAAGTCAATAAGAAAACTGATTTTAATACAAGACAGGACCCTAATAGGCCTGATCTAATATCCACTGAAGAAGACTATAGAAAAACTGCTATTAAATCAGGCCTCAAATACAAAAGTGATTGTTTTGGTCTACCCCAAAATTATCTGTCTCTTTACTACCACCAACCATTTTCCAAAAGACGTTGTAACCATGTTGGTCCCAGGATATCAGACAGTCAAGATGGGTGATTGGCCCAACTTCTGTTGGTGAGAGAGCCATTCTCAGCTAAGTTTTTCTAAAGGACTCTTTTCCAAGGACTTGAGAAGCATGTCTGGTACAAAAGAGAGGAGCACCTTCACACAACCACTGTTGCCTGACAAAGGTTATTCACCTTTTCATATTGTCAGGCGATTCTTGAGACAAATCCAACTTTCCCAATCCCACTGTCCGACCTGTAGTACTTTCAACCTGCCATAGCTCAGATGTGGTTTGTAATTTGTAATAATCAGAATAAGGACCTATAAAAGGAAGCATTCACTTCCGGTGCTACCCAATGGTCAGACAGGAACATGGCAGGTTTTTCTCTTTCTAGGCACTGCAAAAATCTGCCCCTTCAGTGACTCAGCCCTCCTGTCAGGTCACATGTTTGAGTCGAAGCTTTACCAAATACATGTAAAAAAATCCCACAACAGTGTAGCCTTCTGAGTTAGGCAAAGGAACTCAAGCTTTTCCTTAGGTCAGGGGCTCACGTCTAGACACTTTATCTTCAAGTTCTTCCCTCAACTAGCTTCTCCACAACAGGGCTTCTGTAGTTAGCCTCTCTTTATGGGATGGTAGGGGAACAAAGGCCCACCCTCCTCACCGGGTTCTGATGCAGGGCACAGAGGTAAGCAGCTAAGTCCTGTACTGTAGAGTGCTATGCAGCTGCCTCCCTTGATAACTCCCTACCAGTCTGCTCTCTTCTCAACAGATAAAGTAAAGATCTCAAAGAATGAAAAACACAAAGAATGTCAGACAGTCACACATCTCTTCTTTGTTAGCTTGGACACACTTCAGGCAACAAGAGCTCTTGCAATAATCCCTTCCAGGAGCTCAAAATGTAGGTCAGCTCCAGGGCTGGATTAGGGCAGGAGTTTTAGGGGATTCAGACTCAGGCCTCAGCCTAAAGGGGGCCCCTGTGCCCCTCCAAAAAATCCAGCCTAGCTGGTCTCAGTAGTGCGCTGCTGCTGCCCACTTTCAGCCAGCCCCTTACATAGGAGCATTTGCCTACACACACACACGCACGCACGCACCCCAGCACCTCCTGCAGCATAGCTGGCCAGGATCCTGGAGCCTCTGACCCTGCATCCCAGCTCTGGCAGGGTTGGGTACCCCGCCCCCAGGCAGGGCAGCACCACACTGGTGGGGGGGCAACGTGCTGGGTGCCCCACACTGGCCTTTACGAAGTTAAAAAGGACCAGGAAGATGCAGCCAATGGACTGCGAGAAGAGAAGAGCCAATCAGGAAGCAGCAGCCAATATAAGAAGGGACCTGCAGAGACCAGGAGCTCAGAGGGAAAGGTAGTCCCTCTGGCTGGCTGGCAGAGGAAGTGTGCCACTGGGAGCCGACCAGGAGCCCAGAGGTTCTGAAGGCATAGAAAGCAGCAGAGGTCCAGAGGCAAGGAAACGGCATGGGACAGAAGGCTGCAGAGGTGCCAGCGGGACAACAGGACCAGAAGGCTGGAGGTGAGGGCATGAACTGGAGAAGGGTTGCAGGAAAAGAGGCCCAGGGAGATTGACAGTGACTGAGAGAGACTGGAGGGGAGGCAGTAGCAATAGTGCTGATGTCATGGCACTTAGGGTCCCTGGGCTGGGGCTTGGAGAAGTGGGCAGGCCTGGGTCCCTCCCTGCTCCCACAAAGTGCCAGGAGCAACACAACACTTGGGCCATTAAAGGTCAAGTGGCCAGGACTTAGGAGTGGGACTATCCCCAGAAGGGGAGTGTATGGATATAAGTACTCAGTCGGAGGGCTGAGTAGCCTGAAGTGCTCTGCCAGAGGGCAAGAGTAGCCGGTTAAGTGGCAGAGTATAAGCCAAGGACAGGGACCACTTGAGCTATATTACCCAGTAACACCTTGCCAGGGCCCAGGAGGCGCCTATTCAGCAGGAGGTGTATACCCCAATCACAGGGGATCCACAAGGGTGGGCAGCCCTGGCCCCCTCCTAGGTCTTGATCTGGCTCTGGTCAGCTCACCCTTGTCTGTCAACTGCTGAACTACTCTGCCTCTTTTAATCTCCTCCTCTAGCCCATACACACTTTGCAGGTGTAGCACATGGAGCTACCTGGGCCTCAGCAGTTCTTAAACACTTTCCTTTCCAGTATGGGATTTGTAGGCCTCATCATAGAGATACAAAAATATATTTGTTCAGGAAACGTAACATGCTGAGGAATTCCTTCTTTACTGTAAATAGCCTTGGTTTCATGATGCTTTATTTCTAAGGTAAAATATTTTTTTCAACAATAAAAATGAAGTGACATCCAATTTATGTGGAATTTAAGTAACCGAGTCTAGCAGGAAAAATCCTTGAGAGATGTGGTTACATGACATAGTAATAATATCTGGGTGACTTTAGGAGGACAAGATTAACATGAACTTAGTTTACCATCAATGAGCTAAGCACATGCACATCAGTTAAAATACATCAACAATTTAAAATGCAAAAAGTCAGTCCAGTCAGCCAAGCCTCAAGACTAAAATCAAACCATCCAGTCACAGCAATAGACCAGTCAACATGCTATTCTTCATAGCCCCATGCGTTCCTCACACCAGTACAACAGATACTTTTTTACGGAGTGCCCTGAAGCTCAGTAAATTCAGGCTATTTCAGACCAACTATAGAGGACAGAATTGCACAAACTGAAGGCTCCTTGATGAAAAATGCCACTTCTGACAGCTTTCTCCAGTTTAAATAGAGGGGGCTTCAGCTTGTTTGCTACCACTGTTCAAAACAGGATGGCTATCCCATAAGAATAAAAAGTCTTTCAGGCAGACGTTTTCCAGACCCGATGGCAAAATCAACACCTTAATTTCAACCCTGGAAACCGCACGGATCATGGACTACTTATATAATATGATCTGAAGGCGATACCTGCTCAGTAAGCAGGCTACTTCATTCTACATCTTTCCAAACTTCTGAGTGGACTTAACATTGATCCCAAGGTTGAGTACCTTGTAGCTTTGATATTAAATTATTACAAAGACATAGATGACTGCAGCAAGATTTACTTCCAGAAGAAGATATGATAACTTTTGGCCAGACAAAAGTGAAAGAGTTGTCATGGTTACAGTTGCAATTTTATCACCTAAAATACAACAATTAATCTAACCAGACCCCCAAATTGTGAACTTAAGTAGAACATAGAAGATACATAATTAAGAGAGCTAATAAAATCTGCTACAGGAACTCTCCTAGATTGTTCCCTCACTTACAAACATCACCTCTGTAATATATAGCTGACTTCTTGACACCATTTGGATTGGGTGGGCACACTTAACAGGAATTTCATTTAATTACTTCATAAGCTGCCAACCTACCCTGCCAACATAAGCTGCCAACCTACCCTGTTACAATTCTTTACAAATTTTCTTTTTGCACTAGTCAGTATAGCATGGTACAGTATATCACCATGAAGTCTCATTTCATCAGCTCACTGCTATAAACTACTACTGTCAGTCTGTCAAGACTAAGACTTTTTTTAAGTAAAGTTGAAATCAAAAGAAAAATTAACAGCTACAATATTCTGCTCCTTCCTACTACCGCTTCATTAAGTTCTATAACAAACGGTGGTTCCATACGTAGACATACTACATCCAGCAACAGGGATTAAAAAGCCTTCATCACCAAATGAGCAGAGCAGCCACTAACAGAAGATCATAGTTTATTGTATAGCCCTATGTATTGTCTAGTTAGAGAGACATGTTTCTGCTAATACTATACCTGCTATCTTGCAGCTGAGTTCCACCCTGAGCAAAGGAAATAGCTGGTAAATCTGGTACAATCATCTTTCTTACCTCCTTGCCTACCAAAATTTTAAAATGACAGAAAAACTAGTGAAAGAAGACAACACTATAGTTCATAAGGCAATGTATTATGAGTTTCTTTGAGTCATACTTCATTTTTGTATCTTTGTATTTTTGTTTTCATGCATATAGTATATGTGTTAACTTAACTTACAGGATATCTTTTCTTACCTATGTTCATAGTGTAAATCAAGGGTTCTCAAATCACTATGTTGGGACACATTACTGTGTCACCACACCATGTTAAGTGTGTCACAGAGAGCCAGAGAGATGGCTGGATTTGGCCTGGAGGGAGTGGGCTGGTGGGTCCTGTAGAGTCGCAATATGCTGCCAAGTGTGTTGCAACCCACAAAAGGTTGAGAACCACTGGTGTTAATGAAGAATACAAAGAACTCTTTTGTAAGATATATAGAGGATTGTAGCTGATGCATTGTATCAGAAAGACCTGCATCAGGAATATTGTTGGAACATGAACTGAATGGTAGAAATATTAATTCAATGTATTACCTTAATCATCAAAAATGTGTTAGATTTTGAAAGGGTTGCTAAAAACATGAGCATGGATTTTTCTTGGTATATTCTGCAGAGCAAATTAATTTGCAGTGCAGAAATTCTTTGAACTTTTAATCTTACTCTTCTGCACTATGGCTATTAGGAGAAAAACAGAGCTTATTCCAGAGGAAGATATGGAATTCCATTTATTACATCCTTTACTATGTTGTGAAGCTTCAAGAAAGCTATTAAATAACATTATCAAAAATTGATCCTTTGGGGTGAATATCAAAATGTATTGACCCAAATGACAGCTGGTAATGGATCAGAAGTCAATATTTATATTTTTCATGAGGGATAATATTATCTTGATATTCACTAAAACAAGGTGTCTGTGGGCCTGTGATGGGGTGTCCATCCCACACAGGATTAGGAGAGGTTAAGGTGACCAGGTAGGCCAACCAAGTATCCTGGCTGCAGAAAGAACCAGAGACCAAGGAGTTGATTAAAAGAGGCCCAGTTGGGCAGGATTAGGCAGAGCCTTTAAAGCCCAGGAGCTGAGAAGAGACATGGGCTGCTAGGAAAGGCTGCAGGAAGGCAGGCAGCTGTCACTTTCTTGAAAGAGGATATTGATTTGGAGCTGTTACACTCAGAGAAAGTGGGGAACCAAGAAAAATAGGAAGTGATCCAGTGAAGGAGCAACGAGGGCTGAGAGGGTAAAGCCAGGAACTGCTGAGCTGGGCCCTTGACTAGAATTCAGAATAGTGGACAGGCCCAGGTTCCCCTACTGGCACTGAGGAAGTGGCACCAGCAGACTACTGTCTGGGATGGCTTGCATAGAAGGACTTTAGGGTAACCCTGCAAGGGGAAGACATGGATGGTGACCCACTCTTAAGACCAAGTCATGAAGAGGATGCTATGGTTATTGGAGTAAGGCAAAATTTGCAGGGTGAGAGGACCAACGGAGACGCCCACCCGAAGAGAACACAGCAACTGGCAAAGCTAAATTTCCAAGACGGTCAGCAGATGGTGCCAATGCATCTACCCCACAATATGGCCAAATCCTGCAAACTTTATTAAGGCCAAATTGCCATGCGAATTAATGAAAATCTTGCCTAATGAGTGGAAGAATTACCCCAAATACCACTATTAATTAAACCTCAGGGTGGTTCTCAGTGCTGTACAACATGAAAATTAAGATTGTATGCTCCTTAGGGCAGGGACTGTCAGAAAGATGGATATAGATAAGACCTAATGTAGTGAGTGCCCGATCCAAATGAAAGGGGGACTTTTCATTGACCTCAGTACATTTTCAGAAGGTGTCAACTTAGAAAGATACATTTTCATGTGTTTGGGGAATTTATTATTGGAGAGTTGTTTGGTCTTTGTGGATTTTGTGGGCCTTCCAGAAGAATATGTATTGCTACATATATTTGTTTATTAAATCATTTACACACAAGTATTCTAGAATTACATCAAATTATTGCAATAGAAAATTTCAGTTCCGTTTTTGGTTTGAAACAAACCTTTTAAATTAACTTTTTAAAGGAATTTGCTTCTGCAAGTTGATTAATAAATATGAATGAACTCAAGGCAGCTAGTTAGGATGTGTTCATTTGCTTATGTAATCTAACTAGTTAACACTGGTCAATGCCTCTGTATTCCTGACCCATCACAAGATTTTTGTTTTAACCCAGCCACAATCAGAATTTCTCTTATACATGTAATAGTTTTAAAAATAAAACAAAGGAAGTGAGCAGTTTGAGAGACTTCCCCCCCCCCCATTTTTTCAAAATTTGAACTGTTTCTAAATTTTAAAAAATTGCAACTAGGTATAAAATAAAGGTCCAGATCATCACTTTCTGGCATTCATCCTCTTTCATTCCATGTGTAGATAGAAAAAACAATCTAGGTCAATAGTATACATCACACCTCACACACACAGTCCCATAGAATATTAAAATTCAAATACTAGAAACACCAGTAAACATGAAGTATTTTTATTTTGATTAAGAATCAGAGTTCCCTTTGGGAACATCAGTCAGTAATTTCCTTCACAGGCAACATACATAATATTAACAGCCCTCATCAGAGCAATCTAACAAGTTGATCTTGAGGGAAGAGTAAGAATCTACATTAATGAAGATCTGATAGACCAACCACCATATTTTACAATGAATATTGTAATTTCACCACTAATCAAGTCAGAAATTCAAAAAGGGGTGAAATGTGTTCAAATAATCTCATTGTGACTGAGGAGAAATCTTGCAGCAATATTTTGTCTGCAGCAATTTACTAACAGTGTGAGCTTAAAGTCCCTATAAGAGTGAATTATAGTAATCAACCCCTGAGATGACAAAAGCATTAATCAGCATCTCTATCTTTACAGCTGATCATACATTCATTCTGGAAGTGGTATAAAGATGACAAAAAGAAGCCTTTGTAACAGATGCAAAATTCTTAACAGTAAATCTAAGGGCTAGTAATACACTGTGGCCAACTGTGCCAAGTCATGCTGAAAAGACCAAAAAACTAATAGAAAAGAAGGAAGGCCTATGTAATTAAATAATTGCTTTAAGTTTTCAGTAATACAGTTTCTGTTCCACAAAGCATACAATGGGAATGGAATTTTTCTAAATAAAAAACTGTGATAAATGAAAACATTAAAGTTACATTTCCTAACTTTTAAAGTGACCTGAAGACTTGCTAAGATATTAGATCAAGTGATTTCAAAATGGACTTAAGGGTGGAGTGCAAATTTTAGCTTAAACGAGACCGCTAATGAAAGTCAGCAATGTAAAGACACTTTCCTCAATTAATACATTTGATTAAGGAAGCCACAAACTATAACTCTTTTATTGAATACGGGTACAAAATGGAAACAGTTTCTTTAAATGGACATGTCCTGAATCCCGAATCACACTAGCAGTCCCACTGACTTCCCGGGGATTATTACATGGGTAAAATGAGCAAGGATGGCCCACGGAGTGAAAATTTAGACAAACCAATAAACCATCTTTTGTAAAGGAAAATCATGCCTCACCAATCTACTAGAATTCTTTGAGGGGATCAACAGACAGGTTGAGAATGGTGATTATTGAATATAGTGCATTTGGACTTTCAGAAAGCCTTTGACAAGGTCCCTTACCAAAGGCTCTTAAATTAAGCAATCATTGACTAAGAGGGAAGGTTGTTTCGTGGATTAGTAATTGGTTAAAAGACAGGAAATAAAGGATAGGAAACATATTCCTAAATCTGGAAAAAAGGGATAAAAGAGTGAGATGGCAAAGTTTGCAGATGATTAAAAAAATTACTCAAGATACTGAAGTCCAAATCAGACTATGAAGAGTTACAAAGGAATCTCACACAACTGGGCGACGGGGCAACAAAATGGCAGATGAAATTCAATGTTGATAAATGCAAAGTAATGCACGTTGGAAAACAGACTCACAGCTATGCTTATAAAATGATGGGCTCTAAATTAATTGTTAGCACTCAAGAAAGATATTGAAATGATTATGGATATTTCTCTGAAAATATCCACTCAATCTACAGCAGCAGTCAAAAAGCTAACCGAATATTAGGAGTCATCGGGAAAGAGATAAGACAGAAGATATCATAATGTCACATTATAACTCCATGTTGTGACGTTAGGCCAGAAAAAAGCACTATGCAAATTTGCAAGTGCATAGCCCAATTCTGACTTTTAAATACATATTACAGGAAAATAGAAATGATAGTGAGAGTCACTCCTTACAAGTAGATTAGAGTTTTGGCATGCAAGTGTATTGTGGTAGTTTATCTAATGGTTTTTTTCTATCTTATTAGATATTAGCAATGTAGATAATCTGCTTTCCTGTCCATCACTGTTCTATTGATTAAAAGTCCAAAAGGAACATAGTTCCATGTTAGTCTAATTGAGTCCTGTGGCACTGTTAAAGACTAAACAAAATTTATTTATTACATGAGCTTTCATGGATAATATCCCACTTCATCAGACACATGAAAAGTAAACTACAGTGTGGAAGGGGATATATAAATGCAAAGATAGATAAGTCACAAGGTACATTCAGATTTTTTTCAGCAAACCAAGCAACTAGAAAAATCTGAATTGACCCTGGGATTTACCCTTCTCCCCATTTATATATCCCCTTCTATATTGTAACTGCCATTTCATGCATCTGACGGAGTCGGATTTTACCCACAAAAGCTCATGCAATAAATAAATGTGTTAGTCTTTAAAAGTGCCACAGGACTCCTTGTTTGTTTAAAAGGAACATATGAACATTTAGATGGAACATGGATGTAAACATACTATTGTTTTTATTTCTCTTTGAAGTTTAAGTAGTAAACACTTATGCATGGCAAATTACCTTGTGCTAATATAACTAGTTCCCAGAATGCTCAGGACATGGGAGATGATACTTCAGAGCCACAAGCAATAATCTATTAAGTGTTCAAGCAGGTACCTGCTGTCAAGAAGATATAGATCCATACAGGCAGATCAATAAAAGACTCTAGTCAAGTCTAGTCTAGTCAAGACTAGTCAGTCTAGTCAAGACTGATCCTTTTTATCTCAAATCTTTCCAAGCTTTTCAGGGAAAGTTTGGATTGCAAGACTGGAATCCCTCCCAGCACTAGCCCAGAATCATCCTGCTAATTCTCATGAGAGAATTAGAACAAACTCTGCGCATGGACTACTTAGTCTTCATTTCTCTAGACTGGATTTCTACCAAAGAAGCTCTAAACAAGGACTGGTGAGTTCCAAGCTACTTGGGTGATTTCAGAGACTGTAATTTAAGAGCTTTGCATCAGTTATCATCTCTACTGTGAAAATGACCTAAGAGCTTTATTTTCATCCATATGTGTATACTGACCTATTAACCATTACTCTTTCCTTTGGAAAAAAAAAAAAAAAAAGTTTAGTTAAGTATCAGCTTTAAGTGTGTATTTGGGTAAGATCTGAACTATTCATTGACTTATTCGGTAATGTGTCTGATCCTTTGGGAATGGTACATATGATGGATAAAGATTTTCAGTAATCCCCACCATATTTGACTTGGCAGTGTGGGAGCTAGCCAAAGGGCTGGATAGTTTAAAAGGAACTGTGTTCTGACTTATAGGAGGCGTTTGCAAGAGAAATCTAAGGAAATCTTCAAAACTTCAGAGTTCCATCCCCCAAGCCACATTAGCTATCATTCGGTGCACAGGGAGTAAATCAGGGTCTTCTGGTCTGCCGCATCAGATTCAGAGGGCACATTTCATTCCAAAAGATAAAAGACACTGCTTTCCACTTGTGAAAGTGGAACTTGTGCACCATAGCAAAGGTAAGTGATGAAAACCAAATATAAGATCTTGATGCATTGACTTATTCACCTGCTGAAGCTTACCTTCTTAATTACCTGCACTCATCCTACTGAGGGGTAAAAGGTCCTTAGACAGATAAAACACTGGTTCAATGCAGATCTGTTTGAAAAATAAGCTAACGTTCACCAAAAAGAAAAAATGCTCTGTCCACACAAAATCCAATGCCGAAGAAGTAACGTCAACGTCAGCAGCATTACTCCCTCTATAGCTTTACTGATCTTGGTTCTCCAGAGAACTGCAGCAGCAAGTGCCTGCCCCCTCCCTGCCACCAGTTCTAACCCCAGTTGTTATTGTAATATCTTCAGACTCCTTCTGCCTGATCTAGCTCCAGCAAACTGGCCACAAACTAAGTAATTTTGTTTATTGGGGGTTACAAGTCATCACTACTAGCAGAAAGAGAAACACTTACTGGAGTGTCAGAAGCAGCAACACCTACAACTTTTATGAGATCATTGTGGTTGCATCTACGGAAGGGCTCTGACGCAGAGGACGCAGACTGTATCATCTAGCAAAAAAAGGAGATTGCAAGGAGAAAGCTGAAATCTGAAAATAGTGGTGCCTTTAGTCAACCTATGTAATTAAAGAAAAGCGATTGATGTTTGGCTTCAGATAGTCAAAATCCTGAATGCTGTGAAGGGAGAGGGGGGAGACAAAAAGAAACTATTTATGTCTAAAACTGAATTAAATCAGTGAAAATAAGAAAGTACCACTTTCCTCCTTACCACCTAGCCATCCACCTTTATCTTTAGTGTCAAGTTGCTGGCACCAAACCTATTTTTTTGAGTTTGAGCTGTCTGGTTATATCATCACTTCTGGAAACCTCACAAGAAAACCTTTCTTCAAGAAAAATCTAGCTCAGTTTTGCAGTGTAAAGTGATTTGTACTGGCTTTAGCTAAACATCTAAGTGCTTATCCTGACCTGAACTTGGAACTGCTGTAGGTCAGTCCACAATTAAAAACAATCTTATCTATAATACAGAATATCTCCCTTACTCTCTAGTCCTCATCCATACCATAATTATATCTGCTGACAAATTGTGATGCTCAAAATATTATAGACATTGCCCTTCTACTTCCTGAGTAACCACTATGTGCTATACTTGTTATCAGGGCCGTCCCTGGAGGACGGAGGCGCGAACAGGGCGATTGTCCCGGGCCCCGCGGTTACATGGGCCCAGCACTGTCCCGCTCACAGCGGGGCAGTGCGGAGCCCGCGCCGCGGCCCCCCCACCATGGCCACTTCCTCCTGCACCCTCCCCACTGCCTTCGGCAGCTAACCATAGGCAGCAGGGCGGGAGCACTATGTCCAGCCCCTGGGCAGCCCTCCCTGCCCCCAGGGCGGAGCAGGCAGGCCCAGGGGCAGATCACGTGGGGGGAGCCCAGCGTCTGGTCCAGCCTGCCCCACAGAGCCGCACGTGGCCGGCTCTCCGCCGGCAGCCTTGGCCTCCTGGGCCGGAGCCGAGGCCGGCTCCCTGCGCCTGTTGCCTTGATGACCCAAGCCAGAGGCGGCTCCCCCCCCCCCCGGCAGCCTTCCAGGCCAGTACTGGTACTTCCTCAGCCTCCGGGGCCAGCTCCCTGGGGGACAGAGCGGGTGGGTGGGCCCGCCACGCTCCCCTGCAGCATGGGGGGGGTCGGGGCCCCGCACAGGCCTATTGGCCCAGGGCCCCCCGCTCCCTCCAGGGGACGGCCCTGCTTGTTATTATATAACATGTTGGAGTAGCTTCTAGGGGCCAACTAGATCATGCCTCATTTTGCTAGGTTCTGTACAAACATAAAGAAAATTAAAAAAGTCCCTTTGTCTAAGGACTTACTAAGACAAAAACAAGACAAAACAGGTGGATGAGACAAAGAAGAGGGCAGGGAGCAGGGCCAGTTGGCAAGGTAACAAAAATAGCAACTTGTGTGCAACTCTTAGCTAATCAAAAGCAGTAAATTGCCTTTTTTTTTTAAAATGACTTAGTTTATAATTTCAGGACCACCCAGGTGATATATGAAAATCAGACAAATATGAAGCAAAGTTAGTGTTTTAGGTTTAATTACTTTTATTTCTATAGGTCTACAGATATTTTTAATCCATCTGACTTGGCAAAATTGTAAACGTCTGTAGCCAACAGTGGATTCTGGCTAATATTTAAAAAGACAGAAAAAAATACCAATAAATACTTCAAGCAGCAATGCTGAAGTGCTGTGATGAACATGCTGTTGGCTTAGACCTAAGGATAAACAGCAGCTGGTTACAAATTTAATTTTATCTTATTTTGATTATGTCAATGTTATTAATCATTATTGCAACTATGTCTTCCTTGGGGAAAAATCTTGTGTGTTCCTTATCATAAGGCCACTAAGTTTGTAATGAGTGAATCAAAGTTAACTCACTTCTGTATCCTTAAACTAGTTCCCATCTTGTGCTCAAATATTCAGTGTAATAATTATGTTCTCTACAGCGCTAACTGTTAAATTACTGCAGGTATAGTCCTGATTTTGCACAGAGCCCCACAGGTCTGTTCACAAACCACTTCTTGCAGCAGTCAGACCTAAATATCTACCATAATTCTCTTTTCACTGCCTTTTTACTCTCCCCATAACCCACGCTCTCCTGTGCGCTGACAAAACAGTAGAAAAGAACATACATTTTGGAAAAAAACCTGCATGGAATTAAGAAATATAGTGAATAATATGCTCCATAGGAACTAAGCAGGAAGAAGACTGGAGAAGCCTAAAAGACATCATGATTAAGACCAATATACTATAATTATAGGTGAAATACCAGGCCCATAGAAATCAGTGATAAACCCCTCACTAACTCCAATAGGGACAGGATTTTACATAACTCCTCAAAAAGAAGTGACCAATACTGCTTCATGGAGACTGATCATAGGTTTGAGAGTAAAAAGAAACCTTTCCTGAAAATAGAGATGAGGCAGTGATCCAAACAACAATATGTACAATTGTGACAGGTTTGCAAAAGAAATGGAAGAGCAGGCTAAACAGAGAATGAACTAATGCTAGCCAATGGGGAAATCAGAAGAAAAGGACAAGGACAATGGTGCTGAGGGAGTTGGTTGAAGTGATTGCAGAGCTGCTGGCCATTATCTTTGAGAACTCATGGCGAACGGGGGAGGTCCCGGAGGATTGGAAAAAAGCAAATATAGTACCTCTCTAAGAAAGGGAAAAAGGAGGATCCGGGGAACTACAGCCCAGTCAGCCTCACCTCAATCCCTGGGAAAATCATAGAGCAGGTCCTCAAAGAATCCATCCTGAAACACTTGGAGGAAAATAGAGTGATCAGAACAGTCAACATGGATTCACCAAGGGCAAATCGTGGCTGACCAACCTGATTGCCTTCTATGATGAGATGACTGGATTTGTGGATGCGGGAAGAGCCTTTGACATGGTACACCTCGAGTTTAGCAAGGCTCTTGATACGGTTTCCCACAGCCTTCTCGTCGGCAAGTTAAGGAAGAATGGGTTGGACGAGTGGACCGTAAGGTGGATAGAAAACTGGCTAGATCAATGGGCTCAGTGGGTAGGAATCAATGGCTCGATGTCTAGTTGGCAACCAGTAATGAGTGGAGTGCCCCAGGGGTTGGTCCTGGGGCCGGTTCTATTCAACATCTTCATTAATGATCTTGATGATGGAATAGACTGCGTGCTTAGTAAGTTTGCGGATGACACTAAGCTGGGGGAAATGGTAGATACTCTGGAGGGCAGGGACAGGATCCAGGGAGACTTGGACAAATTGGAACACTGGGCCGAAAGAAACCTCATGAGGTTCAACAAAGACAAAGTGCAAAGTCCTGCACTTAGGACGGAAAAATCCCATGCACTGCTACAGGCTGCGGACCGATCGGCTAAGCAGCAGCACTGTAGAAAAGGACCTGGGGGTTATGGTGGACGGAAAGATGAACATGAGCCAACAGTGTGCCCTTGTTGCGAAAAAGGCCAATGGCATATTAGGCTGCATCACTAGGAGTATTGCCAGCAGATCGAGGGATGTGATAATTCCCCTCTATTTGACACTGGTTAAGCTGCATCTGGAATACTGTGTCCAGTTTTGGGCTCCCCACTACAGAAAGGATGTGGACAAATTAGAAAGAGTCCAGTGGAGGGCAACAAAAATGATTAGGGGGCTGGGGCACATGACTTATGAGGAGAGACTGAAGGAACTAGGCTTATTTAGTCTACAGAAGAGAAGACTGAGGGGAGATTTGATAGCAACCTTCAACTACTTGAAGGGTTGCTCCAAAAAGGAGGGAGCCTAGGCTGTTTTTGATGCTGACAGAGGACAGAACAAGGAGCAATGGTTTCAAATTACAGCTGAGGAGGTCGAGGTTGGATATTAGGAAAAGCTTTCTCACTAGGAGGGTGGTGAAGCATTGGAATGGGCTACCTAAAGGGGTGGTAGAATCTTCATATTTGGAGATTTTTAAGACCCGGTTAGTCAAAACCCTGGCTGGGATGCTTTAATGGGAGTGGTCCTGCTTTTTTAGCAGGGGGTTGGACTAGATGACCTTGTGAGGTCCCTTCCATCCCTATTATTCTATGATTCTATGACTAGAGGAAAACATAGGCCCTTTGAACGGGAGGGGATGAAATCAATGGGGAATCTGAACTGGCCAAGTTAGTAGACAGCTTTAATTTTTTTTAAAAAAAGTCTCAAATTAGAGAGTCTGGGCAGTTTAGTAATAATGATGACTTTGCAAAAACAGCTACTGATTAAAAAAAGCATATAAAAAGGAATACTTGTAAATGCAGTGAGTTCAGATAACATTCTGCTTTGAGAGAAGGGGCTAACAATTACAAACCAACTGACAATTATAATTGAAAAATATGAACTGGGAGTACAGTAGGTAGTTAAGGAAAAATGCATATGTGGCACCAAAAAGAGAGATATTTATCAATAGATATGAATTTCACTGTATACATAAATTGACAACAATATTTCTATCAAAATTTGCATATAGTCAAAAAGAAATTCTGCTTGAGCATCTATTCAAGTTTGATTTAAAGATACTTACTTGTATATTTTGACATGCAACATTGACAATGTGTTTTAATGGTTATAAAAGTTTTATCTTTTTTAATCCCAAGGCATGCCATCATTAAATGGTTGTCCACCTACACGTTTTGCAATTGTGAAAATTTATGTAGAAAAAAATGCTTTAAAATAATCATTATTATCAGCCAACACTAAAAATAATAAAAATCAAATTCTTCCAAGCATAACTACATGGTAATGGTGAAAAAATATGCACAAGAGAGCTGAAACGCATCAAGCAAGAATTTGGGGCTATAGTAAAGAAAGGAAGTCTGTAGATTTGGTTTGTGCATCTAAAGTTTTCATAGCCACAGAAATCAGCTATGCCTAGATTGAAAAGTCAGCAGCACATCAGATCAAATCATGGAGAAGCAGGGCCAGATTAAAGGGCCTTGGGGACCCAGGCTACCCTACCACTGTGTGCCCTCCTGCGATGCCCCCCACACCCGCATAATCCAGCCCTGTAGAGAAGAGGTCCTCATAATACCTACAGAAAAGATTTATGATGCCACTCCTCACCACACTAACATATAAAACACAATATCCTAGTTTGATGAGATTCAGGAATGTCTACTAGGAGGGTGGTGTTATGAACATGACGTTGGTAGCAGGGAAAATGAGAAGATACTCAGAAACCTTATGACACAAGGCAAAGACATTGTGTGAGTAGACTAGAAGAGGCCAGAACAGAAACCCAAATTATTATATAGAGCCATCTCAGATAGCTTGGTAGCCCAGTAGATGAAAATAACTCTAAACCGTTAACTTTCATAGTCTCTGTGATACTGTATCTGCATGGAATATATGGAATACTCCTATTGCCTCTGCAATGTGACATTACGATCTGGTACGAATATATCCTTATGGGACATCAATATATATAATCCTTCATAATATTCAGTTTACTTCTACATTTCTTTGTGCAGATTCCAGTACATCCCACAGATCTGGCTCACACAGAGCTCTGGAGAGAACTCTACCCCCACCTTCCCTCACAGTCACAACATACACATGAAGAGCAATTATATAACTGCAACTATTCAGGCATTATACCATCTACATGTCTCCAGTTCCATGCAATCAATTGAGGACAATTCTGAAGGACATCCTTTTCAGCAACTGTCCCATCTCTCAGTTCTACATCCCATCCACCAATCCATGTTAATCCAGTCATTTGAGGGTATTATTTTGCTCCTCTCCTGCCATACCTAGGGTTACCAGATACCAAAGCATAGAAAGGAGGACAGGGAAGTACGAAAAGGAGGACATGGAGAAAATGTAGTATTAATATCTGCCTCCCCCCGCCTCCCCTCCCCCGTGGCCCCTTCCCAGCCTCCCTTACCTGGCTGGAGGTCCGGAGCTGCAGCGGTGGCCAGCAGAGCCACTCCTGGGCCAGACCCCTTCCGCCCTGAGCATGCTCTGTTTGAGCATACTCAGAGCAGGAGGTTTTAAACTCCCCAGCCTGGCCGCAACAGGACAGGATAGGGCAGGGCAGAACAAGCGTTCCGCCTGAGTCTGCCGCTTTGCCAGGCCCCTGGGCAGAACGCACCAGAACACAGTGTTCTGCCCCGGTTTTGGCTATGATCTGTGGATTAGCCAAACCCAGCTTTTCAGACATATTTTGGACCCTAAAATTCTCAGCTTATACGCAAGCATATACAGTAGCTTCATATAAAAAACTGAAATTTTAAGCATAAGTAAAATTCTGGACAAAATCACGTATTTTTAAAATGCCTGCCGGACTGAGGATGTGAAGGTAAAAAGGAGGACATCCTCCTTTTGCCTGATGTCTGGTAACCATAGCCATACCCCATACTTTTCATCTTTTTATGCATACATTGAAAGAGTTTCGTCTTCCTTTTACAACCTCCCTATTAATGAACACCTATGCCTCAAAAAATAATTTAACCTAATGATACTTACTTACTTCTTCACATGATCCAGGCTTGTAGCTGGAGATGTTAAGGAAAGAACCACCACTAAGCACTGTAACATCACACTTGTAAATAATGATGGACCCAGAATGGAGCAAGGAAAATTGAACTAAACTTGTTACTCCCAAAAAAAAAAAAAGTTCTTTGACAGGATAGTTTTGTATTCACATTGCTAATGCAAAAAGGATACTAAAAGCTAAAGCCTGCTTTCTAAGTTGCATGTTAATATTTCTGAACTTGCACTAGGGAATACGTTAGGAGTTAGAACTGAAACTCCATCCATATGCTCACACCGTTTTGCCTGTGCCTTGCATCACAATAAACTGTGTAGCATCATGCCCTATTGTTAGACCTCACAAGTCACACATAAATCATTCCTGTTCCACAAGCAAGCTGTAAGTAAGTGACAATGTGTTTAAGGTTTTGTACTTTGCTATGACAACATAATTGAAAAGCAAGTGCTAAAAGTGTTTAAAATGAAAACAGATAACTTAAAGAATACTATTGGGCTAAAAATAGATTTTTTTGAGAGAATTAACTAATCATTAATAATCTAAATTGACAAAGCCAGCACTAATCTAGCTCTGGCTTCATAATAGCAGATTCAGAAATGGAGGGGCACATAAAGCAATCTAATGAAGGGACAATAATTTCTGCAAAAATAGCAATGAACCTACAGTACATTCATTACAAAATTATACTTTTACTTCAATATTTTCTTGCTGTGTCAAGAAGGATATGAGCTACTTAGCATATGTCTACACTGAAAATAAAATCCTGTGGCAGTCTGTGAGCCTAGGTCTGCAGTCTCAGGATCACAGAATTTGCACTACAGCAGTGAAGCATAGCAAACATAGTAGTGAATACACTCCCACTCAGGATGGGGCCTGGACTCTGAGACCCTGCCTCTCTCCAGGAGTCAGAGCCCAAGCAGGAATGTCAGCACAGCTACTGTTAGCGCTATTGTGTGACCTCACAAGCCAAGTCTGTAGACCCAGTATCTGAGACTCGCTGCAGTGGATGGGGGGGGAGGTTTGGTGGTGTAAACAGGTCATGAAAAACACGTTGTCTGTTGTAGCCAATGCCTATATTAAAAGAGAAGAGAGTATGAACTGAAACAAGAGTTTGGTATGAGGAGAATATAACACCTGAAAATAGCATAGGTTCTACTAAAGAGAATTAATATTTGGGTTCAGAGAAGAGAATTATCCAGTAAACCAACATTTCTCTGTGCTAAAACACAATCAATACTAGAGTGACTATATGTCCCATTTTGACCAGGACAGTCCCCTTTTTCAGCTCTTCTGATGGAAAAAAAAGCACAACACTGTACATTTGTCCCATTCACTCTTGCCTGGGAGAGATGGAGGGTGGCAGCTTTTTGCACAAAAAAGTGTAGTAAGGACCTGTTTCAGGTACAGTCCCCTAGGAAGGCACTCCCCCATCTCTCCCCTATTAACTCAATGTGTGTGTGTTAATTCCCCTTGTTTTCTTTGTGAACAACCCCTGAAGGGGAGAGGCTTGGAACTAACCTGGCCGGAGGGCCAAGGCACAAGAAAAGGCAACCCCTGTTCCAAGAGGGGGAGAGTTGCCAGCAATGGCATTGCTAGGCATGGACCCATGCCTCAAATCAACTGGGCAGTGCCCCAAGCCACAGGAGCAGCTTCCTCTGCTCCACCCCACCGCGCCCCCTCCCAAACCATCCCCAGCAGGGGGCAGGGCAGAGCGCAGGGCTGGGCAGCCACTCCATTCCCAGCGGGGGGACAGGGTAGACCCTCAGCGGTTGGTGGTGTTGTGGTGCTGCATGCCGCAGGACAGCCCAGCCCGGGGGCAGCGCGGGCAGGCAGTGCCCTTCATAGCCTGAAGACTGGGGCTGCCTTGCTGCCCAGGGCCCTGCCAGCCCAGAGCACTGCCAGCTTACGCTGCCCCACAATGCCAGTCTGCCCCACCCCAGCAGTGTTCTGGCCTGGCAGGGCCCTGGGCAGCAAGGCAGCCCCGTCCCCAGGCTAAGAGGGGCCCCGGCTTCCCACAGCACTGCCTGCCTGCCCCACCCCCAGGCTGGCCATCCCACAGTGTGCTGCACTGCAACAATGTCGCTTGCCCCTGAGCACCAGCCCCGACCCTCTGCTGGGGATGGAGTGGTTGCCCAGTGGCCAGCTCCACCCCTCCCCTGCCCCTCCCACCCAGGGATGGTGCCCCGGCCCAGACCATTATTTGAAACAGTAACACCCCTGGTCGCCATGCCATTCTTGGAGAGATACCATGCCATGAGCAGACCCTACTTTCCTATAGTAACAATGAGCTGTGAACAATAGAAGGATGGTAGGAAGTGGCCCATGTAGGCCAGTCTTATCACATCCCTCAGTATCACACCCTTTTGTCACCCGCACAGGGCCTGGAGCTGGAGCCCAGTGGAGTGAGAGCACCTGGGCACCCCTACCAAAACCCACTCTGCAGGTTGCAGGGCCTAAGCCTTGATCCCTAGGCAATGCTCCCACAAGCAAGGACCAACACAAGTCCCATAAGCCTGAGTCAGCTGGCACAGGTCAGGTCCAGGTTTTTAACTGCTATGTAGACACACCCTCAGAGTCCAAACTGTTAATACAGTGTGTGTATTGATTCAAAGAACTGTTAAGTTTTTACAACACAATATTTGAAAATCAGTTCCTTTGTATGTGGCAAGCACAAAGTTGTGGGGAGATAACACTAAAGGCAGGGTGTGATCATCCACTCTCAATTCTGCTACAATTTAACTAATTAGCTCTCTTGCTGGGATTTTGCACATTGCTACCCGCATCAGTACTGCTCCTGGTCAGGCATAAAAGCAAGCTGAACGAGCTTTAAAAGTTGCAAAGACTTCGTTCCTGTTAATATGATTAGTGCTATCTGTATTTGATCCTTGGGAAAAATGTGATTTGATGCAGTCATTCTTTCTGCCTGTACAAAGCAGTCTTCAGAGGCAGGAATGAAGATTTGGATCATAAAAAAAATTAAGAAAATCAATGTCAAATTACTAGAAATGTTAAGTCTTTTAGTTAAACTAAAAATCAAGGGAAAGATCCTCAGCAGGTGTAAGTGGGTCCAGTTTCCTTGACTTCAAATCATGCTATGCTGATTCACACCAGCTGAGGATCTGCCCTATTTCCTGTAAGTGCGTCTAGAAAATTCTGAACAACAAGTTAATCAGAGGCAGCTTCTTTTTCTTCTCAACTCAACATTAAGTCTGATAATTCAATTTATATGAGTCTAACTGCTAATTTAAAAGATCATTGTAATGCCAATTTTTCTAATGGCTCTTCTTTTAGCCTTTAATAGTTCAGGATGTTGCCTCTTAATTTTCCTCTTTGTAATTGTTTCACAGAATGCTGATTTTAGCTTGAAGTTTATTTTCCCCATTGTACTTAATTAAATTGATTTTTTTTTAAACAATTTTTTAAAAAGAAATTAAGCAGGCCCCTGATGGAATCAAGTTTTTTTCTCCTTACAATGTCATCTTTCTTTTTATTTCAGCTTCTTTAATCTTTCATACTGAATTGTTCTTTTCATTTGTCTAAGGTGTTACCTTTTGTAAGTGAGCCAAAGCTATTTTCTGCAGAAAGTCAGAGATAAACACATAGAAAAAGGAAATACTGGGTAACTTCAACAGGTTGCTTCCATGTTTCACAATCCTGTATTAGGTTTAAAACATTCAACAATTTCTGATTAGACTTTACTAACCAGACATAGAACACAATGCTTGGATTGACATAAAGGCATTGAACATCAATTTAATTGAATGTAATATATAATCATTTCTTGTTTGCAAGAATCTACATGCAGACAGCTCAAACTTTTCTTCTATCACACTTCTAGTAATGGGTAGCATCCCACATAGACTACCAATCCCCTATTATTCCCCTTGTCTTTTGTTCTGTTTCCTCTTTGACATCCAGCTTATTAGCACTAAGTAAGGACTCCATAGGAAATAGCCTATACAACTGCTGAGCCATGCAGGTTCCTAAGTGATTATTCAAAATGATTTACTTGTCTTATCACTGATTGACAGCCATAGCATCCCAGGTGACACGTTTTGCGCTGCCCTCTCTCCACGGTATCCCAGACTCTGCCCAGTTGGACTGACATAGGCCTCTTGGCAACGCTGGCAGGGATATGAGCACATGCAGCAATTTAACTTTGACCCCTTTGGGTGGCTGCATTCTCTGCCCTTCCCTTCCTTCACCTGCAGCCCTGGGAGCTCACTTTTCCTTCTCCCTACCCCATAACATGTGTCCCTGGAGAAGTTTTGTGACCCTGACGGTGATAGAGGAGAAGGTGCCCCTGCTTCCCCCTCCCCACCACCTTGTGCACATCCCAATCAGGACGTAAGTGAGTGCATGCTTGGGGAGCACACCATACCTCTGCATACTAGGGTGGGCCTTTCTTCAGCTGATTTCAGGACCAGACAGATATCACTAACCAGGACTAATGAATATTTTGGAACAGGTGTCTTCCTTAGCTAACTGACCCATCAGTTTCTGAGAGTAAGAAACAAAGGACTTTTTTGCCAAAGATTTGCCTCCCTCTCCCCCTTTCTACAAAGGATCAGTCAGACAAAGAACGTGAAAGGAGCTAACAGTGAAAAAACAGTATTAAGAGACAAAATGGTCCTTAAGGATAAAAAGACCCTGAGAGGCTGAGGCTCTAAGAACAGCTAGATAACTTTTGTTTAGACAGGCTATTCAGTTCAGCTCTTTCCCCTGATTTGTACAGTCATGGAGCTTGGTGCTAAAATAAATCTCACCTCTATAAAAATGTATTAGCAACATGGGCTGCTAGAGAAGAGTTCATTCACTCTCCCCCTCCAGTTTGTCACTTCCTCACTAGCTCAAACTTTCAGCTGCTTGGTGTTCCATAAAATAAATAGTTTTCCATTCCCTGGGACTTCCTTATCAAGCTGACTTCGCCAGGGGTCCAGAAGGCCACTGAGTTTATGCAAAGCTGAGCACATCATTTGCCTACAGCAGTCAACACTGGGCCAGAGCCTGCGGCTATGCTGCAAGCAGCTCCATAGAAGCAGAAACAGCAGAGCAGGTACAGGGTGCAACAAAGGGGCGAGACGGAGTGAACATATTTTTCATCTTCAAACACG
This sequence comes from Pelusios castaneus, assembly GCA_007922175.1. Lineage (NCBI taxonomy): Eukaryota > Metazoa > Chordata > Testudines > Pelomedusidae > Pelusios > Pelusios castaneus. Next base: position 16,517,095 of record ML685797.1, read on the forward strand.
GACTTGGAGCATTTATGGCATCAGATGGGAAATGAGAAGTATGTGCATGGGGAAAGAGAACATTACTCTTTTCTCACCCAAATGTGATCTACATGAAAAGGTTGGACAGAACAGACATCCAGAGCTGCATTGTGTATACGTCTCCAATGAATGGCCAACCTTCCAGTGGAAAGGCAGCTCTCCAAAGCACCATGACTGGGCCAGTGCACTAAAAATAGCAGCAATGAGCAAGGGCACACTTAATCCTCACTAAGAAAAATCACCCAGCTGCTGGGTACCGTAGTGTTCATTTTGAAAATACAACCCTATCATGACAGAAGAAAGTCTCCCCAAAATTCTCTTTATGGCAAAGGACATTCAGAATTGAAATTCAGTCGATCCATTTGAAAACAGGCCATGAGCTGACCTAGCCAACTCATCGCACCAGCCAAGAAGCAAGGTCTCCCACTTTCTGGTACTGTTTCCCCACCCATTTCCCCATCCCACAGCGACCTTCCTATTTTGTCCAAAGGCCACAATGGAAAAAAGGGGAGAGTCTGGTAGTGGGGCTTCAAGACAGTGAGCCAAAGGGAGGGAGTTATAGGGAAGGGGCCTCCACCAGTGGCACAAGGTTTCCATACATCTAGCCATGCTGGAATGCGATACCATATTTGAGGACCTGCCTCCCTAAGCAAATGCCGCCCCTTCCCCTAAAGAATAATTTATGGAGGGCAATTTCAATTAGAGACTTATTCCTACTCCTCCAGATCCAGATTTTTTCCCCCCAGGAAGGGATGGTTTGTATGAGGCCAAGGATCCAGCATGGTATGATCATGCCTCATTGACTTGCCAGGATGGTTACAATAGATCATTTTCATGACCGGGAAAAAAAAAAAAAAAAAAAAAAAAGGCGGGGAAAAATCTCAGGGATCTCAGGGTTAAGTTTAATTTTGAAAAAGTAGATGATAAAGGTTCCATAAAAAATGTAAGATGTAAGCTAGCAGGTGCTGTACTATAGGGACAAGTACTGAAATGGAAATAAACTAAAGAGCAGAAATCAGAAGGAATTTAAAAGAATTCAAATGGAAATATTTTTAATTGGGAGTCCTTTTACAGTTTATATACATCTTTTGTTCTCAAGTGGTTTAAATACCTTCTTAGAAAATTGAAGATAAAGTTTCTTGCCTGTTCCATTTAGCAAACTTTTAAAACCACCCATGTTTCTAAGTACCTAGAAATTAACATGCCTTCTTTCTTCATAGCAACAAGATTTGCTAGAGAAAAACAAACTATGCCTATTCCCCCTGCTGCTTTCCACCTTGGGTAGTCATTTACAACTGCACAAAGCCATTACAAAAGCAGTACAAAATTAATGGAAGGTTTTTACCTACAGACTTCACAGGTTTCTTTCTACTGCCTTAACAGGCTTTAAATCAGGTCCTAAGGCCCCAGATCAGCTTTAACCATGTGCATTAAGTTCAATTAAGTACATTGAATGCATTGAGTTCAATAGATGCTAAATACATGCTTAAGTATTTTACTAACTAGGGATGGATTTAGGAACACACATACTTGTTTTGCTGAATTGGACTCTAATGGACTACAAGAAGTTCAGCTATATCTTACTCCTAACACAAAAAAAAGGGCATAGGCTCCTTGGGGCACAGGATAGGTTGGACAAGTGCCTTGTAAAATGGTGTATGTTTTCACAAACAAAATGAGACATTTAGATACAGAACTTATTCTTGTCCAATCTATAACAATTTTAAAACTACTCAAATTTTGGATAGCTTAACTGTGTTTTCATTCATTTAATCAAGAAAACAGACTACTAACAAAATGCTGCCAGCATCCATGTTATGTCCTTTTTTAAAAAAATCAGAGGGGGGTGGTAAGTGACTGATGGTGATATTAAAGAGAAACATTTCAAAGACTAGGGGTGATATTAACTTAGAAGACACAACATATACTATGGAAAACTTGAATCAAAGGGGAAGATATTTATATCCTTGAAGAACCTGGTCTTGCCTAAAGTAAATGCAGATGAATGTACACTGACAAATCCAGGAACAAAAAGCCAAATGATAGAATATCAGCTAAACAGAAATATTGAGCAGCATAAAAAGAGATTGGAAGTTATTAGAGAAAAATCCTTTAAGCCTTTTGCCAAGTATCCTGTTGTAGTGAAGAAAGCAAACAAGAAGCTAGATAGTATTGCTGGAGGAATGTAAATCAAAGCAGTTGGTATTGTTGCTATAATAGTCCACTAGCTAAACTCACAGAGGAAATGCAGAATACAGTCCACTTGCACCAGGAGAAAAATGCAACTTCTTTTTCACAGAAAAAGCAAAGAAAGCCATCCAAAGATACAAACAAATGTTAATTATAAATCCAACAGGAAACAGTAAGTACTTACATGAAACTGTTTGAGGCCCATATAGCAATCTGATTAGTGAAAAGAGGGATTATTTGGATCCATTTTGTCAAATGCCTGAGAGTAGCAAAACCTACAATGGTGACCTACAAACCCTTTGACAAATTGCAGCTACTTTATGATGATGTTCTGAAGACCCCATATACTCTGGAAAAGAGGAACATTCAGTTCACAGCCACTCCTTTTCAGGGCCAAACTCACTGGTTCCTGCCACCTGAGACACTTCAGCAAGTACTATGCTGGTGACACAACATTAATCATGGAACACAGCTGGAGCTGGTCTGACTACAAGCAACAATCAGGCAAATGTAGGGTTTCTCTTATCCTAAAATAGCATCTCTGAAGTATTTGCTATCCTTAATCATTTTAAGCGCAAAAACCAGGAAAAGAGATACGGTTTTTTTTCCCTTCATTTATATGATCAAGACCTCTCCTACCCTAACTATTTGAGGCATTCAACACATCATTTTAAAACTGCTGGATTTCTCCTTATCCTCTCCCTCACAGACTGGCAGGTCTAATGCTAACAGCTCTAGGTGATATCTGTAAAAAAAAAAAAAAAAAAAAAAAAAAAGCATGCCTTGGGTAATCTGAAATAAAGTATGCCGGGAGTTTCAAGGGGGTTGTTGTTTGTTTATTTTTTGTTTTGGGGTAGTTTGTTTAAAAAAATATAAAAGTAGTTCTCTTTGCTACTGCTGACAGTTTAAATAACTCTCTTGGGTTCTTATCATTATCCCTGGCATTATCATCTTATCATTTTAACACATTATACAAGACTAACTGCTTTCTCTCTTATTCAAGAATTTAAAGGAGGGGGAGAAAAACACTTTTTTGCAACAATTTAAAACAATAATATTCCTGAAAGTGTTCTTGATTAGAACCAAGTTGTGTCAAAGTTCTTTGTCATGTTGTTGTAGCCATATTGGTCCCCGGATCTGAGAGAGACAGGGCGGCTGAGAATATCTTCTATAGGACCAATCTCTGTTGGTGGTGGAAGGGATGAACATTTGAGCTCTGTGAAGCTCAAAATCTTGTTCCTTCCACCAACAGAAGTTGGTCCAAAAAAATATATTACCTCACCCATCATGTCAAGGTTCCAAAGGGGTAGCCGTGTTAATCTATGGCACTTTTAAAGACTAATGGATTTATTTATCGCATGAGCTTTCGTGGGAGAAAATCCCACTTTGTCAGACACTTTGAAGATGGGAGAAAATTAAATGCAGGGAAATGTATGACATAGGATCAGGTCAGGCTGTAACAACAAATCAAAACAGACGTTAGGATTCAAACACTGGGGAACAGCACATAGAGGAAGGTGAAGTCAAATCACCTGTTGTAATGAGAGAAAAATCCATAGTCCCTGTTTAACCCCAAAACAACTGAGTCAAATTTGCATATAAATTCGAGTTCTGCAGTTTCTCTTTGAAGCTGGGATTTGTTATTCATCTGTTTCAGCACAGCTATTAGCAAGTCGTCAATGGAGTGAGCAGAGAGATTGAAGTGTTCCCCTATTGGCTTTTTAGTGTTGCAATTCTTTTGCGCAGAGACTGTCCTGTTTGTCCAATATATAAGGCAGAGGGGCATTTCCGGCACATGATGGCATAAATCACATTGGTGGATGAGCAGGGCAATGAACCCCGGATGGAGTAGGTGGCTTGATTTGGTCCTGTGATGGTGTCTTTATAAGCCTCCTGATCATAATCCGATTTATTCACGATGGTGACAGCGCCTCCCTTGTCAGCCTCCTTAATAATAATGTCAGAGTTGTTTCTGAGGCTCTGGATGGCATTGTGCTCTGCATGGCTGAGGTTATGGTGTTAAGGGATGTTATTTGTCCACAACTTCAGCCTTTGCCCGGTGGCAGAAACAATCTATATAGAAGACTAGTCTGTTGTTCCAGCCATCAGGAGGGGTCCACATTGAATATTTTTTCTTGCAGTGTTGGGAGGAAGGTATCTGTAGGTCATTGCGTTCTACATTGGTGGTGGTGAAATATTCCTTGAATCTGAGACAACAAAAGTAGTTCTTCAGGTCACTGCAGAATTGTATCTTATGTGTGGGGGTGGTGCGGCAGAAAGAGTCTCCAAGATAGCACAGATTCCTCTGTTGGAGTAAGTGTGTAGCAAAAAAGATTAACAATATTGTTGGGTGGGATAAAGGTGCTGTTATTGTCCCTTGTGGTGCACAGGAGTTTAGACAGTTTGGTGTCTTTTTTCCTTCTGTAGGAAGGCAAAGTGTGTGTTCTAGATAGATTTTCTCTTTTTTGTGAAGTCCAGCCTGGTGGAAGAATGTGTTAGAGACTGATATTGTAGGAGAGGTTCCAGTGTTGAGAGTTCATTTTTAATTTTTTTTTTCTGTTTGCTATACAAGATGCTGATAAGGTGATTTCTGTCCAACACAATGTTCTACAAACCACTCCTCTCTGACCCCAGTGAGGAATACAAAAGGAACTGTACCTCCTACTCAAGAAACTCCCCAAAGCAGCACAGGAACAAATCAAGACAGACACACCTCCAGAACCCAGACCAGGGATATTTTATCTACTACCAAAAACACATAAAAAAGGAAACCTCGGACGCCCCATCATCTCAGGCATTGGCATTTTTACATCAGGATTATCTGGCTATGTGGACTCTCTCCTCAGACCCTATGCTATCAACACAACTAGCTATCTGAGGGACACTATGGATTTCCTGAGAAAAATCCAATCCATTGGTGAACTTCCAGAAAATACCATCCTGGCCACTATAAACATAGAGGCTCTTTACACCAACATCCCACACAAATATGGATTACAAGCCATTAGAAGAACTATCCAAGATGATGCCATAGCAAAACTTGTGGCTGAACTTTGTGACTTTGTACTAACCTACAACCATTTCAGATTTGAAGATAATTTATACCTTCAAGTTAGTGGCACTGCTATGGGTACCCGCATGGCCCCACAATATGCCAACATCTTTATGGCCGATTTAGAACAATGCTTCATCACGTCTCATCCCAAAGCACCTCTACTTTACTTATGCTATATTGATGACATCTTCATCATCTGGACCCATGGTAAGGATGACCTTGAAGATTTCCAGAGAGATTTCAACAATTTCCACTCCACAATCAAACTTAGCCTGGAACACTCCACACAGGAGATCCACTTTCTGGACACTACAGTGCAGATTAGTGATGGGCAAATAAAGACCTCCCTATACAGAAAACCTACTGATCGCTATAGTTACCTACATCCCTCAAGCTTTCACCCAAGACACACCATTGTCTACTGTCAAACCCCAATATAACCGCATTTGCTCCAATCCTTCGGACAGAGACAGACACCTTCAGGATCTCTATCAAGCATTCTTAAAACTACAGTACCCACAAAAGTGAAGAAACATATTGACAGAGCCAGATAAATACCCAGAAGTCAGCTACTACAGGAGAAACCCACAGAACACCATTGGTCACTTCCTACAATCCCCAAGTCAGACCTCTTCATCACATCAAAGATCTACAGCCTATTGTTCAAGATGATCCCTCACTCTCTCAAGCCTTGGGAGACAGACCTCTCCTTGCCTACAGATAGGCCCTTCAACCTTAAACGGATACTCACCAGCAACTACAGATCACACAACAGAAACATTAAAGCAGGAACATATCCCTGCAACAGACCACGCTGCCAACTTTGCCCTCATATCTACACTAATGGTCAGATAACCAAGGCTGAGCCTTGTACGTGAGCCAGGAAGCAGAGTGTGTGCCAATCTCCATCTGGCAAGTGGTCCTGTAGCCACTATAGGAAGGTCTGCCATTTTGTGCACTAAGCTCTTCTCCCTCGCTACTGTCAAGCATCACTGACTGACTTTGTTGTGTTTCCTTATATCTGTCAAAATGTTAGATGGTGTAGTGGACTGTTTGCTCCCCACCCCACCAACCTCACACATGGGGAAAGCCTGAGGGGTGTGGGCACAAAAGGGGCCACTGCGATGTTTCCAAGACACTAAACACTGTCTTTGGGTCACGGCAGTACGGCCTGGTGGCAACAAAGTCAGTACAAAGGCCCTCATTTCAGGGCAGTACGGTCTAGCAGAAACAAAGTCGATACAAAGGCCCTCAGGTTAGGGCAATATGGCCTAGCGGCCCCAAAGTCAGTACAAAGGCCCTTGGGGCAGGGCAGTATGGCCTAGCCCGTGGGGGGATGGGGAAGGGAATGGTGCCCGGGTAGGGGGAATGCTCAGGCCCTCCCGCTCCACTGAGTCCCAGCCTACGGCCCTATGGGTGCCAAGATTATGGCACCCAGCCAGCGGGGATCCAGACCGAAACACACTGGCTCCTGGCCACTCCACCCCAGGCTCCACAACTCGGGCCCCTGGGCTGCTTCCTACCCAGACAGAGAGCGATCCTCTGGCATGGTCTCAACCTGGGACTCCTCACCTCCGACGGGGCCTGTTAACTGCTCCTCTGGGGAACTCCGGAGTCCACAAGCCACAGTCCGTGTCTGCAAGCTAGCCTCAGGGCGGCCGTCACAATATGGCTGCTCCAGGTAGCTTCTTGCAGAGTTTCCCTCTCCTGCTGCCTGGGGCTGATAACACTCCTGGGTAGGAGCTTCTAGCATGGGATCTCCCTCCTCACCGGTCATCCCCGACTTAGCTGAGCGGCTTTCATTTATACTGAGGCAGCAGTCCGAGCATGCCCAGCAGGGCTTAAGGGGTGGGGCTTTCGCCACCCACAGGGTTTTCTGGGCTTCTTTAGTGCAGGGTAGGCTCACCCCATCAAAGATGGCTATATATTTTACCGTAACTACAAAAGTGACTAGTTGAAAAAAAATAAATCAATCCAAATATGCTCCTCACACAAACACACAGTTATAAGCAGCAACTCACTCTACTCAGGCATCCACCCTCAAATCTTTGTGTCCTGAAGGTCAACAAACTCAAGCTTTGTTTCACCAATAGTAGAAGCAAATCCAGAGTAGCAGACCCTCTACACTGAGAGCAAAGGTAGTCCGCATCCACTCAGATCTGGACAGTTGGTAAGAAAATGCCTTAGTTAATCTCAGCAGTTGGGAATCCAAAGGTGCGTCAATTTAAATTATGTACATTTGTAAATTACAAAGTTCTGTATAGACTGTCGTGAAGGTGAATAAAGCAAGAAGCATTACTGAGTCCAAGAGGGAATAGGAAGGGATTTCTAACCAAAGGAAAGAAATGTGGAGAAGTAAATACAGGAAGATGAAACTAAAGTGGGAAAAGCCATGATGACTTTTTACAATTCCAATAGTCCTCGTGTTCTCTTGAAATATTCATGATTTCCCATTTTACATGAAGGTTATTTCAGTGTTGCAGGTTAGTCAGCAATATTGTGTAATGCAACTTTTTTACTTAAAGAGCTATCATCAGCTCATGTTGCACTTGCCCAAGGATTATTTTATTTCATTCTGCACTGCATACTCGACTTCAAGGCCAGATTCTTTGATAGCATAAATGAAGCCATGAGAATTTACACCACTGAGAATCTATCCCTTAAATTTTGTTTGAATTTCGTCCAACCTGAAAATGTTCAACGTCCAATACATGAGATAAACAATGTGCCTATGTTTTCAGAGATTTTTAACTATGCTTAAATTTTCCACATCTTAAAAGTTACTTAAAATTAAATGCTACTGTAGCAAAAATCAAAACTTTTTCATTGTCTTTTTTTAAATACAAAGAGCTCTATCTTGTTCCTGGGATATAGTATGGAAATAGATAATAATATGCTACTCCATATTCTCAATCTACATAGGATCCCTAACACAAGCTTGCTCACACTTTATTTTGGGTTGTGAGCAGGGTTGAAGGAAGCACATGTACTATTTGACTGATTGCCATTTACAACTTGGAAATAAACAGCTCCTAAGTATATGATGTAAGTTTTTTGGGGAAGGGACCTTCTGTTTGTGTAGCACCTACGACAGTGGTACATGGCAGGAGCTCCTATGCATCACTACAATACAAATAAATACTACTACTAATTAAAACAAACATATATAGCTAATGTGAAAAACATCAATATAGCTAAAAAAACACAGATCCACTATCTCCCATTGGATCTGTAGGTGAATAAAATAGGGAATAGATATAAATACATATTCAAGCAAAGACCAGCACAAAGATTTATATCCTCTAAAGGAAAATATTATGTTCTCAAAAATGTCCACAGATGTAAAGTTCTAAAAATAATAATAGAAAAAAGACAAAATGTTATTCTTTTTATTATAAATAATGTATTGACCTGCTATACTTTAGGAGATTTACTTCCCTCCTCCTCCTTAGAAAGCTAAGTAAACAATGCTTTCTAAAGACCTATGGACCAAAAGCAACCCATACAACCCTTCCTGATGGCTCACAGATTTGAACATTTTGAGACCCGAGCAGTGAATGACTAAAAGTTTGGTGTCCTTTCTTAGAAGAAGTCCACACTGACTCAGTTTTATCATGTGAGGATAATATTACATTTCACCCTCATCACATCTGGAAAACAAATCCCACCATTCAAGGTGGTTGCAGGTAATGTCTCACAATTTGGGGGAAATGGCTGTTCATGTTTTGTGGGACTGTTTTCTTCTTTTATTTCTCCTCCAGATTTGGCACTGGCTTCAGCTATAGGGATATGGCTATTTGGATCCATAGGCTCTTCTTAACTCCATCTCTGCTGGGATGGGGTCTCTCTGACCTATCATAGTTCCTTTTCCTTCAGTGTCCCATCCCAGAAAGTAAATACTTAACAGCACATAAAAGTGACATTTATTAGCTAAACATATTCATTATACTTCACATTTATTTTAACATTTTCTGTTATACTTTTCTTCTTTTAAATTGCCTCCCAGTAAGCCAACAAGAAAACAGCATGGACAGGGACCAGACCTACTGACCATCCCCTCTAGCTACCAGAACAGTCACACAGCCCAGTACAGCAAGGCATCTAAACATATGGTTAACTTGAAGAATATGAATAGTTTAATATGTACACAAAAGAATACGCATGGTCTTTAAGTTGAGCACTTGCTTAAGTGTGTTGCTGTATTAGGAGGAGCTTGCAATGAAACAAGCTGAAGAATCAGAACTGGAAGATTTTTCACAGTGTGGCACTAGGAGTAACAGTGGTGCCAGCCCTCAGAGGCGGCTTTTGAGGTAGGCGAAGCAGGCACACGCGTAGGGCCCCGAGCAGTAAGGGGCCCCGTTGCCTGCTTCACCTACCTCAAAAGACGCATCTGTGTCAGTCGACAGCAGAAGGAGAAGCTGGCTCAGGGCCAGGGCCATGTGGCGGGTAGCGGGGGTTGGGGGGGCAGGGCGGCAAGGGGAGCAGGGAGCAGGGCCACAGAGGAGGGCCCACATGGACCTATAGGGGTCCCTCATGGGCCTATGGGGGCCCCACACTGGGCTTTTGCCTAGGGCCCCCAATAGCCAAAGGCCGCCTCTGCCAGCCCTACATCTAGAAAGAAAATGGCGTAACCGGGAATGTGAGTTCCAGTACATGAGGTAATACCAGAAACTCTTCAAAACAACAAACTGGCTATTATTTTCAGTCCAGAGTGAGGGAAGGAGAAAAACAGAAGTGCACAGTTCTCAGTGTCCTGAAAGAAGCTGTTTGCATGACTCCATTTACACACACTGTTTTTTTAAAAAAGCCTGAGAATAGAACACAAAAAAGGTAAATTGTTATATTTAAACAGTAATCCCTTTAGAAGAGTATTAATGGTTTCAGACTGGAGCGTAGAGGCTGGAGGGAATCAGCAAGCCAGAAAGCTGACAAATGGAAAACAGCAACAACTTGTTCAACAAAACAATAAATACTGATTACAGCGATGATGCAGAGCTGAAAACTATGTGACATAAAATGAAAGTATTCAAAGTTAGGGCTCTGGACTAAAGAAAAAGGTCAATTGTCTCTACTTCAAAGACTTTCCGGGAATATTACAAACACCACATTAACAAAGAATGCCTAATTCTGAAGGACAAATGAAGTAAACACTCAAATTGTAAGAACATTTAGCACACAACACAGTATTATGTAGAATGTTGGCTTGTCATCAGTTTTGCCTCTATTTTTCTCCTACAATAGCAAAAAGCAGTTATCTTAATCAAGACTGTTTTTGCCCAACTGTCAAAAAACCTCTGCCTAACAGAAAACGGCCAAAACTTGAAACAAGCCAGATCACCTGGGTCATATTGTGGCAAACTATGAATTAATCATCTAACTGACTGTATGTCTACACAGCTAGATGTCTGCAGCTGACCTGTACTAGCTGTGGGTGTTTTGTTTCTTTTTGTTGTTGTGTAGACAGATCCTAATAGAAGGGGGTTCAGGGGAAACGATGCTTCAAAAAGGAATGTGGAAAGATCTATTTGAACAAAATCCGCTAATTCACTTCAACAGTGTTGTGACGCTGGCTGGAAAATATTTATGATATTATTTAACATCAATATTTCAAAATCACAATAATCCATATGAGATATGGCATGTCAAGTACAGCTAGAAAGGTTATAATTGGCTAGGAATGATGCTATTGTCTATGTGCATGTGTGATATTTGTATTGGAAGTTATGGATGTGTTTGATGTACCTGTATTTCAACTGGTGCTGTGTTTTTGGGCCACACCCCAGACAGGATAGCAGCAGCAATAGCCTGTTTAATGGTCCGTTAAGAAAACCCACAGGAACAATGCGCCCAGGATGAGAAGCCAGGGTTACAACTGATGAGTCACCAGGACTTACTCATATGACCCTGGATTCCATCTTATTTCTGTAAATTTCCACAAGCAGTGTGGTAAAGGCCAAGAGACATAAAAGGCAGCTGCACCACATCCATTTTGTCTTCAGTCAATCTGTAGTCATCTTCACTTACCTCTGGATTTATTCATCTACCACTGAAGTTGTGAAACAGAGGACTGAGACCCACCCAGTTCCTAGATATAGAGGACTATATAAGCCTGAAAAGTCCACAAGTCTATTGAAAACCTGATATATATGGGCTTTCAAATCCTTTGTATGTATGTGATTGCTTTAATCATTTAACATTTCTCTTATAGTTTGTTTCTTTCCTTTTATAATAAACCTTTAGTTTTGGTTACTAAAGGGTTGGCTGGCAACATGGTAATTTGGGCTAGATCCAAATTTATATTGATCTGTTAATGTGGTGATCCTTTGCGACCAGGAGAATCTTTTCAATAACGAGAATGGAGTTTTTAGTAACTTAACTCTTTACTGGACCTAATGGCTGATTGGGAGCCAGAGACTGAAATGCAGTAAAGGAGATTGTTTTTATTTTGTTTTGGCTTCTTGATGGCCAGTGTGGGGGGATCAGAAGCATTGATTGTGGCTGGTTGGAAGTCCAACTTCAGTGTCACCTCTCAGTGCTGGGAGAATTTCCTCTCCTTTTTGCAGCCTGCCCTCACATTGCCATTTTCAGGGTGCTATTCGAGGCATGGACAGGTCTCATATTGGACCCTTTTTAAGGTTTTGAGAAATTATTAGAACCACTGTTTATTTTTCCTTCCAGCAATCTTGAAAACTCTTTGGATTATACACCCCATCTTCAAAAATCTGTCATCTACTCAAGGCAGAGAAATAAAACTGTAACCATGTCCCACTGTATGTTGTTCCTGGGATTCCTATGGTATTGGTATTTCAAATTTTCTTTTTTTAATAAAGATTTTTAGGAGGTTGTTCTGTGTACCATGAGCAGAAGATTGAGGACTTCAATAACTCAAATTCCAAAGGGGTAGCCGTGTTAGTCTATTGTAGAAAGACAACAGAGTCTTGTGGCACTTTTAAAGACTAACAGATTTATTAATTAATAAATCTGTTAGTCTTTAAAAGTGCCACAAGACTCTGTTGTCTTTCAATAACTCAGTCATAGGTTAGAGGTTTATAGCAGGAGTGGGTGGGTGAGGTTCTGTGGCCTGCATTGTGCAGGAGGTCAGACTAGATAATCATGCTGGTCCCCTCTGACCTTAGAGACTATGAGGTTATAGCATACCAAACACCCTCTCCAGGTTACAGCAATCCCGCAAAACATGAACAGACATTTTCTCCAAACTGTGAGACAGTGCCAGCAACCACCTGGAATGCTGGGATTAACCTTTGAAGTGGGATGAGGGTGAAATATAAATAAAAGTGAGCTGGTGTGAGCTTAGAGGAGAGTGCACTCAGTACTAGTCAATGAGAACATTTGGATTTCTGAGCTAATTTTATAAATTAAATATTCTATCAAACACCATTGAAGTGGATTCTGTGCTGGGGGAAGATAATCATGTGATGGAAGATGTGTTGTCTTTTGATAACAATGTAAATACCATTTAAATTTCAATGGGTATAAGATATAAGACAGGTTTTGCCAACATAAAGCCCACAGGGGAGATCTGAATATATGTATGGGAGGGACCCACATGATATATTCAGATGATGCAGAATAACAGCATTCATTTTTTAACATGTAACTTTCTAGTCCTTGTGACTGCAGAATAACCTTCCAAATGTGAAAAGTATTCAGCTATTGGGTCTACCTGAGTCTTCGGGCAACCTGAAACAATTACTCGAGAGATGAAGTGTCTATTGCCACGGCCGGATTATAGCAGTGGCTTTAGAGGCAGAAGCCCTGGCCAAAAAGGGGCCCTAGGCTCCAGCTCCTAAAACCCTTATCCAGCTCCCCCTCACCTCACTCAGCACTGGCAGAGCTGGAGGTGCTCCCCGGCAGTAGAGTGGGGTGGAGCAGTGCCTGTTTGCTCTGCCTGAGGGGGTGGGGACAGCTGGCTCTCAGCATGGCCTCCACTGCTTTGGTATGATCTCATAGGCTTCGACACAGCCTTCCAGGACCCATAGCCCTGTGGGGCTGCACAGGGAGCCCCACCCCGTGCCAGCCAGCCCCACCCCCAGGACCAGCCTGGCTGGAGCAGGGGCAAGGTAGGAACACCCTTTGACCCCAGCCCCCGCCTCCAGTGACATGCTTTCATGCTGGAGGGGGCGGAGGCCCAGGCAGTGGGGGACCATGGTGGAGGGCAGCCCAGGGCCCCTAGGCCAGTAAATCCAGCCCTGCTATTGTTTATTAATCTCATTGGGATGACAACCCTAAAGTCTTGTGATGATACTTTAATATCAATATTAACTATTCCATTGCTGAACATTTTAGTATATCAAACAAAAAAAAGGGATGGGAATGAAGCCCTGGAGGCATGAGAACTGGGAGTTAAAACAGAGAAGGAAATACAAAAGAAAGAACAGAGGAGACAATGAAGAGAGAAGAAGAAGAGAAACAAAGAGGAAAAGTAGAAGTATCCTGGCAAGGAGCAGATTTTCTCAGTTAATAATATAGAAAGTGACAAATTTAACTAGCCAAACTAGCAAAGGCCTTATGTTCAGCTCAACATTTCTCTGTATGTAATATGGGAATGTTGGTGGAGCTATGTCAGTCCTATAATATTAGAGAGACAAGTGGGTGAGGTAATGTTTTTTATTGGACCAATTTCTGTGTAGCTCAAAAGTTTGTTTCTCTCACCAGAAATTGGCCCAATAAAAGATATTGCCTCACCCACCACCTTACCTCACTGTATGTAATGAGATAACTTGTGAACATTGCACCTGATTAATTCCAACATTTCCAGAAATATTGTAGGCATCAATTGATTTGAGGGCAAATTGGAAGATTGAAAAGGGCTAAATGGTGGACACATTAAACCCCTGCCAGCTGTTTAACACAGTCAAAGACTCAAGAGGTGCATCTACACTTACAAATTAAGTTGACTTAAGCTTGCTTAAATTGACTTAATTTAATCTGCATCTACACTGCAATTTCCTTAAGTCAACTTAAACTGCTGCTTAAGTCGACTTAAGGAAATTTAAAGTTGACTTTATAAAACCTTCTTTAAAGTCGACTTTACTGGCTAAATTGTCTTTATAAAGTCGATTTAGCCAGTATGGACGCAGATTAGCCCTAAATTGACTTTAAGTCAACTTAAAGGGCTCCAGAGCTCCCCCACTGCCCTCCCTGCCAGGGTGACTGGCACAGCCAGAGCCTGGTGTGCACCCCCACAGGGCAGGACACAGCCCTGCCCACCCCACTCCTATGCCCTGCCAGTGACCCTGTCCTGCTCAGCCCCCATTGTACAATGGGGCAAATGCTGAGACTCCTGGCACTTTGAAAGGGGTGCCCCCCCGCCACTGTGGACCAGTCCCAGGTCCACCTAGCCCCTAGAAGTCAACTTAGGCATCCATTGTGAATGCTCTAAGTCGATTTGGCAAGGTCCGCTTGAAGTCGACTTAATTTTTGAGTGTCGACATGCTAAGTCAACTTATTTGGCCAAGTGTAGACATAGCCAAGGACCTCTACAATTTTCTATAGAGAAAACAACTGGTTGATACACTAACTAATGCCTTCCAACATAATGATACCCCACCTCATCTCTGCTCATTCTCTCAGTAGAGTTTAACATGTTGACACCTTTTGTCCTAGAAAGAAAGAAGAATAGTGGAGAGTAAGGAGGATGGGAGACTACAGGGTGGAAGGTGGGGAAGGAGGGATGCATGGACAAAGGCTTTGTTTTCTCCTGGAGATTAGTGGGAGATCCACTGTTCACTGTGGGGATTATGAAGCCCCTTCTATCATGGTCCACAAACCATCAATAAGTGATGGTTGGCCCTTCATGGAATCTGCCCTTTCCCTCTGAATGAATGAACTGCTCCAGAACTAAGTTGCACGAATTTGGGAGCCAGTAGAGTACTGATATAGCTGGAAGAGTTGTTTATTTCAGAGGCTAAATTCAATCTTCAACTGGTCAAATGGCTTATGGTGCTTATTGGGTGTCTGCCTTTTAGAAGGTTCAATTCTTTCTGCTGCCAAGAATCAGAGACTGATTTTGCCACTGGAATCGTCCCTGGGGAAGGCTCCCGTGAAGACATCTATCTTAAAAGCCTCCCTAATTGCTTTCTACAATCTTGTGAAATGAGAGATTAAATATGGTTGCTAAAACAGAAAAGTCACAAATAGGGAGAAAAGGGGAAAGCAACCTGACAAAGGGCTAAAGTGTATTACTCATCCTGCCTCTTATTAATAATATGCAATTAAAATGTTAATTACTTCTACGCCACCCCGTAGAAGTGATGGGCAGTGATGGAACATACACTGTACATCAAAAGATACTCAGGTGGCAAACATTACAAGAGACCATTTGAAAATCCAGTGTTTTGATTGGTCAATAGCTGGTTAGTGGAAGCATATTAATTTTATTTGTGATGCAGGTCTGAAACTGAACATAAATAAAATGTAGACAGTCTCCAAAGAGTTAAAAATGTTTTCTCCTCCCTAGTTTGCATTTAGCTACATGCCAAATGTCTCAAGGAAAAGGAGATTCTCTTTCGTACTATAACAGTAGTGATGAATCCTGATGAAAATATTTAAGCCATCATTAAAGAGAGTCCTTTTTCAGGTATTTCTCTCCAACGTAGAGCACTGCAAACACATTTCTCCAGGCTTTGGTACTACTTACAGGTAGCAGCTCAAGAGACTATTTGAGTCCAAGCCTCTATAATTAGTACATTTATATTCCTCAAAAATTCCAGGGTTATTTCAAGGAAACTCAAAGAAATTCTCAAGTTTAAAAGAACAAAATATCACAAAACCTTAAAGTAAAATTAGTTAAAACAAAGTTTCCACAGTTATGAATCATCGAATGCAGATATAGATACAGATGGATCAGAGAGATATAAATCTAAATGAATTCAAGATGGGACATTTTTTGTCTCTTCAGTGATTCTTCTGTCAACTCCAATAATTTTCAGAGAGGAATATATCTGCTTTCTCCCCTCTTCACAGGCATCTCATTCTGTCTCTAAGCAAATTTAAGTATCAGAGCAGAAAAATCTTTTCCAAATGTGTTTTTCCCCCCCACCCCAGGTCTGGAAAAAAATTGCACATGAAAAAGTAGGTGTCATGGTAATTTACTATGACAACAGGTACATTTATATGTATGCCCTAAACTTTTTTTCCTGTAAATAATATGAACAGAAAGATATAAAATTAAGAGTACCTATGTTCAAAGCCAGGAGATATTGACATACTAGAAAATTTTAAAAAGAACCATAATGTCTTAGAGACTCAAGGAATTTTTGGTGAAAAATTTGTTAAGTAAGGCAGCTAGATTAAGTGACAGAAGCACTTTTCCCTGTATAACGAAATATACAAGACCAAAATGGCCAAAGCAAACCATGTGAAACAATACATTATGGCCCATAGCCATTAAAATGGAGGAGGATCCCAGAGGAAGAGAGAGAGAGAGAGAGAGAGAGAGAGAGAGAGAGAGAGAGAGAGA
>ML685797.1:16533852-16575427 GCA_007922175.1 Pelusios castaneus
AGAGAGAGAGAGAGAGAGAGAGAGAGAGAGAGAGAGAGAGAGAGAGAGATCAATCTCCTTCATACAGGATGCTCTTTTTTGATATAAGTGGCCTGGATCAACATGATCATACAGGCTGCGGGGCATGGAAGTCTCTGTGGGCTCTACTTTTATGTTAAAGATAACGTCAACTACAGCTGTCTTGTGTCCTAATCACTGTAGGGGCAGCCTGTAGGCTCTTAGTAGCATACCATCAGAGTTCTCAGTTGAGCAAAGTCTAGGCACCTGTGGTGCATAAATTAGTTATGATCTGATTATAGGAGAGTGATTTCCTTGCTCTAGTAGAAAAGGGGTTAAAAACCCAGCAGAAGGGCATAGCCAATGGGAACAGGTGGCTGCAGGGCCAATCAGGGCCCGAGAGCCTGGTATATGAGAGGGCTGCAGCTCTTACTCTGGGCAGTCTTCCCCAGGCTGGTAGGGTAGAAGGATGTGCTGTCAGCCTGGCTGTGGGAAACAGAACCAGGGACAGCTCCACACAGACTGCCAGGATTTGGCAAGAATCCAGTTCTAGCTACCAGAGAGATAAGGTGCCTGGGGGAAGTATGGATGTGGTCTAGGGGAACCTATTGAATTGAAGTGGCGGTTGAGGTGGTGCAGGGCAGTGCATGTGGTCCCTGGGCCAGGGCCTGGAGAAGTGAGTGGGCCTGGGTCCCTCCCACCTCCCCCAGACTGTCAGTGGGTGTGACTGGCCTAGTAGTGGTCACTGAGGCAAAGTGGGGTGGCCTAGATTGGACTGTACACCAGAGGGAAAGACTCAGGAAGGACCTGGCCAGAGAGCTGAGGGTTGTAACTAGTGACCCAGAAACTCTGAGTACAGACCACCAGATGGGGGTGCCACTTGAACTATTTCCCAATAACACCACCAGAGGGTCACATATTGCCACCCATCCACATGGATTAAATTGCATACATAGCCATCTTAAATGACTAAGGATTAAGTGAAATGAGAACAGTAGCTACATTCAAAGTAATCATCATCCTTTAAAAAAGTTGAAATGCTTTTCTTTTTGGTAGGCATAACTTGAGAACCAACATTTTGAGGTGCTGAGAAATTGGATCTAAAACAACAACTACTGAAGTTAAGCATTTTTAAATATACAGGACCACATAACTTGCACTCGAGTTTTATAAGAATTGGTCAAGCATCCATGTACAAGTTTAATTACAACTTTATATCCACTTTAATCTAAAAAAAAAAAAATCCATAGGAAAAGAAGTACACACTGAGATTGCCTTTTTCAGTCTTTCTTATCTACCTACAAATTACATCATTCACTTTCACAAATACTAACATTTCTCAACAGGATGGCTAAAATGACCTGAACTATCTTGGGTTGGTTGATTTGTTTTTTATTTTTTGCCTTTGTTTTTTTTTTCCCACTTCCTAATCTTTTGAGAAAAACATGAAGAGTCTGCAGCCAGAGTTTATATCCTGTTCAACTGCCCAGGACAGCTCACAATATGATATATGAGCATTTAGGATTTGAATGTCCTGATCTTCTTAACCATTTTTGTGAAATAACATACTTGAAATTTTGTTGAAACAGAAGTCGTAACAAAACCAGGAACAACTAATCCCCACCACCATAATTTTGGAAATCTGCCTCCCAAACAGATTATTTTAGATAGAGGCTATAAATATCCTAATTTGTTTTCAAAATAAAAGGAAAGGGGTTTTTTTCCCCCTAACGAACTAGATCTTCAAAAGCCATAGTATTAAACAGGCAAAGCAAAAAATGCTAATCAGCAATAACTTAATAATCATGAATTGTATTAGCATGTCACTTTTCTTTTGACGGGGATATTAAAAATTCCAAGAACATCCAAGACTGGGAAAAGCTATATTTTAACTCCTTCTCAATGACAGTATAAAACCTCAATTCAAACAGAATCCTCTGTAATCATAGCTGAGATCTAATTTATTTTTTGAAAACAGAGACAAAATGAAAGTTGTTATGAATAGTCTTATATTCCAGGCAACCAAAGAGAGAAGAACATAAAATCTAGTATTTGATTTGTTTTTCACAAGTATGATTCATAAAATATCTATACTTGAGCCATGAATCCTTATGCACAATACTTCCTTTTAGAAGTTTCTTTACAAAGTAACCACATTGATCCAAGATTTTGTGAATGTGAAATTTTGAAGGGCAGCCAAAGCGTCACTTAGTTTTTCAATGGCTCTTTCCAGAACTTGAAATCCTGCTCTTATTCCTAAATACATAAACACACTTACACTGTAAAACAAAATTATGCTGAGGTATATGGAGTGAGGAAATAAAAGATAAGTTTATAGGTTTGTTTATATTTCTTTTGGGGAGTTTCTTTTAATATTCCAAAATTAATTATTTGGAGACCAATTTTATTGAAAGTAAAGGCTGAGGTCTCCATGAAAAAAATTCCATGTAGTTATACAGCTACATCTGTAAATACAATTACCCAGCTGCATGTTCAAATCAACTGTACATGGAAGCATGAGTGTTTCAATGTCTAAATACCCATTTGTACTCCTTCTCAGTTTGGACATTCTCAGCTTTGATAATTGCCAACATATACGGTGGTGCCCAATTACTTACAAGTTATTCCTGAAAATATGGGTCATATGGGCTGTGACCATATGGACCATAAAGTTGTTATTCCGTAATTGTTTAAATAGCCTCAAAGTGCTTTGCACAATTATAAACTAACTGATGTATATCAAGGGCGAAATTCTACTTGCCTAGTTCATAAAAGGGCAATGAGTAAAAATTGGGCAATAGGGATCATTTTACTTAACCTGCCATCACAGTGTAGCCATATTTATGGCCTCATTTAAAGTCAACAGAAAGACTACTTGACTTCACTGGAATTAGGTCCTTAGCATAGAACACACTTGCCATTACAGGTTTGTCTAGATTAGGAAAAGAGGTTTCTATTAGCTATGTTATATTAGTTGAGGTATTAACTAACCCCAGTTTAACCTTCTACCTTGTTTTAGCTGGTTGAAGTTTTCCTAGACTAACTAAAATAGAAGATATGTTGCGATTTGGTGTAAACACATGATTGCACTCTTCTGGAAAGTGCCAGGGAATCTCTAAGGTGGTCTCTAACAATAAACCTTTTGAGCTTCTGTTTTCCCGTCTGTAAAATGAGAAAATACTTTTCTATTTCACAGGAACAGTATGAGGCTTACTTATGTGTTTGTGAAACAATTTGAGATCCCTGGGTTGAAGGCACCACAAATCAATTCATTAATATTAATATTAATGAAAATGACTAAAAATGGTCAAACTTACTTCTGTGGCTCACCTAAAAAGTAAAATCTCCAACATCAAAGTATTCAGTACATTTTAGCCACAGGCAGGTGCACTAGTTTCATGTTTATTCAGAGGGAAGAATGCTACCTAAAGAATCCCCAACTTGTCTTCCTGAAGCATTCTTTTTTCCCCAAGGCGGTCTCTTATTCAGTTACTGACCATGTCTGACCCTGGTTAATGAGACCTAATGAAATCTCTGTTCTCCTTTTATCCATAAGCACCAAATAATAGCTAAGTACTACAAAAAGAAATCCTTTCTAAAAATGTTTCATATTTACATATTTACCGAAAACAATGTTTTAAGTGGGGATAAAGAAGATCAGGTGAGGAAGGCTACCGTATAGAGCTGAACTTTGATGGTTACCTAAATAATTCCTTTAAAATAAGTAGTGTGGATGTCAGCGGTAGTGTCAGTCCCAGGATATTAGAGGCAAGGTGGATGAGGTAATATCTTTTATTGGATCGATTTCTGTTGGTGAGAGGGAGAAGCTTTCAAGCTTACACAGAGCTCTTCTTCAGGTCTCACTTGAAGCTCAAAAGCTTGTCTCTTTCAACAGAAGTTGGTCTAATAAAAAAGATTATCTCATCCACCTTGCCTCTCCTTTAAAATAAGATCATTTTTAATCATCTACTATACCCAGGTGTTATATGCTATCAGGCTGTCAAAATGATTTTTGTTATTAATGAATGAGAGAATGATTATAAATCATGTTATTTCCCTTATGGATAGTGACCGTTTTCAAACTCACATAATTCCTGCCAACTGTGTGGTAAATAAGCTGTAACAACTGAACTAGATAACCTGAACTAGAAACACCTAGTTTTGAGCCAAGTTTTTCTATTAAGCATAAAGAATGAAAACCAGCGTATCAGCTAACTACTGTCTTCAGGGGATGTTTTATTGAAGACTTTTGAAATAGAATCTAGGGTTGTTAAATCCATTTATTGCAATGAAGGCTGTCTCGGCACTTTCTTTAAGAAAGCAGTATTTTGGGAATATAGGCAACATGGGGATCAGGTAGCTAGTTAAAGGATTTATTGAATACAAACATTTAAACAGCTTTTCCTTTTTTTCACTTGGAGTCCTAATTTGTTGTTCAACATTTTGCTTTGACGATGCCTGATTATCTAGTATTAGGAATAAAGGGGGCATAAAAATCTGAATCAGAATTCCATGAAGCAGATCTGGTTACAAGTAGTTTAAATCTTATTTAATTAGACTCATTTGGTTAAAAATGGGATAGAGGATGGAATATTACCAGAATACAGTCTTGTAATGTGTGTATGCGAGTTTGGGGGGGGGGTTAGGTACAAGTGGCAATATGCAAAAATAATGCATGTAGTCACAATATTGTGTTTGCAAAATGTTAACATTTGTGCAAACCCTTGAACCTTTGTTGCAGAGAGGCTAAGCATCTAAAACTCTAACTGAAAACGTACTGGTACTCAGCATTTCTAGAAATCAGACCCGGTGTGAGCAAGTGATCTGTGCAAACAAAGTTTCATCCTCAGAAATGCTCAGAAGGTTTAAAATTTGACCCAACATCTTGATTAATACATTGATCGGGGAGAAGGGAGAAATGCTTTGTCTAATAATTTACTGGCTCTGCAGAATGGTATGTATAGTGCATTGAATTCTGTGGTTGAACCTCCCAGCAGGCTCGAAGGGAAGCCGCTCTGCCTCATTACGTCACACAGTAAGCAGTCAATTAGCAGGCTAGGGCCCTGGCTCTCTGGTCACGGCCGGCAACACACAGTCTATTGTGCAGCCTCCAGGCTGAGACAGATAGTAATTTACAGTGTAGGATAGTGGTCCCCAAACTTTTTACTTCACACCCCCCATTACCTGTGTCTATGCCACTCCAGTCATGGCTGGGAGCAGAGCTGTGGCTGCAAACAGAGTCAGAGCTGGACCAGGAGCCAGCGGCTGAGTCCGCAACTAGGGGTGGGACTCTGGCCCTGCAGTGGAGCCAGGAGTGATCCCCAAGCCTGGGGCAGGGCTGGGGCCATGGCCAGGTACCAAGGCCAGAGCCATATCTGGGGGCAGAGGCACAGGTGACAGGAAGTGTGGAGTAAAAAGTGTAGCTCAGTGTAAACAATTCAGTCCAACTGTAAGGTCTTGTCTGCACAGTGTGTTTATCTGCAGCAGAAGGATGTAAACCGTAGCATGCACTAATGTGTCATGCACAAACTGGCCCGTATTGACCCTGCTGACATGCACCAAAAGGTCCCTAGTGTGCATTAATGTAGGCCAGTTTTCAATCTGTACTATGTGCTTGGGTTGGGTTCATTTGTGAGGGTTCCTGGGGAAAACACGGTGAAAAACATCCAATGTGATTTCAAATCTTTCTCATCTCCTTCCTTTCGACGATGAAATGGTTCCTAATAATAAACAAATACATGTTTATTGAAATAAACTGTCAAAAGACAAGAATAAAGCTTAAAAATTAAATTTAAATCTTAAATCTAAGTTAGGAGCAAAATCTAACTATTGTGGGGAAAAGGCCCAATTCCTAATACATATGCACTGCAATGTATGTACACACACCTACACACACAGCCAAACTCCTGGTTAACCCCAGTCCTACAAACAACCATAATCTATTTATTCAAAGTGCGCAGGGTTAGGGGACTGTGTAAGTGTACACTTTAGTTCAGGCAGCCATGGTGCATGAATGTGGACTAGAGTCCATGGGCCAATCCTGTTGCATCATTGAGTTGCACCTACTGCAGAAACCCGTGGAGTGGACTACCAGGAGGATCAAAAAGAGGTAGCTATCCTCCACAATATGTAACTGCTGCAGATTTTTTGCACTGTTTTTATTGAGGGTGCATGTATGTACTCAGCCAGAATGTGGCCCTAAACAAGTAGAGTACTCAACTAGAGTTGCCCATGATGCTGCTATTCTTATTTTAAAGGTATTGCTAAGGCTTTCTGGGACACTCAAGTCATAGTTATCTATATGCAGGCTTGGGCAGAAATACTGGCCAGCAGAGTTTAACCATGGTTATTATGAAGTAGAGTTCAACAAAGTTCATCCTTTCCTACACTTTCACATAAATAGTGTTCAGCACCAATTAAGCTGTATACATTGCTGAAACCAGTTGTCAGCAATGGATAATATTTCCAACACAGATAGGGTCTAAGGCTATGTCTACACTGGCAAGTTAGTTCGAATTAAGGAAGCCCTTAATTCGAACTAACTAAAGCCATGGCTACACTAGGCTTTAATTAGTTCGAATTAAGGGCATCCTTAATTCGAACTAATAAATTTGAATATGCTATTCGAACTAAGGGTTAATTCAAACTAGTTAGATCAAATTAACCAATGTGGCCATGTTAGTTCGAACTAATTGCTTAGTTCGAACTAACCAGCCCATTGAACTCAATGCAATTCGCTAATTCAAACTAAGCAAGTGCCATGAATGGCACTTGCTTAGTTCGAACTAAATTTTTCTAGTTCTAATTAAGTTAATTTGAACTAACTAAAAGTATTTCAAATTAGTTAGTTCGAATTAACTAATTCGAACTAACTTTAGTAAGTGTAGACATAGCCTAAGTGTTTTCTACGACATCCATCTCCCTAACATTCAAGTATTCCAAACTACTCTAGTATTTAAAGGCAGAGCAGGCCCTTATTTATTGAAACCTCCACTAATGGTTAAAATAAAGTTTTTGGATAGTTACACAAGGTACTGATCATTTAAAATAACTGTACAAATGTAAAAAAATATTTAAAAGCAAATTTCTCTGCTAGCCATCCTGTGTTTCAGTTATAAAAAGATGCAGCTAACCACAGAAGAAGGGGAAGTTTATTCAATGAGTAAGTTATAAACCTCAGATTTGTGCAGGAGCTTACAATTCTCCCTGACAAAGTATTTGGTCTGTTTTGTGGCATGAGAAAATTCATTCTCAAAGATTCCTTCTCTTGTCATTTGTTATAATAAAGTTAACAAAACTATTATTCACAAAGTTCTCATTTGAATTCTTCCAACCATAATAAATGTTTCCATGTCTTGAGATTAATCAAAGAATTAGAAATATGCATCTTCAATACTCCCTTTGCCTTGAACATACAGCTAATCACTTTGGCTATGTCTACACTTGTAATTTTAAGTCAACTTAGTGCGTCTACACTTAAAATTAAAGTCGACTTAAAGGGGAACTTACAAAGTCGACCTAGAGCGTCCACACTGGACACCTAGGTATACTTCTAGGGGCTAGGGGGATCTTGGGCAGCTCCACAGTGGCGTGGGGGGGCACCCCTTGTGTGCAATGGAGCAAAGGGGAACAGGGACCCTAGCAGGACATGTGGGCAGGGTGTGATGCTGTCTGGATTTAGGGAAGCATTTATGATATTATTTTCTATTCATGTATCATATATGCTATAATCCATAGGAACTATGTCATGTTTGGTATCAATAGAAAGGTAGTAATTTGCTGAGGATGATTATATAGTTTATGTTTAGAAATTGTATTTTGATTAGAAGTTAGGAATTTGGTGTTATATCTATACTTTAACTTGTGCGATTTTGTGGAAACGCCCCAGACAGATGGCTGTCTAAAACCATTGTGTCCTTAATGTTAAGGAATCTGCCAGCTACAATGGGCCCAGGGAGTAACCTGATGAGCCATTAAGGACACAATGGTTGTATTCCTTATGTCCTTAATGGCTCATCATGATACATGAATAGAAAATAATATCATAAATGCTTCCCTAAATCCAGATAGCGTCACACAGGGCTCTGCCCTGCCCTTTGGGGGGCATGCCAGGCTACCCCTGTGCCCACCCCAGCAGGGAGGGCATTGGTGTAGTCCTGGGGTAGCCCTAAGTTGACTTAGGGCTACCCCACGTCTACACTGGCTTAATTCAACTTTAAAAAGTCGAATTAAGCTGTAAGTCTACTTAAATCTAGGTTTAATAAAGTCAACTTAATTTTCATTGTCGGCTTTATTTTCCTTAAGTCAACTTAAGCAAGCTGCTTAAGTCGACTTAAGGAAACTGTAGTGTAGATGCAGGGTAAATTAAGTCAACTTAAGCAAGCTTAAGTTGACTTAATTTACAAGTGTAGACGCAGCCTTTGTGATCTCCTGCTAGCACAGGGGTCTGCAACCCGAAAGATAAGAAGAGCCATTTTTAAAAGTTCCTTCAATAACCAAGTGTTTGGAGATCTGCAATGGGTGTAGCCTCCTGTTAGGGGGGAGCTGGGCCAGAGCATCTGCCACGGGATCCCCTGACAGGTGGGTGAGGGAGAGCCCAGAACCAGGAGCATGCTCCCCGCATGATCCCCTCATGGGGGTGGGGAGCCCAGAGCCTGGCATGGCTGCCCACAGAGTCCATCGGTGGTGATGGGGAGCCTAGAGCCAGCAACGGGCCCCCTGCCGAGTCCCCCGGGGGCGGGGGGGGGGGGGGCCTGGAGCTGCAAGGGGTCAGCCAAAGAGCCACAAGTGGCTCTGGAGCCACAGGTTGCAGACCCCTGTGCTAGCACAATGGAGTCCTGCCACTAAGAAACACTTCACAAGATAAATGGCTGGGAAAAGATTAAAACTTTTATTTTCAGGATTTGTACTTTTATGAGAAAGAACTTCATTTACCAAAGTAGGCAAAAGTAACTATATATAAATAGGAGGGAAAGGTTGGGTTACTTGTGGTTTTTTATGGGTTTTTTTTGTTGTTGTTGTTGTTGTTCATTTGTTTTGTTTTTTAAATTGAAAACAAGGCTAGTTCTGCATGTTGGCTGTACCCTTCCCCACTGCCATGGTAATTTTTTGACTGACATCAGTGTGAACAGGAGAGGCCTAATACCCTTAATGACAGGCTAGACTAGCCATTTTAGAAAATTAATGAATCTTGGTCAAGTCATTTATTGGAAAATCAAAATCATCACCAAACAGCAGTTTTGAAAATCTTTGACATTCTGATTGCTCCTGCTGATCAAATTCTGATATTTATTAGAAATAAAGCACTTCAATCTCTAAGTCAAAGCACATGAGTGAATCATTGCCCTGGCCATGAAGAGAGGCTGATTTACTGCTATAGATCTCATGGCAGATTTCAGTGGTGCATGCTTAGAATGGAAGGATTCTCTTGTAGCTGTCTGATACTTCATGCACTCTGGCTTGTTTTATAGTGGAACTTTCTTTGGTAATACTGTGAACACTCTGATAAGAGGTTAGGGTTAGGATTAGTGTAGGGAAAGGATAAATCTCATTTGGTCACATCAAAAAATTGACTGCAAGCTCTTCTATTTCATTTTATTATAGTGCCCAGCACAACGGGGTTCCAAGCCTGATTGCAGCCTCTGGGGCTGTTGTAATACAAATAATATACTACTTTTAAACTCGTAAGTTTTTTTCATATTCTGAAACTCCATAAATGGATTTTTTTTAATCAGAACCTGTTCTTCTACATAGAAACTTTCCCTCAGTCTCTTACTTTTGCTTTAACTCTAGTCTCCATAGCTGATCAAGCGAGAGTTTACTTTCAAATTATGCTCTCAGCACTCAAAGGTAACCTGAAAAAGAAAAGGAAATTAGGAGCATACCCTCTCTTTCCTTCTTTGTGATGTGTAAGAAGGGCCTCAATGGTCCCTCCCCAGACCCCCTCCAAAACAAATTTTTCTCTTATTATTTATTCTCTTATTGTAATTTTCCTCCTTCTTTGGGTCAGGGCACTCTCTTTTAGCAGCACCAGGAATTCCCAATGCCCAGCAGAAGTTCACGGGGCTGTCTAACCTGTAACTATGCAAGTGGGCCCAAAAGCAATCTAGGTCTCCAGCAGGTGGATTCAGCACACCCCCAGTCAGCTGGTAGCCCCAGCCTCCTAGCCAGGTGGACAACCATCTAAGTCCTCAGCCTTCATAGTGTGGAGGAAGCAATCAAACAGTCTATGTCACTTGGCCTCCTGGCTGGGGCAAGAGGCAACAGTTTGTGGCTCTGGCAAGGTTAATCCACACCCAGGCCAGTGTACAGGCAGATGCACAGTCAAGCCCCACCGGCTCTCAGATGAGGGCCCTAAAAATGGCAGGCAATCCCACCACAGGGGCAGAAGGGAAGTGTGGTTGCTGCCTTGCGCACCAGCAGTACAGCCAGATCAAGGTCTTGTTTCCATGGTTTACTTCCTTTTGGTTCCTGCTGGCACTGCTCCATTGCCTCTGGAATCTGGCTTGCAGGTTCACAGTCAGGTGGACTTTCCTCCAGTCTCTCACTGTGGTCTTCCATCTCTGGTGGGACTGTAGTTTGCCTTTCTTCCCCACTACCAATCATGGGTTTAAGTGAGGGCTCAGCTCTCTCCCTCTTTCCCTGGTCTGCCTACAACTAAATTGCGAGGCCCTATTCTTATCCTTCCTACCATGTTCCCACACGTCCAGCAAATCAGGTGGGGGGGGGAGGAGAGGAGGAATTGGGCTAAACTGTGGCATCCAGGAAGAATTAACCACCTCTGTGCTCAAAGGATGCCACTCGGCCTCACTAAACACACAAATATCAGGAATGTCAAGTCTGGCTTCCCTAGTTTTGCTAAGGAATTTGGAATTTTACGGAGAGCTTTTTCAGACCCTACTTGAGGGAGCAGGCTTTGAAGCTGGAGCAAAGATCTTTTCTAATTGTTTGTAAAGTTTTTAAGTTAATTCGGCATTGGCAAACAAAACAAAAACCTAGAGTTATAAAGACAGTTTTAATGAAAACTTATGTCATCCTCCAGGAGTTAATGTCTTCCAAGCTAGGCCAAAATTGAATTTTCAGTATTTAAAAAAAATAAGCAGAACTTTTTTATTTCAAAAAGGAGTCTTTCTTTAATCACAAAGAAGTCAAGGTAGAACCAGGCCTTTTTTCCTTTAAAATCATTTAGCTCTCAAAGGAGTTTCCATTTGGGACACTTAAATTTAAATTGGGACATTATCTCCTTAAAAGCCAATTTAGAGTCATAATATTATTTATTAATATCCCAACTAGAAGCATGTTTACTTTTTGTCATTTTGTTGCTTCCTTTCTGAGAGCAGAGGGAAAGAGATTTTTAATTTGTTTGGATTCAGATTCCTTATGCTGGCTCAGGTATTTTAGTTGGTGATGCAGCCCTGTTACTCTTTCATGAAATGTTGGGGTATACAATTTATTTTTGTACAGCAAAACCCAAAGATTTCTGGGTTACATGAGTTTCATAAAAATACTCTACCACCATAATTCTGAACTAGTGAAGAAACATAACACAAAGAAACCACTAACACAGGTACCGTATTTTTCAGACCATAAGACGCACCTGACCATAAGACGCACCCAGTTTTTAGAGCAGGAAAACAAGAAAAAAATATTCTGAACCAAATAGTACCTGTAAACTAAATAGAAGAGAAAAGGAAGGGAAGAGAAAGGAACTCCTCTGGAGTTTGGAGGCTTCTTCCTCTGGTAAAGACCCAGCACCAGGGTGGGCCTCAATCCTTTGTTCAGTCTCAGAGGAATACGGTAGTTCCAGAGACATGTTTAAGTCCTAGTGGCTCAACAGGTTTTCTTCTTCGGCCCATTATACTGGGGAGCTTCCTTAATGGGCCATTAAGGAGACAATGGCCAGGCAGACATTCAGTCTGGGGAATTTTCCCAGCCTTACACAAGTTAAAATATAACAATCATATTCCTAACTTCTAATCTGAATACAAATCCTACACATAAACTATATAATCATTCCCCACAAATTATTACCTTTCTATTGACACCAAACATGGCATAGTTCCTATGGATTATAACAATCATAAAATATTAATACAAAATAATATCATAAATGGTTCCTTAAACCCTGACAGCGTCACATATTAATACAAAATAATATCATAAATAGTTCCTTAAATCCTGACAGCGTCACAGGGGGGCCAACCCCAGCCGAGCCTGCCCCGTCCGGCAGGGGTGTGGGTTTGTTTGAGTGTGTGTGGGGTTGTGAACTGGGGGAGCGGCCTAGTGGCTTGGCCAGGGGGTGGGGGCTAGCAGGGAGTGGGCTGGAGTGCCACAGCCCTGGATCTTTTTGCTATCCAGCAACGCCCCCTGGCGGGAACACTGCTTGCTGGACAGCATTCGGACTATAAGACGCACTCTCATTTTCCCCCCACTTTTGGGGGGAAAAAAGTGCGTCTTATGGTCCGAAAAATACGGTAACTTTTTTTTTTAATGAATCATTCCAATCAGTGCAAAACCAAAATTATTTCAGACCATTCCAGTAACTAAAATACTAATTTTGAAATTAGATGAGATGGTGATAAAACAGGACGGAGCCAGTCTGCTGTTCAGGTTGCACAATTGCTAACATCAATGAGGTGGTGAAGCACAGCTACAAAGTTTGCTGTTGTTGAAAAGGTTAAAAGGTTGCTCTTCTTGGGGATTTCCAACCAATATCAGACAGTTCAGACCGACAGAGCTTTTACCATTCAGAATGGCAAGAATTTCAGAGACACTGGAGGAATTTTGCTGAGGCTCAGCTCCCTTTTTTTCTGACAGATTTAGGCCACATGAGCAGGTTTTATGCTGCTTTCATCCCCTCAGGGACTGAAATTAAAGAGGGACAATCTGATGCTCAGGCTTCTACCCTATAAGGCTCTGAATCCTAGAAACAAACTGAAGATGCGGTATTAACCATTAGTAGATACGATCAGGGCCAGATTAACGCTGGGGCTTTAAGGGCTGCAGCCCCGGGCTAAAGGGATGTCCCGCTATGCCACAAAAATCCAGCCCTGCCTGAGGCACAGTGTAGCCCTGGGCCGGCCAGGCCCCCACACCTGAAAGCGCCCCAGAGCGGCAGCCCAACAGAACTCCCTCCCAGCCCTGCAACATTGCTGCCAGCCCTCGCCTGGTGGTCTGGCCAGTCTGCCCCACCAGCAGCCTGGGGGTGGGGCAGGAACGCCACAGGCCACAGCTGCTGACCCAAGCAGGCGCTCCGCACTGGATTCCAGTGCTGAGCACTGGCACATTCCACCCCATGGCTGGCCGATCTTCTGGCCCCAGGTCCCCCCCAATGCCAACTAGGTCCCAGCACTGAGCACTGGCCTGCCCCATGCAGCTGGCAGCTCTGCTGGGCAGCCCCAGGGCCAACATGCCCAAGCGTCACCCCACCCCCAGGCTTGTCACTGCCATTGAGTCAGGGGGCCATGAAAACGGGCAGCCCAGAACCCCGGGCGCCTTAATCCAGGCCTGGATATGATACTTGAACAATAGGGTTGTCATGGCTACAGCGCTAGCTATACCTCTGTCCCCTTTGTATTTTTCCTCAGTGTACCTTCAGATGGACGAGGGCACCTGCTATGGTGTCTGAAGAACTTGGTCCCTCCTAGACTAACCACAAGGGGATGGAAAGCCTATCAATAAGGCAGACATGGACAATTTGTTATTTTAAAATCCTTTTTACTGAAGTTATGCTTTGTTCCTTTGCACCCCACGTACAGCTTTGTGGTGTGATCTGTGTATCATTCATGTTCACTCTTACAGTGTAACTGTGTATGGTCTAATGCAAAGTATGTCACATAAGGGGTTTTTGGAATGCTCGTGACACACTGAACATTACCGTTATGATAGGCTGTCTCATGCAATGCCACACATATGTACAGATACGAAACTCTATGTCATATCCCCAAATGCGTGTTTCACCTAACTGGAATGGATGCAGCCAACATAAAACTGTGTTTCCAGACTCAGCAGAGGGATGCATTCAGGAACCACAGACTGGCCAAAGCACCCTGTGAGCACTGTGGCTCAAGTAGAAGGAATCACACGCCTGTTGCCAGACATAGACAATCACCTGACCACAGGGGGTGTCGAAGAAATTTCTTTAAAAAAAGAGGCATCCTTGTGTAAGGGCTCTCCCCTGGAATCTTGTTCCCAAGCAACCTCAAGGACTGGCACTTACCCACAGGAAGGGAGAGTCTGGCTGTAAGACATGTCACAGCAAACTTTGTGGTAAGCTGAAACACAGCCTGGAACAATGATCTTAGCTTAGAATAAGTGTCATCTTTTATTTGATTTTGACTAACTCCTTGACTTAATAATATTTCAACTTATATTACTCTGATATGGAATCCCTTACAATCTTCCTGTAATCAATAACTTATTTGTTTTACCTGAAGCGGTGCATGTGGATTGGGCATGTGCTTGGAGTGTGGGAGCTGGTGCATATCAATTTCTTTGGTAAATCAATGGACAAGTGTAAATGAGCATGCAGGGTGCAGTAGGCAGCACTGAACCCTGCAACATGGTAGCTCCTAGGGTTGCACCAGCGACTGGGGGTGTTTGCTGGGGGGTCTATCCCACGAGTGGCTAGCTGGAGCACTCCTCCATTGGGTGGGGGACTGATTACACACAGGAGGCTGGGCACGAACTGAGCCAGGAGTGGGATTCAAAGTGGGATAAGTCAGAGCCCAGGAGTGGAGAGTTGGGGTGACACAGCTACAGCAGTCCAGTACAATGTCACATCCTACTGTTATGATTAATCAATATTTTGCTCTAAAGACGTCACTCTACTCACCACTGGTCACAGCTCCTGAAGGGAAGAACCACAGATACCAAACCCAGTTGTATCTGTAAGCAAGGTGGATACACAGGGTGTTGTAGCCCAGCACCCGGTTTAAAGGGTGGGAGAATCATGTGATTCCACCCCAGAAAGGATAAAGATACAAGGCTTATCTCATGAAGGGATATACTCAGAGAGACCCAGGAAAGGGACTGGAGTGCACTATCCCTGCAAGTGTGACAAGGGCACTTGGAAATGTAGCTGATGAAGGAAGATATTAAATATAAAATGTCAGGCTTGTAAGTGTTCCTAAGCATGAGAAGATAAAAGAGCAACCATTTGTACCATGAATTATGAAGATTCTAAGACTGGATGACCTTGAAATTCATTATAATGGCAGATTATTTCACATAGAAGTCCAACCTTTTTAGAACTAAGGTAGTTCTTGCCATTAATATGTAATGGTTTCAGCATATTATTTTGTCCAATGCATAGTAATGACACAAATATCTGCTATACAAGTAGGGATGGGAGAGCATATTAGATTATCAACTTTCACCAGATGGGCTACTGAAACAGGGGATCATTTACACTAAAAACAGGAGAATGTCCATGATCTCTACATCATTCTCATCTTCTCTGATGGTCCCATTCTCCTTCAGTGCTAGAAAACATTTTTAATACAGTTATACAGGGCATTATAGTGACGGTCAATAGCAAAACTTGGGCTAGAGTGAATGTGGTCCCTGGATCCTAACTCCAGCCCTGTCCACTGTATAGGGGAGCTGAGAGGTCCTCCAGCCCCTGGGCTGTGTTTAAGGCTATAGTGAGTAGGCAGAGTTCTCCTCTGGCCCCAGTGGAGGGCAGAGAGCTCTTGGGCCTGGGCCACAGTAGAAGCTGACAACACTCCTCCAACCCATGGGCTACAGCTGGTGCCAGACAGCTCCTCCAGTCCTAGAGACACAGAGGGTGCCAGAGAAGCACTCTGCCATCTCACTGAAGCTATGAGGATAGAGGAGCACTGTCAGCTCCTACCCTTGACTATAAAGAACTCCTGGTTATACTAACATAAGGCTTGGATCCCCAGGGTTTCATGAGAATGAGAATAATTAAGAATTAAGAATACAGAGAGACTTGAGACACATGCCCCTCTCCTGTGGATGCTTGGAGATTTCTAGAGCAGATGAGGGTATCCTCTTTTTTAACTGTAAATGAAATGGCTTCACCAACCTTGCAAAAGACCTGAAACTGTAACCAAAATCCTGCGTGTCAGATCAAAACTCTCCTCCTTAAAGTGCATGATTCTGTAAGACTAAGTAGTGTTCCACATAAGTGACTCCACATTTGACAAAAAATGCTGCAAGGCAAGCTAGCCAATGTTTAGACAATGGAAATATGATGACAGAGGTCCTAACTTCTGCATTCTTTGATAAGTGTTCTGTAATCCAGTCCCTTTACCTAACAGGGATCCAGCACTAACCTATGAAACAGCTCTGCACCCCTAAGATCAAATCCCTTCACTCTTCATCAGATCTATGTATTAAACATATACATCTCTTTGACCTCAGCCCTTCCAAAGATTTTATAGCACACCACCTACTAGGGTCCTTCTTGGCTCCCTCTCAGTTGGGGACCCCACTGTAGGTCTTTGCCCATATCATGGTCAGAAAACTGCACCAACAGCTATTGCCCTCTCTAGTTCTGAGAAAAATGCTACAGCATAATCATCTGTGTGTGACCGATAGTCTCGGAGTAGCATTTTCATAGCTGTTAGAAAAATGGAGAAGAGAGCAGGTGCTGGTACAGAACCTTGCTTTAGGCCAGTTCGGATGATAAAGGGCTCAGAAGTAGAGCCACTGCAAGGATGGAGGCAATCATCTGGTCATGGAGATGTCTTACAATGGTGGTAAATTTGCCTGGACAGCCAAACTTTAATGGCATTTTCCACAAAGCCTCTTGGCTGACAGATCCATGAAGGCTACATACAGCTCCTGGTATTGTTCCTGACATTTTTCCTGGACCTGTATCATGTCTGTGGTGCTTCATGAAGGTGTGAAGCCACACTGAACTTGGGAACTTTGCAATAGAGAACAAAAGATTCAGTAAGATTCTAGCAAGAATCTTCGCAACGATGGTTGGGGGGCGGACGGGGGGGGGGCAATATCTTGACAGTTGCCATAGTCAGCCTTATCTGCCTTTTTGTAAATGATATCAATTGTTAGCATTGCTTAAATCAGCACAGATGTCTTCAGTGCACCAAATTTTGAGGAACAGCAAATGGAGTTAGTTTGTCAGTGTTTCTCCCACCACTTTCAGTATTTTAGCTGGTATGCCATCAGGGCATGGTGCTTTATTGTTCTTCATTTGCTTAACTGCTGTGCAGACCACCTCAAGTGTTGGTGGATTGGAAAGAATTTCCCAGAAAAGATGGTGGAGGATGGAGTCGATGATGAAGACAATTCTCAATTCAGACGCTTTTGGTAGGTGTTCCTTCTAGCGCTCTTTGATGGATTTATCATATTTAAAAAGAATACTACCATCTTCAGATCTCAGTGGCACGAAGTGTCTTTGTCTTGAAGAACATATCATGTCTGTCAGAGAACGCCTGACTTTCTTTTGCTTTGTCGTCCCACCATTTGTTTTTGATTTCTCAGATCCTCCTTTGAACCTCAGCTTTTTGCTGATGGAAAGAGCTCTTCTGACTGGCTTTGTCACTTGCAGAAAGCTTTTTTCTTCTGGTCCAAGAGAGCTGTTATCTCGTTGTTATCATCAAACCTTTCCTAATGGTGATAGGTAGCAAGGCTGAGGAATTTCTCACAGGCCTCATGCATGGTTCGTTTTAAGGCTTCCCAGTCTTCTTCAACACTTGTATTGTCATTTCCTGGTGTACATATAGTCAGATTTCCACCGAGGCATGAGGTGTGCATATAGTCAGTTTTCCAAAGAGGCTTGTTTGGAAGTTCTCTTGGTGCACTGAGGATTGAAGTCTTTGGATGCTGTATTGCTGTCTGAGTGGTTTGTATTGCTTTCTATGTTTAAGTACAATCTGTGGGGACATGGATGATTTCACCAAGTGTTGGTGAAGCCAGCAACTGCCGGCTCCTTTACAACATGAGTAATTTGGACTTCTCTTAAATCCTGTGTTCTTACAATGACATAGTCCAAGAGATGCCATTATTGTAAAGAAGGGTGTTGTCAAGTTGTTTCATACTTGATGATTTGTCTGAAGCTTGTATTTTTAAATCACAAGGTTGTGCTCTGCCCATTTGCTGAGTAAAAAAATGCTGTTGATTTTGCCCACTCCTTCCTTCTTAATGGTGAAACACCATACATTAGAATCCCAGCCAATTCTTGTGTTAAAGTCCCCTAAAAGAATGATCTTGTCCATTTTTTGAATGGACGACAGAATTTTGTAAAGGTCAATGTAGAAAGATTCTTTCTGTTCTTCCCCAGCATCGAGCACAGGTGCATATGCACTGATGACATTGCCAAATAATTTATTAACTAGTTGAATACAGAGGATCATAAGGTACTTATTAACACCAACAGAGAACTCAGTCAGTTGTTTGAGTAGAAGGGTCTTGATTATGAAGCCAATACACTGTATTCACATGCCACTTGCTGGTTTTCCTTTCCAGAAGAAAGTGTAGCCATCCCCCTTTTTCCTCAGGTAGCCGTCTGCAGGTCTTGATATCACTGCTCTCAAAGACCATGTTATACCTTGGGAGACAGTTGCTGTTCTGCATATCAGTCTCTTTTCTAGTCATCTAGTAGGTATGGACACACCAGGGTGCAAAACACACTTTTGTTTTTCGACCACATCAGGGCTGATCCCTCTGGACACGATTATCCAGGCAGCTTTCGTGGGATAGCCTATGTTTGGGGCACCTTTTAGTTTCTTCTCTGTATGGGGTGAGCAGAGGAGTTCCTCAAAAGCCTGCTCAGGCATGATTGCCAAAAATGTCCCCGATCCCTGTCCAGGCACAGGACAACTATCTTGCAGTTACCACCTGCATGTGAGTCCA
Source organism: Pelusios castaneus (assembly GCA_007922175.1). Lineage (NCBI taxonomy): Eukaryota > Metazoa > Chordata > Testudines > Pelomedusidae > Pelusios > Pelusios castaneus. The sequence continues at coordinate 16,552,693 of ML685797.1, forward strand.
TGACTATGAACTCCTGGTGACCACTTCACATTTCCCCATTGCCACTTGCTGTAGGACTTTCATGGATGGGGATAGGGAGAAAGGTCATTCTATGAAAGAAGACTGCGTGTGAGTATTTTAATGTAGGGGAGTCATTGTGCACCAGCAGCCACACAAATCTTGGTGAAGAGGCACAGGAATCCAAGATAACCAGATCGACGGAGGAGTGGCCAGGAACTCTGCTGGGGCCTGGAGGCCAATAAGGTCAACTTAAGGGCTACCCTCCGTCTACACTGGCTTAAGTTGACTTAATAAGGTCAGCTTAAGCCTTAGGTCGTCCTTAAGAGATGGTATTATTAAGTCGACTTAAGGAAGCGCTTAAGTCGACCTAATAAGCGCCCAATGTGGACGCAGCAGTCTGTAGGTCAAACTAACCATTCTTAAGTTGACCTAAGGCTCCAGTGTGGATGTACTAGAGAATGCAGCCAGTCCCCAAACCATATTGTCTGCATGTAGATATCTGGAAGAAAATAGTTTGGAAATCCAGGGCAGAGGTAGGCTGGACCAGGAACTTGTGTCTAGATATACACACTAATCCAGATGCAGAGACTTGATAAATGGATCCAAGTACAGCAGTGAGAGATATCACCGGACACAGTGGAAAGCTGGTATCTAGACAGAAAGAGAGGGTGCCAGTTTGATCAGAGTGGGGGGTTGCTTTCAGGAGATGCAAACTATTCACTCTCCCTGACCCCCCCCTCCCATAACTAAGTTGAAAATGCCTTATCTACTTTAATTCATAAGAAGTGTAAATGCTAAGCAGACCATTTTTGTCATAATTCCATTCTGACTTTTTGACAAATCTTGTTCTATTAAGTTTACTATTGTGTGGATGTAAGGGGTTGCTCATCACCCCCCTTCTGCTTCAGCTCCCCTCCAACTCACAAAGGACGTGGAGACCCTTCAGGCTGCGGTCACCCATGCTTTATTTACAAGGTATGGATAAAGATCCCATCACCTTCCAATCCCCGGGTCTCATTCAGGCGACCAGCCAAACCTCGGTACAGCATGGAACGGCACGGCAATCCCCTCCCCTCTGTCATTCTGGGCCATTTTATAATCCAGAAAGGTTTATCTGGGCAGATGCCACCCCTTTCCTAATCCAGATCTGGCAGTTTCTCAGCCTGTGTAGGCGAACAGCTGTCTCTCCTCAGTCCTTAGCCCAACCAATTAGCTCTGCTGCCTGTCAGCTAGGGAGAGACGTGGACTGGCCAGGTGTTCAGCCCCCACACCCTGTTACAGTAGGTAACTTCATGCCTATTTTCCAAAAGAAAAAAGAACCTACTACCCACTAAGAAGAAGATAATCTCTTGAACCTATACATCCCTCTTCGGTCTTGGTTAAGAGCCATGGACGAAGATGTCCTACCCCAATGGTTTATGGTTAGTAATAGTCTGTGATTACTATTTGGGCAAATGTGAAGGGAGTGGGCAAATGCGAAGGGAGAAGCCAAAAGACAAAGGAAGAGATGAAAATTCGTGGGGGTGTGGATGCACTCACTAAAAATCATGCTGTTTGCAGCATGAAGATATATTAACATTTATTTTCTACTCATAATTACATACAATTAATCACAATAGTGGGATTACACAATACAGACCTAACTGATAGAATCTTTTGACAGAATAAATACACAGATGTAATATAAAGTACAGCTATCAACTCTGATTATTTTATGCACTCATCCTTACTGAGTCATCTACAAATTTCTTAAATTTTTAATTAGATATCTATTTAATATAAGGAATCGTTCTAATAAAATAATCAATATTATTATGGAGAATTGTACACTGACACAAAAATGGTAGTGTCTGAATAGTGTATTTTGTACATAATTACTTGTAATTGTGTTTAAATTACTCAAAAATATTCTCTTCTAAAAAATGAATATTTTAAACTTTTCAAGGCTGTAATGATTTATATAGCCATTTTCTTTTGGGATTCTGGTAAAATATCATCATCTGGAAAAGTCTTTTATTTAGTATCAACTACAACCCGTGGCTGTTATATGGATACAATGGGTCTTCAGAGTTTCAGCATATAAATATATTCAAATGAGAAAATCCCCAAAGGAGGGATGTGTAGAAACGATAGTCAAATAATCCTACTACTATTGTAGGGTTCAAATTAACTGTTTCTTTCTAATGTTATAATTATCAGGAGGAATGCAGTTATTCAGTAATGCAATAAATGGGCATGTTTCATAACTTCTTAAATAGAAAATATATTGTAAATTGGGGAATCAGAATAATTTGCAGCTTCCTCTAAGCTGATGGGTCATGGCATACAAAAAAGACCTTTTTTTGGCAGGAGAGCAATTTGGTATTGCTGACTGCAAATTGCAGTTACTTGACATTCAGAAAGATCATATGACACCAATGCAGATGAGGTGAGTTTATACAACAGTGAGGAGGAAAGTAAGGGCAGGGAGAGCAGGAGAAGAGATTAGATGGTTGGATGGTGTGATGAGATAGAAAAGAGAGGAACATGGCTGCTCTTATGATAAGTTTTAGATCGCTATGGTAACTAGATTTTTTAAGATGTACAGTGCATTTGTTCCATTATAGTTGTAGCTGTGTCAGCGCTTTCTTTACAAAAAAGTTTTTTCACAACTTTTGTAGTTTATCAGGCAAATAATAGGCAATTTCAATATTTCACTGCAGATCAAAATACATATGAATTGATGGACATTAATTGCACTAACGGTGATATAAATAATACACTTCGTAAAATCAAAGCCTAAAAGTGTATTCATTGGATTTCAAATATGTATTTACAGTAGACATAACAAACCTTAGAGGAGCTCAAAAATGTGTAATAGCAAAATGCTTGAGAGAAGCCAGATTGTCTCTAATTATATTGGTGATAACCTCCAAAATATTAAATGACATACAGTCAAACAGAAAGAAGCTAAGAATGGTAAAGGTAACACTGCCGCTTGTTTCTTGTTTGTGTTCCCTTATCCAATTGTACCTAACTATTACAGGGATATAGGAGCATGAAGGGGTATATGTGTTGCAGTGTCTGGGTTCACATTTAAAGATGGAGAGCTAACAGTCTAAAAGTGAAAGTTTCAAAAATCTTTGCATTTCTTTCTTTTGTTGGTTGGTGCCTGAGCTGTGAAATGACTCCGCAGAATCAAAACCCAAGTATTGTCATTAAGAATATTTCCATTAAAAGACAAGCTTTATAAACCAGAAAATAAAAAAGTAAGTTGCCCGTGAGTGTATGCATATAACAAAACTGCCCCAGTTGGGAGTTTACCACAGCCAAAACCAAACCATGAGTGTAGAATCCTTCCTCTTTGTAGATTCTCATTTTTCTATCTGCCACACAACCAATTTATAGTGCTTCCCCTGACTAACAGTGCAATCTCTTATTCATGAAGGACCAGAAACCTTGTCAATACTACAGTGTATTTTATCTAAATCCAGAGGAAAGAGAGAGCCTAGGATTCCAGTTTATATACACAGATGGGAGGTGTTGGTCAATCTTAACCAAAAATAATGCTATCAGCTCTGCTTATAAAAACCATACCTGAATATGTGTATTGTATTAGTGCATATAAACAATGTTTCTTCTCCCTTGGATTCTGATAACATCATAAACCAAAAGAGTATTTTGACTTATTTGTAAAACTTACATACAGGTAGCATCTTATTTATTAAAACACAGTTAAATGGGTCTCAAAACAAGTTAAGTACCACAATACAGTCATGTTGATTTTCTTTTTGTTGGAATACTGTAACTGATTTTTTCCCAATTAAGTTCTAAATATGATCTAATTTCTTTTGAGAACATTATTATCTTGTATACTGTCCCAAAGGATGACATTTTATTTTATTTTGACACTAGTGGCATCCCTTTTGAACAATAATACGACTATAATTGTAGTTTCTAATATTAAAATACATGGGTAGGTAATATAACCTTATAAAACTATCTGCTTGGGATTTTATTTCTATTTTTGCTGTAAATGTAAGTGCATGCAATATTTGTGAAAGGTGCTGAATTGATGGTATATGAAGAATTAAACTAAGTCATGCATTTAGCCACCAAGCGTGGATACTGGTGCACAATTTTCAACAGATGGCTTGCTGGTTTAAGGGTATGACTTTTTTGCTTAGGGGAAGAAAGATCCCTAGTTCAAATCCTGGACAGCTTTCACAAAGGCTGAGATTGGTCCTGAATCTTTAACACCTGGAAGTGAGGCTAGATGATCACAATGGTCCTTTCTGGCTCTGGAATCTACAAATGCCATCCCACCAGTATGCCTCAACCTTGGTCATTCTAAGCCAGTGTTTCTCAACTGGTGTTCTGTGAAACACTGGGGCTCCACTGACATAGTGAAGGTGTTCTGCAACCAACCCTGACCCCTCTCCATGGGGAGAAGGAGGCTGAGTGGGGAAGGAGCAATGCTCCGAGTCAACACATGCCTAAGAGATTTAAAATGCCCCAGCCACAACAAAGCTTCCAGGCATGCACCAGCATCCGCTACTGTCTTTCTTCTTTGTTGTGGCTGGGCCATTTTAAATTTCCCGCCTCTGTTACCAGCAGTATCAAAATCGCTTGGACACAATTTCCACGGACAAACCTTACTCCAAGAATAGATTAACTTTGTTCAAACATGCAGGCCCAAACTTCCCATTAAAACTTGAGTTAATATTTTCAGTTTTAAGTTGTATGCATAATCATTATGTATCTATTTTTAGCAATAAACACATTATATTCATACAATTGTATTTAATTTGGTCTCCTAAATTTTCACAGGAAAATTGTAGTACACCAATATTAAGAACATTATAGCCTGTACATATTGGCTTTTTGGAGAAAATTTTCATCAGGTGTTCCATTTAAAATAATTAATACCTTTAGGTGTTCCCCGGTCCACTAAAGGTTGAGAAACACTGCTCAAAGCAGCAAGCGTGTAGTCTGTATACTCATTCATGCTCCAATTCAGCAAAAGTATTGAAATGCATGCCTAACTTTAAGAATGCACATATAGTCCTACTGAAGTCAGGTAGAATTATTCACTTGCAAAGCATGTGTTTAAGTGCTTTGCTCAATAAAGCTTCAATCTTTGGCCTCTGTGGACATCAACAGTAAGCACGCTATTTTTGTTAATTACATTTTTTGATCTGAAGACAGTTTATGATCTGAATACTAGATCCGTAGGAACTGGACTGAGAACAGTACTAGGTCATTTCACACAAACCACCAGACAACTTCCAAAGGGCATTCATTTTCAGTTGTTACTGATCCAGGTCCAAATTTTAACTAGTGACTTTAATGGGAAAGGTGCTGAATCACTTTATCTGTCCTCTGAGCCATCAAGATTCCATTCCCTTGTATTTTACGCTGTCTTTACATGTAATGATACAATATCTTGCTCTGAAGTATGGTCCAGTTTAGAACTCCAGGGGCCAAACTGAGATCTTAGGCTGGACAGAGACACTGTCCTAAGAAGCCTCAGTTATGTGGGTAAACAGAGAACATAGTTTTAACAAACTACTCCTGAAACCCCCAAAGTTTGCTGTTGTGAGATTGCATGTTACTATGATATGAATATATAGTTCTTTTACAAATATTCATAAGACCTTATAACACACTAGACAATTGCAGTTTAGTTTTAATAAGTCAATGAACAAAGTATAGCTGTGATGCATTCTCCTTGCATTTTAGGAACAAAGAAATTGCCATGCTAGATCAGACCAGGGTCTATTATTCTGTACAAAGTTCTCTTCTAGCCCCTAATAAGTTAGACATTAGTTTATGCATGAAAACATGAATTTTTCATCTCTTACAAAGCGTGTATCCTTAATATTTGCCTTTATAACTATGGAAGTTCTTGTTGTAAATGTCCAATCTCTTTTCCTGTTGTGTATGTCCACTTGCTAATATATAGCATTCAGCCATTTGATTTGCCCTTTTGCAAATAAGTGATTTGACCATGAGATTATTTATCTTCCATCTTTCCAAAAAGCCTTCACATACTATAATCTGTAGTCTGTCCTATCCTCAGCCTTGTTAAATAAGATACCCATAAGACAAAAGACTATTCTCAATTTTACAGCAGTGCTAACAGACTCATATTTGTGCTTCACATTATGAGGGTCTACAATAAGATGTCAAATGCAGCTACCAGAAAAAAAAACTATTAACATAGCAGCAATTATGAGATTTGATAACCTTATAACAGGGAGGTTAATCCTCTTCCCAGCTCACACACATGCTTTTTTATAGGTGACTGCATCCGTACTGCTAAGGATCTGTTCCTCAGTTGCTTGCTCATGTGAGCAGTCTACAAGCAGAGTAAAGGTCTGCAGGATCAATCCATAGAAAACATTTTCCATAAACCTCATGGCAAATCTTACATCCATCGCTAGCTAGAGTTGCAAAGCATCCTGCAGAGAACTATTCTGATGTATCAGAAAAAATAAAAAAAACTAAGAAACCTTATTTGAGTACTTGTCTCCATTTTATCTAAGTATACTGTGTTCCACCATAATTACTACTGTGAAGCATGATCACATTATTTTTTCTCTCTCTAAAGTGTTTTTTGAAATATATTTCATGAAGGGAGTTATATAAAAATGAATTGAATTTTATATCTGTGGAAGTGAGAAAGTGTTGCTGTTATGGAAGAGTGCTTTTGGCTGACATGATTATTGTGTGTTTTCTTTTGACAGACAACTGACTGTACATAGTGATAAAAAGATAGCTGGAGATGGCAATGTGCAGAACTCGAGATAGGAATCCCAGCACTACATGGGAATGGCTACAAACCAAATGAAATTACTGCTATTGGTGATGTCACTATTCACCATATTCCCAAGCAGTTGTGGTCTCATTTGCAATGTAGCTACCAGCTGACATTATGTCTGCATACTGGATGAAGCTGCGTTTTGCAATCTTAACTTGGGTTTTCTAAGTACAAATGTATTTCTGTGATTTGCAAATCAAAATTCTCAGACCGAATAGAGTAAACTGGCCCAACTACATCGGCGGTCCGCTCTTTTTAAATGATGTTTGTAGTTTGTGTTCTGCGTATAGAAGCTTATCCTTAAAATGTATTACATACAGGTTAATTTAATGTTTAAACTGTCTCTAAATTGAACTCCATATTAGGCAGTCAATAAGCATTTATTATTATTATTGCCAATAAGCAGTAATAATAAATAGGTCTCAGAAATAAAGTGAAAATTCAGCAGTGTTATACATCTAGAGATAATAGGACAGATCATCAACTGCTATAAATTGGCAGAGCTTCCAGTGGAGCTATGACAATTTACAATGGCTGAGGAACTGCCCCATTATCTTAAGAGGCAAGGAATACGGGTTTTTAACATCCAGAAGCAGCTGATGAATATAACAAAAAGCCCCTCAATCACAGCATATTTATTTCCATTCTTTAAAAACTCTATTTCTAAGAGAAAATGGAATGAAGTACCTACATTTTCAGATGAAATGTCATTTACACCAGAACACAGTATTACAAAATCAATGGCCATGAGACAATGGGCATGTCAGTGCAGCCTTTCATTTAAATGTGATGACTAAATATAGATTGTAAATATGAGAACCAACATAAATTAATTAGATTTTGCCATCTTTAGTTGCTTTGCCCTTCATAGTGGCGTGCAATCTGTTTGCTTTAATTTATTTTCTTTGTTTTGATGATGTTTGACTAATAAATACATTGATTAATTGCATTTGTAAATGCCATCCATAGATCACAAGAAAAGAGTATGCTTGATGTTCCTATTATGACGATCCTGGAAGATTTTTTTTCTCCTTCAACTTTTAGGATTTAACAAACCCCACCCCACGCGCGCACACCAGTACTGCAGTGCTGAATAAAGTGCCCTGTTATCTGAATTTTCAATGAACAAACAGCTGCAGAATAATGTGACTTAATGAGGTACTTCTATTAAAATACCAAAGTTAAAAGAGAGGCGTACTACTGTTTGCTCACTGATAGAACTATTATTCTAAATAAATTTTCAAAACAGTGATCACATTTTTGTTTATGAATAGCATATTATATGATTTCCTGTTTTAGTCAGTGATATGCAAAAGACTCAAAAATGTTTAGTATTTTATTTTTACCTGTAGTCAAACCTAATTAGTTTTGATTAATTAGTGCTATATAATCTTTAATTGACTATTATGCTTTACAGAGTTACTAGTAGGCAACAGTACATTCCAGAAGAAAAACAGTATTACAACCTTAAATATTACATGTAAGTGTGGAGATGCTCGTATTTGAAAAATGCCTAGGTATTTTGTGCCTACCTGAAAGTACAGGTACAGAAGCCTCTTTTCACTTAGGAAAACGTATGTATTCATCCTTGGAAATAGAGTCATTCTGTCAACTCCACTGATTAAATGTTCAATGAATATTCAGTCTGCAACATGCCACTGTAATTGAATCTCTGGTATTATATACCTGTCTACACACACATTTCAAATTCTCAACTCCACTAATTTTTCTTATATTCCCCACTAGCACTATCAACTGCTACACTGTATATCAAATACATGATGCAAGGCGCTTACTAGATTACCGCTGATTAAAACAGTATGGCAGGAATCAAGATTTTCTCTCAAAATCACCTATCAGCTAGATAGCATATTCAGATTAATTCTTTCAAAAGCCTCCTGCTCAGATAATGTATAGAATTCAGTACAAGTATGATGTGAATAGCAATACTGATCTAATACAAAAATAGAGATCACTGAAGTCCCCTCTTCAATAAAATTATGGTACGGATACAGTTTACATTTACAGTAACAATGGTATTGCAGCTTGGGAAATCAGAGCAGGAATAAACTTGAAAAAAAATAGGTGCTCAGATGAACACCACCAATGTAATATGAAACCTCTGTAAGAAATATCTAAAATTGAGATTTAGCTGAATTACTTTGCCACTGTCATTTGAAGAATTATCAAATCAGTAAGATATATAGACACGGCTTTTTTGTAATGGAATTCAGGGGTACTGAATACCAGCACCTTTTTGTGATGGTACTCAGGGGTACTGAGTACCAGCACCTTTTTTTCACAGCAATGCGGCCCCACCTCCTGCCACCGACAACCCAAGGTCCCTGGCTGAGTACGGGCACTTTTTTTTTTTTTTAAAGCACTGTATAGACATATTTACACTATAAAGCATCTGGAACCTTACTGTGACAGAAAAAGTGTAATAAAGAAAACCTTTGTGTCCTTTTTAAAAATTGTCTTAGAAGTAGATTGTGTTTCTCAAATTTAACTAAGCCACAATTCCTGGTGAGATAGGACTACTTAGTTTGTTTAGGTGTTTATGTTATGCTCCCTAAAGCAGTGGTTCCTACCCTGGGGTGCATGCGCCCCTGGGGGTGCGAGATGCCCTCTCTGGGGGTGCAAGGCATGCCAGATTTTTTTAGAAGGTAAATCATCAAAAACACACGATTTTTTATAAAAGTGCCAGAACATACTTGAGAACCAAAGGGGTGCAGGCTGCACTAAAGGTTAAGAACCACTGCCATAAAGGAATCTTACATTATTTTTTCTCCACTTATCACCTAATAAAGTGCCTTTGAAGCCTTAATGTCTGAACGTTCATGCCTAAAACTAGGTGGTAAAACTATTCTTTAGTCGATAGCTATTTAAATGTAACCAGTGCTGTGAGAAGACCCTAACACCCTGAATAGTTTCAGTGGCGAGTTTATTATTTAAATTAACCGTTCTTCCAGAAACAAAACAAGTTTCCTTAATTACAAAGCCAACATTTACTATTGTGGAGGGTTTATACCTGTTGGTTTTTTACATTAATTAATACCCGCCAGTCCAGCCAAGTAAAGAGAGGGGCTGGGGGTGGGAAGGAGGAGGGCGGCTCCTGCCCGGGCGCGGGGCCCACCTGCGAGAGGGGCGAGGCCGGAAGGATGGAACTGCCCCAGTACAGCAGTGGCTTACGAGGGGGACGCGGGGCTGGTCCCAGCTGCCAGTTTCGAGGCTCCGCCACCCCCGCAGCCCGGGAACCAGACTAGCGGCGGAGCGGCCCCGGCGCGGGGGGGGGGGCAGTTCAGCGCGAAGGGCGGGGCCGGAGGGCAAGGCGGGACGGCGCGTGGTCGGGCTGTGCAGGGCCTGGGGGCAGGGCGGCTTCTGGAGCTCAGCAAGCCGGCCAGCCCCGGCCCTGGGACAGATCAGCCGACGGCCGGGGGTGGGACGGGATAAGAATGCTACGGAGGGCAGCCTCCCCAGCGCCGGGGGTCGCCCAGCCGCCAGTCTGGTCCCCAAGGTGGACTGCACCCCGAAACTGGTTAGCCCGGCCGAGGCCTCCCTCTAGTCCGGCTTTGGGGGCGGTCGGGCGCCCCTGGTGCAGCTCGGCAGGGGAGTCCGGGGGCTAGACCCCTACTGGGGCAGCTGGGGGTGGGACTTGGACCCCAGCGGGGAAGTTTGAATTGCCCCCTCTCCCCCCAATTTGTGTGCCACTGCAGTACCGGACTGCTTGGGGCTGAGACCGCCCGGAGCCTAGCGGGGCAGCGGAAGATGCTGTTTTGTGCTTTGCTTACACAGCCTGTGCAACCACTCCCACAGCCCCTTCTAAAATAAATCCGCTATTTTAAAACTTTGTCTTGCCCCCCAGTAGACGTGGGGCGTTGGGAGGAGAGCCGGACAGCGATAAAATGATCCTGAGCAGTTAAACTAGACGATTGGAATGGGAAGAAACAAGCAAAATCCACGGGCCAGATATATCAGGTTAGCTACCCTGATTCGGGGAGCATTTATATTGGAGGAACTAAAGTCATCAGCCATACTTTTTATAGGCCATTTTTAAGCTGTTCCTAAAAGGGTTCCTCGCTCTTTAGCCTCTCCCTTAAGCCAGCCACTCAAGTGACTTGTCTCCAAACACAAGAAATCTCCCAGTATACGAGGTTCTGGAAGTGACCAGCCGTGCTCTTTGTGAAAGCAGTTAGGCAGAGAAATCGAGTCTCCCTAAAACGTCCACTGTTCTGCAGAGGAGCGGATGATGAAATAATCAACAATGGATACAGTGGGGAATTCAAAGAAGCGACCGGACCCATCTAATTAGTCCATTTTAGGAGCTACTTTTTAGAAGCGCAGTAAGGCTAGAGCCCAGAATGCTGGAAAGGGGAGGGAAATTAAAACGGTTCTTTACTCAAAACAGGCTTTTCTTGAACTTTTTTTGTACCGGGGAGGAGGGGTTGGAATCCTTCACTCACTTAAACACCGCTCTTCACCATCGTCTGCCCCCCACCACTACCACTCACTCACACACACACCCTGACATCCTTTTACGAGAACTTCTCCCCTCTCTCGGCTCCGATCGGATCTGGCTGGATACTTCCCACCTCTCCCTTTCCCAAGGTTTCTCTCTCAGGCAAGACAAAATGCGTGGGACCGGAGACTCGCCCCAATTAATCAGAGTGAGGGATCTCCTTTTACACACACACGCTCACCCCGAAAGCCGCACAGCAACAAAACTCCGTCTGGGGCTGGGGAGTCTAAGAGATGGAAACAGGAGCCGCAGCTGCCTGAGCCCCGGCACATCTGGCGAAAGCTGGCACCTTCTCACCTACCTGCAGCCCCGCTTCCTTTTGGAAACACCTAGCGGTCCTCCTTCAGGTTCCAGGGGGAAACTCCAGCCTTATCGCACTTGCATCGCTTACAAAATCCGATTCCCACTCCTCCTTCGGCATTCACGGGCATGGATTTGGGAGGGTGTTTTAATTTTGCTCAGTGGGGTTTCCCCCCCCACCTCCTCTCGGATTGTATCTTGAAATAATAATAAACCAGCAAGCAGGTGCAGGGGGAGGCGGAGTGTTGGAGGGGAAGGCTGGTGTGTGTTTCTTTTGCACAATTTAAAAGTAAGCAAAGTATCTTTTCAAGGAGAGGCGTAGGTTTTCTCTATCTAAAAATGAGAACGTCCTGCCGCCCTGAGCACCTCTCCACCCTTTGCCAGATCAGGTCCAGACTCAGCCTCGCAAGCAGAGAAGGCGTCAAAATACGCGCGAGCCGCAGCAGTCCCCTCTGTTATTCCACCTCTGACTTGTCTGCTTTTAATACACGGCAAGGCTATCCCCCTTTTGCCTCGCTCCTTCTTCTCTCTCTTGGGAAAGGTAATTGGAGAGTACGAGATTCACCTGCAGGAAAAAAACCCAGCCCGCACGTACTTCTCCAGATTGCTGGCCGGCTGTGGTGAGATTGTTTTAGACAAGCTGAGGCAGCTGGTGGGGCTTTAAGTAAATTCAATCCAGGCACGTCCTGATGAAGGCGGACGACAGTGCTTTCCTCCCCAGTATTTATCTTCGCTGCTGCCCTGGTGCCTCGATTCTTCTCGCAGTATCGGCTTAGGCTGTGCAAGATCTCAAGCAGCCTTTGGTATTTCCGATCTGTGAAGTGAGGTCCAGTTAATAGATAATGCGCTGCTGTTGCTGCTACATTCCTCTGAGCCCTTCCAGGGTTCCTGCCGTCAGAGTTTCAGAAAGACTAACTAGCCCCGTGCGCATCGTGGGCTGAATTGTAAATCTGACACTGCCTTAGATCGTCTCTCTCGTCCACTGTAAACAGCACCCACACGGTCACAGCACAGCAGGAAGGGGAGCGGGTCTGAGCAGGTGTGTCCTTTCTTTCCCTTCAAGACACAGAAGAGAGGAAAAGGGGAAAGCAGCCAGGTTAACAGAAAGAAAGAAAGAAAGAAATACACACATGAGCAGAGGGAACGAAAAAGCCACTCGGACACAGTTTGCAACTCCCTACAACGGCAATCATTGGAGAGAGAAATGTGCTTGAAGTTGGTTTCTCCTATAAAACCAGTCAATTTAGGGAGTTTCTCCCCCCGTTCTTTCTTATGACCAGTTCATGAATGAATGAAATCCTTTCAGATTGGAAGAAAGCTCTTTCATGGCCAGTAAAAGCCTGGGCTCCTGGGTGAGCTTTGAAGTAAAATGGGATTGAATAGGATGGGACTTGGCTGCCCCTCCCCCAAGAAGCTGCCATACAGCTGCTGCCAGAAAAACCAACGCGCCGGATGGCTGCTGCAGAAAGGACAGTAGCAACCCAAAGCCAAAAGTTGGCCTGTATCTCCCCCTAGAGGAAGAAGAGATTCAGTCCCATATACTGACTGTACACAGCAACTCGGATTGAAATCTGCACAAGGATAGATCTTTGATCCCAATGGCACAATGTAGGCACCTGGGAGTAGCTTTTGAATGGACATTTAAGAGGTCGTTTAAGGAGGCTACAAATAACTACAAGTTATTGCATGTGGCACTTCTCCATGGGATCATGGTCCAAATTTGTCATATGTTATTCTGCTTTGTGACCTTAGGAACATCATAATCTCTTCATTGTTGCCTTTTTTGAAAGTTCAAATATGGCAACTCTACTAGACAATATCAGGTTGTGTTATGGCCTGATGCTATGTTGGCTTGCTTTGGTTGAGACCTTGATGACCCAGTGGTCTAACCTTCTGCTACTGTTAGGGCCCCGGTGGAGTAAGATGGCTGGATGGATGACCCCACTGTCCCTCTAGCCTGGGGTGGCAGTACCCCATGTTAGGCCAAGAGGCCTCTGTTTGGTGTGCTTCCCTGCCTGAGAGGGTCTGAGCCCCTGAATTGCTGCATGGTAGTTTGGCCCTGCATGTAGGACCTCAGCATTATAAATGCTAATTCCTCCACTTTGAATTTTTTTTTCCCCAGAAGCAAGGGGATATGTCATCCCTCCTGGAGAGACAGTCTCTTGCCTTACATGCACTTTCTTTGCTTTTGAATAGGAATATTTTTGTATAGCATGTGCTGTTTACAATTGAAATTATTAAGGGCCAACCTTCACAACCATCATGTTGAGTAGTATCTGTCCATCACCCAGATAGGGTGTCAGAACTGAGCCCTATACTTCTGATTAATAGGATGGGAAAATGTAGTTTGATGCACATATTCTTTAGGCTTTGCCTTTCCAGTAAATACAGAGACCCCTACCAACAACCACAGAGGTGCCAATCAACTAAACAATACTATTATCTAAGGTGGTTTGTTGGTTGCAAAACGGTTTTCATGAATGTCACTCACTTCAGAATTAGGTGCCTATGCTATATTTCATCATTCGTTGGCAGGTTAAAAACACCTGTGCAAATGAAATTAGAGTGCCCAAGAAACAATTACTGCAACTCTCTTTACTGACATTACACCCTCTATGATGGCAATTGGTGCATTGTATGGAAAGGAAAGCGAAATAGAAAAAGCAAAGTAAACTTTTTTAATTCACATTTGTAGAACATTTCTCTTTTTCAAATAAGAGGCATAAAAATCACTAAAACAAAAGAAAACAAATAAAGAACGCAGGAACTACAATTCCTGCCCCACCCTCAGTAACTCAACTGCCAGGCCTTAGAAAAAAGGTGGAATGGAAAGTGAAAGTAAAAATATTCTGTGTAATACTGCATTTAACCAATTCTAGCAAAAACAGATGCTGTGTGAGGGCTTTGGAGGTATTAAAGGATTTAAAAACAGTGTAGTCTTACCTCATTTATTTGAATACATCTGCTGCTAAAAAAATTATAATTGAACTTGCCAGTGTGCAAATGTGCTGCTGCCTTCCCACTAAGTGAAAGTAAAGAATTAAAATAACCCATACCGATGGTCACAATGGCATAGCTGACTTCTTACACCAGATCCATCATTATACACTATGAGAACCTCAGATTTGGTTTGTGAGGCCGCAGGATGAAATAGGCCCAGGTTATGACAAGTGGCCAGTTCTATGAACTGTGTGCAGATATACAAAGACAGGGTCCCTCCTATTCCTGAAGTGGTTATAGGACAACTTGAAAGAAGACAAAATGAGTTGCAAACTGTAGAGGAGAAGTAAGGATGAAGTCATTCCTTCAGTGGTGAGGTACTTTCATAATGTAACAAGACAGAGGAACAATATTTTAAATAAAAATACAAAAAATGTAATTTTTAAAAGGAACAAAAGTTGACTGGGGTACACAGAACAAGGGTAGTATCTAAATTTAATTTAACTGTTTGTTTTTTAAAATTTGCTACATTTCAAATTGGAGTATCCCTCTAAAGAGCGTGACTGAGGATGGAATACAAATGAAGAAAATCTTAAAGGGGGTGTTGTAACACAACCATGAACATCAGCTCTACTTTGCTCAATCCTATCAGCTAAATACAACAAAAGGAAAAACTGCTCCTTATTGGATTTTGGTAGACTCAGTTAAATTTTGTCTGTAAAAATTTGAGCCTATTTCCCTTTAGCAATAGTTTTGCACCCAATTAGATACTGCTCCTGTAAACTGTTCTAGGCAAACAGACCCCTGTGCCCACACAGAGCCCCACTGACTTCAGCACGTCTCCATAAACACAGACATCCAGACAGATGGAACCATTTGGGAAACTGGGACATTAGTTTCTCACTCTGCGCACATATGCCTGTGTAAGAGGAACAGAAGACGGTGGAGCATTAGTGGGTAGTGGGGGCCCCCCAAACACATTTCCTCTCTGCTAAGATCTGTAGTAAACAAAGTAATCAAATAATAGTTCTAGTGTTAAGTAGTTTGAAATTTTTGATAGTAGCAATTAACGCCTATCAGCAGCAGTCTACGTGACCAGGAGTAGGGCTTGTTCACCCCTCCCTGTGAGTGATGGGCTATAACAATAGCTCACTCCCAGGCCCAAACTGGACTTCGCCGCAGGATCTTGGGAAAAGAGGCCTCAGACAACACACTCCCCTGCTGAAGCCCGCGTCACCTGGGGTCCCCGACTGGAGAAGGGGCGTAAGCTGTTTATCTTGCATCTTTAATTCTGACTCCAGTAATCATACTGGTATGGGTGATAGGTGATCCACTAAATAGTTTGGTAATTAATAAATCCACTTTATTCTGTCATTTGTGTCTCGGTGTTTGTTGCTGCTGAATCCTCGAACCTTGTCCCCCTGGGGAGGGGAATATTACAGCCTGTATCATGATCAAGGTGAAAATTAAGTGTCCAAACCTCACCCAAAAGTGTTGATATTGTTTGTACATTGAATTGTTCATCTTTTCAGAGGGTTTATGACATACTAATCAATGAATCTTGATGTCATGCAATTATAAAGATAAGGATTGTATAAGTGTCTTTAATGTCCCTCACAAAGGGAAAGAATTGATCTTCAAATATCAAAATAGACTGAGACACATGTCAGTTTAACCTGCTTCAAAAGGATCAATCAGATGTAGGGGGAATCCTATACTACCCTTCAGCAGGCAGAGAGGGAATGTGAGTCCTAAACTATATTAATCCTTGGTTGCTGTTTCATTGATATAATTTATGATTGGAGACACATTTTACATACAGCACCCCAAGAGTTAAAAGCACAAAAGTGAGCTTTATGATGATGCCTTCACACACACGAAGTTGTGCCATGTGCTGTTCAGCTATATCCATGAGTCCAATCCTCTCCATTTACACTTCACTAAAAGCCTCCAGACAGCCCAAATGCTTGCTCAGTAAAATGTTGCTAATCAATACAAAGTATCATGGAAAAACTGAAGGAAAATGAAAAGGCAATGGAGCAAAGTTTTTTTCTGGAGCTCTTTAACAAGCCTCCCGTAGGAAACTATTAAAATCATGATGGTTATTGGATTCTAAAGGAAATCAGATTTTTAATTAAAATAGTAGAATCCAGCACTGAGGAAAGAGGGGTAAAATGTCTGTAACATCTGTATAAATAAAGTGAAATGGGAGGGGCTAGGACAAACATGAGATACGGGATCCCAATGGGGCTGGTGGAATTATCACTGATTTTTCATGCTTCCATGCGATATTGAAAAGGCTGATTTGAAAGATTGAAGCAACTGTTCTTCTGTTTTATAACATGCAAGCTGTTCAAAGAACTGCTATGTCCGTTTCTTTTCTTTTCCATTTACAACCACTGCTCTTGAAGCATACAAGACCCTGAAGCGACATGAATCACAAAGTACAATGGAAACAAACATAGGTGTTGAAGCTGAAAAAAGGACAACGTCCAGGACTGAGGCCCAGCCTACACTGAAAAGTGGGAAAAAAGCCACACCCTGACTAATGTGGCTATGCTTCCACCACCCCTAGTATAGATATTGCTATGTTGATGGAAAGCAGCTTCTGCTGACAGAGCTAATTTTTCATTTGGGGAGGTGATGTACCTACACTGACAGAAAAAAAGACATTCTGTTGGTGTAGGCTGAGTCTAAACTACGGGCTATTCTGGTATAAGGGGTCAGTAACCTTCCTAAAGGACTGTGCCAAAATCACCTCCCCGCTCCTCTCCAAGTGCCAGTGGGGGAAGGCTCCACAGCACGTCAGCAGGTCTGAAGCCTTCTCTGGACAGTGTCTTGCCTCAGTAGCAGGGGGCAGGTCTGGAGCCCACTCCCGGCAATGAATTAGCTCTCTATCAGCAAATGACAGTAAAGATTAATTTCACTGAACACATACAACTTGATGAAAAACATTTCATTGGTAATAATCAAAATATGCAAATAAGCAAAGTAAGAAAAATACTGTGTGAGAATAGAATAGAATTTGATTTAGGTTATATTTAGTTTGTATGTTTTGACATGTGATGTTGATAATTTGTGTTTGTGGTTATAAGCTTTAACTTTTTGAATCTCAGTGTGTACTGCCATTAAATAATTGTCTAACCTTCTCTATCATCTGATGTCTATAATTTCCCGTAACTGTGGAAACTTAAATTTATAACAATAAAAATGCTTAAAAATAAACATAGATATCATCTATCTAAATTATAAAAACATAAACATCAAATTCTGCCAAGCCTGGACATATAGATGTGATGGGATGTAGCCCACACAGGTTCCAAGTGAGTTAATATGGGCCTAAGAAGCCAATCGACATACCAGGCTGCACTTCTAGGGAAGCCCAGCTGAGCAGAGCTGACTGATTTGTATAAAGAGAGGAAGTTTGCATAGAAGGGGCTTTAGCAAAAGATACTACAGCTACTCTTTGGAAAATAGAGTGGTAGTGAAGCAGATACCTAGGGAGAGAGTAAGCTCTGAGATCCTTCCCTGACTAGAGAAAGTGGCAAGGACCCAGTGGAGGGATAGAGCAGCCACTGGGAGTGGAACAGGTTTCAATGGTAAGCCTTGATAAAAAGGGAAGTATTTGGATATTGACTTGAGTTTATACATTTAACCTAGGATATCTGTTAGGGGATTCCAGAGGGGGTGTCTCAGAGTCTCTATCAGAGAATAGGGAATCTTTAAAGAGGTTCCTAGGGACAAGGCCTGAGAGGGTCTATAGTAGGTAGAAGTGTAGGCAAGTAACGGCAATGAGTTGGACTAAGAGACCTTAACTCAGGGATGAGAAAACTTTTTGGCCCGAAGGCCACATTCGTGGTATGGCGAGCCAAGGAAAGGGTGGGACTTGGAGGGGGGAGTGGCCACTGCTCTGCCCATGTGGTGGGAGGGGGAGTTTTGGGGAGAAGGGATGGGATGGAAGGAGTTTCTTGCGCTGTTTTTGTTTTTTTCCCTTTTTTTTTCCTAACGGGGGTGGGGGGGGGTGATGGATCTGTGCAGGGGAAGTTTTTGCACTGGTTTTGTTTGGTTTGGGGTTTTTTTCTTCTTGTTGTTGTTGTAGCAGAGGGGGAAGGGGAGGAGCCTGGAGGGGGGAGCTGGATGCTGCTGGGCCCTGGATCTGTGATGAGTGGCAGCCACTGGGCCCTGCAAGAGGGAAGCCGCAACGCTCCAGCAAGGCGCCCCTGGCATGAGGAAGGGGTGGAACCAGGAGTAGCCACTGAGCACGAACCAGAGCACCCCTGGACCAGACCTGGGAGGAAGGAGTGTAGTCACGAGGGGGGATTGTCCACTGCGCACCAACCAGGGTGAGAGGGGTAAGGGAGCAACTCCCGTGGTGCTGAGCTGCTGCTGGAAGCGGCAGTGGCCGTAGCAGGCTGTGGACCGTTGACGGGTGCAGCTGGCAGGCCAGAGGAAGGGCGCTCGCAGGCCGTAGTTTGCCCACCTCTGCCTTAACTGCTAGTTAGAAGGTAGCTGGGCTGTAACCCTGAGCAGTGAATGAGCCTATATTCCCCTACCAACCCCTGGTACAGTGGTGTAAGGCCACTGAAGGGGACAAGGATAACAGAGAGCCTTAGAGGCATGCAAGGACCATAAAGCCCAGAGTTGGGGCTGAAAACCAGATATAAGGACATTAAACTTTTATTTTGTTGGCCTTAGTTACTCCAGAAGGAGAGGACTATATCTTGACTGATCTGAAAGGTGAGCTATGAACAGGGAGGTGGGAGGGAACACCAAAGAAAGAGAGCTGCCATGCTCAGTCACAAGGTACTTTAGCAGCGAGTGAATCCCTTCACAGTGGGATACCTTAATTTTTTTTCATTCTTGTATATTTTTTGTTTTATGTTTTTAATGGTCCCTTATTTATTTCCTTGTCATAATTCAATATTCTCTTCTCTCATAGAGCTTTTCATGATATTGGGGATCGAGGGGCTGTATTTTACTAAGTAAGTGTAAAATTTAATTGTATCATCCCCTTTAGTGAACACTGACTGCAGTAGACCAGACCCTCACCCATTCTCGGGATAAATTAGCTAAGTACTAAGCCACATAATTAGGTGGTCTATATGTGCCAGAAATTTTTCAATTTTCCAATATAATACCACAGTTTAAGTAGTAAAAATTTTTACAGTGTCATTATATACAAATTATCTTAATGTGCTATTTAGCATATACTGTACAACATGCTACATGTGTATCAAAGGCAGAAAATAACTGCATGATTTTCTATTGTATTATCTGAATAGTACAAGAGGCAGTGTTGTAGTCAAAAGCAATCAGATTGTGGGTTTTTTCCACAAACCTGGCTGAATCCTTTATGAGCGTTACTGAAAGTTTAATTTAGTTAGTTTTCTCTCCTGTTGCCTCTTTTATCATAGTTTATACCTGCTATTACTTGCTGATGCATTTTAACTGAATGTTACTAGTATATTGCATTGGTACCACTGAAAAATAAATTAAAATGTATTACATTTAATGCACAGAAGCCATGTCACTTGTAGTTGCTTTTGCCACCAGAACAGATTTTATTGAACATCACACCAACCTACTTATATTCAGCATAGTCTAAGGAATAGGAGACATGAGAAATGAGTAAGCAAGAGAGCAGAAAGCAACAGGGAAAGTCGAGAAGCAACTCAGCTGTGAAAACTTTGACACTGAAGACTATAAAGAAGAGACAAGGCGCATGAGGTTATGCAATGAGTGAATTCCAGTAACATTTCATCCCCATTAATTTAGACTCTAGGCTTCACATAACAAAGGCTATGTCTACACTAGCAATTTAGTTCAAGTTAAAAATGCTTAAGTCAACCTAAATTACTCCATGTCCACACTGGACTTTCATTAAGGGAGTCCTTAAGTCGACTTAATAACTACCGCCTGTTAGATCGACTTAATTCCGTAAGTCGACCTAGGTCTGGGGGAACTAGGCTTCAGATGACACTAGAGCTGGCCTCTGGGAACCACAAAGACCATTGCTATGGTGCCCAGCCTGAATCTGAGATGCAAAAAATGTCCAAGAAAATGTTGAAATTGATCTTAAGTTCCCAGCCCTTTTTCTTGCAAAGTTATCTTTAAAAATGAAACAAATAAGCCAATACTAAGTTTAAATACTTTTTTTTTAAAGATCACTGGTTATTCACAGTGCCTTCTCTTTCATCCGCAGTAAGTGAAGCTGAACACATGGGACTTCATTCAACTCTGTGCACTGCTCTGTCCATGCTACTGAGTTGCTGGTGTCTTCTTAATAAGAATCCCTCCAGGAAACATTTGCCCTCTGATTTCAGTTCCCCGATCATGATGCATCTTCCTATTTTACAAATGTTTAAATATGAATGTTAAAAGCATATGATTAACTCCCAGATCCCCACACAATGTCCGTATAGCTAGAGATTGCTAGCACATAAGCAAATTAGAGTCTCCTCTCTTTCACAGACTCAGCCAATCATAACCTTGAGATAGGTTTGGCTCCAACAAGCAACCACATTGGGAGTAACCTCTCTCTGTCTCCTTGTCACCGGTCTCTGTGTCTAACAAACTATATGTATGTGGAGTTTTCTCCCTCATCTGTAAGATTGTTCTCTGGGTGGTGTGCTTGTGCTCTCTCTCTCTCTCTCTCTCTCTCTCTCTGCATTCTGCGATGAGCTCCATATCTCAGTAGGCTCTCTCTGGGTGTCATTGTACTATAAGTGCCTTCTGTTCCTTTAGATCACTTGTCCCTCTTGCATCGTCAAACCATATGACTAGGTGCCACCACTCTGCTCATGACTGCTTTAGTCCACTGGTATCTGGTGGTTTCTGTGTCTCTCTACTCGCTAGATCCTCACCTGTCTCCAGAGCTTGTAGGTCCTTGGCTGACCCGTTGTACCCCTGTTGTGCCTCTTTACTCTGATTGTTGGCCAGTTCCTCTTGGTGGTGTCTCCATTCTTCTGCTTGTAACAGGTGTCCTCTAACTTGAAGCAGGGTTTTGATTCTTTGCTGGACTGTTTTGGCATCTCACATAGATGAGGTATTCCTGTGTGCCAAAAATGCTAATAAGAGGTCGGCACCAGAAGGAAAAACCCTTTTGTAACAATCTCTTAGCTGTTTTCACAGTTGATTCCACCTTACCATCACTCTGTGAGTATGCTGGGAAGAAGGTGTTGTCAAACTCCCATTTACATGTAAATTCCATGAATTCTTCTAATGCAAACTGAGCTCTATTTGTTGGTAAACGCAGTGTCCAGAATGCCAAATCTTGGAAAATGAACCTTCAGTTTGTCAGTCATAGAATATTTGATTGAAAGGGACCTCAGGAAGTCAACTAGCCCACCCTTTTGCTCAAAGCAGGACCAACCCCAACTAAATCATCCCAGCCAGGGCTTTATCAAGCCAGCCCTTAAAAACTTCAAAGGATGGAGATTCCACCACCTCACTAGGTAACCCATTCCAATTCTTCACCACTCTCCTAGTGAAAATGTTTTCCTAATATCCAATGTAGACCTCTCCCACTGCAATTTAAGCCTATAGCTCCTTGTTCTGTCATCTGCCATCACTGAGAACAGCCTAACTCCATCCTCCCCAGAGCCCCCTTTCAGGTAGTTGAAGGCCAGTATCAAATCCCCCCTCATTCTTCTCTTCTGCAGACTAAATGGCTAGGTCTACACTGGTAAGTTAGTTTGAATTAAGGAGGCTTAATTCGAACTAGTTAAAGCCATGGCTACTCTAGGCTTTAGTTAGTTTGAATTAAGGGCTTCCTTAATTCGAACTAATAAATTTGAATAGGGCTTCAGAAGTCAGGCTTTAATTCGAACTAACTATTTCAAATTAGCCAATGTGGCCATGTTAATTCGAACTAATTTCTTAGTTCGAACTAACCGGCCATTGAAATGAATAGCGATCGCTAATTCGAACTAAGCAAGTGCCATAAATGGCACTTGCTTAGTTTGAACTAACTTTTTCTAGCAGAAACCATGGGCTTCAGCCCCCACAATCTCTCCACTGGATACTCTCTAATTTGTCCACATTCTTCCATTATTGCAGGGGGACGGGGAGAGCAAAATTTGGACATACAGTGAAACCTGGATTATCCGGTTCTCAATTAACCGTGCATTCGGTTAACCGGGATCGCGGAACCATGGGGGATCGGGTGGCCGCAG
>ML685797.1:16575827-16586874 GCA_007922175.1 Pelusios castaneus
GGGCGCCGGTCATTAACCCGGATAATCGAGGTTCTACTGTAGTATAGTGTGGCCTCACCAGTACCAAACAGAGGAAGATGATAATTTCCGTCAATCTGCTGGCAATGTTCCTATTAATGCAGTGACTGTCATTGCCTTACTTCTTGTATCAGGGAGGGCATTGACATCACTGACCTCCTAAAATATTAATAGTAGTTAATAATCAAATATTGTTTTTCACTGAAGTAAATAAGTTTGTTCCCACCTTTTGTGTGGTTGGGTGGGCATATCATGTAGTAACCTATCAGTTGGTTATCACATGACCAGCAGATATCACACTCTTCTATTAGAAGATTAGGCACAGAGTTGTTTGTTGGCTGGGAATGAATACACATTCTCAAAACAGTCCAAGGCAGCTCTGCATCCTTGCATAATGAGGTGTGGACAACAGTTCTTTGGCCTCAAAATAGAATTCCATCATGCTCATTCAGCTTTTCTTTAATTTGAAAATATGGTTCTGCTCATATTGATGCTTGACTTTTATCTTCTGGCCACCCTGTTAGTATTGCTCACTTGACCGTCTTGAGTTGGATGTCTTATTTCCATAGTCTCTGGTTTTCATCAGCTTCGTCATGGAGACAGTGTATCATGTTAATGGATTCAATGTCCTCATCCCTTTTCCTCCAGCTTGCTGATGCTGGGTATTTATGTCCTGCTCAGGTTGTCAGCTAATACCAATAATCATAGCAAAATCTTTTTAGTGCACCAAAGAGATTGCAGCCCATATTGACTCACCTCCTATCCTACCAGAGTCAATATGGACTGCAATCTCTTTGGTGCACTAAAAAGATTTTGCTATGATTGTCTGTAGGGGGATATGGTGTGATTGCCCATGGGTGTCCTGATGGAATTGCTCCACTCCAAGTACCACAGCCAGAAGCCCTTTTCCTATTTGGGTGACCCTTGTTCATTCTATGGTGGACATAAACTAGGTTCTGCTGACATAGGATTGGTGTAGCTTTTATGCAGGAGCACCTCTCCCCAATGGTGATAAGTTCCAGAGGGGTAGCCGTGTTAGTGTGTATATAGCAAAAACAATGAAAGTCCTATGGCACCTTAAAGACTAACAAATTTCTTTGGGCATAAGCTTTCATCTTATGGAGTGGGTTGCAGCCCACGAAAGCTTATTCCCAAAGAAATGTGTTAGTCTTTAAGGTGCCACAGGACTTTAGTTGTTTTTTCTCCAATGGATCACACAGGTATCAGTGGTTCTCCAGGCTATTAGTACTTCAGGACAGGGTCATTTGTTGGAAAATGTCAAATGCTTGCTATTGGGAAACTGCCCGGTCCCGCTCAGCTCACAAGGCAGGATGTTAACATATGGATTCCACTTCTGCAGCCAGGCTTGGACAGAAAATTTATCACTGCTATGAGGTGCTGTATCCCTTATATGCCAAAATCCATCCCTCACATCACAGACCAGGTGGCCAGGTGTGTGTACATCTCAAACACCTCTTTCTACCGAATCCGTTATTGGGCTAAGTATGTGTTTGTAAAATCCCAGGCCTCTGGGGGGAGGTTTCAGACTGAATTTCATGGTTCATGCTGCCAGCTTCCAAACTTGAGAGAACAAACAGCTCAGACATTTCCACCACAGAATGTTAGGAATGTTGGGCTCAGTCACCAGATCCAGCTCCCTGCGCTGAGGCAGGACCAAGTAACCCTAGAACATTCCTGACAGGTGTTTATCCACCCTGTTTTTTTAAAATACTCCAATTATGAGGATTCCACAACCTACTTTGGAAGCCCATTCCAGAGATTAATTACCCTTATAGTTAGTGTTCCCTAATATCTACCCTAAATCTCCTTTGCTGCAGAGTAAGACCATTACTACTTACTACGTGTCCTACCTTGAGTGGATATGGAGAACAACTGATCACCATCCTTTTTAGAATAACACTTAACATGTTTAAAGACTGTTATCAGATCCCACTTTCCATTTTCTTTGTCTCATGACTAAACATATCCAGTTTTTTTTAACCTTTCTTAGAATTGGAAAAGGTACAAAAAAGGGCAACAAACAATTTGGGGTATGGAACAGCTTCCATATAAAGAGATTAATAATACTGGGAAGGAAAAGAGACGACAAAGTGAGGGATAGCACAGAGTTCTATAAAATCATGACTAGTGTGGAAAGAGTAAATAAGAAAGCATTATTTACTCTGTCTCAGCATACAAGAACTAGGGTGCACCAAGTGAAATAAATAGGCATCAGGTTTCAAACAAACACAAGGAAGTATTTCTTCACACAACCTCGCTGTGGATCTCTTTACCAGAGAATGTTGCGAAGGCCAAGACTATGGGCTTATCATAGAATCATAGAATAATAGGGTTGGAAGGGACCTCATGAGGTCATCTAGTCCAACCCCCTGCTAAAAAGCAGGAACACTCCCCCTAAATTATCCCAGCCAGGGTTTTGTCTAACCGAGCCTTAAAAATCTCCAAAGATGAAGATTCTACCACCTCCCTAGATAGCCCATTCCAATGCTTCACCACCCTCCTAGTGAGAAAGTTTTTCCTAATATCCAACCTTGACCTCCCCAGCTGTAATTTGAAACCATTGCTCCTTGTTCTGTCCTCTGTTACCCTCGAGAACAGCCTAGCTCCCTCCTCTTTGGAGCACCCCTTCAAGTAGTTGAAGGTTGCTATCAAATCTCCCCTCAGTCTTCTCTTCTGTAGACTAAATAAGCCTAGTTCCTTCAGTCTCTCCTCATAAGTCATGTGCCCCAGCCCCCTAATCATTTTTGTTGCCCTCCGCTGGACTCTTTCTTATTTCTCCACATCCTTTCTGTAGTGGGGAGCCCAAAACTGGACACAGTACTCCAGATGCGGCCTGACCAGTGTCGAATAGAGGGGAATTATCACATCCCTCGATCTGCTGGCAATACTCCTACTGATGCAGCCTAATATGCCATTGGCCTTTTTGGCAACAAGGGCACACTGTTGGCTCATATTCATCTTCCCGTCCACCATAACTCCCAGGTCCTTTTCTACAGCGCTGCTACTTAGCTGATCGGTCCCCAGCCTGTAGCAGTGCATGGGATTTTTCCGTCCTAAGTGCAGGACTTTGCACTTGTCTTTGTTGAACCTCATAAGGTTTCTTTCGGCCCAGTGTTCCAATTTGTCCAAGTCTCTCTGGATCCTGGCTGGGATGATTTAGTGGGAGTGGTCCTGCTTTTAGCAGGGGGTTGGACTAGATGACCTCATGAGGTCCCTTCCAGCCCTATGATTCTATGATTTAGCGATTGCTTCAGCTAGTTACTTAAGTACTTTAGATGTATTGGAGTTTGTAGGGGATTATGAAATTCATTTAATTTAACCCTTTTGTTTTATTTTTTTCTGGTCCTTAAGGAGCTCCTGGTAGAGCCACATTGGCCTCTTACAAAGGAATGATAGGAACAATAGCATCAGAATAGTTTGTAATTGTGCCTTATAATATTGTCTCTTTGAGAAACTACCAGCTCTCCTGAACTCCATTTTTCGCTTAGATTTTTCATCTCGTGGTACTTTATCTACTAGTTACCAGTCTGTTAAAATCTTCGGCTATGTCTACACTGGCAAGTTAGTTCGAATTGAGCTTCCTTAATTCGAATTAACTTAAGCCTTGGCTACACTAGGCTTTCATTAGTGCGAATTAAGGACTTCCTTAATTTGAACTAATAAACTCACTTATACTTTTCAAAGTAAGTTGTAACTAGTTAGTTTGAATTAACCAAATGTGGCCATGTTAGTTCGAACTAAGTGCTTTGTTCGAACTAACTGGCATATTGAGCTCTGTGCAATTGACTAATTCGAACTAAGCAAGTGCTATGCATGGCACTTGCTTAGTTCGAACTAAAATTTGCTAACTGGAATTAAGTTAATTTGAACTAACTAAAATTAGTTTGAATTAGTTAGTTCGAATTAACTAATTCAAACTAACTTCGGTAAGTGTAGACACAGTCGTCTTCTTTTATTAAGCCCATTGTCCTTACTCTTTTCTCTTTCATTTCTTTGCTTAGAACCATGAAGTCTTTTTGTTATCGCTTTCACTCAGACTGCCTTACACCTTTAGATTCACTAGCAAATTCTCCTTACTGGTCAGAATCACATCTAAAATGGCTGTCCGTCATAATACTACTACCCCTTTCTGAAACAAAGTTGTCCCCAGTACATTCCAAGTATTTACTAGAAATTGTGTTTATCTGTATGTCTTTTCCAACAGATGTCTGGGTAGTAGAAGTCTACTATAACTACCAGGTTTTGTGGATATTTGTTGATTGTTCTAGAAATGCCTCATCCACTTCCTTTTCCTGATTTTTAGTAGCCAATAGTAAATCCCAGCCATGACACCATCCTTTTTTTAAAAATTGTATTTAATTTTTTGTTTACCCCTTTTATCTTAACCCAGAGACTTTCAACTAGTCTGCCTTTCATCTTCTTTTGGTTCTCTGACAAAGTATGTATATCACTGATCTATAATGCAACACCTTGTGCCTTTCTAACCTGCCTTTCCTTTGTGAATAAGTTATATAAATATTCCAGTCATGAGACTTATCCCACTCTGATGCCAATTGCCAGAAGCTAAATTATGTACTAATACTTCCAGTTCTCCATGTTTATTCCTTATGCTCCTTTCATTTGTCTAGACATAATGTCTACCTTCCTACAGTAGTCATAAGAGCCTGTCCTCATCCCCCTCCCCCCCAATTCTTTATATCTTTATTAAACTCATCTTTTTTATGCTTACCTGTGTTTTTGTCACCTGACCCAGGTTTCAGTTGCAAAGAGTGAAACTGAATGCAGCCTAAGTTGAATAAGTGAAACTTTATTAAATCCTATGCACTGCTCTGTCCAAAAGGCTGCATTACGTCCAAATCAGCTCCACACATTTCCTGTTGTCTTTGTCCCCTCAATAACACACCCTCCATGGGGTATGGACACTCTGACTCCAGTTCCACTGATCAGGATATATGCTCTATAGCATTCCAGGTTGTGTGTTGGCTATTGCATGTGTTTTGGGTGGGGGAAGGTAGACGGGGGGAATGATTAGATTTTTGTCTAGAAAAAAAGCTCCCAGAATACCAGGGGTAGAAGAAGGAAGGGCTTGCATGGTTAAAAACCTGATCCAAATTTGCTCCAAGTAAGCAGTCTCATTTAAGCAGCTTATGTGGCCACTGGAATAGGGTGCCTCAAAAGCAGCATTGTCTAGCAAACTAAGAACAGGACTACAGACCAGAGACTCCCATATTTTAAGCTCAGTACTAGCTATACATGGATTTTGTGGGGGTGTAATTTAAGGAAAAATTGACTCAATTTCTTTTTGAGCAGCAGTTTTTCAACATAGTCATTTTTTTAAAATGCATTACTAAGTACTCGTATAGTAACTCTTCCATGCCAAAGGGAAAGAAAAAAATGGATTAAACATTTTTAAAGTGCACACCTAGTATAGTTGTAGGTCCATGTCTCTCAAAGAAGAGTCTTGTCTTCCTAAGCTATACCTATTGATGTTAAGATTTAGGTATCCAAGATTATCTGCTTGGGGTTCAAGACAGACTCCTTCAAGGTTCAATAGCCTATCGGATGAACTTGCAACCACCTTTTTTCTTTTGTTAACTTATTTTTTCCACTTTTTTGTGTTTCTGTCCTACATCTGAACGACAAAAGGAAATTTTTTTCCCTCTTCTCCTCTGAAGATTAATAAGGATCAAAAATAAAGGTGAGTTTTGACAATGCTCAATGTTACTCTAAGATCATTCTGGTGCAGCATTCTCTTCTGATAACTATTATCCACATCTTAGCTTATTTCCAAGTTCCACCTGAGCCAAACAGGAAAATGATAGACCATTCTCAGATCTGGATACAACAGTTGCTATTTCTGAAATTGCCAAGCAATTAGATTTAGATTCTGCTAGATTTAATATTACACAAGTTTGTTCCCTACCCCCAGATAAGAAAAAAAAATAGATTAGTAATAGGCAGAATATGTTTATCATCCAAGTCTGCATTCATAAGATCCATGGAATTGCCCTGATATAACAGATGTAGTCTGGCATCCTTCAGCACCAGCATAGAGCTAATGCTTCAGAGGAAGGAAAAAACCCCATAAAGTTTGTGGCCAATCTGTTTTTTTTAATTTTTCTTTTTTAAGAAAGGAAATAAAGATCCACTGTTCTCACTTATAGTAGATGTTTCTCTTCCATTATCTATAGTTTATGAATCTTTGTCTCTTTCCTAAAACTTCAACTCTTAATCAACATTAGTCTCCAGACTGGCATCTCTTGGTAATCCTAAATTCTAATCTGCTTCTGAATAAAGAAGCCAAAGAACAAGGAATTGAAACACTATGACTGAGATAGCAATAGGGAGGCAAAAGAGGACAGAGGCAGATTTACTTTACTTTTTGGAGGCAGTGGAATTGGTTGAGTTTCTCACATCTTTCTCTAGATTACAATATCTAAGGGCAGAAGAAGAGAAATACAATTTTAATAGCCATGTAAATGGAACTGGTTGTATATGATAAACAAATAATTCTCTGAAGCTACTTTTTCTGAGGGAGGGGAAGCTGTAGTACAGTTTCCTGGAGGAGGAAAAACAGCAGCAGCTTGGTTCAGTTTGGCAAAAGTGCTCACCAATCTCTTTGCAATACAGTATGAACATTAAGGGAAAAACATGAATTATTGTAGTCTTGTCTGAACATAAGCCTTAAATAATACATGTCATGGGGTTGATGACTTTGCATTCTTCCAAATCCTTTTGAAGAATTACTCTCAAAAGAGCTCATTGTTCCTTGAAAGGAATTCAAGCTTGAGAACAGAGAGAGATGCTGTGTGAGAACAAAAAGTCTGGAGTACTTTCACTTAGTCACAGTGAATATCCTTTCTGGACCAGCAAGAACATAAGAAAGGCCGTACTTCAGACCAGAGGTCCATCCAGCCCAGTATCTGTCTACCGACAGTGGCCAGTGCCAGGTGCCCCAGAGGGAGTGAACCTAACAGGCAATGATCAAGTGATCACTCTCCTGCCATCCGTCTCCATCCTCTGATAAACAGAGGCTAGGGACACCATTCTTAACCCCTTTCTGGCTAATAGCCATTTAGCAACAGTGTACATTATGCTCTATTCATGGTATTTGCACTGTAGAGCTGTAAATCACAGCAAGATAAAGCAGAAATGTTCATTGGTAGTTTGAGTACTATCCATACGCTTAAAAAAGAGCCTAAAAGTTATGCCCAGAAAAAAAAGTGACCTCTCACAGCCTCTTCCTTCTAAAGTATCCCTCTGCCCACAGCTGTGGGAGTCAGTGCAAGAAATCACAAAACCAAAGTATTTAAAAGGGGGTAACAGACACCAGACCTGAAAGCTGACCAGTAAGTCTGCACTCCAGATGAAAACCAATTTTAATTCAGTTCTCCATCAGAATTCCAGATGAAATCTCAAGTTTTGACTAAGACTGCAGGTCTAAA
The DNA here is from genome assembly GCA_007922175.1 of Pelusios castaneus. Classification (NCBI taxonomy): domain Eukaryota; kingdom Metazoa; phylum Chordata; order Testudines; family Pelomedusidae; genus Pelusios; species Pelusios castaneus. The sequence goes on from ML685797.1 coordinate 16,583,312, forward strand.
ACATCACAGCTGGCAGGATTATCTGTGCAAGAGATTGTTGTGCACCATTTTAATATTCTAATGTGCATGTCACAAGTGAAACCATTGATAATTGCATTTAAAATGCTTCTGCCAGGAGAAAGGTGATCATAAACATCTGATCTAAAGCTGGATTAGAATTCAACTAAAAACCTATTTACTGCCCTTGCATTTATTTTCCCTGGTCTGATACAATGTGGCAATTCCTATTTTCCTATGTACCAAGCCATATCACCTATTACTGAAGTGCTTCTGGGAAAGCACAGCAGCATCAGAATTTCTTAGTTTTTTCATTTTTAAGTTAGATCTTAGCCAACACTGATTACAAAAAAATCCATCTTTCTGATTTACAATTTTAAACTTGCTACAGAACTTTTAGGTATGAGCAGTTAAAATGCAAATTTTAGAACTTGACGATGGTTTAAAATTAATTATGTGAAAGCAGCTGCTTTAAATTACTTTTAGTATTTAAATATTAGCAATGTAATTAAATGAATACAGAGGAAAGGAGATCTTAGATGGACAAAGCAGTAAACTAAAGCTCAGTATGATCTCTTGGAAAGAATCCTATTTAATTGATTCTAAAAATTATTTTCCAAGAACTTGCCAGACAATTTGAGAACTCTTCAACAAGAAGGATGGGACTTCACAGTAGAAATTCATGGTGCCATTTATTTCATAATGTACATTTTTGTAAACTAACTTCAGAAACAGGCATCACAGATTCTATGGGGTATCTGTCAAAATGCATTAGGTGGGTAACTCAGGCCCATTAGGATGGGAGATAAATTAAATGGTTTGCAGCAGAAGTGGAATGCAGCTTAATTATTTTTTGTATATAGATATTTGTATAGCTACACTACAGTCTTTCAATTATAGCCTTCATAGTGCCAGACTCGTAAATAAGAGCACTCTAGTGCTCTAAAGTAGAAGTAGTAGTTCTGTTTATATACCACTTTCCATTTCTAAATCTTTCTGACCCTTAATCTTCTGCACTTTAATAGAGGGAGACAAAAAAGATACCTGTTTGTTAACTAGGCTTATGTACATTCATGAAGAATTGTTAACTACTGTGTTAAATGTACTATCAAATGTAAGCTACTGTAATGTTCATAGCAACCTTTAACACTACTTGAGAAGAACAATAATGATAAACACAAAATGGTGGGATTTGAGGCCACCACTCTGCATAAGTATGGTCTTACCATAGTTAAAAGCAGGGCCGTCCTTGGGGGGGGCACGAACAGGGCGACCACCTTGGGCCCTGCAGTTATGTGGGCCCTGCGCTGTCCCGCTCCCAGTGGGACAGTGTGGGGCCTGCGCTGTGGCGCCCCCATACCATGGCCGCTTCCTCCTGCAACCCTCCACGCTGCCAGGACAGGCTGGGAGCACTATGCCCGGCCCCATGGCACCTCTCTCCGCCCCCAGGGTGGAGCAGGCAGGCCCAGGGGCGGAGCATGTGGGGGGAGCCTGGCCTCTGGGCCAGCCTTCCCCACACAGCCGCATGGGGCCGGCTGTCTGCCAGCAGCCTCGGCCTCCCGGGCCAGGGCCGAGGCTGGAGCCAGTTTCCTCCCCTGGCAGCCTTTGCCTCTGAGGCTGGAGCCGGTTCCCGGTGCCTGCGGCCTCGGTGTCCATGACCCCTCGCCGGCGGCCTCGGCCTCTGGCTCCAGCTCCCTGAGGGGGCAGAGCAGGCTGGTGGGCCCGCCACGCTACCCTGCAGCATGGGGGGGCGGGGCCCCGCATAGGCCTATTGGCCCAGGGCCCAGCTCCCCCCAAGGGATGGTCCTGGTTAAAAGAGAACATGAAAATACTATAGGTTAGGACTGCATATGCTGTCCTCACACCAAAACAGCCTGAGAGTGTAAAAAAGAAGTGACATGGATATGATTGGTTTCAAATGCTCAGTTGAAAATCTTAAGAGACTGATAAAGACCCAGCTGGTAAGAGAAATTCGACCAACCTCTAAAGAAAATCAGCTTTGGCCATTTCAAGATAAACATCTATAACCAGTAAAAGTGCCACAATACTCCTTGTTTGTTTTACTGAACTAGACTAACAAGGCTACCCCTTTGGAATTCATCAATACAGAAAAATGCTTATTATAAATGCAACATGGAAAGTTCATACCAATGCCCAAAGTATTATTTGACCCTAAATGCATATAGAGACACAACAAGGCCACAGAGCAGATAAATGGGGGAAATGTAAATACCTATCTTGTTTAAAAATAAGTGCTCCCACACACACTTCTTGTTGAAACTATTGTGCAAATAAAATTAGGCTATTTTAAAAATCCATTTTCAATGTTTCCTCTCTCAGCTCTGAGAAATATGAGACCTAGTCCTGAAATATGACTAAGGCAATACTGGCTTTTACATACAATTGTTTAAGCTTAACTGTGGTTTAGACCCATAGAAAACATCCAAGTGTTGTGCTATTGATAAATTATAAATGAAGTAGTATGAGGAAGAGGGACTCCTTGTATAAAATATAACTTTGCTTAAAATGTGTAAGCAATATCACTGCTACCATTCTGCTAGTTTTCAGTGCAAACCTCTTTTGTGAAATTATAATGGAATTAAACACTGGCTTCAAGGTAATGATCCTACCATAAATGCAGAGGCTGGACTAGATGACCTCAAAGTCCCTTCGAGTCCTATGAGTCTATGATTCAAACAAACTTAATATAAATTAAATGTCAGTCAAAAATTAACCACTTGTCCAGTTTCCCAAAAGAAGTGAGCCTAAACTATTTATTTGCCTATCTTTTTTGCTTTAAAATATTTCTGCACCCATTAAAAGGGGACTGCTAGGCCTGAATGGGAAGAGCACCTGAAATTTGAGTGGACATTGGCCACTAATGTGCATTAAAGGTCTGATCTAAAGCCCACTATAATCAGTGGAAAGACTCCAATTCACTTTCCAGAGCTTGGACCAGACTCTTTCAGCCCCCTCCACTTCATGCAGAGAGAAATCTCTTCGATATACCAGCATTACAACAGTTCAGTGAGCTTTTCTTGTACAGACCATAGGGCTGACAGTTACTTTGCAACACTACAAGTTTTTGCTGCCTAGTTTAAATGCACACAAAAACTGAAGCTTTGTGACTCTGGTCATCTGTCCAGATTGTGAACTGTAGCTAAACTCCCTTTTTTGTATGACTTCCATTTCTCTGTTTACACCTAAATTGTTTCACTGACTTGAGATCGTCACATGTTGTGGACAAGCTCTAGTATGTGGGATTTTGTCCCTTACATTTTTAATAGAGCCAGTTGCATACTTCAAAAACATTTATTAACATTGTTCATATTTTAACAGGAAATAGCACATATAATGTAGAAATATTATTGTAAAGAACAGACCTTGTGGCTTGGAAAGGGAAAACTCTGTGTACCCCAAAGAGGCAAAAAGCTCCACTGAAAGAAAACTGGACATGAAATACAAGATTCAAGCTGTTAGAAAAGTCAGGTTGGAGCCTGAAACGTCATATTCTGCAAGTGTAACCCATATGCCTGAAAAGGCTATCTCTGAGAGACCTGCTGAGG
>ML685797.1:16586884-16649542 GCA_007922175.1 Pelusios castaneus
CACTGGAGAAGGGCAATTTAATGAATTTAGCCCACCCAAAGGTTACACAAGTATGTCTAAACTAAAAACATAAGTTGACAAATAGAAATAGTGCAGTGGTTTGTGTCCACACTACCCTCTTTGGGTCAGTGGTATGCATCATCCACAGCTGGAGCACTTCCACTGACTTAAGAGAAGCAGTGTGGGGACCTGAGAGCCCAGTTTCAGCTTTGCTGGCAGCTCTCTGCCAAAAGCCCAGGTGCCCCATGGGCTCCCGGGCTCCCAGACTCCCAGCAGGGAGCAGAGGAAGTTACTGGGGCTTCTCCCCTCCCCATTCCCAACCAGGAGCCAGTAAAAGTTGCCCAATGCTTCTTGCCCCCAGGGAGCACAGTCCAGCTACCCAGGCTTCTTGTACCCAACCCTGTCCATTCATGGAGTCATGAAATTGACAGGAGTGTCTACCCAGACGCTGTATTGCCCTGCCTACACTGACATAAGCTTTAAACCTCTTCTTAAGATGGAGATAGAGTGTCAGTATAGTAGGGCATTTACATCAGGGCTGTATTTAGAAACTGGCATAATTAGATTGACATCAGCTGCTTTGTGTGTAGTATATACTGTGTAGTATAGAGCAGCCCTGAATTTGTGAAAACTGAAAGGGGAAGATGGTCCACAGCTGCTGGATTTGAACAGGAAAGCTCCATAAAGAGTATATGAAATGGGCATAACACTTAATTTCTTAAATCTCAAAGAGGATGGTGAAGATTAAGAATGGTGGGAGTATTCAATCAAGAGGGGGAAAATGTTTGCTATTGCTAGAGCAGGAGTTGTCTAAATCTTCATTTTGCTGGTTCACTCACTCTCTAAGGCTATCTCTACACTTGCAAGTTAGGTCAACTTAAGGAGGCTTAAGTCAACCTAACTTAGTCCCTGTCCACACCAGGCTTTCATTAAATTGACTTAAGAAATTCCTTAAGTCGACTTAATGAAAGCTTAGCTCGACTTAAGGGTTAGGTCGACCTAACCAGCAGTTCTTAAGTCAACTCCTTAGGTCGACCTAAGCACAGTGTGGACAGTTAAGTCCACTTTATTAGGTTGACCTAAAGGCAGTTAGGTCAACTTACTAAGTCCCCATTCAGGGAAATCACTTTAAGTCGACCTGATAAGGTCGACTTAAAGTTGACCTTATTAGGTCGACTTGACTTTTTGTAGTGTAGACATAGGCTAAGATTCATAGCATGGCAGCTGCCCTAGTATGCACTTGGGGGATTCTCTCATCTTCTCACTGGTGGATTTAACTTCACAGGTGCCAAGCACTCATAACTGTCAGTGAAGCCAATAGCAGTGAGGGGGATTCAGCACCTTTCTAAAATCCAAAGACCCATGTTGTAATTAGGCTACTCAGCCACTAGATGCCATGCATTTACAATAATGTAATGCACTGTGAATTCTTACAAAAATTCACATTTTCCATTTCCAACTAAAGAGGTGTTTCCTGCTCAGTCAGACTTGCTTAGCTGAAAAGGAGATGCATCTATCAATCTAGAACCCTGCTAAGCCTAACATGAAATATCTTAGAGTGTTCCAAGTGATCTGAAATATACTAAGAAGTTGCTGGATCAACTGAGCTGTGATCACAAGTGTGTACCCAGTGTAGTGCACCCCCACCCTCCATCCTGACACCTGTCCATTCTACATGAGGGAAACCCTTGCACATGTTTATGTGGAGTGCACCAGATTGCAGCCCCTGGTCTAGCTCCTCTTGAACCTCCTCCTGAGGTTCTGACTGCACTTCTCACCACACCTCCTACTGTATGCACATCCCATTTGTGGGCCCACAAAGTTGTGGGCCCGCCTCATCAACCTCCTGCTACCATTGGACAAAGGGGCCATTTACAACACCAGGGAAAGGCTGTTGTCTGAAAAGGTGCTCTGCAACTGTGGGGCCTATTTCTGTTCCTCTGTCCGATCATACATCCGGGAAGAGTTCCTCTGGGCTGCATCTGCTGGCTCCTTGGATATTTTTAAGGAGCAATGGGTGTTGTCAGTATTCTCTGCTCAGTGTCCCTATCAAGTTTCCTCTGTTTAACCCTGTGAACTTCATGCCTGCTTCTGTTTTCTCATTTGTTGCCCCCAAATTTAGTTGAGTCCTGAGCTCAGGAGCTCCTCCCCTCAGGCTGGGGGAAGGGTTTTACCCACCCGTGTGCTGGTACCTAAATAGATCTGCTGTGTTAGGGTTTTCATGCTGCTGGCCATGCACCCCTGGCACTACCCTCCCACATACCCTTGTGCAGTAGAACTGCTACCACTGTGCAGGGGCCATTGATCACAATGGAAGAGGGAATAAATTTGCCAACGTTCTGAGGTCATTAAAAGTCTTTCTATGGACATTAATGGGAAATGGATCACATCCTCAGTGCTGTTTTCTTACTGTAAACTCAAGACTGTTATAGTTCAGTTTGATTATGCATATTTAGTATGTTAAATTATTATCGTCTTTGCTTTATTATCCCATTGCATTTTCAGCTTTGAGTCTAGTTCTTAAAAACGTAATTTTAGTTAGCTTGGTTTGATTAGTTGAACATTATTTAAATGCCCATTTTAAATTAATTACTTTGCATCACAAGTGGTCTGGAGAGAAAGATAGCAACTTTCATGTGGTCTTGCTTGTTAAATGCTTCAGCACAACTAGTGCCATCAAGCTGGTGACTGAACGCAGATTGAAAGCCTCGCAGTCTAAAATGCAACTCAAGCAATAAGTGTTTCACGCTGCAATTCTTGCTTAACCTTCCTTCCCATGGATTATATACTATGATAAGACTTTGGAAATTAATCAGAATTTTTAGCACAATATGAATGGTACCCATATGGATTCAAATGAATCTACAATAATGACTTCTTTGGAGCCATTTCTATAGCATCGAATCAATGATCTGAAAACTAGAAATGTATCTAGGCCTTGACATGACTGACATGGCTTAATGAAATTTTTGCAGTTTCATATTTTAAAAAGTATCCTCCTCAGATGGATTCAGAGCCATTCCAAATTTCTGATAACAAGCAGTAATTACAAATCAACTAAGTCAATATGATGGGTCTGTAGCAGAACTTCTGTTGAGGTACGTGGAAATTGTATGCATGGATTATCATTACAAGTCAAATTCCTACCTGCTGTAAGCAGGTAGGAAAAAATTGACTTTCCTGCCTGCTTTAAACTACAGTCACTCTTTTTATTGGGTTGGACTTGCATTGTTTGTTAGACTGGATATAGTTATGTTGTTAACTCTTCTCCTCATGGTTGGCTGCTTCTAGAGTTACTATCTTAGGGTTACTTAGACCATCTCTACTAGGTCATCTCTGCTGTGGAGTCAAGATCTTCATCAGAACAGCCCAGTTTAAAGATTTCTTCCTCCCTCTTAGTTCCTTCCAGATGGGATATTATTGGCAGATGTTGTGGGGTAGGGAAGTTTCATCTTGCCTCCAGGACAGATAATTAATTTCCTTCCTGCCCTGGTCTGCTATAATATTTGATCATCTCCTTATAGGGAGCCATTCATTTGAGGTCAGTGAACCCCTTATAGTGGGCTTGAATTTGACCCTAAACAGTGACACAGTATATGGAGTTGTAATTATAAACTCGTAGACTTGAAGGTCAAAACAGACCATCATAATCATCTAATATGACCTCCTGCATACTGTAGGCCCAGAATCTCACCCACCCACTCATGTAAGATCCCTAACATCTGCCTGTATTACTGAAGTCCTCCAATCATGAACAAAAGTCTTGAAGTTACAAGAGTATCCACCATTTACACTAGCTTAAATCCACAAATGACCTATGCCCCATACTTCAAAAGAAAGAGAAAACCCTGGGGGGGTTTGCCAATCTGACCCAAGAAAGAAAATTCCTTCCTAACCATAAACACGGTGATCAGTTAGATCCTGAGTACAAGGGCAAGACCCACCAGCCAGATATCGAGGAAAGAATTATCTGTAGTAACTAAGGCTATGTCTACACTGGCAAATTAAGTCAACTTAAAGAGGCTTAAGTTGACTTAAATTAAGCCACATCCACACTAGGCTTTCATTAAGGAATTTCTTAAGTTGACTTAATGAACGCTTAAGTCGCCTTAATAAGGGTTAGGTCAACTTAAGCCTGCTTAGGTTGACCTAACTCTTCTTTAGGTCAACCTAAGCCCAGTGTGGACACTTAAGTCCACTTTAAGTCAACCTAAAGGCAGTAAGGTCGACTTAAAGTGGAGTTAGCCCACGTTCATGGACAGCACCTTAAGTCGATTTAAAGTCAACCTGATTTTTTTTTTTTTTTGTAGTGTAGACATAGCCTAAGAGTCCTTCCCATCTAGTGTCCTAATACCAGCTGTTGGAGATACTTGCTGCTCGCAGTCACAGATCAGCTACATGCCATTGTAGACAGTCTCATCATAGCATCCCCTCCATAAACTTATCAAGCTCAGTCTTAACACTAGTTAAGTTTTTTGGCCCCACTGCTCCCCTTGGAAGATTGTTCCAGAACTTCACTCCTCTGGTTAGAAACATTTGCCTAATTTCAAGTCTAAAAGTCTCGAGAGGTATGCTGCCTGCCAGGCGCCCGTATCCGAGACGTTACGGAGGGATTGTCGAGAATCATCCGTCCCTCTGACTACTACCCCATGCTACTCATCCATGTGGGAACCAATGATACTGCGAGAGGTGACCCTCTGCAGATCAAAGGTGACTACAGGGCTCTGGGAGCACGGGTGAAGGAGTTTGGTGCACAGGTGGTGTTCTCCTCGATCCTCCCGGTCAAGGATAGGGGCCCGAGCAGAGACAGATGCATCCTGGAGGTGAATGCCTGGCTGCGGAGATGGTGCTACCAGGAGAGCTTTGGCTTCCTCGACCATGGGGTGCTGTTTCAGGAAGAAGGACTGCTAGGCAGAGACGGACTCCACCTATCCAGGAAGGGAAAGAGCATATTTGGAAGCAGACTGGCTAACCTGGTAAGGAGGGCTTTAAACTAGGTCCGAAGGGGGAAGATGACCAAGGCCCACAGGTAAGTGAAACTGAGGGAAACCTGGGGGAAGGGATGGAACTTGGGGGATGCTGGGGCTGTAACAGCAGGAATAAAAGAGAGGGTAGTTGGAACTGGGGACTGGGGTCAAATAATTGTTTTTTTTTTCCTGATAAAGTCATAATACCTCAGGCGAGTGGGGAAGGAGGATACCAGGAGAAATTGCAAGGGGGAAGATGCAACAGGAGGGAGAATCGACAGGGCAAAGTAGGGCAATGGGCCCGGTATCTTAGGTGTCTGTACACAAATGCAAGGAGCCTGGGAAACAAGCAGGAAGAATTGGTAGTACTGGCACAGACAAGGAACTATGATATAATTGGAATAACAGAAACGTGGTGGAATAACTTGCATGACTGGAGCACTGCCATGGATGGATATAAATTGTTCAGGAAGGACAGGCAGGGAAAAAGGGGAGGAGGAGTAGCGTTATATGTAAAAGAGCTGTATGACTGCTCGGAGCTCCACTATGAAAGTGGAATCAAGATGGTTGAAAGTTTGTGGGTTAAGTTTAGGGGAGAATGCAACAAGCGGGATGTTGTGGTGGGTGTCTGCTACAGACCGCCAGACCAGAAAGAGGTGGTGGATGAGGCGTTCTATGGACAACTAACAGAAGTTTCCAGATCGTCGCAGGCCCTGGTTCTTATGGGGGACTTCAATTATCCTGATGTCTGCTGGGAAGATAATACAGCAGTGCACAGGCAATCCAGGAAGTTTTTGGAGAATATTGAAGACAACTTCCTAGTACAAATGCTGGAGGAACCAACTAGGGGCCTTGCACCTCTAGACCTATTGCTCACAAACAGAGAAGAATTGATCGGGGAAGTAGAAGTAAATGGCAACCTCGGCAGCAGCGACCATGAGATGGTAGAGTTCAGGATCCTGATCAATGGAAGGAAGGAAAGAAGCAGAACACACACCCTGGACTTCAGAAAAGCAGATTTTGGCTCCCTTAGGGAGCTGATGGGCAGGGTCCCATGGGAAGCTGATCTGAAGGGGAAAGGTGTCCAAGACAGCTGGCTGTATTTTAAAGAAACCCTGTTAAAGGCACAGGAAGATAACATTCCGATGTGCAGAAAGAACAGCAAATGTGGACGGCGACCAGCGTGGCTTAGCAGGGAACTCTGCGGGGAGCTGAAACATAAAAGGGAAGCTTACAAGAAGTGGAAGCTTGGACAGATGACAAGGGAGGCGTATAAAGATATTGCTCGGGACTGCAGGGATCAAATCAGAAAGGCCAAAGGACAATTGGAGTTGCAGCTAGCAAGAGATGTGAAGGATAACAGAAAGGGGTTCTATAAGTATATCAGCAACAAGAAAAGGATCAGAGGTGGTGTAGGTCCCTTACTGAATGGGGCAGGCATCCTCGTGGAGGATGATGCGGAAAAGGCTGAAGTACTCAATGCTTTTTTTACTTCAGTCTTCACAGGGAGGGCCAGCTCCCAGGCTACTACACGGGGTAACACGGAATGGAGAGAAGAGTGGCCCTCAGTGATGGAAAGTCAGGTTAGGGAACACTTAATGAAATTGGATGTGCACAAGTCCATGGGGCCGGATGAACTGCATCCGAGGGTGCTGAGGGAGTTGGGGGAAGTGATTGCAGAGCCGCTGGCCATTATCTTTGAGAACTCGTGGCGAACGGGGGTGGTCCCGGAGGATTGGAAAAAGGCAAATATAGTACCTATCTTTAAGAAAGGGAAAAAGGAGGATCCGGGGAACTACAGACCGGTCAGCCTCACCTCAATCCCTGGGAAAATCATGGAGCAGGTCCTCAAGGAATCCATCCTGAAACACTTGGAGGAAAATAGAGTGATCAGGAACAGTCAACATGGATTCACAAAGGGCAAATCGTGCCTGACCAACCTGATTTCCTTCTATGATGAGATGACTGGATTTGTGGATGCAGGAAGAGCCGTTGACGTGATATACCTTGACTTTAGCAAGGCTTTTGATACGGTTTCCCACAGCATTCTCGTTGGCAAGTTAAGGAAGTATGGGTTGGACGAGTGGACCGTAAGGTGGATCGAAAACTGGTTAGATCAACGGGCTCAGCGGGTAGGAATCAATGGCTCGATGTCTGGTTGGCAACCGGTAACGAGTGGAGTGCCCCAGGGGTCAGTCCTGGGGCCAGTTCTATTCAACATCTTCATTAATGATCTTGATGATGGAATAGACTGCGTGCTTAGTAAGTTTGCGGATGACACCAAGTTGGGGGGAATGGTAGATATTCTGGAGGGCAGGGACAGGATCCAGAGAGACTTGGACAAATTGGAACACTGGGCCGAAAGAAACCTCATGAGGTTCAACAAAGACAAGTGCAAAGTCCTGCACTTAGGACGGAAAAATCCCATGCCCTGCTACAGGCTGGGGACCGATCAACTAAGTAGCAGCGCTGTAGAAAAGGACCTGGGAGTTATGGTGGACGGGAAGATGAATATGAGCCAACAGTGTGCCCTTGTTGCCAAAAAGGCCAATGGCATATTAGGCTGCATCAGTAGGAGTATTGCCAGCAGATCGAGGGATGTGATAATTCCCCTCTATTCGACACTGGTCAGGCCGCATCTGGAGTACTGTGTCCAGTTTTGGGCTCCCCACTACAGAAAGGATGTGGACAAATTAGAAAGAGTCCAGCAGAGGGCAACAAAAATGATTAGGGGGCTGGGGCACATGACTTATGAGGAGAGACTGAAGGAACTAGGCTTATATAGTCTACAGAAGAGAAGACTGAGGGGAGATTTGATAGCAACCTTCAACTACTTGAAGGGTTGCTCCAGAGAGGAGGGAGCTAGGCTGTTCTCGAGGGTAACAGAGGACAGAACAAGGAGCAATGGTTTCAAATTACAGCTGGGGAGGTCAAGGTTGGATATTAGGAAAAACTTTCTCACTAGGAGGGTGGTGAAGCATTGGAATGGGCTATCTAGGGAGGTGGTAGAATCTTCATCTTTGGAGATTTTTAAGGCTCGGGTAGACAAAACTCTGGCTGGGATAATTTAGGGGGAGTGGTCCTGCTTTTTAGCAGGGGGTTGGACTAGATGACCTCGTGAGGTCCCTTCCAACCCTATTATTCTATGATTCTATGATTCTATGCTGTCCAATTTATATCTATTTGTTCTTGGGTCCATATTGGCATTTAACTTAACTCCTCTCCTTCTATGGTATTTATCCTTCTGATGTATTCATAGAGCAGGGGTGGCCAAACTATGGCTTGTGAGCCATATGTGGCTCTTTTACAGTTACTGTGTGGCTCATGGAACTCCCAATGCTGCCCCAGTCGCAGTCTATCAGACTGGTGTGGGGCTAGAGAATTCTGCCCAGTGGGGAAAAGGGTTTTGGTCACCCCTGTTCTAGAGCAATCATATTTTCCCTCAGTCTTCTTTTGGTTAGGCTAAACAAGCCTAGCTCTCTGGATGCGACTACAGTAGCAACTTAGGTCGACTTAAGGTGGCTTAAGTCGACCTAAACAAAACCACATCCACAATGGGCTTTTATTAAGTTGACTTAAGCACTTCCTTAAGTTGATTTAAGGAAAGCTTAAGTTGACTTAAGCCTTAAGTTGCCTTAAAGCCAGTTTGGACAGGGATTGGCACCTAAATCGACCTTAAGTCAACTTAAAGCGTTAAGTCGACTTAAGGTCTACTTAGGCTATGTCTACACTTAAAGATGATCTTGTTAAGTTGACTTAACAAAGTCAACTTAACTTTTCTAGTGTAGACATAGCCTTTGAGTCTTCACTCATAAATTAGGTTTTCTATTCCTTGGGTCATCCTAGTAGCCCTTCTGTTCCAGTTTGAATTCATCTTTCTTAAACATGGGAGACCACAATTTCACATAGTATTCCAGATGAAGTCACACCAGGGCCTTGAATAACGGTGCTAACACCTCCCTCTCTTGACTGGAAATACCTCACCTGATGCATCCTAATTATGTTTACCTAATGGAGACAGGAAAATGTTGAGGATTTTTTTTAAAATGTACCTATCAAAGACCCTAGAGGCATGAACAATAGTCTTTTTTTTAAAAAAAAAAAAATCAAGTTACATAATGTCAATCTTAGAATCCCCTAAAAACACCAACTACCATACCGCAAAGAAAAAGAATGGAAAATAGATTTTTCCAACATACTCTGAAGGCCAAAGTGGGCTCAATTTAACAAGAGAAAAGCATCAAGAAACAAACTGTTTTTCTCTGTGTGGGTATATTAAACTTGAGTAACTCAATCTATCCAAACTGTAAGCCTAATCAGACGAATGTAGTGCTCTCTAGTGCAGCAGTTCTCAACCACAGGGTCGGGACACATTACTGTGTCACCACAGAGCAGTAAGTGTGTTGTGGCGAGCCAGGGAGATTGCTGGATTCAGCCTGTGCTGGTAGTGGACTGGTGTATCCTGTAGGGTCGTGACATGCTGCCAAGCGTGTCACGATCTGCGAAAGGTTGAGAACCACTGCTCTAGTCTATAGGGGACCCGGAACCAAAAAGGATTTCTAGATCTAAACCAACACTGAAGAACACACAGAAACTACCTAGAATTCAGAGCATGCTTTGAAGTACAGGCACAATGTATTTGCTGAGAAAAGCACAACTTAACAGCAGGCAACCACAGTTATCACCAGATGAAGATCAAGTGGTTTAAAGTGATGCCAATTTTTTTTTTTTAAAAAAAAGGCTCCAGAAGTGATCCTGGAAATTACATGGTGGTAACCCACATACAGGTGAACACAGTATCTTGGGGAAAAGTAAATACGGCTTCTATAAAGGGAAATCATGCCTCACCAATCTACCAGAATTCTTTCAGAGGGGTCAACAAAGAGCTGGACAAGAGTATATAGTGTACGTGGACTTTCATAAAGCCTTTCACAAGGTCCCTCGCCAAAGCATCTTAAATAATATAAGCAGTCATAGGATAAGAGCGAAGATCCTCCCATGAATCAGTAAGTGGCTAGAAGTAAGGAAACAGAGTAGGAATAAATGGTCAGTTTTCAGAATGGAGCAAAGTAAACAGTGGTGTGCCACAGATCTGTTTCAGAACCAGTGCGGTTCAACATATTCATAAATGACCTGGAAAAGGGGGTGAACAGTGAGGTGGTAAAGTGTGCAGATGATGCAAAATTACTCAAGGTGATTAAATCCAAAGCAGATTGTAAAGAACTGGGTGAACAGGGAACAAAATGGTAGATGAAATTCAATATTGATAGATGCAAAGTAATTTATATTGGAAAACATACTTCCAACTATACATACAAAATGATGGGCTCTAAATTAGCTATTACTTCTCAAGAAAGATCTTGGAGTAATCATGGCTAGTTCTCTGAAAATATCCACTCGATATGCAGCTGCAGTCAAAAAAGCTAAAAGAATGTTAAAAGCTATTAGGTAAGGGATAGATAATCAGATAGAAAACATCATAATGCCACTATATAAATCCATGGTATGTCCACACCTTGAACACTGCATACAATTCTGGTTGCCTCATCTCAAAAAGATATACTGGAAATGCACAAGGTACAGAGATGGGCAACAGTGATTAAGGGTATAGAACAGCTTCCGTGCATGGAGAAACTAAAAAGACTGGTACTGGTCATCTTGGGAAAGAGACAACTAAGGGGGGATATGATAGAAGTCTATCAAATCATGAATGGTGTGGAGAAAGTGAATAAGAAAGTGTTATTTATCCCTTCACATAACACGAGTCATATCTCCATCTAGCCCACATGTTTAATAAGCAGGAAATTATCAGATCAAGAGGGGAAAAACCTTATCCAAAAGTGAATCTTCTCTTTTGATTTCCCAGAGCTGTTTCCTCCCTCCCTCCCCCCGCCTCCTCTATGTCCTGCTTCTAGGTCCTCTACTCTCTAGGAAGGGACTGTCTTGATTTAGGTCTCGTACATTCACAGCACGTTGGCTTTCTTTGGCAAATATGGGACAATGATCTTATTCGGGTCATAAATATGCAAATAAAAATTCTAAAACAGGTAGTTTTGTCTTTTTACAATTACATTTGGGTGTGAAATAATGCAAAGTCCTAAAGAGTTATTAAACTACCAAAACATTAAAACTTAAGATGAAAGTTGAAAATCTGTGCTGACTCTGGCTGTAACATTTTGGGGGTGGAATTTCTAGGGGCAATAGCATGTGTAACAGCCATATCTTGGTGTAGATTTTCACCCCTTGCTTTCATTTCTCTGCTTAGATAAATTAATCCTTTACTATCAGCTTTTTGTAGGCTGTAGCCTACTTCTAGATTTTTAGGCTACTGCTGCCCCCATGTGTTTGACTTAAAATTGGCTCCTTTGACTTCAGGTGGTGTTTAAACTATTTTATAACTGCTTTGACATACAACCTTACTGCTTTCAAATTCTTTCAAAACATAAAGAAAGGGAGAATATAAAAGATTTCAAATAATACTTATTTGAGTACTAAATTCAAATTCTAA
Organism: Pelusios castaneus; assembly: GCA_007922175.1. NCBI lineage: Eukaryota > Metazoa > Chordata > Testudines > Pelomedusidae > Pelusios > Pelusios castaneus. The sequence goes on from ML685797.1 coordinate 16,598,360, forward strand.
ATATATGATTTGGGGATTCTGACTATTAACTGTCAGGCATTAAACACTTTTTGTACATTACGAGTTGAAGGTCATACTGCTAATAATTATCTCTAACATAGCACTTTTCTCAGTACATATCAAAGCAGTTGGTGATGGGGTATTCAATCTACATGAGCCTGGAAAGGATTAGTGTGGCTCCATATGGGTTAAATAACCTGGTAAATCACTAAGAGGGAGTTAGGCTTGAGAGCAAGTGCTGACAGAGGATGAAGTGCAGATGAGCTGATGCAGGCAGGCTGAACTAGGGACAAGCACTGAGGTTACAGGTAGAGAGTCTGCTCTTACTTTCTGGATACAGAGAGATCAAGAGGAATAAACCCAGAGAGGAGCAAAAGCCTAGGATTCTGTTTGTGACAGAAAGGGCTCACCCCAGAGGAGTTGTGGGGAAAGAGACCCTGAGAAAGGAAGGTAGGAAGAAGCCCAGGGAAACAGCAACAAAGAAGAGGATGTTGTAGACTTTTTCTGCTCATAATAGAGTCCCAGAGCTGGACCCCTTGTAGACCATGGGCCTGGGTTCCCCTACCAACCTCAGGAAAGTGACACTTGATTATTAGAGATGCCAACAGTGGACAGTTAAGCCCAAGAGACTTTGTACCCCTGGCAGGTGAAAACTATAGGGAACTGGATGGAGGGACAAGCCACCAAGTGGGCGTGTCCTCACTAGTACACAGAGACAAGTGTAACGATAACCTGAATTTTATCAATCAGGTGCTCATTATTACAGTTTTCTTTGTACTTAATAAGAACTTACTTTAAATTTAAAATGAGACTCCACCTGAAATTGTCAATAGACATTGCTAGAGGATGGTTGTCTTCCACTTCTTCATAAATGCTGAATCAGTACAATTGCTCATTTCTCCATAGTTGATAGTAAGTAGGACACTTGCTCAGCCTTACACACCTTAAAATTAAAAACTTTAAATATCAAAATGTTTTGTTGAAAAGCACAGCTGCTTCTGTAACCCAACATGCTTCTCCAATTAGCTTGACAAGAGAGGATAACAAAAACCTCATATTATGCAGGGCTGGTGGAAAACCCAAGCAGATAAACAATTTTCATTAGAAATTTATGGTATCAGGATTTTGCCCAGAATGCTTACTTTTCCAAAGAGAAATAAAGAGTAGAACAGTGTTGGTTTTTTCCCCAAGCTTCTAAGAAAGCATTTAATAATGGAGAATAAGAACAATTCATTCAAAATACATCAAAAGGAGTACAACTTTTTTTTTTGGCCTTGGAATTCACCTTTAAGATTACTGGGCTATCATTTCTTAATATCTGACAGGCCATTTTGACATCAGCGTTTGCTGCTTTTCAGTCCTCAGGAATTTGACCTAAGACGAGACAATACCTGGTGAGTCAAGACTTAATAACTGTGTATAAAAATATAGGTGTGTTATACAGATGGCTCCATTTCTACAATTAATGCCATTTAAACCCACTGGAAATTTGCCAACATAGAAACTGAAAGATCAGGCCCATACCCACATGTTGTTTCCACAGGTCTGATTTTTCTGAGGTTCTGAACACCTGCACAGCATCCACTGATGCCAACTGATGTTGTGGGTACTTATCACTTCTGATAATTAGGTTCAGATTATCTACCTCCTACAATGAAATAAAAGAAAATACAACTGTTGCCTTTGACAATTCTTCCAATGTTATCTACGATACAAAATTATGATAGCCGATAACTTGTCTCCTATTCTATGAATATACAATATAAAGTAAGTTCTTGTTTAATTCCTGTACTCCATCAATATTTCAACTATTCAGCAAATTTGAGTCTATGTTATTTGAAGTAGTCTCTACAGATTGTCACGGTATCTTTCCTTCTCCTGTTATGTATTTGAGAAAAAACAGATGATGTAGTTTCATCATATGAGAACACTCTTACCATTCCACTAGCATCCTGGGTTCCTGTCAAATTAACCTGATAACTACTTTTTGATGAGATTAGTGTTGATGTAACAGACTTCTGTAAGGCATCTGATCTTGATAACACATGGTATTTTGATTTACAAAACCTAGAACAAGATCAAAATAACATGGCATATATTAAATGGATTAAAAGATGGCTAACTGATAGGTCTCAAAATGTAACTATAAAGGGGAAATAACCATTGAGTGGGACCCTGCAGGGATCAATTCTTGGCCCTACACAAATTAACATTATCAATGAGCTGGCAGAAAACATAATTATTACTGCCACTGTTTGCAGATGACAAAAGTTAGGGGAGTGCTAAATAATGAAGATGACAGGTCACCACTTAGTGATTTGGTTTGCTTGGTGAACTTGGCACAAGCAAACAATGAATGTTTTAATATAACTAAATATACAAACCTCAGGTCCATGAAAATTCTCTCTGTGATTAAAAAGCTAGTTTGATGCATAAATTTTGACCAATTCCTGTAGTAAGATTAGAGTGGGATTCAGTGTAGTTATTCAGAGAGATCATTTACTAGGTTCTAGTTTTATCATTACTTTTGGAAATCTTACTCTGTGTGGTGCAATATTTCCAATGTTTTATTATCATCCATTAAAATGTCACACATGCATTTATTGCCTGTTATTAAATGCATACTTATGCTCAAAAATCACATGCAGTCTTCAGCTATCATCTCATTAAGCCCCCCAGAACCTCTGCAAAATAATATATTGAGACTTTGAAAATGACAATCTTGTTGAAGGTCTCACAGTCTCAGCATTAGAACCTAGGCTAGGCATGATGCCTCCTAAGAGTGTCCAGTGTTGTGAAGCAACTCATTACCACCTGCCCTAAGCATGCAGAAGTACTGTGTGTGCCTGCCAGGGGTCAGTTCCTCAACTCCACAGGCATTAGGCAACACAAGCCCTCCTACCTAGGTCTATGTAGGCCCCTGATCTCTCTCCGCTAGTTAGCAATAGGCACACTCCAACCTTCAAGCACTTCCCTGAGTGTTCAGCCCCTGTTCAACTGGGACCCTTGCCATATTCACACATCTGCTGTTCCCAAAGAAGCAGTACACCACAGCTCCCATTACACCTTAGATCGGGGTTGGCAACCTCTGGCACGCGTGCCAAACTTGGCATGCAGGCCGATCCTGAGTGGCATGTGGCACCACTCAGGCTCTCCCCACTGGCCACGCCCCCCAGCACAGCTTGGAGTCACAAGAGCCTCATGCCACAGCTCTAGGCCCCTGCTGGCCGCGCTCTCCAGCGGGTAAGCGCGGCCAGCAGGGAAAAAGAAGACGCAGCTCGTGGGGCTCCTGTTCCCTGCTGGCCCCATTCCCCCCTTCCTCTCCCCCCTGCTGGGGAGCACAGCCAGCAGGGGACAGGAGCCTCACAAATGTGGGGGGGGGACTAGCAGGGCAAGGGAGTCCCTGCCCCCAGCATCTGCTGACGGTGCGGTGGGCAGGGCTGGCACAGGGATCAGCAATGGTTGCCAGCCCCTGCCTTAGATCCCTCCACTTAACACTTGGGTAAGGTTATAGTGAAAACAAGTAAACGTTTATTTCACAAATTATAGAGATGGCAGTGATAGTAAGTAGAACTGTTGGAAAGAAATGGTTACATATAAAATAATACACACTCTAGTGCCTAGATCTGATTAACAAGATACGCTCATGTTTTCTAGACAGGCACGCTAGGATCCCTTTTTTGTGAGGCAAGACATGTTGGCAGCTTGTCTTCTAGGTGAAGGATAAAATCTTGTCTCCTCTACTTTTTTTAATGTAATTACAGACTATTGTCTCTTACCCCAAAGGGCACCTCTTCAGAGACTTATCTGGGGGTTCCTTTGTAAATTCTCATGCCCGCGGCTGGCACAAAGAGTAAACATTGCCTGTCTCCACAGATGTTCATTGTTCTATATGCTGGCTGAGTTCCCAGGCTCCTTTCAGTTACAGTTAGAAGTTTTACTTCAACCGTTTTGTAATCTAATATTTTACATATCTCTAACAATTTCTGGTACAAACATCTTGCAACAATTATAATGACCAGTGGAATACTGGCTCTTGGTATAGGCCTCTACATTTCATGCTTAACTGAATTTACTATGTATATATTTCACCCAAGGGATCCCTGTATATTCTATACATTCCCTGTGCACTCTACCTGATGGCATCAAGAGGTCTGTTGATCACAGTGGGATCCAACGAGGGTCTAAACCATTGCACCACTGAGCAACACAGTGCCTAATTTTTTTAGACCCCACAAAATCATAGGAACAATACTGCACTCAACAAATCCTGAGTTAAGCACCTAGGCTCCATATACAATGAATAGGGGAACAGAGACATCCTTTGGTGCAATCCACAAAACCCAGCATGCTTGGGCAAAGCTAAGGTAGCCAATGGGAGATGCCAACCAGAGAGGTGTGTGCTAAGCTCTGCCCCTCTCTTGGAAATAGGTACCTAGGTCTAGGTTGCAGGTTAGTAATCCACAAAATAGAACTTGTCTCATGGAGTCAGGCTCTTTGGGTGCCTAAACTGCTGCTTGACAGAATGAATTATGCACTTTCCTTGCATCACCCAAAACAGCCAGAAGAGGAAGAGATGGTGGTGGTTTTAGGGACAGCCTTATAACTCTTTGTCCAGTGGCTAGAGAAGTGACATGTGGGAGACTCAGGTTCAATGCTCTCCTCTCTGGTAGAAAGGGAGAGAGGATTTGAACAGATGGTCTCCCACTTCTCAGGAAAATGCTCTTGTGATGCTGGCAGGCAAAGTGTCAGCTCCTGCCAGGTTCCCCATGCCTCAACTGGTCACTGACAGAAATATAGCTGGAATCCGTCTGGCTCATTTGTGGGTTATTATTGATTAAAATAGATATTGGAACTATCAGAAAGTGTTTCATGTTTATCTTCTGAGTTGTGGCGTGCATTGATCTTGCTTGTAATATTTATGTTCTGTATTGTAATTTTAATATTTGTGTGGTTGTATTGTACGTCTCTGTCATTATATGAATGACCATACAGGAGAGGGACATTATTAATGTGAAGAGCTGCTCTTCTACAGAAAGAGGAAGAGGAGTCCCATCAATACCAGATGGGCTCTGGGAGTATCTCACAACTGGAAACTCCAGAAGGGGTTTAAACCCCCAAACCAAAGGAATAAGAGACCTCTGTGTTGCTTGGACTCTTGAGACTGGGGGGGGCAAGGAATTTCTAGAGTTAAGCAAGAGATCCCCAGCTTCTTAGCCTGGGTTAGCCCTAAATATCAAATAGAGCTTCCTGATTACAGAACCCTATTTTACCTTTTGAAATGTAAGAACATAGGAATGGCCATACTGGTCCATTAAGTCCAGTATCCTGCTTCTGACAATGGCCAGTTCCAGATGCTTCAAAGGAAATTATCAGAACAGGGCAATTATCAAGTGATCCTTCCCCTCTCATCCAGTCCCAGCTTCTGGCAACCAAAAGTTTTTCTAAGATTAATAGTCCCAGTCTTTATAATCTCTCTTTCTATGGAAGCTCCTCCATACCCTAATCATTTTTTGTTGTCCTTCTAATATATCTGTTTTGAGGTGGGGAGATCAGCATGGTACATGGTATTCAAGGTTTTGCGTGTACATTAGTGACATTATGAACTTTTCAGTCTGATTATCTATCCCTTACCTAATAGTTCCTAACATTCTGTTAACTTTATTAACTGCCACTCTATGCTGAGCATTGATTTCCAGAGAATGATCCACAATGACTCCAACTTCTTTCTTGAGTGGTAACAGCCAATTTAGATCCCACCATTTGGTATGTATAATTGGGAGTATTTTTTTCAATGAGCATTACTTTGCATTGATAAACATTGAATTTCATCTGCTATATTGTTGCCCAGTCACCCGGTTCTGTGAGATTCCTTTGTAACTCTTTACAGTCTTCCTTGTATTATCTATCTTGAGTAATTTTGTATCATCAAAACAAACAAGGAGTTCTGTGGCACTTTTAAAGACTAACAAATTTATTTATCACATGAACTTTTGTGCAATAAATAAATTCATTAGTCTTTAAAAGTGCCATAGGACTGTTTATTTGTTTTGCTGAACTATACTAACATGACTACCCCTCTGGAATTTGTATCATCAGCAATGTTACCACATCACTGTCTACCTGTTTCCATATCATTTATGAATATGAACAGGACAGGGCCAAATACAGATCCTTAGGGGACACCACTATTTGTCTTTCTGCATTGTGAAAAATGACCATTTCTTCCTACCATTTGTTTCCTGTCTTTTAACCAGTTACTGATCCATGAAAGGAGTTTCCCTCTTATCCCTGCCTGATTACTTTGCTGACCAGCTGTCACTAAGAGACTTTGTCAAAGTCTTTAAGAAAATCCATGTACACTATATCCATTGGATCACCCTTGTCCACATGCTTGTTGATACCCTCAAAGAAGCCTAATAGATTGGTGAGGCTTGATTTCCCTTTATAAAAACTGTTGACTGTTCCCCAAAATTTCATGTTCATCTACATGTCTGATAATTCTGTTTTTAAATCCAGTTTCAATCAATTTGCCTTGCACTTAAGTTAGGGTTATCAGCCTGTATTTGCCAGCGTTGCCTCTTGAGGCTTAAAAATCAGCATTATGTTAGCTATGTTCCAGTCATCTGATACTGAGGCTGATTTAAGCAATAGGTTATATACCACAGTGTATATATTTAAGCAATAGGCTATATACTACAGTATACCAAGAACTCTTGGCTGAATATTGTCTGGTCCCAGTGACTTATTACTTTCTAATTTATCAATTTGTTCCTAAACCTGCTCTATTGACAGCTCAGTCTGGGACAGTTTCTCAGATCTGTCACCTAAAGAGTGACTCAGCTATGGGGATCTCCCTCACGTCCTCTGCAGTGAAAACTCATGCAAAGAATCAATTTAATTTCTCTGCAATGACCATGTCCTCCTTGAATGCCCCTTTAGCTCCTTGACCAAACAGTGACCCTACTGATCATTTGACAAGCTTCCTGCGTCTGAGATACTTTTAAAAAAGAATTGCTGTTAGCTTTTGTGTCTTTTTCTAGTTGCTTTTCAAAAAAATTTTGGCCTGGGTAATTATCCTTTTACACTTGACTTGCCAAAGTTTATGATCTTTTCTGTTTCTAGCCTAAGACTGTAGCTCATTCATGTGTTTGTTTGCTTGCTTTAACATTGTAAATAAGTCTCTAATTTCCTTTTCCTATTTATAAATCCTCTATAGGATTGGTTGCAAGCACTGTTTTTGGTGTGATATCCAAAGCACAATTGACCTGAGTAACTAGTCCTATGGGATCAGAAGTAACCTGAATATTGCTATGATTCTTGGTGTAAGGGGCCATCTATCATAGATACACTCATCTAGGTGCTCGTTCAAGGAACTGTCTGTGACTCCATCTTAAGGCTGTTAAAGTACCGGAGGAGTTTGTACTTGGTGCAGTTGATTGACGAAATCTAAGTTCAGAACTCACAACTAATTTGGGTTTTTATCCTAGTTTTTAACAGTCTGCCTTGGGGTTGGTACTCACACTCTTTCGTCACTGTTGGGAGTGAGTCACTGAGCTACTGGGTAGTCTGATGTGGGGCTCCATTGTTCTCTCTAGATAATATTTAGTCCTGCCAGGTGCAGGGAACTGGATTAGATGACCAACCAAAGTCCCTTGCAGTCCTACGAGTCTATGATTCTCCTGTTGAAGCAGTTCCACTGGGGATACAAAATAAAAGTGATTGGAGGATAGGGACTGGACCCAGCAACTCCCGCCTTCCAAATGAAGGCCCTAACCACTGCACTATAGTCAGTTTCTTGCTCCCTTGCTTTCTAGCCAATTGTTACCTGGGATTCCGCTAATCCAGGGCTTGACAGAACCTGGGTGCCAGGTCACCTTGGTGACTAAATGTTGCAGGCTGGGGCCTAGGAGCCCGTTGTGGTTGGTTTGTTTTAGTAATTCAGGAACCAGCAGTTTTACTTTAGTCACTAGAGGGCGCTCCTCCGCTGCATTTTTGCTGTGGAGCTAGGCAGCCTAGTGAAAATGCAGTGGAGGAGTGCCCTCTGGTGAGGAGAAAAAAAAATTGCCGGCTCCTTTAGGGATTCTGCAGCATTGCAGTGATGGGGGGGTGGAGAGGGTGTTTTGGCAGCGAAGGGTGTCCAACCTAGGCGCCTTGCTCTGAAGCTGGGTACCTAGCCGAGCAACACTTCTGTTGACCCCTGCTCTAACCCAAAGTTCATGGAAACTTTACTTTGTGAGAGGTGATATCAGGAAATAAGACAAATGGAGACACAGCCATCAGCCGATAGATAGACTGGTAAAAACAGTGTAACGCAAGATTCTTTACTTAGGCTCAAGCACGCATACACACCTGCAACAGGTTAGTAAAACACCCCAGCCCTCAATAATTACCAAATTTTGGGATGGCTTTCAAGTGGAAACAGTGATGACTTACCAACTGGCTGATCATCCAGCTGTCATTGAAGGATCCCAAAGCTGTGTCCAAGAAGAGATTCCAAAGAGTCAACTGCTCCACTATTTATCCTTGTTAGTAGACAATAACATGTCACAAAAAAAACTTGTTAGGCTAATAGTTTCAAGTTAGACCTAAGGCCGCCTTTAAATAGATGTGTTCCTACAGACTCTACGCATCTTGAGGCCTGGACAAAGATATCCTAGAGGGCATACATAAATAAGCTTTTTGGTCTTCTCCTAAAGACCACATTCCAGTCTGTCCCCCCCTCCCCCAAATTCCATCAGGGAGGGGAGCAGGGTCAGGCAAAGGCTGAGCAAGAGGCTCCCTTCCTGTGATTGCTAACCTCTTCCCCACCTGCTTTAGTCATGCCAAGGCTCCATAGCCCCGTAGAATGGCTTACCAAGTTTGGCTGCTGTTCACAACAAATATGATAATCAATATTACACGGTCAAGTGGTCCCTGATCCTTTTTCTGGTCTATCAAAATCTCCCCGAACACAATGACTGTACCACTGTGGATAAACACTTAAATAATCATTGGAACAACTCATGTGAGTAAAGATTTCTTGGATCAGTAAGAAGTTGCAAGATTTATCCCTTCTTCTGCTGATGTCAAACAAGTCTGATACAACCAGTTTCCTTAAACGCTGAGGTTTTGGCTATACTAGAAAAGTGCACCAGTTTAACTAATTTGATTTAAACCTCTGTCTCGTTAATCAATGCAGGCATCTAGTGTAGGCACGCTTAAGCTGGTTTAGCTGCTTAAAATGGAATCGTAAGCCTGGTCTACACTTAAAAATTAGATCAACCTAGCTACATCACTCAGGGTTGTGAAACACTTTTCACTCTGTGACAGAAGCTATATACACACTCCAGCCCATGTTGGAAAAATTGATATCACTCACGGGTGTGAATATTCCAACCCTTGAGCAACATAAGTTACACTGACATAAGTGCCCATGTACACAGAGCTATATTGGCAGGAAAGCTTCTCCTGTTGGCATAGAGCACCTTCACCAGATGTGCTGCAGCAGCGCAGCTGTACCATATAGATAGACATAGCCGTAGGTAGGTCAACATAACCCCCAGGGCAGATGGAAGAATTGTTCTGTCATATGAGCTTATGCCTCTTGGAAAGGTGAATTAACTATATTGATGGAAAAGCCCTTCTGTCAATATAGGAAGCATCTATACTACAGTGCTAGAGTGGCACAGCTCCATTTGCATCTGTGCCTCTGTAGTGTAGGCATACCCCTAGTTCTGCAAGCTAAGGCAATTTAAGTGAGCATAAACCAGCTGAAGTATACCTACCTCTGTGATTTGCACTGAGTTACTGACATCAGTTTTTAAAACTGATACTGTTGATTAGCAATCTTCACATTCTAACTTTTTATAGTTCCAAAGGGGTAGCCGTGTTAGTCTACTGCAGAAAATCTTTTTATAGAATCAGACAACTCACATTAAAAAGTATAATTAAGATCCTCTGGTCTCTGAAGGGTTTTTTTTATTTTTAAAGAAAGGGATTTTTTTTCCCAAGCACTCACACAGCTCACTGAATGAAGTACTTGATATAAGAAAAGTAGCAAACTGCATTACAACCAAGTATTTTACATTTGCACTGAGTAACATTAAGTCTTTTGACTTAGCATTGTGTTTCAGCCCCAACAGTATTGAGAGGGTCCCCACCCACAAATGCTAAGGAAAAGGCTGACTATGCTTGTTTGTGTGCTCTCCATTTGTGACACCTTTCAAAAAATGTTCCTTGTAAATTATACCATCCTCCATCCAAGTCCATGGACGCTTCATTCTTCTCTTACCCTTGTAGTCTGACTCTTTCCTCTGTGATAACACAAGATCCTGCAGGGCCTCCTAGATTCAGGCTCCCAGGGGCAGCAGAGTACCATTTAAAGTGGAGGGACAACACAGGGAGGAAATCTCAGGTCCTGTCTCTGGGAGGTGGGAGACCTTGAGGAGTTGTTGATTGGAGAGCAAGCCCACCCTGCTCTCAGCCTGCAGTGGCTCCTATCCTATAGGAGTGACTCAGCAACCTGTTCTGGCCCATTAGCTCCTGCCACAGTGTACAGGAGAGGGTCTTCCCTGTGATGGCCTGTCCCACCCCACCCACCTCATCCTACCTTCCTTCCTGGCCTTGGTGTTATTGGATCACCTATCCCAAGCTGAGCTGTGGCATGCCAAACAGTTGTTGGGTGCACCACCTATGCAGCTACCTGAGAGGAGAGCCAGTGCGGACTGCTGGAAAGGGCTTTACATGCACACATAAGTTTGTACATCTATTGCATGGTGACTCATCAGAAGGAAGGCTTTTTGATTCCTCAGAAATGTATTCCTTCACTCTTGTCATCCCTTCTTAGTTCTTAAATCTATAAAACAATCACATCTTTCTCTCCTTTGTTTATGGCAGAGAATTAGTTAGGTTTAAACTTCTATGGTTTATTATTTTATACTTCATCTTCATAAAGCATTTGAAGATGCAGAGTACTATGTAAGGGCTAAGTATTGACATCTTTCTGGAAAACATTCTTTATACATTATATTACAAGTACTAAATAAAGTAACCTCAGTAACTGTTGAAGAATGAGGCTTGTAAAAACCCAACTTCTCTCTTGCAGATAGGAGCAAAGATTAAACATTTTTATTTTCAGTCGCCCTAACTCTCCACCTGAGACAGTGTTCTAAATCCACTCATTAGTGGATCAAATGCTGCCTTGCTACCATGACTGACTATTCAACCCCACATTAGGTAGGAAGGTGGAGACTGTGTCCCTTAGTATTATTACAACAGTCAATTTGACCCCATTACAGGAAATCAACCAGGAGATCTCATGCTCTTCAACTTCAGCTAAATCAGTCATTTGTATTAGTTCCAGAATACTCTCAAGTAACAATCTATGTAAGACGACAATCTTCCTGGTTATTGAAACAGTCCCCAACCCCTGCTTTTTTCACTAAACAGACCATTTAAAAAAAACAACTGATCACCAAAACATACTCTAGTTATTCTGGAGCAGCCAAGGACTGTTCCAATATCTTATACTTACCTCTTTCCTACTAGGTTTCTGATATGTTGACCAAATACATATATTTCCCTTTCTGTAGATTAACTGCTATTCTTCCTTTAATTTTTTTGCAGCTCTCTCCTCAGGAAACAGTCTCTTCTTGTATACTCAATTATGCACATTCTCCTGGTTTGAACAAGTCTTAGTAGATTCTACACAGGTGATCAATGTTTATAAGTGAGGCTTGTAATACAAGAGCAAAGAGCACATGCCTAGTATTTACAGTATTTAAATACATCTCTATGTAATGCCATATGCTGCAGATATGTAAAGTAGGTACAACACTGAATTAATAACTGACATATACATACTATGTGTATATCCAACAGCCTATTTCTTTCTCCACTTTATCTACATCAGACTTCTCCTGTCCAATTAACTACTACAGACTCCTCCTGTCCACTTTACTAAGGATCTTTACAGAGCACCAGCCTGTTTCTAGTTAAAATCACAAATGATATTTATAAAATCTAGCTTTTACACTGTGTTTATGACAAGCCTTGAGCTACTACTGTTAAAAAAACAACTTAGGCTATGTACACACGAGAATACTTGTCCCGCAATAAGTTATTGCGGGACAAGTAAAGCGCTATAAATATAGCACTTTCTCGTGTACACACGTGCTCTTTCTTTCGCAAAGGAGCATTCACCATGTGAATGCTCCTTTGCGAAAGAAGAGCAGTGCATGGTGGGCACCTGTCCCACCATGCACTGCCCACAGCCAGCCCCCTAGCCCAGCTGCAGGGCTTCCGGTGGCAGGGGGGGCTGCGTTGCCAGCCCCTGCTGTCATCCAAACCCTTGGACTGTGCTGGGGGGCCGGCTCTAACCAGCGCCCTAGTTCAGTCCAGGGGAGCTGCCAAACCTGGCAGCTCCCAAAAATACTCAATTTCACAGCTCTGCTAGAGCAGTGAAATTGACATATTTGATAGCTCCAATGTCCCAGAGTGGCCTCGATTGGCACTCTGGGACATTTCCGGAGGCTATCTATTGCGCAAAATGAGTACAGACGAGCATTACCACGGAACAGCTGTTCCGCAATAATACTACCACTCTCGTTTGGAGTGGTTTAACTGTTGCGGGCAAGAGGGTGTTGCCGCGCAACAGAGAAATTGCTCATGTGTACTCAATTGGCTTTATTGCGTGATAAGGAGCCTTATCACACAATGTGATCGTGTGTACAAAGCCTTACTTTTAAGTTACTCCTCTTCCATGTCTAACTAAAACGATTCCTGCCTATTTAATGCACTTGATTTGACCTCTTTCTTTCCAAACTCAGCAATTAATTTGCAAAGCATGTGTTACAAAATTCCCTCTCCCTACCCCACCCCCTTTTGAAGCCAATCTGATTTTGTTCCAAAGGGGCTGTGTTAGTCTAGTTCAGCAAAACAAATAAGGATTCCTGTGCCAAATATATTTATTAATCTGATTTTGTACACCCAAGCACTGAAACTGATACCAGTTTCAACACGTCTGCCAAGCAGCACTAGGACCGTCTCTGTCAAGTCCCACTGAAAATCTCACCTGACTTTAAAATTCCTTCATTGTATGCAGCATTATAGTAACCATGTGTCTCTTAAGACGGGGGGAGACGATATCTCTTACTGGATGTGTTAGGAAAAGAGAAACTATATGGAACCAGATAAAACTTGTCTTCAGGGGTGGTCTGGAAAAGGAAGGCACTGTGGGGGAGGGGACTCTTAGCTGTGACTCTACCCAGACCACAGCGATCTGTGCATTTAGTCGCCCCCTTTCCCCCCAGCTTCTCTCTCCCTGCCCAGCAGCAGCTGGTCCAATATAAGATATTGCCGCCCCCAGCCGGGCTCTGTAAAATCCCTGGCCGGGCTTTATTGCCAATCTGTCTCTCCTCCCTGCAGGGCTTGGCTTTCCTCTACTCCTCCCCCACTTTCCCTTTCGCCTGGGGGCAAACTCGCTCTCCCTCTAGCGCAGCTCCGCCCCCGGGCACCCACACAAAGGCGAGACCCTGGGCGCCGAGCTGGGGCGGGGCGGCGCAGGAGGCCGGCGCTGGGCTGAGGCGGTGTGAGGAACCCACCAGCTGGGAGACAGCAGTGCCCGTACGATCTTCCAACCAGCTGGCAAAGGCGGAACACACCTGAGACCTCCCGCCCGCTAGGTGGCAGCGGCGGCGCCGGCAGCTCGCGAGCGACTTCCCTCTTGCCCAGCCCCGAGTTGCGGTTGCGTGGGGGAGGAGGGCACCTCCCCGGTTGGCGTCACTCCCAGCATGCAGCGCGGGCCGCTTCTGCCCCTGCTGCCGCGCCGCCGCCGCCGCTGCCGCCGGGGGGGAGAAGATGGCGGAGGGAGGCGCGGCGGATCTGGAGACCCAGCGCTCGGACGTTGCCGCGCTGCTCAAAACCGCCCTCCGCAAGGGCGACACTTGGTGAGGGCGGGGCCGGGCGGCGCTGGGCCCTGGGTGAGCGGGGCAGGCGGCTGCGGGAGGGGCCGCTCTGGGAGGCAGGGTCCCTGCTGCCAGCCGGGGTGAGCCGGGTCGGCCGGCCCCACCTGTGCCCGCCCCTTGCGGGTCCGGGGGGCAGCGCAGCCGGTCGGGCCGGCTCCAGGTGAGGGCGGGGACGGCGCTGACGCCCCCGTGTCCCTGAACTTTGCCTCGGCATGGCCCGAGCTCGCGGGGCCCTACGGGGCAGCTCGCTCCCGCGGCTCTGGGTCGGGCGAGTCCGGGTGCCCAGGGCAATGAGGGGCCGGGGCTGGGCGCTGCGGGGACTCGGCCGGCCCCGGGAAGGGGGCGGCGAGCAGAGCCCGACCCTCCCCCGCGGCCGGTGCTGGTCCATTGTTCAAAGAGAAACAGGGAAGCGGTCCCCACTTTCCGTCCGACGTGGGTCTGGGAGCACCCAGACCGGCTCCCCACACTCTCGCCGGCCACAGCTGCTGCTTGTGGCTCCGTAGCGCGACCCCCGCTTGGAGCGGGAGTCTGGGTTTGAAAACACTGATTTGTGCGATGCTGTGTCTTTCCGTGGAATATACTGACTGTCACTTAACCACACAGACTGCTCTAGGTGCCTTTCCTGCTCAAAATGAGGCAGGTCTAGGGACCCCCTTTATTTAACTGGCCTTCAGTTCCTGAGGAGTTTAAATAAAAATTTCTGATGTTTTCAGGAGAACTAGTACCTTCCCCCACTCCATTCAACTCCCACCCTTACTCATGAAGTGTCACAATTTGGACTTAAATTTGATCACTTAAAAGTAGACCACCTACATCATTTTGACTTAATATATCCCCACTCAGTGTTCTCATTCTGTGAAATATGGTATTTAATGGTAGTGCTGCTGCAGCATGTGTCAGAACCATACATATACTCTGATGTATTATTCAACTCTTGCTGAGTGGATATTCATTTCTTGGCATAAGAGCAAGTTGCTCTTAAACTCTGGAAAAATAGAAACATCTAGAAAAAAGGGAACAAGTGTCTTTAACAACTGAAGTAATAATATTGAAAGTGAGAAATGGTGGTCATTCTTAAAATTCTTCTATTTTGAGAGTGATTACTTGCCCCAATCCTACTTCTTGTTTTAAGTGCAAGGAATTACTCTCAAACTAGTAGAGTTCAAAATTGAAGAAATTCTTCAACTGTAACCATTGTATGGCTACCAAAACAGGAAGATAAGATAAGAAGTTTAACAAAAGTTGTCTTTTGAACATTTAAAAAAAGTCATAGTATTTAGATAGATTTCTTTTTTTTAGAATGACAACATGGTCAAAATGGTTGCATTTTCTTCCGTATATAGTATCCGGGACTATAGTTTGAAACTTAGTATGTGTGTAAAACTTCTAAAAACCTGATTATTTTGGGAAGCTGAACATGAATACAAAATTGGCAAGGCCTTTTATTGACATCCGATGTTGAAATAGTAATGTTGTTGTAATTTCACAGGTTTAGTGGATAGAACTTTAGTTAATTTGAGCAAAATTTTTAAGGTTTCACAAAACAGTGCATAGCATTAGAGTACTTCATACCAGCATTTACTCAGAAAAGATTTGGTAGTAGCTTCTTGAGGATTATTGTTCCAAACAAGAAAATAGGTCTGAAAAGAGCAACATACACATTTCAGGATTTAAACAGTAATCCGCATAAAATTAAGTGAGAAAAGATATCATACTGTGTTTTAACTTTTTCTGCTGATGATACTGCCCACAATAAATATGCCTGGCATTTAAATATACATATTATTTAGCATTAGTATAGCAGTTTTATATACCAAGTTGGCCTGTATCTTTGTTATAATCTGGTAAAATTATGCTACATCTCCTAAAAGGCCTTGAATTAGCTGAAGTAAGCCTTGGTCTGAGTAGATGGATACATTTTCTGTATTAAGGCATGTGATTACTTCCTCATTGTGACAGAAAAAGAGTTGCCATATACATCTAGGAAGTGTCTTCACTTCCATGACTGCTAGGATTCTTAACAGGCTCTTATCTTTGAATCTTGTTTGAAAACCCCCTATTTCACATCAACCTCTGACTGACATTGGTTATCTGTTCTCTTGAATGTATTTGATAATGAACCAAAGTTTGGAATATACAATCTCTAAACAGGTTTCAAAGCATTGTTACAAATGGGGGGTGATTTTTAAAATAGCACTCTGATACTATTTGTTTTCTTACATATGTTCGCCAAATACATATATGAATTAAATTGGTTTCAGTGCCAAGAATGAACAACTTTTCTCTTATTGCTGCTCTCAGTATTGTGAAATTTACAAGACTGATTAGTTTCAATTTTGCTTGTTAGACTTCTAGGCAACAGAATTCTGTTGCTGCTTGGATAAAGTGCTAGCATTAATCATGAGAGGGAGAGAATTCCAAATGTAGATGATGGAGACCATCTCCCCCACACATGCCTTGGAGCATCTAGGAAGTTTTGGTGTTAGAGCTGTGATTCCACAGCTAGGAAGAGCTGAAGGAGAAGAAAGGCCTACAAGTTCGTTCTTCTAGCACACTGAGAGAATGGTGGGTGATGATGCATATTTTTAAGACACATTCTAGTCAGAGGTTGTTGTAAAATAGGGGGTTCTCAAACAAGATTCAAAGATAAGATCATGTTAAGAATCCTAGCAGTCTTCTTCCTTCTCCTTGGATGTGGAATACAGTTGGGCTTCTTATCATCTTCTTGACCTTGGGCCTCATTATGGTATGTTTTTCAAGCAAAAAAGTAGGAAACATGGAGTTTTGGCTTTCCAATGATGCATACTTTTCTCTAGACCTAATCATCAGAAATATAAATATATCATTCTTTTTGGACTACTTCTTTTTTGGGGAGATACTGATTTAGAATTTACAATAATAGGTATTGGACTGTGAACAGGTATCATCTTGGATCATAGAGTCTAACGCTAGAAGGGAACAATGTGATCATCTACTCTGACCTATTGTATAGCACAGGCCACAGAACTTCCCCAAGGTAATTCTTAGAGCGTAGCTTAGAAAAACATCACATCTTTATTTTAAAATGGGCTGTGAAGATGAATCTACCACAGCCCCTTGGTTAATTGTTCCAGTGATTACCCTCACCAGTAAAAATTTTTTATCTCATTTCCTGTCTGAATTTATCTAACTTCAGCTTTGAGCCATTGGATCATGTAATGCCTTTTTCTGCTAGTTTGAATAGCCTATTAAATATTTGTTCCCATTGTAGGTATTTACAGATTGTGGTCAAGTCACCCCTTAACCCTCTCTTTGCCAAGTTAAATAGATTGAGCTTGTTGAATGTATCGCTATAAGGAATATTTTCTTAGCCTTAAATTGTTAATCTTCTCCAAATTACCAACATCCTTATAGAATTGTGGGCACCAAAAGTGGACACAGTACTCCAGCTGTGGTCAATGCCACCTACCAGTGTTAAATCCAGAGATAAAATAGCCTCTCTACTCATACTCAAGATTGCTGTTTATGCATCCCAGGATCACATTAGGTCCTTTGGCCACAGCATCATTCTTGGAGCTCATGCTCTGCTGATTATCTTGCATGAAACCCACATCTTTTTCACTGTCCTCGCTGTCCAGTATAGAGTCCCCCTCCTTTAAGCATGGCCTTCATTCTTTGTTCTTAAATGCACACGTTTACAATGAACCATATTTAAACATGTTTTGTTTGCTTGTGCTCAGTTTACTCAGTGATCTAGATCACTCTGAATCAATGACACGTCCTCTTTATTTTTTAACAGTCCCCTGATTTTTGTGTCATTTGCAAACTTTCACTGGACATTGATCTGGAATAAGTCAGTAAAGATTGTTTCATTTAATCAAAATTACTTCCATAATTGCTGAGACTTTGAATTTCTGGAAAAGGAGTAACCTGCCCATTGTGGAAGTTTCTTCCCCACTCTGTTAGGAATAATGTTTGGCTTATTCCCAAAGCATCAGGTTTTAAATCCCCACTTAAAAAAAATTCTAGCTAAAGTAATAGTAGATATTCTCATAGTCAATATACGCGTCTAATCTTTTTATTTAAATTCTGATTTCTTGGCCTCAGTTAATACTGTTGCAGTGAGTTTCAGATTTTTTTAAAGTTGATTTTATTGGTTTTAAAAGTGCTGTCATTGAATGAAAATATAATTATGAAGGTTAATATTCATCTTAATACCTTTCTCATTACCTTATCTTTCCTATCTCCTTTCTCATCCTCCTAATGTCACTTGAAATCCCAACCATGTTTCCTTTCATTTAGCTCTGTAACCTGGGGTTTACTCCTGATGTGTATCACTACCCAGATACAAGCCATGTAGAAGCCTTGCTAGTTTTTACTCAATAGCATTTATAATAGTTGACCATCTTTCCACACCACTGGAACTTCTTGTCTCATCATCTTGCATCATGGTTACCATAATTTGTTATTCCCTAGTCTCCTTGACATCACTTTCTTTATTCTTTACAAACATAACTGTGAAGATCATCTTTCTTGCCTCTTGTAATGTCAACCCCAATCTCTTAAATCTCTTGATTAGTTTCCTGTTTCCCACCCTATCAGGCTCAAATTTCTTCTCCTTGCCTTCAAGGCCCCCCATTATTCAGCTTCTCCCTACTTACCAGCCTTGATTCTTAACTCATTGTCGTCTTCTCTTCTAGTGACATAGCCTCAACCACAGATTTGTCCACTGTTGGTGCAAATGTTTTCACATTGTTTTTATACCATTTCATTATGCACAAAGTGCCCTCCCTGAGCTAGATTGTAAAGACACTATTCTTGCCTTCAGATTTCTCCTCATTTCTGTCATGGTGCCTACCAAAAATTGGCCTCCAATATACCAGGGAGAATCACTGATGCTTTATTTAAAAAAGTGACTGCTTTCTGTATCTCCCCCCCCCCCCACCCCCTACACTTATTTCCCACCAAACCCTCTCTGTATGTTGTTTTTCATCTTAGATGCTGAGCTGTTTGTGAGCTGGGACTGCATCTTGTGTTTTGGAAAGAAGTGGCTAAGAAAAGGACTTGGGTGTCACAGCTGGTAACCAGTTGATCTTGAGCTCCAAGTGTGGTGGCTAAGAAAATAAATGCAATTCCCTTATAAGTAGGGGAATGTCAAATAGAAGTCAAAAGCTGTCATTACCACTATATACAGCATTAGTGAGACCATTACTGAGGTACTATGTCAGTTCTGGTGTCCGTACTTCAAAAAGTATATTGACATTTCATAAAGAGACCAGAAAAGAGCTACAAGAATTATTTAAGGTCCAGAAAACCTGCCTTACAGCAAGAGATAATAGAAGCTGAGCCCTGGTCTACACCTAAAACTTAGGTCGAGCTAGTTACGTTGCTCAAGGATGTGAAAAATTCCCAACTTAGACATTAGCATAAACTCTGTTAGGTCGACGGAAAAATTAGTCCGTCAACCTAGATGCCGCCACCTGAGGGGTGGATTTTTACTATAGTGATGAAAAAAACCCTTCCTTGACTGTAGCAATTGTCTATGCCAGTGGTTTTCAACCTTTTTTCTGTTGCGACACACTACAATCTGCTGATGGTGGTGGCGCTTGGGCTGGGAGCACTTGGGAGGTTGTGGCACTCTGGAGGATTCAACTCTTCGGGACTTGGGTAGGGGCAGAGTCAAGCCAACACAGGCTGGTGCCCTGGCAGTCTGGCTTGATGAGGCTGGGTTTATTTTTGTGGGACAGAGGGCGGGGGGGAGGGAGGGTGTGCACATGCGTGCGCGCCCGTTCATCCATCCCTTCCTTCCTCCTTCCCCTGCCCAGGATCTCTGGGTTGCAGCTCCTAAGTCCCTTTACTCATCTGGCCCTGCCTGTGTTGTGCAGCAGCGCAGGCTATTGAAGGCAACAGAGAATAGCGGGCGGCAGGAGCTCCAAACTGAGTTGCCAGTTTTCTATAACACACCTTCCGGCTCTTCACAACACACCTTTGTGTCCCTACACAGTGGTTGAGAACCGCTATGCTATAGCTGTGCTGATGTAGCGCTTGTTACCTAGGTGTGCCCTTAATCTATCTTCACATACAGAATGTTAAGAGGTGACTTTGTCATTTAGAAGTCTTGATGTGGGGAGGAGAGATTGGATAGAAAAGGACTCAGTAATCTATCAGATGAATGTGAACAATCCAGTGGCTGGAAACTGAAGGTAGACAAGTTCAGACTGAAACGAAGGTGCAGATTTTTACCAGTGAGGGTCATTAAACCTTGGAACACTTTACCCAGGGCATCGGTGGATTCTTCATCCAGTCTAGGTTTTAAGCCTCTGAGAGAGTCTGCAAAAAGTGCTATAGATCAACTGGAAGTTATGGGTTTGGTGAAATTCTGGGTCAGACTAAATGATCCCAGTAGTTTCTTCTGGCTTCAAAATATATGAAACTTACATTTAGAAAGCATCTAAATTTGTTTGTTCTACTTTAGGCTACTAATAAATCATTTAGAGTTGTGGGCAAAAACAAAAAAAAATACTTTTCCCATTGTAAGAATTTAAATTATTTACCCTCAAAATCACTTTGAAGAATTGACTAAGACATTAAAAAGAGGAGGAAAACGCTCACATTTGGGATGAGAGCAAGTTCAGCCCTAAAGGATTTATAAAGGAGAATATCAATCCTAAAGAATTTATTTGAGAAATGTATAAGCTGTTAAATGTTGGGGTTATAATGAAAAACTACTAAATAAATCATCATAACAAAGCTTTATGCTATAGTAATACTTTCAGTTCTACAGTGAAAGTGCTGTGGCTGAGTGGTGAAGAGGCAGAACTACAGTGAAGGCTGTGGAGATTGAGTGAAACTCAAACCATGCCTTAGATATGTCTACCTGATGAGCCATTGACTATAGAGGGCTTTGAATTCTATACTGCTTGTTATTCATCGATCTCAAAGTAGGGTGGGTTGATGTCAAGGTTCTTAGATTCACAATTGAGACAATTGCTGCTATTACCTATTTTTGTTTGCATATGATTATTATGTACTCTGTATGGACCAGATGTATTCTAATTTACATCATGGGAAAAACTCACCTCGGCTCCAGTGGCAGCAGAATTAGGTTTCATGGGTCTACCCTTGAATACCATTCAGAATTGTTTAGTGTGGTTGGACTCACTGCACTAAGATGTTCCAAGGATTGTGCTGGCTTTTAGTTTCAGGTGAAAATCAGTTGTTGATTTTGATCTTCAAAACCTTATGGTCTTTGAGCTGTTCCACTATTATAACACTTGTGGGCAGTTTATGGACTTGTACAAAATATATCCTTGACAAATTGGAGAATTGATCTGAAATCAGCAAAATGAAACTAGGTAAAGACAAGTGCAAAGTACTTCACTTGGGAAGGAAAGATCAAATGCATAACTACCAAATGGGGAATAACTGGCTAGATTGCAATAGTACTGAAAAGGATCTGGATCTTATAGTGCATTACCAATCAAATTTGAGTGAAGAATAGGGTGCAAGTGTGAAAAAGACATATCTTTCTGGGTTGTGTTGACAGGAGTGATGGAATATAAGAAATGGAAGGCAATTGTCCCTCTCTGCTTGGTGATGGTGATGTCTCAGCTAGAGTAGTGTTCAGTTCTGAGTGCCACTCTATATGAAAGGTGTGGATAAACTGAAGGATCCAGAGAAGATCAACAAAAATGAGAAAAGGAAATTACGGGTACCTGCTAAGATAACTGTTCTAAAGAAGGTGATCATCAATAGTTCTCCATGACCGCTGAAGGTAGGACAGAAAGTTACAGGACTAGTCTGCAGCCAGGGAGCTTAGATTAGATATTGGGGAAAACTTTCTAACTGTAAGGGTAGTCATGCCTGTCAAGGGTAGTCTTCCAAGGGAGGCGGTGGAATCCCCATCATTGGAGGTTTTTAAGAAGAGGTTCAATAAATGCTTCTCAAGGATGATCTAGGTCAGTGTTCCCAGGGCTTCAGATATCATTTTACAACTCTGAAGAGCCACCGTCTCTGCCAGCAGTAGCCCTCCCCCGCAGCTAGACATAAAAGGAGGCTTCCTCCTTGCTGATCTTCCATCCCCCTGACTGTGGCAGAGAAACCACATGTGTCCGGCAGCCCTGAGTGTCAACCTGGGTCCTTAGGCAGTGGTTCCGTTCTGCAGTCACAGAGATGGGAGATCAGTGCTCCCCTCCCTCCAGCTCCAGCAGGGATCTCAGTGCTTATGGACCCAGGTGGAGTTTTTTTGCTTTCTACTGGAGCTGGGGATGGGAGAACTGATCTCGGTCCTCTTGATCCCATCCAAGCCCTATGTCTCTATGAGTCTATAATTCTGTGGTTTTTTCCTAGGCTACTGAACCTCCAGTAGTAAAGACTTTAGTCATTACTGAACGAGGCCAGTTTTGAACTGTTGATCTGGAGGTGAATTCTTTCTCTTATATATACCTCTAGATGGATTAATTCTTGAATCTTTCTCTGAAAGACAATTTTAATCCTTCTATAAATCTATACAGTGTAGTTAAAATGAACCACTTGATAAAACTTCTTAGTACTTGTACAATTTTAATTTAAAAAATTTCAAAGAATACGGTATGGTTTGGCTTAAAAATATAAAAGTTGTGATCTAATATTTTCAAGCAATATTACTTGCACCTTTTTATTTTATATACAAAATAGATCTATATCTATGCACACTGAATACAAAATAATGAATAAAAATTATTTTCTTTACAAAAAAGTTAACTGAAAACAAGCTCCCACAGGAAAAGATTGGACAGCTAAAATGTCAGGGACTCAAAGCTGCTAAATGCCACTGCTCGATTCTGTATGACTAAATCTTGATCAATACCAAATCATCACCTAGATTCTTGTATCTCATTACAGTCTAATGAAAAGAGATAGTGGTGGATGTCTGTAAATGTTACTTAGAGATTTTATAGAAGTTCTTTTAATCTGATCCGTAGTTCAAATAAGCCAAACTGTATTATTACAGTTAATGATATATAAATACAAGAGGACTTTCTAAAATAAGTGAGAGTACTATATCATTCATGTTCATACACAAAAATCCATTCTGTTCATTGTCCATGCATAATGCACTGTTTATGTACCTGAGACATATTCAGTGAACAGCACCTGGTTTTCAACTGCATTAAACAGTCTGTAACTTTCTGATACATTTCTCTTCACCAATTATGTAAGACAGGGGTAGGCAACCTTTGCCAGCCCACCCTCCCCCCTCCCCCCATCAGACCCACCCCCCAGGTGCTAGGGTGGGGCCAGCAGGGAAAAGGAGCCTGTCCCCTGCTGGCCCCACTCCCCAGCTGGTGTAAAATCTAATTCATTTATTTAAGAAATGAGGACTATAGAACATATAGCCATTGTAATTTTTTATTTATGCCATCCCATCTAACTTGCCCTCTTATTCTTCAGTTTAACTGATTCCATGACCACCTCTCTAAAGTTTAATAGCTGATGATCTAACACTTGCTTATGCCAAATGAGTGATGTAACATCCTTACTATACATTTTGCCAACAATTACATGCTCAACTTCATGCATGTAATCGGTCTTACTGAACTTAATGAAACAAACAAGGAGTCCTGTGGCACTTTTAAAGACACAGACTAATTTGTTAGTCTTTAAAAGTGCCACAGAACTCCTTGTTTGTTTGGCTGACCTAGGCTACCACGGCTACCCCTTTGGAACTTGAACTTAATGAGACTATTCACCATGTATGTTTGCAGGATTGGGCGTTACAATTATTTTTTCAAATTCCAATTTCCTACTCTTCCTCTCCACTCTATAAGTCCAGTGGTTTCATATATATACTTTAAATGCATATGTTGTTGAGTCCTAAGTCTAGGATGGTAGCTTATATTGTAGATAACATCATTGTCTTTAGCATAGTAAATCTTTCCTGATCAGGGATGGTGAAACCATGGTATTTGAGTGCACTCTTTCTAATATTTTTAACCTTAAATAAAATACTATTTTTTCCAGTATCATTTAAAAACAGGTGTTTATAGAAATGCAAGATTTCGTCTGTCAAATGATTGTTATATCACAATTCAGAATTGCTACTTTCATCCTTATTGAAATGATTTTGAATAGTTTTGCTATGTATAGGAGCTGAAACAAATTAGTGTGGATTGAGCTTTCTAATTAACATTTAGGAATTTACATGTGCAACCATTTAAGAATTTACACCTGCAACATCCACAGTTATTTTTGTGCAGATAGTGGGTTTTTTTAAGTATGGCCAGTTTCTTTTCAAAAGTAGTTTGTTTTTAGTACACAAATTACTAAAAACCAATGTTTTGATCTCAGTAACACACATTTCAAAGTAGTAGTCAAACAGCAGTAATCTCAATTTTATTGAATTTTCCTCTTCCCTTTAGGTACATCTATACAGCAAAGAAAAACCCATGGCTGACCCATGGCAGCTGACTTGGGCTCACAAGGCTCAGACTAAGGTCTGTGTAGACTTCCAAGAAAGTGATGAAACAGCCCTTTACCTTGTGCCCCATGAGCCTGAATCAGCTGGCATGGGTTTCTTTACTTAGACATGCCTTTTG
Source organism: Pelusios castaneus (assembly GCA_007922175.1). Lineage (NCBI taxonomy): Eukaryota > Metazoa > Chordata > Testudines > Pelomedusidae > Pelusios > Pelusios castaneus. Next base: position 16,622,862 of record ML685797.1, read on the forward strand.
TGAAAAGAGCAATTGTGTGGAAAATATGATTCTTCATTAGTGCAGTAGATAAGTCAGAAAGAATAAACATTCGTTTTGGTAGTCCATACTTGGAAAATAATACCAGAGTCCCCTGCTTCTGAATGTAGTATCATTAAATGTCTCTTCTGAAATATGTAAGGACTGCTTATTAGAACTTCTTGTTCTTGGAAGTGATAGAAGTTTGCTTGAATAAAGAGTGTTGAATAGGGTACTCTTGCTCACATTACACATCCATTTTTATGTAATACTTAGTATTTGCAACACTGCAGCTTCTAAGTCTGGATCCTGAGTTTGCTGTTCATCAGGACAATCATTTAACAAAGGTTGCTTTACTTGAAAGTTGTTGTGCTGCTTCATATTACAACCATGAACCAACTTGCAAGTACTAAGCTGCTGAGCTAATGATGCTTGTAAGAGCTCCTCTATCAGGATAATTCTCCTGTTTTATTTATATTTCTCCGAAAAGAGCTTGCAAAGATGCATTCTGCCAAATTGTGATACAGATTTATCTTTAACAATTTCTGTGAAGTTTTGTAGTTGGCAACTGAATTGTTGTGTTTAGAAAATATCAGTTGTAGACTGCATTGCAATCTATGTAACTGACTTTGGAAATCAGTTAACTGAATCCTCAGTACTTTTGCACACTACAAAATTCTCTGCAATTAATATTTCCTCTTTTTTGAATATTTATTTCAAGTGTGGTCAATTGAATGTGGGAGACAAAGAAATTCTCTGCTCTGACCTGAGTTTCTTGGATGCACAGATGATCTATTGATTTAATGTGTTCATGTGTGTCTCTGGGTTGTTTTTAAACCTCCAGATGCAAGTTCACCAGATTAAGGTATTAAGTCTGCAAAGCATCTCCAGAATGATCATAGGGAGGATTTGTTAATTAAGCTGTTGTACAATCAAGAACTTAAAGCATTTCTAGAAAACTGCAATTCTTTAACTTTTAGCATAGATCAGAGGACTGTGCTTTTATTGATTTAGTCCACCAAGTGTTATCCAGGGTGGTAGTTTTATTTATATTGTGGTTATGCCCCAAATGTGCTAGGGATACAAAGGAATATATAGACAACAGAGTCCAGTGGCACTTTTAAAGACTAACAGATTTATTTATCGCATGAGCTTTCGTGGGAGAAAATCCCACCCTGGTGCTGGGTGTTTACCAGAGGAACAAGCCTGCAAACTCCAGAGGAACAAGCTTGCAAACTGCTTTTCATGAACTTTAAATCATTTGTATGTATGAGATTCTCTTTGACCTTTAACATCCCTCATATTTTGCTTCTTTTCTTCTTATATTAAACTTTTAGTTGTAGTTGCTAAAGGATTGGCTACCAGTGTGGTATTTTGGGTAAGATCCAAACCTATATTGTTCTGTGTGCTGTGGCTGGCCCTTTGGGGTCAGAAGAACCTATATCTTTAAGGGACCGTGCGGCTAGGTGGGAGCTGGAGTGCAATAAAGGGAGCTGCTTCTATTTTGGGCAGATTTCTTGGTACCTGGTGTGGGGAACCAGAAGCCCGTTTGGGACTGATAGGGAGACTGGTTTAAGTACCACCCATCAGTGTGTGGGGAGTTTGGCTCCTGGTTTTGCAGCTTAAAGCTCATGTGATAAATAAATCTGTTAGTCTTTAAAAGTGCCACTGGACTCTGTTGTCTTTCTACAATAGACTAACATGGCTACCCCTTTGGAAAAGGAATATATAGTTCTTGAACCAAAAAACAAAATTCTCAACAGAGCAGACAAAGGCATACAAAATATGCAAGCAAAGTGAAAGAGAATGCATGTTTCATTAGTTACAGATCTCATTTTTTGAAGGATAAACTCATTGTATTTCCCTTTCTCCATGCAACCTGATCATCTTCACTTCCAGTACCCTTATGCCCTGTCATTTTAACATTTAACTTTTACCTCAGTATAAACCTTAAGTTCTGGGGGGGATGCCCATTATTTCTTATTTTCAAGGCAAAACGCCAATTGTGTGCTTTTTAGTTTTCATTTTTTGCCACACTGAATACAACATTTCAAAAAAATTTATACTTGAAATAAAATCTGTTTTAATATTAAAATTTTAATTCTCAGATTTAAATTAAATGGAAGGCTATACAGACTCTTTATATGTATGAGTTCAAACAGGAAGGGCAGTGCATGGAGACTTGAGAGAATTGTGGCTAGTGGGTAAAATTAACTGTCATTGAATGTTAAAGAATGAAGAGTTGGTGGATTTATGAATTGTTGGGAAGGTCTTCTTTATTGGAAACCAGAAAATTTAGAAAGGACACCAGATAACATACATCCTTATAAAAGTGGTGGCTAATCTTTTTGGTATTCATAGTTTTGAACTCACTGTGTTTGTCAGTCCAACTGAAGTAAACCTGAAAGCTGCTGAGAATAGTGCTAGCAGTCAGTTAGCATTTAGTGATTACCAAGCGTTGCGATAAGCATCACTTAAGGTGCTTAAAGATGAAGGAAGTAGTTGGAAGTAAAGGATGGAATAAAGTGAACTAATTAAACCTAGTAATATTTCTAGAATAAAATATTTAAATTTTAAATATCAATATTGGGATGGCTCTAACCCTTGGAGCTTTGGTCAGCTCAGCTGTGTGAAGTCTCTCCACATATGTCTACACTGCAGTTAAAAACCTATGACTGGCCCATTCCAGCTGGTGAATTCACGAGCCGCGAACAGAGGCAGCTAGCAGGAGAGTTTCGGAGGGAGCTTGGACAGGAAGAGTGAGAGGCTTTCCATCCACATTCAGTAATATGTCTGATATCAAGATGGCCAGCAGTGGAAACGTCATGGTGACCTATAATGAATGTGCCATGTTCTCTTTCTGGCCTGAAGCCAGAAGGGATTTCCTGTGCATGAAGTGCAAGTTGGTGGCTGTGCTGAAAGAAAGAATTCTGAGATTGGTGGGGCAAGCTGAGACAGTACTAACAATCAGAGAAGTTAACAAGTGCCTAGACCTCTAGGTTTGGGAAACATCAGTATCCAAGGTTCCAGGAAGAATGAAGCTGGCCACAAAGGAATCAGTGAGAGAGGATATTAAGGCGAAGGCCTCACAGTTCATAACCACCAGAAGCAAGAAGACCCAGCAGCATTATATATGGGTGTGGACAGTTGAGGATAGTCAGACTATGGCTGTCAGAGAGAAGAGAAGCAGGAGGAATTCCACACAGCTAGGAGCTTCAAAATGTTATCAGTTCCTTAGCATGGACTATGGAAGATACCTCTCAAGATCGAGTAGGTCTAAGGGAATAGAGAGATGTACAGGATGCACAAGTGGATGATAGCTCAGCCCAACTTTTAAGAAAATTAGGCTTACCCACAAAGAATTTTCTGTCTAACAGAGGAGATGATCCTTATAAAAGAGTCAATACTCTGAAGACTCAAAAGAATGTTCTGCAAGGGACATGCGAAATGAGGACAGTGCACTACCTTCCCAGAACCAGGATATTAGACATCATTCTATAGACTGGGTACGATTCTGAAGTTTGATAGGCAAGGATCCACTGGTAATGGTTCATATCCCATGACTCAGTGTCACTTGTACTGTTGTCTCATGAATAATGGATGATATCAGGGAACTTGGAAATCTGCTGAAGAGAAATGTCCAGGCCATCTTCTCTGAGATGCCTTCTTCATTTTCATCTTCCTGTCTTATGAGGAGAGAGTGTCTGAAAATTATGGAAGTGACTGGTGGCTAGGTAAGTGAAGGGCTTTGGTTTTGTGGAAGATTGATCCACTTTCTCTGGGAGGATGGCAGTTATAGTTTGGGTACCCTCCAGCTGAGAAGGGCCAACCAAGCTCCTCAGGGACAGGCTGACTAGAGTAGTCAATAAGGTGTTAGTCATACCAAGGAGGAAGTTATGAGCACTCAGCACAAAATTAAGATGATAAAATTATCAAGGAATCAAAGGATGTGAAGAGAATTGCATCCACACCAATGCAAGGAATCTAGGTAACAAACAGGAGGAATTGGAATTGCTCATTTTATGAGGATGAGTTCAGTCTAGTTATTACTGAAACTTTGGATGATTCGCACAATGAGAATTTTAAAATCAATGAAATTTCAGAAGGATTGATTGGGCAAGAGGGGAAGGGTAGTGACATTCTTTGTCAAAAATGGCATTTACCTCTTTCTGGGTCTCTGATCCTTCAGCCTTCAAGATCATTTTCTTCTGAGTAATTGGTCTCCTAAATGATAAGCACAAGATGGGGTGCTACTTGTTGTCTGCTACAGACCACTTAAATCACACGAAGAAACAGGATGAATGCATCTACATACAAGAGGAAAAGCTGCATGATTATGGGGGGGCCTTGATTTTGAGTGATGTGTGCTGGTGGTCTCATCTGCCATTATTAAAACATAGTTGACCATTTCCTAAGTCAAAAAGTGTTGCAGCCAACAGAAGGGAATCTTATATTAGACTTTATCCTAACAGTTAGAAGGTATGAGATAGAAAGGATCATGACTTGATTACGTTTAAGCTGAAAACAATTATGAACCAAATCAGCTGGAAGGAAGAATTTTATCAGAAAAATGTGACTGATGATTGGAAATCACTTAAGAACATTATATTATATACTCAAAAAGCCACAATCAAGGAAGAAGGCTGTGCTGGTTAAAAAGAACAGCATAGTTAAGAGGAGAAATGAGAGCAGACGTAAAATACTATCATTTTTTATTATTATATTAATAAATAATAAATGGAAGACAGGATAAATTGAGAAATTGATAAGAGAAGCCAGCAGCCACAAGGACAAATCTATGGCCAGCAGAGTTAAGGACTATGAAGAGTTTTTCAAAATATATTAAGAACAAAAATAATCCTGACAATGGTATTGGTCCATTACTAGATGGAGTTAGTAGAATTATCAATAATATTGCAGAAGAGGCAGAAGTGTTCAATACATATTTGGTTTGAATTTGGGAGAAACAGACGATCGTCTCATCATATGTTGTTGGTAACACACTTTCCATTCCACTAGCGTCACTGGAGGCTGATAAACAGAAGTTCCTGAAGTTAGACATTTTTAAATTGTATCCAAGAGTTTACAAGGGCTTGCTGACAGGTAGAACTATTTGCTAGGGCTGATCTACAGGAAAGGTAACTTACTACTGTAGTTCAAGAGATAGAAGTCAATGTTCAGGATCTGAAGGTGCAGGATTCATATTCTCATGACCTGAGTGGGGTATCTAATGGTTGCATTTGATAGAATTTGTTTTCCAGGTTTGTTTTAATATTTATTGTGCATAGTTAAAAAGCATCCTTTAAAACAGATTTTATTCTTTAAAATCCCTATAATCTGTAAAGTGTGGCGCTAAAGTGTAGGCATTCCCCTGGGGTCATTTATCACACATTTTGATTGCGAATGTCTCATATTGGCAGATTTGAAGGCTGAGACCTATGCCAGCACAAAATTAGCAATTTAAGCAAACTATTTAAGCACTTTTATCTTGGGTTATGCTACAAGACACATTCAACTTTCAGATCCATTATTAAATGCTACTGTGAAAATTTTAAGGAAGGAAGAAATATTATGGATACTACTACTAGATGGCTGGTTAAACAGAAGTGACTTGGTAACATACCGTGGAAGAATGCATTCCTACTGTTGCATTCTATATGTAAAAAAACCCAACATAATGTTGTATCCAGATTCCTAAAGATGCTGCCCAAGAATGCAGAGAGATGAGTGAAAACTCTGCCATTTATTCATATAACAAAAATAAAATGGAAGACAGAACTTAAGTACAGTTATCTTCTATGCCAGGCATGTGGGTTTTCAGCATACCATTTAAACTTCATTGAGAGAAATTGCTGCCCAAGACAGTTTCAAACTATTTGAATTAGTTCGGAAAAAGGTCTACAGCCGTCGGTAAAAGAATGCAGCTAGGGAGCATTGATAAGGACTGTTGCTGTTTCTCTGAGAGCTACATATCCTTAAAGGCTAGTTCTGTCCAGTCAAAACTGCTTTTCTGTTTACCTGTGTCTGGGAATTGTTATTTTGTCCTTGTTTTCCTTAATAAGGAAGGATTGGAGCTGTACCAATGAGAAGCTGTAGCTGTTTTCTGCAAAATGTATTCTGAGGGTCTATAAAGGATACTGCCCAACGTCATGGGGGCGGAGACGGTCTTTACTCCCTCCCCATGAGCGCTCTCGTGTTCTGAATAAAGTAAAGGCTTTGCTGTCACACTCAGGTCTCTTGATTCGGAGCTTTCTTCAACACATCTGTATTGTGGATTGGAAAAGAGGAATTGTTGACCCAGTTTCCAAAGGCACTTTTTGGAATTTGATATGTATTTTTGTGTTTACATCTAACTTCCATATCTGATTAAATCTGCACTAATCAGGATGACATGACCAAAATACTACATGGGTGTAACTCAACAAGGGACTCTACTGAAAGATAATATGCTTAAGAAAGCAGCTGAAGAGAGCTTCATGGGACTTAGAAATCGTTTTTAAATACGTGTTGGACACCACCTGGGTGGCTGTTCTGTGGGCATCACAGAGGAAACAGTTGAAGCCTGAAATGGAAAATAGTGATTCAGCAATGCCAATAACAGACTAGAGGTGTGGAGAGAAGCAGGAGCCGTGCTGGTCCAGTTTGTCATGTCAGTGCCTTTTTTTTCCAGGCACGTGATTCACATCCCTGTTTGCCCAGTTCAATAAAGAACCTTTATCTGATACTTTTAGGGTGTGTTTGAATTGGTGTGAGTGGAGAAGCCTTGATCTTCAGGAAGATAAATCTTGGTCTTGAGAAAATAAACTGTTGGGTGTGGAAAATACTTGAATTTGTTCTTTTAGTTTTTATACATTTACTACATGATTCAACTTAATTACATTTGTGCTGTTTCATGATACATGTTTAATACTTGATGTTCCTGTGATTTTAGAACAAGTTAATCGGGCTAAACAAGACAATAGTAGATATACCATTGCTCCTGGTAACCTGTGAGCGTGGTGTTCCAGGGCACAGATTTTGCTTGATAACAGCATTAAGGGAAAGTTGAGAACCCTGATCTCTAAAAGCTCGTACTCGTGGTAATCCTGACCACATCTGATTCTGGAAAATCAGAATACCTCTGCTGCCAACTCCTCAAGAATTTAAACTTTCATAATTAATCAGCCTTAACTTTTGTATTTTATCATTATTTTAATTGGGTAGTTGTACTGTTACATTAACTTTTACAATTGTAATTGTAGCAAAGATATAATTGAAAGCTACTTATAGTGAAAATAACTGAGTGCTTTAATGCATAACCAGTGCATGTTTTATCCCGTGTATCATGAACACAACTGTTATTTTAGCTTCGCTTGCATCAGTTGTTCATTGTGATAGACACATTATTTACTGACAAACATTTAGTAGTGTGTTGAGATTTCTTCAAAGTTTCAAAGCTGGTATTGTGATTCTCATCTGAACTTTTAAAAATCAGTCCCACCTTCTGTTCATAGTACTTGAAAAAATACTTTAAAGAAGTGAACACACACACTTAAAAATCAAGCCTAGATAAAGTTGTATGCTGCCACTGTTTTTAAGATGGTAATTTTTAATAGTTAAAGCTTTTGCTTTACAGCAGGGGTCTCGAACACGCAGATGCAGCCCGCAGAGTTACCCACTCCAGCCTGGAACAACTCCCGGAATTTGTAAAATAATTTATAATATGAAAAGGTTTCAGTGACGCAGCTCTCGAGCCAATATCCTAGTCCTCATGTAGCCCTTGTGGTGACTTGAATTTGAGATACCTGGTTTAGAGCTTTACTGCTGTTTGATTTTATCACTGTGTCAAAAGCCTCATCTTTAAGTTTCAAAGGTTTGATTCTTATACCTGAGTTTATTGGACTAATTGGCAGGATTTTTAAATTAATGTTGAAGGATAAATTAGGCATACTTTATTAGAATTAAAATTGAATGGTGTCTAAAATAAATGTATTCATGTTGAATTTATTTGATGTCAGAGTACAGAATATATATGCACATATTTTAAATCTGAACAGTATGTAATGTATCTTTGTGAATATACATATATTTGCACACTGATTTATGTTCTCTTCTTGTGCAGTTGTTGTAAACTTACTCATTTTTTAAAAAGATGGGAGGAATCAAGCAGACTGCACTGTGAAATTAGCCATTTATGGAGGGACTAGTATTTTTTAACTTGTGCTGCCATGTATTTAAAAGTATTAAGTTTCTAGGGCCTTTTGAAAATTATAAAATGATGATTTTAATGATATTAAGTCAGATTTGGGAATTGCATCGAGTAGGAAAAATTCAAGCTGTCACTTGTAACGTGTTGCATTGGTATAGTAATGCTTGAAGCTTTCAGTCTCCTCAGAACTGCCACATTTTTCAACTGACTGCATTATGAGTCTGATCCTCATTCTACTCAAGTCAATGGAAATTTGCCTTTGCTTCATTATGAGGAAAAAAAGGGCTCTTTGTAAAGTAGAATTCAAATTAGAAGTTTTGATCTTACAGTTTTATATAGAAGTCTATTCCCCTAAGCATTACATCTAAACAAAGGCTTTTTAAATAAAGGTTTAACTTGCATTAAATGCTTTTCAAGGCAGAATCCAGATCTCAGTTCTCTGAAGGATTATTCACTTAGCGTACTTGTCTGGAAATAAGAAGTGGGTGTTAATACCTGTGGGTGTTAATATCTTCTGTTAAACCTCTTCTTTTTCTGGTTCTTAAAATGTTAATTTTATTTACTTTTGAGTTTACTGACACTTGAATGCCCTTTTTCCTGTTGTTTTGAGGATAATTACAGGAAATATAGCTTTCCGGTATCTTATGTGTACTGCTAGTCATGATGAAAAGGGTGAAAAAGTAATAACTTCTAGTTCCACAAGTTCAGGTTTTAAAGAGTATTTTATTTATTAACATGGTAAACTAGGACTATGTGAAAAACTTTCATTGGTATAGCAATGTCAGTAAGAGATGTAAGCTAAGTTTTTTTTGCCTCATTTCTGTAGTGTCCAATGCCCCTGTGTTCTTTCTTGAACTTTATGGTCTGATATGATTGTTGCAAGAAAAGCAACCACTATCACTCTACAGTAGACACAGTTATACCATCATACACAGTTACACTGGCATAAAATTAATTTTGGTTGTATATAGTATGATATTTTTCTCATAGAACCAATATACCTTATAATAGCAAAAGGACTTTTGAGTCATTATGAGTGTACCAGCAAATCTATTCTAGCATAGAACTGACTTTAAATCTTATCTGAATTTCCAGTCAGTTTTTGTGCTAAATAAGGCAATCATGGAAATATGTTTAAAACTTAGCATTCTTTGACTTTTTTTATGTTATATTGGCAGCCTTACAAAATCCTACTTGCCCAGTATGAAAAACTCAGACAGTCAAGAAAAGTTACTTACTGGTAAAAGTGGCCAGTAATTTTATACCTGTTCTAATAAATGTTTGTCTATTATGTAATGCTGCCATTTTGAAGCTTTTGGGTAGGAGGGTATTTTGCAATACTACAAAGGGATGTTGTTAACTTAACACCTGTATCTGAAAATTTGTATGTGCTGTTGTAAAGCTTAATATTATTAATCTTAAAAGAAATTAGGGGACCTAAGAAGTGATTGGCAGGAATCTGCAAGCACAGTTAAACATATATATGCACACTCACTTTTCCAAATTGATGGTGCCCCTTAAGTCAGAGTAATTCACCACTAAGATTTTGCTAATAATTATCTGTTTTCCCTTTTCAAGGTATCTAGTAGATAGTCGCTGGTTCAAACAGTGGAAAAAATATGTTGGGTTTGACAGCTGGGACAAATACCAGATGGGAGATCAGAATGTGTACCCTGGTCCAATTGATAATTCAGGACTTCTCAAAGGTAATTTATCAATGTGTACCTGTAATAAAGATTTGAACCTAAACTTTTAGTTCAATAATGATTGTTCTCGTTGATACAATTTTAATCTCTTGAAGTAACAAAACATACTTTGTATTTCATGAACTATTTTATTTATGTCTTAGGTAAATTGTTTTTGTAATTGAAAGTAATTATCATTAGAATTTAGCTAATGTAAACATTTTGTTCACAGACAGTGTTAGGGTACAGATATCTTTAATGATTTATTACAGTTCATGAATTGCATTATAATGCTATCTGTGGCCTCTGTTATAGTAATATCAATATTTGATTATATACAAGGTTCTTCTAATTTTCTTTCTGGTTGTCTTAAGAATCGCTTTAAGTCACTCACAGGGATTGGTTAACTCAATGCAAGTTAACAAATATAAGCCCTTGTTTGCATGCAGAAGTTGCACTGCTTTAACAAAAAACATTTTTTAAACAAGTGCGAAATGCTGTGTGTATACTCTAGTTTAAAACAGGCTTATTTAAGTCAATTACTAATTGACTTAAGCAAAACTGAAGTTAACGCACTGGCATAAACTAAATTTGTGTTAAAATTACACCTTGAGGAAATGTCTGCACTACGTACCACTGTCAGCTGTGTTTAGGGTACATGTTGCTACAAGCTGCTGTGAAAAATCTGTTGTGCCGTGCTGCAGTGTGTAGGTACACATGTCAGTGAAAGGTTTTGACGGTGGCCAACATTGGGGTATAGCTTCAGCAGCTCTCTCCTGCCAGAGTCTCTCACTGTGGTGATGGAAGGGGAAATGGTGAGCCTTCCCAAGAGTTCCCAACCCCGTGCCAGCAGTGGGGAGCTGGCAGTGCTTTTCACCCCTGCCAGAGTCCCTGGAGCAGGGAAAGGATCTGTAATGGAGAGCTGCTGAAACTTTTCCCCATTGCCTCCCCTTGCTGGAACTTTTCTCTGCTGACAGTCTTTTTCTGCAGAGGGGAAAGACTCCAGCCTTGGGGATGTTACAAGGCTAAAGGTCTACACAGCTATATTTAGCCAGATCTGCCCTTTGTTTCTTTCCCAAGATGAACAGTCAGTCTTTTTTCCTCTCTATGTGGAAGCTGTTCCATAGCTGTAATCATTTTTGTTGTCCTTTTCTGCATCTTCTCCATTTCTAATATATCTTTTTTTGACATGGGACAATCAGAACTGCACGCAGTATTCAAGTGTGGGCAAGCCCATGGAGTTATGTACTGCCGTTATATTTTCTGTCTTCTTACCTATCCCTTTCCTAATGGTTTCTTTTATTCTTTTAGCTTTTTTGCCTGCTCCTTTACATTTGAGCAGATGATTTGAGAGAACTATCCATGATGATGCCAAAATCTTTCTTGAGTGGGAACAACTAATTTAGAGCCCATCAATTTGTTAGTGTAGTTGGGATTTTTTTTTTCTGTTTTCATTACTTTGAACGTACCAAGATTGAATGTCAGCTTTCATTTTTGTTATCCAGTCACCTAGTTAGTGAGATCCCTTTGTAATTCTTCATAGTCTGCTGTGGATTTAACTGTCTTGGGTAACTGTTTCATCTGCAGATTTTGCCACCCACTGTGTACCTGTTTTTCCAGATCTTTTATGACTACGTTGAACAGCACAGGGCCCATTACAGATCCTTTGAGAGATGCAGTTGTTTACTGCTCTTCATTGTGAGAACTGTCCATTTATTCCTATCCTTTGTTTCCTCTCTTAGCTAGTTCCTGATTCATGAAAGGACCTTCTTTCTTATCCATTGATTACTTAATTACCTTAAGAGCCTTTGTTGAGGGACCTTAAGGCTTTCTGACAGTTCATGTACATTATTATTGACTAGGTCATCTCTGTCCACATTCTTGTTGACTCCCTCAAAGAATTCTAGTAGATTTGTGAGGCATGATTTTCCTTTTCAAAAGCAAGGTTAATTCTTCCCCCAACATATCATGTCTGTCTATGTGCTTGATAATTCTGGGGGGTTTTTTACTATCGTTTCAAGCAGTTTTCTTGTTACTCAAGGTAGGTTTACTGGCCTCTGATAGCCTGGATTGCTTCTTGAGTCTTTTTTAAAAGTTGGTGTTATATTAGCTATTTTACAGTTATCAGATACAGAGGTTGATTTAACAAGCAGGTTAACCAGCTAGTTGTTCTGCAGTTTCATATACGAGTTTATTTAGAACTCTTGGGTGAATGCCATCTGGTCCTGGTGACTTATTACTGTTTAATTTATCAACTTGTTCGAAAATGTTCCTCTGACAATCTGGGACTGTTCCTCAGATTCATCACCTAAAAAGTTGATGCTTGAGTATAGAGGACTCTCCTATATAGCTTTGCAGTGTAGACCAGTGCAAAGAATTTGTTTAGCCTCTCTGCAACAGCCGTGTCTTCCTTTCGTGCTCCTTCTTTGAGTGCACCTTGATCTTCCAGTGGCCCCACAGATTATTTGGTAGGTGTCCTGCTTCTGATATAGTTAAAAGAAGTTTTTTATGTTGGTTTTTGTCTTTCACTGATTGTTTTGCAAATTCTTTCTTGGCCTGCTTGATTTCCCAGCATTTTGCTCCTTTCTTTTTTCCTTACTAAGGCCTTATCTACACTGACAAAACTGTGTCAATTCGTGTGTAGACCTTCTCAATTGATCCCAGAAGCGCTCTCCAGTCGACTCAATAACTCCATCCCTCCAAGTGGAGTAAGGCTGCGTCAACCGGAGGGCGCTTCAAGTCAACGCAGCCAAGTGAAGACGGCGTGGTGGCCTAAGATTTTACTTCCAATTTTTTAAGTATGCCTTTTTGTGTTTAACTGCTTCTTCTATTCCTCTGTTCTGCTATAGCTTTTTTGGAGGGGGGGAGGGGTTATTTGGGGTACATGCCATTTTTATTTGGTTTGTGCCTCAATTATAGCATTTTAAAATAATCTTTGGCCAGTTTGCAGGAATTTCACCATTGTGACTGTTTCTTTTAACTTCCATTTAACTTGCTTCCTAATTTTTGTATAATTCCCTTTTTTGAAGCTAAATGCTGTTGTAAGCATTTCATTAATACTGTATCCCCACGCTTCAACAAAGATGTTAAATTTAATCACGTTAAGGTAGCTGTTATCAAGCACTTCAGATGTATTTGACTACTGGACCATGTCCTGTGCTTCACTTAGGACTAACTCAAGAATTGCCTCTCACCTTGTGAGTTCCAGGATAAGTTGCTCCAGGCAGCAATTATTTGTGGTATATAGAGGTTTTCTCTCTCATCCCTTCCTGGGGTGATATATACCAAGTCAATATAAGGATCATTGAAATCCTTAGCTGTTACTGTTTTTTTCTGCCTTTGCAACCTTTCTAATCTCCCTGAGCAATAAGCTTATGATTGAAGAAATGCAAGCCAAAATAGGGGAAGAACAAGTTAAAAAATATTTAGATAAATTCAGTATATTCAAATTAGTAGGATCTGATTAAATTAATTTCAGTGAACCTAAGGAATTAGCTGAAGCAGTCTTGAGTTTGGTAGGAATGTGTGGGTGGAGCTTGGGGAGGGCATGGAAAGCAGATCTGTATTGACTGTAAAGGGAGGTAGGCATTCATCAATTCAGCCTGGAGCATTGAGTGACTTTAGCAGCTCCGTTTGCTCCTCTGTGGCTTTTATCATGCGCTCATGACCTGCTTTGACTCATTTCTGGTTTTCGCTCTTGCCTACCAATTATTTTTGGTCACACTATGCTTCCGTGCCCTTCTTTCCCCTTCCCTCCCCTTCTACACACAGCTCTATGCTTCTTGTTAAGGTGGTTTTACTTTGTCACAAAATCAGCGGAGTTGGGGTCGCTGGGGTGAGGTTGAAGTGTCTATCTCCACTGTTTTGGTGCAAAAAGCTGACTGTGGTAGACAAACTCTGTAGTGTAAACTAGCCCTTGCTCTTGAGAAAAGAAGACTGATGTAGCCCTGATAAGTCTTCAGCTATGTCAAGGGCTTTTCTAAAAAGGATCACGATTAATTGTTCTTCATGTCCATTGAAGGTAGGACAAGAATTAATTGACTTAATCTGCAGCAAAGGAGATTAGGTTAGGTTAGGTATTAGAAAAAACTTTCTAACTTTAAGGGTAGTTACACTTGGAATAGTTTTCTATGGGATGTTGGGGAGTTCATTCACTGGAGGGTTCTAAAGAACAGGTTAGACAAACTTCTGTCAGGGATGGTCTGCATTTACTTGGTCCTGCCACAGTGCAGGGAATGGACTTGATGACTTCTCAGGCTCCCTGCTAGCCCTACATATCCATGGTGGATCTATATATCTGATTTTATCTAAAGCAGCTCTTCATGACTCTAATGGCTACTAGACCCTAGCTTTTCCTACTGGTAATTTTTGAGGGAGTTTCACTACCTAAAATTTTATGAAGATATATATGCAGATTAGGTCCTGGCTTCTGGCAAGTAACCATGTAATCCATGTTGCTACAAAGGTTTGCATGCTCTTTAGTACCGTTGTCGTCCTCAGAACTGGCTGATGGTAGCAAGGAATGCTTTCCCCTGTCTGTGCTCTAAACGCAAGATTTCTCTTACATTCTATCACCTGAATATGCACCTGCTGTAGAACTACTAGAAGGGATGAGAAGGATTGCTGCTTTTGAGAAGAAGAAAGATCTGTTTCCATCATGATCACTAGTGGTGACTTCAAGCAGATAGAAAGCACTAAGTCAACTTTCTTTGTAAAAGGTGGTTTTATGCATCTTTTCTCTCCATGTAAATGGAACTGCAGGAACAACTCACTCCTCTTCCCTTTGAATTTTCTGTGCACTAACTGTCCTCTCACCATAACAAATTACAGATTGAGTGCTTGGGGGGGAAGGAGTATGCAAGAGCCTTGGAGAATGATTTAGTTTACTTCTACTACTACTTATTTACTTCACTTTTGTGATAGCAGCTGAGATCTTTCTGCTTTTTGCATGTTTACACCAATGGGCATCTTCATAGACACTGCCATCAATCAGGAAACGAGAGAGATCATTAAAACGTGTACTCAGAATTCATAATCAAAAGTTTCCTTCACGGTGAACATCAGAATAGAGCTTATTTAAAGGTTTTATAATTTTGAAAAGTAATATTTTTAGTGGTGAGAGCTGATGGTTATTTTAATTGAAATTGGTAGTTTTATAGTAGATATATCATTGTCTTTGTACCAACTGACAAATTACTACTTTATTTCTGTAGGCAGAGAGAGAACTTGAGATAATTACAAAAATACATTCTAAATGAAAAATAAACTAGAGGTTTTGATATTTATGTGGTATGGCTTACTCGCTTTTTATTCTTGGGAAAAAATAACTTATTATCTTACAGAGATAATACAACTGTGAGGGAAAGGCAGACACAAGGATGAATTACATTTGTATGGATTCTCCTGTTTTGGGTTAAAAGGCACCATGGAATGAACCATATTTCACAAAACTCAGTTTCTTTAGCTGGTTTATTGATATCTGAGATTATTAAAAAGGAGAATATTTAAATCTAATTTAGTAGTTTATATTCTGCAATTCATTCATTTGGATAATGGAAATAAACTAGCTAATTTGATTTTTTGGTTCTCATGCTCTAGTGTGTTGGCTGCTAACTTGGCTAATAGATTGGTGATTGAACCAGGGAACGTGAGAGCCAAAAGCATGAGTTTGTACTTAGTCAGGCTCTGTAACTGGAGGCTGTAGCAAATTCACATCCATGGTGGATCTAGTCATAAAGGGGGACACACGACATACAATGACCCACACTAGCATTGTGCTGCATTGCTATAATTGGTACCATTGAAGGACATTTTTAAAATCAAAAGAGAACCCTTTCATAGTTGAAGTAAAGGGGGAAAAAAAAGTATTTCTGTTAATGGAACTGCCTTGCATATTTTTTTGGTTGGTGTTCCTGTGCCTTCTGGTTGTTCTTTGAATGCTGGTCCTCATATGTGTTCCACTGTGGGTGTACATGTACTCTATATGCCTGAGACGCAAGCTTTCCTAGCAAGGTGGAAGAATGAATCATGTATGTGGAAGGTTCTCTGTTAGGTTTGGTCCCCCAAATGAGCATGCAGCTTGAAGAATATCATCTCCACAGGAGTCCAGGATCTGCCTAAGCCTGCTAGAATTGCAAGCAGTCCACAGATCATGCATGCATTTTCATCCCGTCATTCAACCCATACATATTCAAGTGATAGTTACATGTCAACAGTATTCTGCATTATCAAACAAGTGGTATTTTTGCTACTTGATTACCCTGTTGGCAGTACATCTGCCAGAGATGCACAACACTCTTAGCTGACAGCATTAGTAGGTCTTTGACTTAGAACTACAGATGGGAGCTCTACATGGCAGTGTATTTTGACACTGGGGGATCCCCATCTTGGGATCTTTTTACAGCCCATCAGTAGTAAATATGCAGGCTACTGCTCTAGTGGGGGCAAGACTCCAGAGGAAAAAACATTCCTGGTCAGAGCATCTGCTGTGTACCTTTCCATCCATTTCCTTCCTACATTAGGTTCTAAGGAAGTCAGGGAGCAGTGGTCATTCTGATTGCTTCCAGATGGCTCAGACAGTTGTGGTTTCCCAGCCTTCTTCAGAGGTCAGAATGCCCCTACATCAGTTTCCAGACCTTCCCAGACCTTTTGATCCAGGATGGGCAGAGTCAAGCAACCTAATCTGGCTTCCTTCAGCTGACAGTCTGTTTTCTGGATGGGTGTCAAACCTAGAAAATGCATGCTTTGAAACAGTTTAGGCCATTTGTAACAATAGTAGAAAACTGTCTGCTAGGAAATGCTATATAACCAAGAGCAAACGGTTTTCAGCATGGTCTCGTCAGATTATCCCAGAGGATTCTGACCATCATCCCTATCGTGTTGCAATATATTCTGTCCTTCAAGACCTCAGGTCTCTCACTTAGCTCACTACAGGTTCTCTTAGCAGTTATCAGTGCCTGTCATGCTCTGACTAACTGACTACTCTATCTTCATCCAGTCTATGACAGTATGGTTTTGGAAGGCCTGATTTTAGAATGCTAAAATTGCTCTGATGCTATATTTAGTCCTAAAGTCATCTCTGATATCCATCTAATCAGACAGTCCATCTACCTGCTTTCTTCTCAACATCGCATGCCACCAGTGAAAACAGAAAGCTTCACTCCCTGGACAGCCATCGAGCTGTGACATTCTGCCTACAAAAAACAAGACCATTTAAGAAATAGCCTAGTCTGTTATCATTCACAGAACAAATGAGAGCAGAAGCAATCTTCTCCCAAAGACTTTCCCAGTAGATCTCAGAGAGCATTTATTTTTTTTACAATAAAAACATTACTGTATGTCAAAGTGCTGTGTAGGATGGGTGCCATGTTGATGACTGTAAACTGGGGAAGTTAAAGTATTTTATTTCCACTTTAATCAATAGAAATAAATTGCAGCCATCCAACCATCCTTATGCTAAAGATTTCTTTGCTAAAATAGCTCTTTTCAGTATTTGAAAACTACAGTTTTAGGTCAGTAATCATGTCAACATTATTGGCTATTGAATTTCAGACACTAAGGAAAGTATATTTTTGAGAAGCAGATAATTACATTTTATTGATATTTTCAGTATTAATACAGAGCTTTATCAAAAACACTAATGATAGATATCATTAACAGTGGACAAAAAATAACTTTCTATTTCTCTTTCTGTCTCCTAGATGGTGACTCTCAGTCTCTCAAGGAACATCTCATTGATGAGCTGGACTACATCCTTTTGCCTACTGAAGGGTGGAATAAACTAGTAAGCTGGTACACATTGATGGAAGGTCAGGAGCCAATAGCACGAAAGGTACTGTCTAAACAAATGAAACGTTCTGAAACTAAGATCCTTCTAAATATAGTCTTGCAAATGCTAAAGGTCCTATTGAAATGAGTTGGAGTTCTGCTTAATGGGAGCTCATAAAATCTGGTTCATGGTGAATAAGTCACCTTAATATTGTTTTAGTTAATACAATCACTTAGTTGAGCTTTTACAATTATTATTTAATATTCATATTTTAGGACTTGGTTCAATTTTTAAAATATGAGAAACTTGAACCAAGCTGAAAGAAGGATTGGTCATTTTTTTGAACTGAATCCTGTTACTTTTCAAGAAAACCTAAGACTTTTAGAGGCTGTTGGATCTCATAAATAATGCAAATGTTGTATGATTAATGCTGGAAAAAAAACCAAAATTTTATTAGCTATGGTATGCTTTTCACAATTGTAATGTCTGATTTTTATTATGTGGTCAGCTTTTTATAGTTGTGAATTATGAAGTGTGAATCCAGTGTTCATGAAGAACCACTTGACACCTAAGAACGGTGGCACTAGTAGATCACATATGGTTCCTTGCATGTGATAAATAAACATAAGAACATAAGAAAGGCCGTACTGGGTCAGACCAGAGGTCCATCCAGCCCAGTATCTGTCTACCGACAGTGGCCAGTGCCAGGTGCCCCAGAGGGAGTGAACCTAACAGGCTATGATCAAGTGATCACTCTCCTGCCATCCATCTCCATCCTCTGATAAACAGAGGCTAGGGACACCATTCTTAACCCCTTTCTGGCTAATAGCCATTTATGGACTTAGCCACCATGAACTTATCCAGTTCCCTTTTAAATATTGTTATAGTCCCAGCCTTCACAACCTCCTCAGGTAAGGAGTTCCACAAGTTGACTGCGTTGTGTGAAGAAGAACTTCCTTTTATTTGTTTTGAACCTGCTACCTATCAGTTTCATTTGGTGACCCCTGGTTCTTGTATTATTGGAGTAAGTAAACAACTTTTCCTTGTCCACTTTTTCCACATCAGTCATAATTTTATATACTTCTATCATGTCCCCCCTCAGTCTCCTCTTTTCCAAGCTGAAGAGGCCTAGCCTTTTTAATCGTTTCTCATACGAGACACTCTCCAAACCCCTAATCATTTTAGTTGCCCTTTTCTGAACCTTTTCTAGTGCTAGAATATCTTTTTTGAGATGAGGAGACCACATCTGTACACAGTATTCGAGATGTGGGCATACCATGGATTTATATAAGGGCAATAATACATTTGCAGTCTTATTTTCTATCCCCTTTTTAATGATTCCTAACATCCTGTTTGCTTTTTTGACTGCCTCCGCACACTGTATGGACATCTTCAGAGAACTATCCACAATGACTCCAAGATCTTTTTCTTGACTCGTTGTAGCCAAATTAGCCCCCATCATATTATAGGTATAGCTGGGGTTATTTTTTCCAATGTGCATTACTTTACACTTATCCACATTAAATTTCATTTGCCATTTGGTTGCCCAATCACTTAGTTTTGTGAGATCTTTTTTTACGTTCAGTAAACTGCTTTCAATGGTGTCCCAGTTTTTAGCAACAAAGCACTGTCCTGATGCCAACAATGAGGCCTTGGTCTAGCTGAAGTTCTGAGCACCTTAGTCAGGATGTGCACACGCTGCCTCCAAACCTTAACATATCTGGTGGACTGTTTGAGAGCTCACTCCTTAGCCACAGGCTGCCCAGAGAGCCTTGGTACAAGCCACTCTCTCTTCTAGTCACTCTTACAGAATTTCTTTTCTCCCCACTTCATAGAAAAGAATGTATGCTAAAGTGGCCCCTTTTTAATTTGGAAATTGCATTTGGCTTTCAGGACAGTGATTTTTAAGGCCTCCTATTCTGGACTGGTTTTTGAAAGTGTAGTAATTCTTTAATGCTACTGCATTTTGCTTCCAAGTTGGCCAATATGAAATAGCTTTAATTTGTTAGTCACTGGTTATAACTCCAGTGTTGTTTCTGATTGTCTTCTGTTGCTAAGGCTTAGGCTTGGTCTGTACCTACTGGCAAATTCGATGGCAGTTGACATAGAGTAGCTTGCATAAGTTACATTGACTTCCTAAATTCTCTTTGTATGGCGTCTCCACTGTGCTGTGCTGACGGGGAAAGTGTACCCATCGATGCAGTGCTACATTTTTTTTGGAGATGGTTTTCTTGAATCTACTGCTGGATCAATTGAGCAGGTTTTCACTTCTGCTCAATCATTTTGGACAGATTGATCTGATGTCACAGCAGCTCGTCATCATGACTTCAGTGTCCCTGAACACACAGTTTACCAGTCTGTAATGTTGGCAGCTCACAGTGGTAATTACCTGCCTTTTATGGGCAAATGGTAGCTGGATCTGTAGAAGGAGACTTGTGCTTTCCTGGGTTCATCTCTCTTTGGTGAGAGACCTAGAGTTCACTTAATGGGCTCAACGTTTATTTACCATTACATGCTGCCTTGCCTGTTACGTTGATCTTACTTTTAAAGAAACATCCCTGCAACTTTAGTGTCTAAGAGTAGGAACATATCAAGATGGTTGTTGTTAAAAGATAATGTATCTTCATGCAACAGTTACAGATACATTTTCTCTCTTTATCTTCATCATTTCTCCCTTTCTTGCCTCATTTGGTGGTTGATTTCGCTGTCCTGTTTAATCTTTTGGTAAAGGTTGGGAGGGGTGCTTTTTCTTTGACTTCTGTCAGAGCACCATCCCCTTTTCACTGTATACTTTACTTTTTACCCTTGTTCTTTGCTGTTGTGAAACTCTCTGAAGCTGTGGATCCAAATTTAGATTATTATAGCAGTGGATCTGATTCTTGATGTTGCGTGGTGTGGGTCTTTTGGATATAACACTAGTGCACTGTCAGTACTGTGCTCATTCTTTAAGGTTGCCTTCACTTGAAGGTAAAACCTCACCAAATCAAATCACAGTTTACATTGTTGCAGCCCTAGCATGGTTATAAAAACCCCAGAATAGATAAAATGTTAAACTTGTGTTAAGAAGTACTGTAGTTAAATGTGACAACATTTGGTAGTCCTTACAGCTCAAAGTTAAATGTTAATTACTGGGTGACTAGTTTATTGATGCATGTTTTTTTCTGTAGTGCTTGCTCTTAAGCTGTGTTGGTACAGCAGATTTCTCCTAGCAGTTATTTGGTGCCTCCTTTTTTACCATATTTGTCTGATGTATCATGTATCAGGCTGATGGCTATTTTCAGAACGGTCTACATGACTAAGTACTGCAGTTACACTTTGAAGGCTCAAAAAGGAAATATATTTGAGGTGACACTGAATATTTTTTCAGGATTTTACTTTAATTTCCGTGGTTTCCTGGCTGCTTTACTATTCTGTAGTGGATGTTGCAAAGCAAACATGTAAAAATAAATAAATAAATCTTAAAATACCTTGAGTAGATAAGCCGAAAACTAATATATGGTTTGACTGGAAGTTTTTGCTTATGTACAGTATTTGTTTGAATATCTGTTATGTAATATCACATTATTAATAAATTGTAACGGTAGTTCTTAAAGTTTTATTGGTAGTACAAATTAGGAATGTTTAACTGTATGTCATGGTTCTAATGCATGGAATTAGAAAATTGGTTCTTAATAGTTCATGGACCTAACTCAGGGTAAATGGATTTTAAAACTGAAAAATTTCTAATTTTATTAATGTATATTTTGATTATCTATACGTGTGCTTGTGTGACAAGTAAATATATAATGTATAGTGTTAACATGTGAACATACAAATTTCACAGAAAAATAAAAAAGTTGTCATGAGAAATTCAACTTTTTCAGCTACTGAACATTTTCTAAAAAAGGTCTAGGGGTATTTAATTCTGATAGTTAGCAGTTATAACTGGATTTAAATTTATACTTTTTATGTTCACTGAATTTTTATTTGTTTCCTAAACAAGCACATGTAAGTCTGTAATCTAAAACAAGCACTTGTAAGTCTAATCTAAATATATTTAGATTCATAGACATTGATTTGTTGCATTTTTTTCAGGTGGTTGAACAGGGTATGTTTGTAAAGCACTGCAAGGTAGAAGTCTATCTAACAGAATTAAAGCTATGTGAAAATGGAAATATGAACAATGTTGTCACACGAAGATTTAGTAAAGCTGATACAATAGGTATGTACAGTCTTCAATATTCTATAACTGTAAATAACTGCATTTAATGGTGGTTGAGAATATGGCTTAGATTCAGAGCTTTAGGTATGTTTCATCTACAGACTTTCATGGGGATGAAAAATAGATGAATTGTAAGTATACAATCAGTTGGTTTTTTTGCAAATTTCAACTAGATCAGATTTGAGTCAGAAGTAGAATCTGTTCACTCTTCAAATTAACAAGTAGCATTTATTTTTTAAAACAGAATTTGTCTTTTTGTTAAATAGAATAAATAAGCAACTGAATTAACTAGGAAAAGCTTTTTAAAAAACTTTTTAGAGTACAAACATCTAGCTAATTTTAACTTTTTTTGGATGTGACAGTGCAACTGCTTGGTATTTTTCAGCGTGTAAATATTATGTAAATGGTACAGTGCATTTATTTGTTTAGGTCCAATTCTTTATGATGCATAGTGTCATGGTGGTGGGAGGGAAAGATACCCCAGCATGAGAATGTATTGAACGTTTCTGAGGTGTTATTAGCTAAAGGTGACTTCAAAGGGGAAAAATTATGCCCATTTTGTTTTTGTGATATATATAAAGGAGGGCTGACTTTTTGTAATGATGACAAAGGTGGATGTGGTGATATCTTTCATTGGATCAACTTCTGTTGATGCGAGAGACAAGCTTTCAAGCTTACACGTGCTCTTTTCTACTTCTGGGAAACTAACTCAAGGCAAGTCAACACTAAAAACTTAAGTTGACCTGAGTTACAGCCACCATAGTAGTTACTGTGGAGATTCATGTCCATGCTACCCTCCTTCTTTTAGTGGTGTGCCTTCTCACCAGGAGTGCTTGTACTGACTTAAGAGTGGTAGTGTGGGGAGTGGAGAGCCAGGGCTGTCAACTCCACATGCAGCTCCCCACCAGGCAAACCCCTGGGTTCTCCTCCATCTCTCCAACAGAGTGTGGGGAGCTGGTACCCAGGGTCAGCCTGGCTCTAGCTGGAGCCCCTGGACCCACCCAGGGTGGCAGCCCAAGCTGTCATTCATGCTTTCTTATCAGTTTCCATGCTAAACCCATGAAAATGACAGCCAACAGCTGATGAAAGTAATCCACACCGTCTACAGGAATACAGCATCATCCTAAGTACACCGACATAAGCCTCTTGTGGAGATGGAGTTATGTTCCGTGTAGCAGGGCACGTACATCGATGGAGCAAGGCTGCACTGTGCACATTAATATATTTCATGAACCTAAGCTGTCTTATGTCCACCTAACTCTGTAGTGTGCATCAGGGCTCGGTGTCATAGCTAAATACAAGGTGAAATTCAGTTGTTGATTTTCAGTTTTAACCGGGTTATGAATTCTAGCTCCCAGGCTCATCTTTTGAAAATGTGCAGATTTACTTAAAAGATGAGGAGGCATGATAGCTCACATATTATTGAGTGAACGCTTTGTGAAAAGTATTCACCCATAGGTGATGTGGTGACTTTTTGGGAGTTTACTATAAAGCTGGTATCTGTTCTTGTCTGCCTTAATTTTGTGAGGGACACCTATGAACAGCTGCAGGTCACTTTTAATATCTGTGAAACCCTATTTTGATACATTTTAGTGCTGGCTTTTAGCATGTTAATTGCCTCAGTCTTATTTATGCCTGTGTAACATTTTAAAATTGTTTTATGCAGTTCTTCAAATGATTCTCTATGTGGATTCCACTCTGGGTGTACATGCAACTCATGCACATGAAATCTAATCCTTTTGGATAGCTGTCTCTGTTGGGGCCGTGTGTCTGCCTCAGATGTCTTCATTCTGCCGCACCCTCTCATGCACACACAAAGGCGCACACATCGCTAAGTTTCTTACTACCTGTGGCACCCTAAACTGTCCACTCACTACTCTGCAGTACTAGTGGGTGTTTGTCTTGCTACTTAAAAGTTAGTTCCTTGTAGTTGGCTCTGTGTGTGTGTATGTCTGGTATGTATACATATACTATATTTATTTCTAGATAGATTTTAATCTTCAGGCTAGTTAGATGACCTCTACATAGGACCATGGTCCCCAAACGTTTTCAGTCACACCTCCCCTCCCATTACTTGGTCTCTGTCCCCCTTCTCACTCCCCCCCAGAGACACAGTCAGAAGCTGGGGCCAGAGCTGCAGTTGGGGCATGATCAGGAACCCCAGCTAGTAGCAGGGGCCAGAGTTGAAGTGGAGATGATAGCAGAGCAGGGCTGAGTGGTGCTTCCTACTGACTCCATGGGTTCTGGCCCAGGCCCCACCATGCCCACCTGAACATTCCTCTGTTGTGGGGACACCCCACAATTTGGTATCTCTTATATATCTGATATAGGGGCTATAGCAATATGACAGAAGAAAAATTCCTAAATTCAAAACTGCCGCTGGTGGGAAGTGTTGATGTGGCTTTGATAGGCATTCCCGCTGCCTGTTTTGCCTAGGAGAGAGACATTCCCAAACAATGTTCCAAATATCGCTGCTGCTCCTGAGCACACTGAGAAAGCTAGAAAAGTCATGTAAGGTGGTTCCTTCACAAGCACTTAATGCAAACTTCTTCGGACTCCAGAACGAAGGACGCTGCTATACGGCAGTTCTCCATTCAGTCCTTCTTCATGAGTATTCCAGGGAGTTGAAAATCTGCCCTGAGCTCCGGGCTATGTCAGCTAAGAGTCCCTAGTCATCCATCTCTGCTGTTGACGACCTCTGACATGGACAGAAAGGAGCACCACGCCAGAGACGACACAAGGCACAGGCTGCCTCTCTTAGTTTCAACCATTGAAGTACCAAAAGAGAAGGAGAGGTTCTTCACGTGCCCCAGTACCAACTAGTAAGAGCATCAGCAGTACTCACTAAATTTGTGAACTGTTTCTCTCAGTACAAATTAATAGGAAGTGTTTCTGTACCCGGAGCGAGCTTCAGTACCCACCACTTCCATATTGGCTTCCTTGGGACAGTGTTCTTTGCGCATCAGGACCTGCTGTCTCCAAATCCAGTGGATACACTGTACTGAGTGATTTAATTGTGGGTCCAGTACTGGATTCACATTGTTTTAAGAGATATGAGTATGGTGATATTTAAGATCCAGCTCTGTGTTGGTGAAGGAGGTATTTCTGGTACTGATTTTATCCACTCAAAAATGGGGCATGTCTAATAACAGTCCCTGTCTTGGAGGAAGTGTACTCCTTCTCAGTCCCATCTGAACAGAGTAGGAAGTCACCAACTACTCACTCTCCTTTACTTCCCTGAGGTAGCACAATGGGAATCAGGAAGAGTTCTAGGAAGAACAGTAGGAAATGACATGGGGTCCACAAGGAATGTATAGACTAACTCCTCTCACCCTACTGAATACCCTGGAGTATGCAACTGTATTCACACAAATCTGCATCATTTGCCTTCCAGAGTTAAATCCTCTTCTCCAAAGAGTCAGTATGGACCATCCCAGTCAGATGAACTAGTGCAGGCTGAGATCCTGAAAGTATAGGAGGTGGAAAATGATGAAGAGTAATGACTGCAAGGGAAGGAACAGCCAGTTCCTACTGCAATCTCCTCATCCCTCTCTAAGGAAGTAAACCCTGCCTCAGTAGATGATTTTTATGGCATTCCAGGCATTCATCAAACACACATCAGTCACACTGGGTATAGACAAGGTGTAGGAGAAATCTCACAAGCTTCTGAATATCTTGCGCTCTTCCATTCCTGGCAGGCTTGCCATCCTAATAAATAAAAGAGAGCCAGCAAAAGATGTGTGGTATATGCCACAATCAAAGAAAGCAGATACAGGTGGTGTCCAGAGGTTTTGAATATTTTTATTTCACATCCAGAAAGGGGGTCGCTCATAGTAACCACTGTCCAGGAAAAGTGAAAACTGGCATCTCCCAAATTCACACCCAGACAGAAGGACTTGAAGTTCAGCCTCTTAAGGCACAAGGTAGTATTTATCTGTCTGCTTCTAGATGCGTGTGGCTAATTACAAGGCCGTCTTTTCCAAGTATAGTTGTACTTGAACTGGGATAAGCTGTCTCAGACTGTAAATCAGTTACCACAGGAATATCAAGAGGAACTAAAAGCCATCGTGACTGAGCAACAGATGATAGCCTGTACATCCCTGGTGTCTGACATTGATTTCCTTCGATCAGTGAGTCCTGGAGATTGTGAGCAAGAGGTATGCTATTCAGTTCCAGTCCCTTCCTTCTCCTGAATCCCCTTACTTATTCATTTTCAGGAGAGAGTGTTAAAACAAGAAGTGAATTCCCTTCTGTGTCTTGAGTCTGAGTTCAGAACAGAAGGTGTTATTTCCATTATCAAAGAAGAAAAGGGTTGACATCCCATCCCAGATCTTCATCTCAACAAATCATTCTGTTGTCTCCAGGTCAGGATGGTCACTCTGGTTTCCATAATTTTTTTTTATTGAATCCTCACACTGTTTCTTGACCTGCACAGTGTCTGATTTCACAAATCAATTCATCTGGCTAACTGTAAGTAGCTCAGATTTCTAACAGGAATATCTCAATACCAGCATAGGGTCCTGTCTTTTAGTCTTGCCCTTTTAGTCTTGGCACAACAGTGAGGGTATTCACAAAGTGCTTGCAGATGTGGCAGCTCATTGAAGGAAACAAGGGATGCAGGGTTACCCATATATTAGACAATTGACTGATCTAAGAAAATCACCACAAAAGGTGACTGACTCAATTCAAATAATCTTAAAGTACTTCACCACTTTGGGCCCCAAAGTTGTCAGAGAAAAATCCACATTCATACTTATTCAGATTCAAAACACAGCATTCATAGGAGCTGTGTTAGATTCCAGGTCAGCGAAAGCTTACCTTGCACAAGAAAGATTCCAAACA
>ML685797.1:16649942-16678572 GCA_007922175.1 Pelusios castaneus
TCCCACTTCACCCTAATGCATCTTGAACAATGTTACTCTCTTGCCTCATCTCAGGTTCCTGCAAAAAGTAGTTCAGCATTCCATATGAACCTAATCATTCATCTCTCTTCCTCCCCAACCTCACTCAGCATCAACATAAGCAAAATTTCACATACTCAATGTAATAAGGTCATTATCATGCTATCTTAACAGGACAGAATCATTCAGAAACATGCCTAAACCATTTGTGTTTGTCCTTGAAAGTGCTACGCATCAGGCAATATCCTCAAATTATCAAAATGGGTTTTTGCTGTATAAGAACACAAGGAAAAATCTAACACTGTTTCTGATAGGCCACACATGGGTGTGTCAAGTTTGAGTTAGCCAAGTTAGGTGGATTTAACCGCTTTAGAGTTCATTCCATTAGTGCTCAGGCAACCTCTACAGCCTGGTTGAAAAATGATCCTGTTTCTGCAACCTTAGCTCAGGTATATGGAACTCAGTGCATATTTTACAAGAGACACCTACTCCTTGGTAGAGGCTTCCAGTTTGGGTGCTTGTTTTAATAGGGCTGTCCTGCACACGTTGTTTAAGTAGAACTCCTAGTATCGTCTTCCAACCAAAAGAATGACTGTGTTAATCACCAAGAGTGGAATCTATACAGACAGGCACTCAAAGAAGAAAGGTTACAGAACTTAAAGTAATTAGTTCTATGAGATGTGTTGTCCATATGGATTCCGTGACCCATTGCCCTTCTCCACTGCTATGAAGTCCTACTTCTCTGAGAATGTGTATTGGCAAAGGAACTGAAAGATGGTTGGGCCTGCTCTGTCCTCCTGTGACCACAGGTAGGAATGGGAGTGCAAGGATATGTTGGGCGCTTGCATGGCCCCAACAGGGGTTGCCAGCTGTTCTCACATGTGACGTGCATGCCCACCAGGAGTAGAATCCACGTGAACAGCACATTATCAAAGCACAGTTACTGTAAGATAAGCAACTTCCTTATTCAGTTTTTAGATTAAATATACTTTTGGTCATTGGTTTAAAACATCTTTTTCTCAGTGTGATTGAAAATTCACAGGATAAAAACTCACCTTAAATAAAAGTGAATACTGAAAAGTCTGTAAAAGTATTGTATAAGTCTGTTAGCCAAGATAATGTGAATGCACATTCACAGAAGTGCCACAATTACGCTGTCATGGAGCACCAGTATTTCAGTAGTAAGGCAAGATGCCCTGGTCTCATGAATATGAACATGCATGCCTTTTGTTCTGCCATAAAATACCATTGTGACATCTTATCTCATAACAGCTCATCTGGAGAGGCTGGAATAGGAAATAAGACTCTGGTGCTGTCACTAAGGATTAGCTCTGCAATACCCATAATACTGGCAAATATTGTATTAGATTAATGAAATAATGAAGAGGCTTTTCTTTGGAAAAACTCCACCAATTAATGGTTAAAGTGATTAGGAAAGAGAGTTAGGATAAAAAGTTTGAATTTCTTAGATTATTTCTAACTAAATTGTGTTCTCTGCTCAAAATGGCTGTTTTAATATTGGTTAATTAAATGGATTCAGAGTTTATTTATGTGGTTTTTGAAGAGCAGACTTTTTAGTGCAATTTTAAGTGATTATGGAAGAAAAGTAGTGCAACGTATGTCCAGGAAAAAAAATTGCTAAATTTTTAGGTGGTTGTTTATCGTTTGGAACAATCTAGTGTCCATTGTTATAAGTAAATTCTATAAATCAGGACATTAGAATTGTTTGATTGTATGTCTGCAATGTGAATAGCCTAATTTAAATTTCACTTTCTTACTAGAAGTATGTTAACCACTATACCAGGAATTTGTATGGAAGAGGTACAATCCAAATCCTGATAGAATGAAATAGTCAGGTTGTTGCAACATGAAAAATATCATAGCAGCTGATTCATTGAATGTAAATTAGATATACCAAAATAAAATAACATTAAAAGTATAAGTATTTTCTTAAAGGAAAACTGATTTTTTTTTTGTTTACTACAGATACTGATCTCTGAACACATGAAATACTGGTAGCTATTATTATAAATATATTGAGTCTACCTTTTATTATTAAACATCTCCTAAATTTTGAGGGTTTTTTTAAATTGGTGCTGCTAAGTTGCCAGCATCATAAATCATCCTTTTTAGAGGAAAACAGCACAGTCAGCAGAGGCTTCAGGAATGTTAGTTGTATTTCAAAATATTATTCATAGCAGGAATCACTCCAGAAATTTGTTTACTGCTTAGATCAAAAGAATAGTAGGGTGTTTGATTTTATTATGATTTACTAACATTCATCAAGGTCTTTTTTTAAGAAGTAGATACATTATGTTCAAACTTCTGTAACAATGTATTTTTGGCCAATAGAAGTAGGAAGTTGTAAGCCTTTGTATTTTCTAAAATGCTAAGACTTCCTCTTACTGTCCACACACAACAAATACATGCATACAGATTTCTCTTAGCTTGTTTTCTGGTCGTATGCATACAATATTAGCTAAGTTTTATGTATATACTGTGGGGAATTATAATAGGATAGTGGAAGCAATATCAGCTGATTGTTAAGGCCTCACAATCGTTCCTCCTTTTAACATCCCTTCTCCCCCATATCCTCTGCATTCTCTTCCTGATGAGTAGAGGGCTTCTGAGACCCTGCTCTGCCTTCGTTTGCCTCAGTTGACCAGCATAGTGTAGTGTAGTGAAGGTGAAGTCAAGGAAGATCTGAAGTGGCCTCTCTTGGCAGGACCCTAAGATGTAGCAGCAGCTCCCACTACAGTGAAACCTGGATTATCCGGTCCTCAATTAACCGTAAATTCGGTTAACCGGGATCGGAACCATGGGGGATCGGGTGGCCGCAGGAGCTCTGTTGCCACCCGAACCCCTGGACTGTGCTGGGGGACCGGCTCCCGTTCGAGCTGACCCCCCAGCACAGTCGAGGGGTTCGGGTGGCTGCAGAAGCTCCGCTGGAGCTTCTGCAGCCACCCAATTCCCCCAGCTGGTTGGCTATCAGCAGGAGCTTCGATTATCCGGGCTTTTTGATTATCCGGCTCGCGGGCGCCGGTCATTAACCCGGATAATCGAGGTTCTACTGAGTAGAGGGCTTCTGAGACCCTGCTCTGCCTTCGTTTGCCTCAGTTGACCAGCATAGTGTAGTGTAGTGAAGGTGAAGTCAAGGAAGATCTGAAGTGGCCTCTCTTGGCAGGACCCTAAGATGTAGCAGCAGCTCCCACTATTTCTCACCAGCACCCATCAGCAGCCTCCCACCCCTCCACTGTATACACTGCGTTTTTGCAGCTGTTCCCATTCTGTTCTATGTAAAATCTATATGGCTATAATGAGATTTCATGCTCTTAATATGAAGTATTTGACAATGTTTTCCATTTAATGTGTTTTTTCTTTTCTAAATCCAGATACAATAGAAAAAGAGATAAGAAAAATCTTCAATATTGCAAATGAAAAAGAGACCAGACTGTGGAACAAATACATGAGTAATACCTTTGAACCACTGAATAAACCAGACAGTACTATACAGGATGCTGGTTTATACCAGGGACAGGTATTGTATAATACTGTTTTTTAATTTTCTTACATATACCGGTACATTGTCTTAAATTTAATAATCTCCTGTTGAAAAGTTGAGTTGCTGACAGTCATTCCTGTGATTAGAAGATCTTTCCCTTTCTTAAAGGTAGTGATATTTGTTGTCTTCCCTCCTCACAGCATTTATGTTCAAAATAGTGCTTGACCAATTAAATCCCCTAGTAAGAGGGATCTGCCAGAACAAATCCTTCTCAGCTGCCCCTGGAAGCCCCCCCAGATAGGGTATGGCCTGGTCACCAAGCTTCCAGTGTTTCAGTTGTAAGCAGTCAGTGATGGCCATTTTGTGGGAGAGTAGCACATTCGCCAGACACACAGTTTATGCCCTCATCATCCAACACCTTCAAGGGTATCCCTATATCAGAAATATGCAGAGCAAGTATTTTGGTATCTGCACATACCTTTGAAAAACACTGTGCCATTCTTGGGGGACATGGCTTTAGACACCAGGTTCAGTGCCCCTGGTACTAACATCCAAAACAGATTCAACTCCAAAGCTCTGGTCTCCAGTGAGGAATACTGCTCGGGACTCTCCTACAATGGCTCACTCAGAGAGACGCTGCTTGAAGAAGTTACTTACCCTGTGCGGTAACAATGGTTCTTTCAGATGTCTCCCTCAATGGGTCCTCCGTGATCCACTGTCCTCCCTGCTGCTTTGGAGTTCTCATCATAAACTTTGTGATAGAGAAGTGATTGAGATGGGTTCACCTGCACAATGATGATTAGTATGGTGGCAGAGCACAGGGACACAGAACATGCATGGACTGAACAAATACTGCTTCCAAAGTTCTCCAATTAGTGCAGGGACATAGACACACCCACAGTCCCCATAGGGGGACATGTTTCAAAGAACCATCATTACTGTACAAAATGAGTAACTACATTTTCTGTAAATAACTATTTTAGCTCTTACGCAGAGATGACTTTTCAGTTATGAACTGAATGTAAGGTTCAAAAGGGGTAGCCATTTTAGTCTTATTCAGCAAAACAAACAAGGAGTCTAGTGGCACTTTTAAAGACAAGAAATTGATTGATCGCATGAGCTTTCATGGGAAAATCCCACTTTCCCATCTTCATGTGTCTGACAAAGTGGAATTTTCTCCCATGAAAGCTCATGTGATAAATAAATTTTGTTGTCTTTAAAAGTGCCACTAGAGTCCTTGTTTGTTTTGAATGTAAGGTGATGCCTTGCTAACAACTTAAAGCAGCAAACACACTCAAATAAATTAGATGTTCCTACAGTCATATCTTGGTCCCAGAACTCAATAGATGCTAACAGTGGGAATGAATTCTATCATCTCTAGCTCTGCTAACACTCTTCAAAAAAGATGTTGTAAATGTAGGAAAGGATTTAGAAAAGAGCTACAAGCCCCCCTGATTTAAGACATGGAAAATCTGTTTTATGGTGAGATACTTTAAAATCACTGCATTTAGTAAGAGGAGGTGGTTAGATTATGAGCTAAATAAAGTGCTTACATTAGGATATTTCTGATGGTAGAAGCCTCTTTAGTCTTGCACACAAGTTTTATAAGAAGTTCAAATGACTGGAAGTTGGACATACACATTAAGATAAAAAATATGGTGCATCTTTTTATGAGAGAAAGTAACTAACTATTGGAACAACTCCAAAAAGAATGTGGTAAATTCTCCATCACTTGAAGGATTGGATGTCTTTCTAAAAAAGATTCTGTAGCTCAGCTGGAAATTGTCTGAGCTTGATGTTGGAATTACTGGATGAAATGTTATGGCCTATCTTATGCAGGTTATGTTTGCACTGCATTGTAAGCCCAGGGTTAGCAGAACTCAAGTTAGCTGATCTGTTTTTTTAAACTTGAGACGCTCAGCCCTCATTTATAACCTCAGGTTAGGAACTGGCATACCCTGGGTACTAGCCCATGGTTCAGCTTCTGTATTGCATTATTTGGGCCTACCACCCATATCCCAGACTTCCTAGTGGCCAAAATGTGGTCACTCTAGCTAGCACTTTGTACATGGTGCAGGAAAACTTGACTGTCCAAAGGACAAAGAAAGTCGGTGCATGGGATTGTGAAATAATTTTGGACGACTTGCACAGCACAAGTCCAGCAGAGCTGTGTCTTTACTGGAAAGCAATGTGGTTTGAACCCTGGAGTGGACTTGGCTCAGCTCAGATCCACCATCTCAGTGGGGTCCTTGGACCCTGGATCTGAGTTCTTGATTTCTATGGTTGATATGTAGATGGAAGGGAATTAGGCTTGAGTCTAAATTCGAACCCTACGTTTATAGTGCAGTGCAGACATTCACACTGTCTCATATGGGTCCTGTTTTTTCTTACTGCTTTATTTTAGTAGCTTCTGAGAGCTAGTGATAGAGGAATATTGACAAACTCTGAAGGTTATCTTACTGCATTCTTGACGCACGGGTAAATCTCAGGATTTGCTAGGATGAAGCTGGTCCTCAGCACACTGCCTTATTCCATTTTTCTCTTCTTCTGCCTTTTCTCCCTTTCTTTTCCCCTCCCCTGCAAAAATGTGTTTTTTATAAACCCTGCAGCTCTCAGAATTGTCAGTTGATATATGTACAAATGTAAATCCTGATTTAGAACAGGAAATTATTTATTTATTTTAAAATTGCTTGAATGGTTTGTGATCAGACAGTTTTACCTCTATGTATATGTATAAAATTTCCTGCAGCCACTTCAGTGATGAAGTGCCATATTTAACAGTCAAGAAACACTATAGTGTTTCAGATAGGAATTGAATAACTTTCCATCTGAAACTGATCCATATTCTCATTCATATCAATAACAGTTTGACTAAAAACTGTTTAATTAAATGATAATATACCTGCGTGTGTGTGTGTGACACACACTAAGGCCTTTATAGAGAATTGGAGTTTAGTCAAGAGACTTAAATTGAATTAATGGGTGTGGGCTAAAGCATGTCAATGCAGTGAACAAAAATTATTGTAACTAATTATACTCTCTGCAAGGTAAAATTTCCTTCTCTAAGAATGCTTCTTAAAAGAACTATTTTAACTTAACGCATCGATTTTTAACTACAGACATATCAGTTTTTACATAGACCCATTAGAAACAGGAGCTTTATCAGTAATCAAAGAACTTTAATGAATATAAGATTTCATTCTAGAATCCTAAAAATATGTAGGATAAAATAAACCAGAAATTAAGGCGGCAAACTTTATATCTGCCTTAGATACTTTATATGGCATCCTCATTACTATAGTATCTGAGCACCTCACTTTTTTATTTGTCTTCACAATATCCTTGTGAGGTTTTGAAATGCAGTTATCCCCTTTACATGGATGGGGTGCTTCCTCTTTCGACAAAAGAGGTGATGAGCAACATTCAAATAACCCAGTCCAGAGTAGTGAGCCTGTGCATAGCTTCAGAACTGATAGAGCACAGAGAGATTAAGTTCCTTGTCCAGAGTTACACAGGAAGTCTGTGAAAGAACAGGGACTAGAACGTGATGCCCTAATCATTCTTCATCTTTGTCCTTCAGTCACTAAAAATCAACAAGCCCATTAAAAAATGCAATAGCTTGGAATCATTTGAGCTAAGGGAAATTTATTGTTATATTACAGTTTTTCCTCTTTATTTTTACTTTTTCTGGTAGGTACTGGTGATAGAACAAAAAAATGAAGATGGAACATGGCCAAGAGGTCCTTCAACTCCTAAGTAAGTGATTAAACAAATTGCAGAATGCTACAATGTGGTTTCTGTGTGTGTTTTATCAAGTCTCACTTTTTCTTAAAACCAAAAAGATTTTTTGAAGGTGGTTCGTTATTTTTTTAAAAAAAATCTGGCAGTATACCTAATATCTGTTAATATAACAAATTCTACTGTTCACTTGTAAAATGCTCTGCAGAAACTGATGCGTAACTGATGTTTTCATGCATCTTGTACAGCACAATTTTATTTACTTCAAACTCTGGTTTACTTAATTATCAGATTTATATTATAGAAAATTCTTGCATTTGAGTGGTGTAAAACTTGTACTATTTTAGACTTGTGTTCCATTCTTAAAGCACAGTATTTCTAGTAGGAGAATTTGTGTAAATGGGGTTGAATCAGTATTTTTCTTGCATGAAAGTATTGTATTTGATGGAAATCTTCTACTTCTCCACAAAGCATTTCATAGTGTCTGGAGAACAGTTTTGTAAAGTACTTTCCACAACTTTTTTCCTAGGGAAGTATAATATTAGTTTTGTCCATTATTTACTTCAGCTTGGCAATGGCAACCAACTGGATCTTGTGTCTTGATTGCAAAATTGTCGTATTCATTTTGCAAGGCTGACATACGATGACGCAGAACTGAGATCTTGGTTTACCTGCTATGTGTTACTTGTGTACATTAGTTCTTTTTAGAGGCATGTTGGCCATATTTTATCTTATGAGACCATTGATATTCTAAATCTGAGATTAAAAATGCATATTGTGTTCCATTCTAGAGTGCGTATGGTAGAACACCTTGTTTGTTTGACTGTAGTACAGTATATACTTTTATTTTGCGTTCTGTATTTATTTATCTGAGTTTAGGATATTTCACTAATTGGTGTTTGTTCATGCACTTAAGGTGACTTTTTAATTGTCTGCGCCCGGCCTCTGGGCTGGCCTTCCCCGCCCCCAGGGTGGGACAGGCAGGCTCAGGCTCGGGTCCGGAGCGCAAGCCTACCTGCCTGCCCCACGCGGCCGGGCCAGAGGGGTGGCTGCGGCAGCGGGGGGCTCCCGGGCTCCCACCCGCTGACCGCCTCCTTCCCGGCCTGGGGCTGGGGCCGGGGCCAAGGTAATCCACGGCCCCGGCCTCCCAGCACGGGGCCGGGATCAGCCTCCGGGGCTGGGGTGTGCTTCCCCCCACCGGTGGCTTCCCAGGGCCGCGGTAGGGTCCTCCCCCACCG
Source organism: Pelusios castaneus (assembly GCA_007922175.1). Lineage (NCBI taxonomy): Eukaryota > Metazoa > Chordata > Testudines > Pelomedusidae > Pelusios > Pelusios castaneus. The sequence continues at coordinate 16,658,439 of ML685797.1, forward strand.
GCGGCCTTGGCTGGCTTTCTTCCTTTCTCTTCCTTCTCTTCTTTCCTTCCCCTTTCTTCTTTCCTTCTTTTTCTTCCTTCTTTCTCTCCCTTCCTTCTTTCTCTCCCTTCCTTCTTTTTTCTTTCTCCCTTCCTTTTTCTTTCCTTCTTTCTCTTCTTTGCCTGCCTTCTTTTTTCTTCCTCTTTCTCTTCCTTCTTTCTCTTTTTTCCTTATTTGTCTTCCTTTTTTCTTTCTTTTTTCCTTCCTCTTTCATCTTTCTCTTCCTTTTTCTTTCTTTATTTCCTCTTCCTTCCTTCCTCTTCCTGTTTCCTCTTCTTTCTCTCTTTCTTTGCTTCCTTCCTTTCTCTTCTTTCTCTTTCTTTTCTTCTTTTTTCTTTCTTTCTCTCCCTTTCTCTTCCTTCCTTCTCTTTTTTCTTTTTCCCTCTTTTGCTTTCCTTTTTCTTTCCTTCTTTCTCTTCTTTGCCTTCCCTTTTCTTTCCTTCCTTTTCTCTTCTTTGCCTTCCCTTTTCTTTGTTTTCTCTTCTTTGCCTTCCCTTTTCTTTGTTTGCCTGCTCTAAAAACTGGGTGCATCTTATGGTCAGGTGCGTCTTATGGTCCGAAAAATACGGTAACTCTTGAGGTGGTAAAAATATAACGCCTCTTTTATTTTACATTGAGCCTTTGCATCAAAAACATCTTTTATTCTCTATTATACTCTATTTGTCATGACTTAGGGGACATCCACAGAGGCCTTTGTCTTCTCCCCTACCATGATCTCATCTTTGATGCAAGCCTTGTATAGCATGTTAGTCTGCTGCTGAAGCCAGCCATATCTATATTTACTCTAGAAGAATGCCTGTTTTAACTTTAATCTCTCAGATTAGAAGTATATCAGGTTTAGAAAGATCGAAAGGTTGAACCTTGGAGATCACAGAAGAATTAAAGCTCTTCGAGGAGTAAGATTCCCTTATACCAAAACCATTATCTGATCACTTGTGAATTCGGTGCTCTGAGAATTGGTAATAGAATTTACTATAGTTGACTCCTACCATTCAGCTGTACCTCACAGTACCTGTCTTCACCTCTTGATGGTATAGAGGACCACTATTTTCTTCAGATCACATTGGCTTCATTACAATTAGAATCAGTGGCCATTTTAAAGCAAAGGTGTCTTATTTGAATCATCCCTGTTGGGTTTGAGATAACTACAGTATCTTTGTAATGTGTTGCCATAAATTTATTCATATGTACTCTCAACTTTAATTTCATTTTAAAATGGTTTGTCTGTGAATATCTTGTGTGGATGTATAATATACACTTCAATATGAGTAAAAGTTCAGCCTTGAGACATGCATATCTTGGGAGTGGCTGGATACTAAGGCTAGCCAGCACAGACCGTATTACTAGGCATCATTACAAAGAGCCCTTGGCCTCTGGCTCCCATGAGTAATTTCCTCTGGAAGCCCTTACCTTCACTTACTTCAAAAATGAGATTTGGCTGCAAGGGGCATCTGAGACTCCCTCACTTCTGCAGAGGTATTAAACTCTTCTGTGGATTATTAGTTGCGTGGTGTGGGAGAGATTATGCACATAGCAACTTATTCCTAACATAGGTCTTAATCATTGGGGTACTTCGGCTATCACTGACCCTTCCACTGTCCATTCAGGACATGAGCTAGCATGTAAAATGTTCCCTTCAAATCTGGATTTTCATAGGATAAATTGGCCCATAAGTAAGGAGAATATGTGGCATCTGAGTGTCTCTTACTCTGCAAAAAAAGCAGGATACTTTTTTGCAAATCTAAGATTGTTGGAGAAATAATTTTAAATATGAGGAGGGAATCTGCAATATTTGAAATATCACTCTTGAGTAACAGGTACCACAGTGGGACATTATACATGATAGTACATCAGTTAAAACTGTTCCTGTATTGCCTGTGCTACGAAACATTGAGAGGGAAAATGTAAGGCCTAAGGTGCAAAAAAGGTCTCAAAATAACAAATAGCCAATTCTAATGAGGAATTTAATTTCTTTTTTCTAATTGACTGAATCTGTTAATAGGAATCTGCTGAAATGTAGCTGTGCAACATACTTTAAAATACAGTTCAGTGAATATGCAATAAAGATGGTTATTAAGACTTCCTGCCATCAGGAGCTTTATTTTGTTGTTAATTTTAGAAGGTTATTTTATCAGTGTTTGGAATTTTTTTGTAGACACCTTTGTTTATCAGGAGTAAACATTAAACTCTGTGGATTCATTCATTCTGTCAGAGGTTTCCTTTCGAGGCTTTCAGAATTGTTTTTGGCATTTAAAATAAGACGACTCCAAAGGCTCTTGTATTAGTCCATCAATGGAATTTCTTGGTATCTAGCCAGGATAAAAATTGTTACACACTTCATTCTGTTCTAAATCATAGCTTAGAAATTGAGTATATATGGACAAAATTGTCATTAAAAAAATGGCTTTTGTTATATTACGCTTTTTTCCTGGCAACCTGCAGATATGTTGTTGACTTAAGAATTTTGGCCACATCGTGTGCTCAGATGAATAATTTACTTGTGTTAGACATATATACAAGTAATCTCAAGTATTTGCTCCTTTTGTGGATAATATTATCACTATTTTCATGCACCATTTGTATATGACCACTCCATTTTTTACAAAAATATATTTTAGGGCTCGAAGTCTACAGAGTAGCCCATTTTTGTCAGACTATTGTTATAGGCTTTGTTTAGTTCACTTTTTCTCTTCTGAGTTAACTTTCTATATGATTTTGGTGCAAAGTGTTTTATTTATAATAAAAGACCCTACTATTTAAAATCTTTGTCCTTTAGTAAAAGAAATGTATCTTTATTCAAATATTTACTATTCTTGTGTGCTAATTTTTGAGAGTTTTTTTGGTTAGAGTAATATCAGACCTGTTTTTTCTGAGTTTATCTGTTGGAGTGAAAAGTGATATATCTCCCAGGATGTCCACTTTGCAGCAAACTTTGTCCTATACAGATACCTCTGCAAAGTATTTTTGTCTGTCTATCAATTCAAAGGCTGTTACAATTTTTGAAAATATGTTTATATGTCTCCATTCAAGCCTGATGAATGTTTAAATGGTTATCATACCAAAATATATTTTTAAAATAAAAGATAAACATCCTTTTGTTCTTTTATTTTTAACATGCTAGTTTATTTTACCTTTAGCCTTTTACCATAATTGTTAAAATCTTTTTCAATTTTGACTTTTTTAAAGCAACTCCTAGCATCTCTTTTGGGAGATGTGGTTTAAATTAAACCAGGTTGTTAACGTTTATTTAATCTTTTTCCATGAAAACGAATTAAAAGGTTTGGTCATTTTTATAAACAATTAGTGATTTTAATCAGTAATGATTAGATATTTGCAGTCTGTTGGTCCTTTATACCTAGAGATGGATTTTTACTTATATAGATGTATTTAAAGGGACCTCGATTTTCAAGATCTTTTGAAATGTTAGGCCCTTCATTCTGAAAACACAGCCCAATTGTTGGTGATGAGCACTTTTGAAAATATCACCCAAAGCCTTTTTGGAACTTAAGAAAAACACTAATTATTAGATCTAATTGAAAACCAGCAAAAAACCAAATCCTGAGAGTATTGCTTCAGAAAATTTTGGCCAACTCTAATTGTTGTATCTGTCTTTCATAGTTACTGAGGATATATGTATTTTTAAAACTACAGTAGTTTTTCTGACTCTCTCTAATATATTCAGTACTTCATTGAGAATATATTCAGATACAGGGTCATATCTATATGTAAGAAAAACAAATGAAAGACTTAAACTTGGATACCCTTGATTTTATTTTTCCATTTAATCTGAGTTCAAGCCCAGTGGTGCAAGGCCAGTAGTAAAGAAAATTAGAGAAAGTGGACATCCTTCACTTGTGCTCATCCCATCCTATAAGCTAAAGCTTTATAAATACAATTCAGAAGTACCCTTATATTCATTTTGATTTCTCTTAATTATTTTAATATTGGTTTCCAATCTCAAAGATAAAGCCAATCCTTGGATTTTAAATTGTATATTCAGGTAGGATACTTCGATCATGTTTGCCTTCTCTTATCCTTCATGATGGCATAACTCTTTATCAGTTCCTATTGTGAGAGGGTCAGACTGGCGAGTTCTAGGAAGCCATTATATTAGCCCCAGGCTCAGCAAGTCTCTTTTCCCCTGTAGCTGAGCAATGCTTACTTCAGGCTAATTGGCACACCTTGAGCTAATTAAGGCCCCACCCAAGACTTGTTAAAAGCCTTTCCTCCAGAGGCAGGATGTGGCTGGAGTGTGAGTGAAAAGGGCCACAGGAGGGTGTGAGAGGAGGTGAGGTACAGCTGGAAGGCAGACGGATCTGGTGAAGGAGCAGAGCGTTGGTCAGGAAAAGCAGGGCCGTCCTTTGGGGGGACAAGTGGGGCGATCGCCCCCAGTCCCGCACTTTTGAGGGCCTCGCGCTGCCCCACACGCTGCACCGCTGCCCGTCCCCCCACTGCGCCTTGTAGCCCGCTCACTCTCCCACTCTGCTGCCTTTGGCTTCCCGCCGAACGTAAATCGGGGCGGGAGGGCAGAGCTCGGCCTCTAGGCCAGCCCACTCCACCCCCAGGGTGGACCAACCTGTCCACAGGGGCGGAGCAGGAGAGTTGAGCCCAGCTGGGCCAGGCCACCCACCCCCACTCCTACCGCCACCGGCTGGGCCCGGGGCAGCCTCGTGGTCGCGGCTGGTGCCAGCTCCCAGTCCTCAGGAGGGCGACCAGGGTCCCTGGGGGGTGGAGCAAGCCAGCCCCCCACGCTGCCGTCCAGCATGGGGGGGGGGCGCCTAGGCTGATTGGCCCTGGGGCCCACTCCCTCTCCCCCCCCCCCAAGGGACGGCCCTGAGGAAGAGCTCCACAGATACAAAAACTGGGAGAAGGAAAACCACTGCCCAAAGGCGAGTGGGGCAAAGGACCTTTCCCAGGCCTGAAGAAAACAGACACAATGCTAGAGGGAAGCACAGGACCCACCAAGGTCGAGGAGGGACTTTGTCACAGTATCTACACATAAAGTGCTGCAGCAGTGCAGCATGTGTGTTGAAGACCCACTGTGGAGCTAGAACTTGAACTCTAATTCAACTTGAATCCTAATCAGAGTTACAACTTGAACAAATCTTAAAGACACTTATTGGAAGTTGGCCAGCAAAAAAACCCTCAAACCATAAGGAAATAAGGAAGCTACAGCTATACCTGCTTGTTATAGCAAAAACTGCATTCTTAAATTTGTAGACCCAGACAATTATTCCTATTACAGATGACTGAAGCAAACTATTAATTTTCTAACAGTATTTAGCAATTTTGTGAGAATGGTGTCAGATAAATTCAAATGGAAAAAAAGTAATAGCACAAGAAAACAATACACTAGAAATATTGAAGTCATTGAGTGACTTCGATATGGATAGTGTAATCCTGTACTTCTAGGATAGTCATGAAGATTATACGTGGAGTATAACTGAGTTACATTCCCACTACCCCTCTTAGCTTTCCTTTCTCTTCTTTTGAGACTGCTTTCCCATACTCTTCCAGAAAACAGAAAGTTTGTGTGTGTGTGCGTGTGTGTGTGTACACATGAAGGCTTTGTTTAAATTTTGAAGGAAAAAAGGGGAAATGTTAACGATGTTATGAAATATGATAAATATACAATGTTGCTTAATGTTACTTATTCAATATTAAGATGTGTAACTATACCTGTGGAGACAACGTAACTGAATTTTTTTGTTAATTAGTGAAAATATGAATATATAAAAAAGCTGCTTTTTCCTCAGAAAGAGTAAGCAAACTGAACAATTGCCAGGCAAAAACCAAAGTCAGCAAGCTTCACATAGCTACTCAGGATAATCTTTTTAAATGATATCTCACATTGAATCTGTAAGCTCTAGAATCGTATGCTAAAGCCTTATCTACACTAGAAAGGTGTGTCAATACAAGTTACATTGGTGATCAAAAAGTGCTTTAATTATAGCACTTGCGCCCATCCACACAGCACTCATGTCATTAAAGCACGTCCACACGTGGCGCTATAGCATTGATAGTGAGAGCAGTGCACTATGGGAAGTTATCTGATTTTGCAGCTTGCCATCTTGTGCCACAAGGAGTTCTGGGAAGGCAATGAGGATTGCAGTACATCATAAATGTAGGCTCAAGGTCCCATAATGCATTGGTTTCCATCCCATCATTCCCTGCATTCCTGACCGCGTTTCATGGCATTTTTCAACAGCCCTCCATTTCTTGAATATCTGCCATCCCTATTTGAAAGGATGGATTCTGCACTGCTCTCTACTGTTGCTGCCAGCGTTCTGAACACATCGTGGCTGGTCTTGCAGTATATCATGAGCTCACAATCAGAACATGACTGAGGAGCCTGACCAGCTGTGTACCATGCAAAGAAACAGGACCAGATTGCTCTTTGCGTTCACAGGCCATCTGCACATGGTGCACTTCCAGTTTTGGGAGCTTGAAACAAGTAGTGGGTGGTGGGATCGCAACATTATTCAGGTCTGAGATCATGACAAGCAGTGACTGCAGAATTTTCAAATGTGTAAAGCCACCTTCATGGAACTCTGTGCAGAGCTCATCCCTGTATTGCAGGGCAAGGACACCAGAATGAGAGAGCCGCTCTCTCGATCTCCGGCAATTTCAGACTGCTGCTGGTTGGTTGCTAATCAAATTGGAGTCAGGCTGTCCACTGTTGGAGTTGTGTTTATTGCAAAGGTGCAGGTCATTAACCACATTCTGCTGCAAAGAACTGCAGCTCTGGGAAATGTTCGTGAAATAGTGGATTGCTTCACAACAAATGGGATTCCCTAACTGGCAGGCCTATAGATGGCGCACACATCCCAAGTTTGGCTCTGGCCGATTTGCAGTGGAGTACATCAATAGAAAGGGGTACTTCTATGTGGTACTATAGGCGCTTGTGAATCACTGTGGGCATTTCACTGACTTCATAGGATAATGTGCATGATGCAGTCATCTTCAGGAACACTGGTCTGTATAGCAAGCAGGGACTTTCCAGACCAAAAGATTCCAATGGAGGATGTTGAGCTGCCTATAGTGATCTTGAGAGACCCAGCCTATATTACTGCCATGGCTCATGAAGACTTGTACTGGTACCCTGAATAGCAGCAAGGAGTGCTTCAATAACAGGCTGACAGCTGCCGAAAACCCTAATGTACATATGGCAGATGAAAGTCTCGCTGGAGATGCCTTTACGGCAAGCTAGACATAAATAAGGACAGTATTCCCATGGTTATTGCTGCCTGTTGTGTGCTTCATAATTAATGGGAACCTAAAGGTGTGCCCCTGCGTGGGTCACAGAGGCAGATTCCTTGCATCTGAATGAGAACAGCCTGATGCTAGAGGCATTAGATGGGCACAGTGGGAAGCCATTTGGATCAGGGATGCACTGGAGGCCCATTTTGAGAATAAGAACCAATAAGGGGCTTTTGTGAACAGTGCTCTGCCATTCTCTGACTGCTATCAGTGGTATCAGTGACTACCAAGTGCAACATGGAAATAAAGAGTGCTTATTGTTCTCCGAGCTTCCCTTTATTAAATGAAAACACGGGGCTGGAAGAGAGAAAGCAGTGAGGGGGGGAGAGAGCTGTAACAAACTCTGTCATGTCAAAACTGTCATGACTGTTTGAAGGGGTTGTGTGAAAGGGGTAATGAGATGGGCTGGGAGTTTGGTTAGGACTGGGGTGAGGGGAGTTTGGAGAGTGCATGGAAAGAAGTTCTGTCTTGACTGCAAGGGAAGGCGAGCCCACAGAACTCTTTCTGTAAGGTCATGATTGTCTTTTAGGTGCTCCATCTGCTCCTCCATGACCTTGATCAGGCGATTATGACCTTCTAGCACCTGGTCATATTTTCCCTTTTCCAATTATTTTGTTTTACAGTGTTTATTGAGAAAGTAGCTTGCTGTGTGTTGAATCTTGTAAGTTCCATAGCTACCTCCTGTTTTTCTTAGTAGCCAACTTACCAGTGTCAGCGAGAACGTAAACAGCTCTAAGAATGTTTCATCTCACTGCCTGCACAGAGTAGTGGGACTGACTTACTATGGTGTCATATTAAGTTGTCACTTTTTTTAACAGCAAGTGCTGTTTTTTTAAATAGCTATTTAGAATATGGACAATTTCCCATCTATATATAAAAATTTTCTCATTGCTACCTTGTTTATAATCAAAATTTACTTAATTTATTTGTCTGAAAAAGCCTATTAATTGTAAAAATGAGTGGGGTTACTTTGACTATTTGGTAGATATTAGTAGTTAATTCATTACTTCACTTTATTAAAAATAAAATGGTATTTATGTGGGCAAGTGCTATAACACATTACAAATTTGTGGTTGGAAACTTAATTTAAAGTAAACAACTTTATTGTTCCAGGTCACTTTGTCTTTAAATACCCTTTAAAGACCTCAAGGAACTGAAGAGCAAAGAATTTCATTTGTTATTTTACTTGAACTTAAATAGCCAATGAGAAGTTTACTTCATAATATTTTGTAACTTTCCTGTGCATGTAGTCTGTGTACTTATTTATTGCTTTTGATGGTAAAATTGTCAGTTTCCTTAATGAAAAGAGAGAAATAATGGGAATCGTCCAAGAATCTGTACAGCAACCTGTGTTGTTCAACATATTCATAAATGATCTGGAAAAAGGAGTGAACAATGAGGTGGCAACATTTGCAGAGAATGCAAAATTACTCAAGGTACTTAAATCCAAAGCAGAATGCAAATAATTACAAAGGGCTCTCACTACACTGAAAGACATGTGACAAAGTGGCAGATGACATTGTGTTGATAAATGCAAAATAATACATACTGGAAAACAATGCCAACTATACATACAAAATGAGGAGGTCTAAATTAGCTTTTAACTTCAAGATCTCTTTCTTGATTGGTATCACAGATAGTTCTCTGAAAACATCTGCTCAATATGCAGCAGCAGTCCACCAAAAAAGCCAAACCTGACAGGAACCTGTTAGGAAAGGGATAGATAATAAAACAGAAAATATAATGCCACTATATAAATCCATAGTGCACTCAAATTTGTAATACTTCATTCAGTTCTGCTCACCCCATCTCATAAAGATACATTAGAATTGGAAAAAGCACAGAGAAGGGCAATGAAAATGATTAGGCATAAGGCACAGATTCCATACCAAGAGAAATTAGAAAGAATGGCGCTATCCATCTTAGAAAAAAGACGGGGATATGCGAGGTCTGTAAAATCATGAATGATGTGGAGAAAGTGAATAAGGAAATACCATTTATCCCTTCACATAACACATGAACCTGGGAGTTGCCCAGTGAAATTAATAGACAGCAGATGCAAAACAAACTTAAGTACTTCACAGTCAACCTATGGAACTTGTTGCCATCAGATGTTGTAAAGGTCAAAAGTATAAGTGGGTTCAAAGAAACCTATCCTATGTGAACTTATCCAGTTCTATCAGTGGCTATTAGCCCAGATGGTCAGAGACGTAAAACCAGGGTCCGTGTGTCCCTGAACTTCTGACTACTAGACATCAGGAAGGATTCCCTAAAATTGCCCTGTTTTGTTCATTCCCTCTGAAGCCTCTGTCACTGGCTGTTGTCAGAGACAGGATATTAGGCTACGTGTATCATTGTCCTGACATAGTATGGCTGTTCTTATTGTCAAAGAAAGAGAGGCTGATTTAAATTATAACTTGGGAATGCTATATAATAATATCAGAAGGTTAAAGGAATTTTCACAAAGTAATTTTCTTTTCTCATTGGCAATATTTTATGCTTTTATTGCTTGGAAGCACTAGGATCTAGTAGTTTATTAAATATTTTAAAGTAAGTATCATATCTCACATGGAGAGTTCTCAAAACAGAATCTTTATCTGCTGTGAGCCATTTTAGTTCTGTAAGCACAGAACATCTGATCATATATAATATTTGTTAATACTTCTACCTGGCTTTTGAATGCCATAGTACTAAACAATACTTGGTCATCTGGGGCCAGGCTTGATCCAAAGCCTAATTAAGTAAATTAGGGTTTTTCTGTAGTTTTCAGTTGGTTTTGAGTTGGGTCTATATGCTTAACCAAGTAAAAACAGCAAGATTATACTGCACAGTATACATGTCATTGTTACAACTTAAGGGGTCTCCTTGTTGAAAACATTCAACAAATCCAACTTTTTTTAAAAAAGGTTGTACACTTTAAATAACATGCAAAGAATATAATGCCCTGATTTGACTTGCTGAGTAAACATGAAATATTTCCTGTTATTTTGTGTCTCCAACAATTTCTAGTAATGCCTGTCAGTCAGCTAAAAGAAAACCTCTTAATTGGCATAATGTTGATTTTTAAAGGGCTGAATTTACACTAATCTGGGAATACTTATCTTTTTAAAACATGTATTCTTATTTTAGTTACAACTGATGCTTTCATACCTCAAAAGCCATTTAAGTTTAATTGAGAAATTAAGAAAACCAATAAAAAGTTTTATGTTCCAAGTTTTAAAATAAAAATGCATCTGCTTTATTTTGTTGCCTGCGGATTAAGTAACTTTTTGGTATTCTTCTTCAGTTGGCCATTTTTGGCTTATTTTAGTAAGTTTTGTTGTTTTTTTTCAGTGTGATATGAAAGTTTGACATGAAAATAATCCATTTTAATTTTAATAAGATACATTTTGCAGCTAGAAACCATTGTCCTGAATATATTTAGTGCTTTGCTCATAAGAACTTTATTTTTACATACTTATTTACATACATTGTTCATCTGTTAGCTTTTTCTTTTTCATAATTAATTTTAATATCTCAGCATTTTTATCTAATTTAACATTTTCATATTTTTAAAGGTCCCCAGGTGCATCCAATTTTTCAGCTTTGCCAAAGATCTCTCCATCTCTATCAAATAATTATAACAACATCAACAACAGAAAGTAAGCAATATATCTTAAGAATTTTTTTTATTTCCTTGAATCTCCCAAGTGTGATTTGGAAAAGTGACCTTGTTTTTAGTTAGGGAATTAATTTTGTTTTCATAATGCTCAGGTTATAGTTCCTCTTATTATTGGTCAGTACTTCTTTGTGTGGGTACTATATGAAATATCAAGAAATGAAACTCTCTTAAAGGAGCTTGGTTGACTTCATACACTGTTTAACACAGATTAGGAATTTAAAAAAAAAAAATTGAGCACTGTATGAATGTGTCTGAAGACTACCTTTAGAGTTTATCATGCTAAATACATAAAATAACAATGTACTCCTCTGTTTGAGAGAACCTGTTAAGTTAAAGGAAATTTAAAGTGGAGGGAGGCAGTACTTTTTTTTGCTCTCAATCCACATAGATTGTATCAAAATGGCCAACCTCACACATTGGTTTGAGACCACTGCAGCATAAAGACATAATGGTCAGGTGAGATTGATTTTAGGCTTGAGTTAACATTAATAGTCTTTCTACCTAGTTTGTGCCTGGAAGCTAGAAATCTGAGATCATTTTGTGAAAAGGATTATTGTGCTTAGATATACAATAAATGCTCAGTGAAGAGACAGACTTTTTATATTTCTTTAACATTTATTTGCTTTTGTTAGTTCTACATTTCAAATTTGAGCTTGCATTATATTTTTTTTAGTAACTGATATGTTTAATCTGACAAAACTCTAAAAGAAGAATTTTCACTGTCTGTCAAGTGGCCAATTTAGTCCCTAATCCCTTCATTGTACAGTATGCTTACTGTAAAAAATCCAGCTGTCAGGGAGATTGTACTTCACTGCTTTCTACAGCCTTACCAATAGTAAAGCATCTTTCCAATGCCTGAAGCCAGAAAATGCCAGCCTTGGGGGGGGGGGGGGCAAAAAGTGGAGAAATGTGAAGAGGCATATTACATCTTGCCATTCAGATTTAATTTAAAATATTTTTTTCAAATATGTTTACTATCAGTAAGTGTTAATTTACGTATTAACTTAATTTTTAAAGGTAATATCAAATATTTTATACAACATCTTCCAGTTAAATACTGTATCTACACAAAGTAATTTTTCATATGGAATGAAGTGTCACTTGTACATCTACTGATTGAATAAACCCATTTCTTGCTGTTAAAGCACTGAAATAATGTACTTAATTTCAGTTTATTGTACTATGTGAGAGAGTATTTGTAGTAATTACCAAGGAAAAGTTTCTTGTTTGGGTGTATGTAGAGGGCATAATTATGGATCTGAACTTAAAGTACAAAATTAATAGCTCTCTGTCCCCCATTGTTCATTTGAAAAACAGGATTATAATATCTAAAGCTGCAGGGTAACAAGGTCACTATTTCCTGTAAGCGATCCCATTTTAAACCTAAATTAGGAGTTTTCAATTTCATGGCATCACCATAGAAATGTTGGAGGTTATTTAAGGAAGCACAGTTAACATTCTAGCTCTTGAGCCTCAGTCTGCAAATACTTAAATGTGTTTAACTTTTCATATGTGAGTGGTCAACAGAAATAATTACGCATATAAGGACCAAAGCCTTAATTTGTAAATTAGTGCATTTACTGTTAGTCTGAGCTTTAACCATGAAAATGGTACAGTATTATACTAATGATCTCTGGTGGTTAAACTTTAATAATACTTCCAATTTATTGAAGAGCCTCTTGAAACAACAGCAGTATAGGAAGATTATCACATTATATAGTCTATGATCAAAAATGGATGGAAAAGGCTTATGTTGATCATATTTTTTATCATTTATTTGATGCTTTGTAATGTGAATTAGTGAATATATGTTTCATGTGTTGCTTGGCATACCTTGCTTTTGGAATACATTGGAGTTTCCTTAAAACCAGCAGGAGTAGAATAGATACAAAATCTTTAACTTGTAAGAACTGTTTGAGATCTAGCTCAGAAAGTCTTTTCCAGCTAGTCAATAGTTTCGTATCACTTCCTGCTTGTCCACAGGGTGCTGGCAGTTTTGTTCACCATCTCAGCAGTCACACCAAAGACTCAATGGGTGTAGAAACTGAACTGAACCCTTAGAAATGGTTTGTTCAGGTTAAATTTGAGGAACATAAGCAGAATGGTCTTGGGAAGATACTTGTTGTAAGGTTAAATAGAAATGTGCAGCTGAATGCTGTTAAATCTGTTCTAGGCTCAATTAGAGCAGTGGTTCTCAACCTTTCTGGGCTGCTGTACCCCTTTCAGAAATCTGATTTGTCTTGTGTACACTTTCATCTAACTTAAAAACTACTTGCTTACAAAATCAGACATAAAAATATGAAATTGTCACATCACAATATTAGTGAAATTATTGTCTCATTTTTTATCATAGAATTATAAAATAAATCTATTGGAATGTAAATACTGTACTTACATTTCAATGTATAATATATAGAGCAGTATAAATAAACAGGCTTCCACATGAGTGTAAGGTTATTCAAATTAGTGATTTTTGATTGCTCTCTCAACCCTCTGTTAGCAAGCCCACACAGAGCCTCTGCTTACATTTCCTGGAATCCCATGGAAGTTGTATTCTTATTTGTTGAAACTTCATATGGCAAACTGGATATCACAAAATTTCATGCAGTTTTTTGGCTGCAATAATGGTTGCAAATGAGATTTCCCCACATTGTTGCCAGAGTCTTTATTCAGTCAGGCAGTACAGGCATTGCACAAATTACAGGCGCTCTCCCTCCATGGGGAAATGGAGATCACTGAGCAGAATTGACCTGTGGGAAGGAGAAGGACCAGCCACAGTCTCCAAACCATGACTAGAACATACTGCTTTTCTTTTCTGGGGCCAGAATAGAAAGTGAAAGAGAGAACAGAAATAGATTCGTTTTTTCCAGTAGATGCATTTTCCTCTCAATAGCCTGGCACTCACAGCTTATGTGAATTTGTATGTATTTCCTGGCTTGGAATAATTTTCTTTTATTTTACATTATGTTTACCACATAATCTTAAATAGTGTGTACCACAAAATAAAAAAGGCTACAATTATCACCTCGGTTCTCCCATTAAAACAAAAAATCAATATCAATCTATCACCATTTGATTAATTATCTTACAAAATAATGTACACGTATTGCACACGTTTATAGTTTTGTCCAAAAACTAATATTTACATCTACAAGATTCTTGGCTGTTTTAATGCTACCTATACTGTTAATATTAAGACCCCTGTGTATGCATTATTCCTAAAATTGCTGCAAGATACCTTTCCTGACTTTTTAATCGCTCTCTCTCTCTCTCTCTCTGAGAGACAGAAGAGCTTTTTCAGAAATATGTGATACACCAGTGCTCGACAATATGTGACATACCAAGGCTAGGCGCCCAGCTTCAAAATAAGGAGCTTAGCTTGGGTACCCCTGCTGCCGAATAACCACCGCTATCATTTTTTTACAGCGGCCCAGGGCCGGCCCCCCCCCCCCCCCCCCAGCCTGCCTAAATGCTACCAAATCTCCTGAGCACCACTATGATAAGCCAGAAAGATTCTTTCCCCAAGAATCAGGCAACATAGATAATACTGAAAAGGTTTATTCACGATACCGGGAAGACTGACAGGACAGCTTCAAATTGGTGATGTTACAGTGGTCAAATATATATGCTTTGTCAGTTACATAATCCACTTGGAATTCTTTACCTGTTTACTTACAAGTACAGTCTTGTTCCACCCAGAGAGGACAGAGGTGATAAAGACCAATGCAGAGACACTTTAATTACATTATAGACCCCATGACTACATTTAGGGTGGGGTGGGAGGATGGGATGGAGAGGAGAATTCTTACAGATAGTCAGAAATGTATTGTTCCCATTGAAGCCAGAATTTCTCAATAGGCCTGCTGCCCCAGCGGGCTCAGCTGCCGTGGCTGAGCCTCATGGCCCCAGGGCTCAGCTGACAGCAGCTGAGCCCCGGCAACAGCACCGCTGCCAGCAGCTGGCAGCCACAGTGCATGGTGGGCTAGGTGCCCACCATGCACTGCTCCTTATTGCGAAAATTCAAAGGAGTGTGTGAGCGCTCCTTTTCGCTATAAGGGGTGCTCTGTTATAACGTTGGCTTGTCCCGCAATAATTTTATTGTGGGACAAGTCTCTCGTGTGTACATACCCTGATTGTTCACAGCATCCTTGTCCTTGGGTGGGTCTGGTATGACTATCTGTTAACTTGAGTTTCATGCCACAACTTACTGGCAGGAAAAGTACCCACGCTGTAATAGAAGAGACCTGACAGAGAAAAGTCTACAAAAAGAAAAAATATTAAAGCCTAACAGCTACAAGCACCAATGGTACTAATTTTAGACACTAGAGGGCACTCGACCACTGCAGTTCCTCAGAGGAGCTAGGTGCCACAATACAAACCGCAAGTGCCATGGCAACCTGATGCCTGGAGTTTGTTGAACCCTGTGATATACTTTGTTTCTTTTATGTATGTGGTTTTTGAGGAAGGAGGGGTTCTCTAATGCTTTTTCTCTTTGTAACATTTAAAAGAACAGACTCTTTTTAAAAATAACATTTCACTATTGATGAAGAAAACCATTCAGATTAACTCAGCAAAACTGCACAATTAAAATAAATATAGGTGTAGAGGAAGACCGAAAATGGGAGTAAATTATTTACATTGAGTATACTGAATACAAGTGATATTTTTTTAAATGGAAAAAAATGTGACATGGGTACATCATAAGCCATTGTCGCCCACTTCTACTTTTCAGATGACAAGTTTTTTTTTTGCACTGCATTTTTTTTCTTTTTGTTGTGTTTTTTTTTTTTTTTTTTTTTTAAAGCATATGACCTTCAGAATCTTGTTCTGGTTTATTCTAATGTGAAATAATATTTGAGGTTGTAGAAATGCTCTTGAATCTTATCCAAAGCTGTCATGAATATTTCAGATGATTAGGAACTTAAAACAGTTTTTTAAAGTTTTATCTTTTACATGGATTTTTTTAACTATATGCAAGATGGTAAAACTTACTGGGTTCTTTTATCCTTCTAGTTCTTTAAAATGGGCTTGTTTTACTGGAAGGAGGGGAGACTATATTTTGTATTTGTATTCTGTCATATGGTAATAAATTACCCTTAATTTAAGGGTAATTAAGATTTTTCCTGTTACATAGTCTCCTCCAGTTTCAGCCAATAGGCACATAATACGGCTTTATAAAGTTGGAATGTATTTGGTAGACGGCACTTTGTGTATTCCTTCTTACTCCAGGCTTTTTTCTGCATTTGAATACGGGATTACGCTGTCCTAGCGCTGAAACTATAAATAGAATTTCCAATACATCAAACCAGTGATGTCAGGGTGGCCTTGGAAATCTCAGCTCTCACCTGTAACTGAAACACAACTCTTCATTCCACTTTCTACTGTCCTCACTGTCTTACAGTAGCAGGGTGCAAAAGGGATATAAATGAGATGATCTATTGCTGCTGGTGGTGCCTAAAGTCTGAGTGTTTTAAATTTGATGGAGCAATGAAGAATGGAGTGAGCTGTGAAGCTGCTCCTGTTAATCAAGGGTAGAGAGATACAATAGTAGTCAGTTTTTGTTTGTTTCAGTACATGAAAATGATCAGTTGCTTGCAAGGGAAAGATCTTCCTTTTCTTTTTGAGATTTAAGATTAATGAGTACCAAATGCTTCTAAGATGATATCTAGTTAATGATGGTTAATTTTAATTTTACATAACTTTATTTTATAATTAGCATGTAGTACTGGGTGTATTTAAGCACTATAGGTTGTGTGGTTACATTATGAAAATGTTTTGTTTTTTTACAGTGTGAAAAATTCAAACTATTGCCTCCCATCATACACTGCTTATAAGAACTATGATTATTCAGAGCCAGGAAGACACAATGAGCAGCCTGGCCTCTGTGGCCTAAGTAACTTGGGAAATACGTGTTTCATGAACTCAGCGATTCAGGTAGGTGTTTCAGAGTAATGCAGCCTGGCTTGTTCCTTGGAAATTAGTATTTTTTTTTATTTTGAATTGAGAGACTTGGTTACTGGCAGAATATTATTATAACATTTGAGAAAATAACAAAGATTTTTATGGGGAAAGTTAATGTGCTTATCTATCCTGTTTCCTCTAATGTTATGCTTTACAAATGGAGCCAGTTGCAAAAGGAAACTTGACCAGGATTCTAAAAATAACCCTTGTGATCCCTTGAACACTATTCTACACTCTCCTCTGTTGTTGGATACTTCATGAAAAGCCCTAGATGCAGAAGAAAACATAGAAATTCTAATTTGGGAAAATCATTTTCTTTCTTTATAAAGTATAGGTTCACTTTTATACTCTTTACCTATTCATCTCTAAAAATCATGACTATCGACCTTAAATAGACAGAGAGAGAAATGTAAGCACACAGGAACAATGGGAGAAACAAATCACAGAAATGCAGAAATGGTGCAGCCAGAAAAACAAACTGAAGGAAAAGACAAGGTGTGAGAGGAAAAGGCAGATAGTTGTGGCTAGAAGGCTGACTACATCATTTTTTCTTGGGGGGGGGGGGGCCCCCCCCCCCCCCCCCCCCCCCACACACACACACAACCCACTAATAGTTGTCGGGGGGACAAATTTGGATCAGCATAATCAAAATATAATATTTTGTAGCTCCATTGGCTAGCTTGCTAATAATAATGTAAATTAGAACAAAATACATGACACTTATAAAGTCCTTTTCTTTTCATTTCTGAAATATGTTATATAGAATCCTGACAACACTACTGTGACTAAAGAAATAATGTATTATCTGAATCTTATAAATGAGAAAACTTTGAGACAGAGTTTAAATGATTTGCCTTCAGTCACAGAGAGTTATTTCCAGATCTGTGATTTGACTTTCAGTTCTCTGCTCAGACTCCATTATGTTGCTCTTCTCATACATGAAATAAATTTAGTAGCTAATTATGGAGCTTCATGGTGAAGAGGAAGAGCTGCTGTGTGTGTGGCTGTGCCTGTGTGCGTATGCGGTTCTTATGCAAACTTAGAAACGCCCAGACTAGATGGTTCTTCTTTCTCTACTCTCACCAAACATATACCTTCCTACATATTTCCTTGCACTGTTAGCACACCATTTGGGTTGCTTTTACTTCACTTGTGCCCTCCAAAATTTCAGGTGTGGTAGAGAACAATGACATCAACATAAAATAAACTTAGAATTAAGTAAACTAGGGAGCTAGCTGAAATTTTGCTATACATACCAAAACAAAACAACAACTAATCTTATTATGCCAAACACCTGGTATAATCTGAAATTTTTGTTTTCTGTGAGTGACTGGAAATTGACTATTGAATTAGAGTAGCCTTTCTTTTCAGGCATTTCCTGTCATGTTTCATGAAAGACACAAAATGTGAGCATCTGGGAGTCACTAATTTTTTGTCTGATAGGCTCAAAACGAGAAATTCAAATTTGCGTATCAGATAACTGAGTTGTTTTATGAATCAATCTGTAAAAGAAGATTTATGTTTGCTTCCACTGATTTACAAGATACTGTTATGTGTTAATCAGAAGATAGCTCTGTCTTTGATCTTATTGAGTACTTGTTTATTTCTTTTCTTGGGGGATGGGTGGAGGACTCCTTTGTTCCTGTGCAAGAAACTCAAGGATTTTCCCTCAGTCCTACTTCGCAGCCATCCTTCCTGAGGAGAACTAGATGGAACTCTGCATAATCTGTCAATGCCTCATTATAATCAGATGTGAAAAATGATTGAGCATTGTGAGCCACACCCCTCCACTCCCAGGAGGTGAGCATGTTGCTTTCATGGTGCTTCTACCCTCTAATGGGCCAGAGATCAGTTGCCAGGGAATAGAACCCAGATCTCCCTTTTGGCAGTACAGTGAATTATCCCTAGGTTACCCCTTGTTGAAGACAACAGTTTTATGTTGCCTCAGAGACATTTATTTTGGCCTCTTGTTACGATGTTGGCATGAGTTGAACTGTTTTGCCGTGAAGGGTTAGCTTTAGAGTCTGTACTGAGGCAATTAAAGCTCATGGTGAAATTCTCTTGAGGATATTGATTCAACCTTTCAACTTGGCTGGTATAATTTAGGAATATTTGTTGTTCTGAATTTGACCATGGGAATAAAGCTTGAGAGTCAGAAAATGAACTGACATCCAAGTGTATTGTTTTAACATTTTATACCATTCTAAATAATTATCCTGTACTTTGAGTGAATAATTTAGTATGTCAGAAACTTTTGAGAACATATGCAACTCTCATTCTTTTGGCAGCTATCTGTAGAGCCCTGCTTGGGTACACAAATGTGGATCTGGATTTGATCCGCATCAGATCAGCGTCAGTATGTATCCAATCCGCGATCCGCATGCCAGGTTTTGTGTGTATCTATCTGCACTGCCCTTGCCTCGCAGCAGTTCCTGTTCCAAGTATATGAGCGGAGCGTTTATCTGGGTGCCTGCCTGTGTATCATAGCATAACTAAGAAAGCAGGGGCTTAATAAATATGCCACATTGTTACTTTAAACATAAATTGTATACAAAGTCATAGGGTCGTAGTGCAACCTCTTTGACTTTTGGGGCAGCTTCCTGTGTCAACTCTTGGATTGTTAGAGAACAGCAGCTGCCTCCCTAATAACTGACTTCCACTGCTTCCTGGAGGGACCCTCAAATAGCTGTAGATCCCACCCTACAATCTCTAAACAGCTGATGGTGGTCAGCCCTCCTGCCCTGGATCATTCAGCTGTGGCGTGGCACCACAAGCTAGCAGCTCCCAATGCGTTCAGAGCCTCTTCTGGCTCTGATCACTGTTGTTTCACTTGCGATTGACCCCAGAAAGCTGGGGCTAAGATCGCTGAGCTTTTCAGTGTAGGGGGAGGCAGTTGCATTCTGATGGGATTGCTGGTGTGACTGGCAGCTGGGGAAGCAGCTGCCCATTATCATTAGTGTAGGACCAGCCACTGAGGCTGAACACGGCTTTGCTGAGCCGAGGCTCATGGAGGTAAGGAGGGGTTGCTAGCAGCTCCCGATGCAGTTCAGAGTCTCCCCTAGCCCAGCTCTGAACAACTTTTACTCAGGCTATGTCTACAAGAGAATACTTGTCCCGCAATAAGTTATTGCGGGACAAGTAAAGCGCAATAAGTATTGCGCTTTCTCATAAGAACATAAGAAAGGCCGTACTGGGTCAGACCAGAGGTCCATC
>ML685797.1:16683572-16746809 GCA_007922175.1 Pelusios castaneus
GAGTGGTTGTTGGAATGCGCAGCAACAAGGCGCTTGATGCGGAAGATCACTGTTGCACGTATGTACACCGTGCTTCTTATCGCGCAGTACTGACTTTTAAGGCGCAATACAATGATCGTGTAGACAAGGCCTCAGTCTCTGCCTGGGCTGTTCAGTGGCAATTGCCATTCATCTGATTGGGTGAGTGGCAGTCGGGGAAGGGGTGGGGGTTAGCGGGTCTGGCCACCTCATATGGGCTCTGAGAGTGAGAGGAGGAACAGCTGTGGGTGGGACTAGTCAGTAAACTGAGCTGCAGCAGTAGCTGCAGCTATCCCACACTGGGCAGATAAAAATAGAATCCACATTTAAGCTCCAATCTGTGACAGTGGGTCTGCAGATGTGGATACCTGTGGATCTGCAGGGCTCTAGCGATCTACTTATGCATGTGAGAAGTAATACAAACTTATCAAGACTAGTATAGTTTGTGATTTGTGTTAGATAAAAGCCCAAATATTAGTAAAATTGTAACCCTACAAAGACATAGTCATCTTAAGTGGGGAATTATGGTGCTAATATCTCACTAAAATTATTCTAGAATAGTCTGTGTATCTATATTTTGGTGATTGCTTCTCAGTAGTAGTGACAGTGGAATGGGAGGAATCAGTTCTCAAACAACCGGCAATATTTAAGGAAATCTTCTATTATATAATGAAAATTTATAATATATGGATGTATTTTGCTCTTATCTTTTTTCTCTTAAAACTTTTTAGATACATTGTTCTCTTTCTACCCTCTTCCCCACCCTCTTTTTAAAAAAGCCTCTTGTAAAAGAAACATAATCTGATGGAGATGGCCCTGATGAAGAGCATTGTGTAGTTTGGAATAGTGTGTACAATTATGATCACCTTTGTTAGAGAAAAAACAAATTCAAACTGGAAGAGTTGTAGAGAAGGGCTACTAAGATGACAGAAAAACTAGTGAGCCCATATGAGAGAAGTCTAAAAGAGTTTGATTTAATTGAAGAATGAGAGATGATTACCAGGGATCCTAGAAATCCATTTGCCACAGAAAAATGTGCAATATGCTTTTTTACAGTGAATCTTCAGTTTTACATTTTGTGAAAAGATGAAAACATATTAACTATTAACTAAATTTTACTGAAAATATTAGTGTTACATATTCAGTATATGCACCCTTGGTCTCTTGTGTTTTATTTTTTTAATGCACTTTAAATTTACATAACTAAGCATACTCCAGCTCAACAGAGTATAGAAGTTTGTTTCAATGCACCTTAGATTTCACTTCGGTCTCCAGATGTTACTAATTGAAGTTATGAAAAGTGTTGAAAACTTTTGAAATCGTCTCTAAAGACAGTGTCACTGAGGTTGGAAAGGACAAAGTTCGTGTTGATGATAGTGTGCTGTTCTGTACTTTATGCAGCCAAGCTGTAGATTGCGTTTGAAGGCAGACAATTATAAAACACATGGAAAGCACTAAACAAACAGAATGAAAAGAAATGAAAACAAGAGGCCGAAAACAGCAGGGCCATCAGCGACTGTAAAGAAAGAATGCACTGTGACTGGATCATTCCAGTGTTTCACATCTGCCAAATAACAGCATAAAGCTGTCCCTTCAGATTTTGTTCGAATGCATGTAAAAGCAGATGTTCCTCTTCATAAAATTGATTTATCCATTGTCACATTTTTTGAGCAAGCAAATTAAGAGGTAGTGCCTTCTCAAATCAGATCAATTATATTCCCATTATTTTTGAAGATGAAACACCTTCTGAGTGACCTGCAAAGAAATTCCATTGCCGTGATCTCTGACGAACTGACCAACTTTTCATGTGTGATGGAATTCAGCATCCCACTTAATTGAATATTAGCATTTGTAATAGTCAGTGCTAATTGCATGCCAAAGGCTTGGGATAATGTGATTTGCAACATGTGGTCAAATGATGTATATATTTATT
The DNA here is from genome assembly GCA_007922175.1 of Pelusios castaneus. NCBI lineage: Eukaryota > Metazoa > Chordata > Testudines > Pelomedusidae > Pelusios > Pelusios castaneus. The sequence goes on from ML685797.1 coordinate 16,685,524, forward strand.
ATGTGCATATATGCATCTGAAAAAATGGGTTGCAGACCATGAAAGCTTATGCCCGAAGAAATTTGTTACGCCACAGGAACTTCGTTGTTTATGCACATGTAGACATACTCTGGTAGGAAATCCTTAACGAAATACCTTTAAGCAAGTGGATCGCTTTGTTGCGCTGATGAATTCACTTGTAGTGAAAGCTCTAACTTGTCATGCATGGTTCTTGAGATACCTGAATGAACAGAGTGTTGATTCACCAACACTTCCACCTGAAGCAGTTGTCACCAGGTGGAATACATGATTCAGTTGTGTAAAGTACCACATACAGTACCATCAATTCTCCCAGGGGTTCATGGAGCATGAGGCTACGTCTGTTCTGTGGGAACTAGCCAGCCCATTAGTGGTAGAAGGTGTGCAAGCTGACCTGAAATACATGGCAGAGAACTGCAGATGGCTGATGACAGTACTGGATGTTTAACGGTCCCCAAAATGCCAAATACACAGTGTACAACATTGTCCTGTATGTAATTTCATGGCTGAAAAATTTTGGGTCATCAACTGATAATGCAAATGGATCCACAGCTGCTTAAAAGCACAGCTGATAAAATAAGGCAATACAACTCAAAAAGATAAACCCGCAGTTGATTTTCTCCATGCTGTTTGTGCGCTGGATCTTAAATAGGTTCTGCTTGTACATATTATGAAACAACTATTAAAGTTATTTGATGAATGCAACATGGAATGGCCAGTGTATTTAGGGATTGCCAAAGATGCATTTAGAGACATTGAGAATCCCATTTACTTCTGGGTAGCTGTTGAGGATTGCGTTTCCAGCCTAACAAAACGTGCAGTGGTCTTTTCCAACTGACTGTATATTTAGCTGATATGAAAAGAAATTTCAGCAAACTTGGGGCTCTTCTTTCTTTGCTTGGTGCTAATGTTTGAAAGATGAAAATGTGACTGGAATGCAACTCTATTTCAATAAGAACTAATTCTGAAAGTGAGATGTTGATATAAAAGCAATTTTCACTTTATTTTTTGTGCATTTTAAAAAAACAATTTCCGAAAATATAGAATATGGACAGAAGAATTTGGTGTATGTTAGAAGTGCAAATTGCAATTCTGTTAATTTTATTTTATAATGAGCGATGGCACTAGAACAGCGGTTCTCAATCTTTTTTTCCATCGCAACACACCTGACAGATGATGTTCCCCTGCGTGACATACTAGAATCTGCCTGTGGAGTTGGCGCTTGAGCTGGGAGAACTTGGGAGGCTGCGGCACTCTGGAGGATGCAGAATTCTGGGACCTGGGTAGGGGCAGAATCAAACCAGTGTAGACTAGTGCCCTGGCAGTCTGGCTCGATGGGGCTGGGTTTATTTTTGCGGGGCAAGTGGTCCTTTCCCCCCCGACCCCAAGCCCAGAATCTCGGGATTGCAGCCCTTAAGTCCCTTTACTCATCTGGCCCTGGCTACTGCCCATATTGTGCACCAGGAGCGGGCTATTGAGGGCAGGAGCCCCAAGCTGGCTCCAAGCTGAGCTGCCAATTTTCCATGACACACCTCCCAGCTCTTTGCAACACACCTTTGTGTCCCAACACAGTGGTTGAGAACTGCTGCACTAGAAGGCTTAAAACTATAAATATATCAATAAAACATTGTGTTCAACTGATAGTTATATGTACTGTGGCTACAGAAACTAGCCATTTCATTTTAATCATGGAAAAATGTGGATTTTTGTTTGTTCATTAGAAAATTTTTGTATTTTTATCACTGAAAACCAGGATCCCTGATGATTGCTCTGTATAAATATATCAGGGAGATAAACACCAGGGAGGGGGGAAAAGCTATTTAAGCTAAATGCCAGAACAAGAATAAATAGTTATAAACTGGCCATGAATAAATTTAGGCTAGAAATAAGGAGGAGATTTCTAACCATCAAAGGAATGCAGTTCTAGAACTGCCACCCAAAAAGAGTAGTTGGGGTCAAACAACCGATGGAATTTTAAGATGGAATTTGATAAACGTATTAATGACGTTATGAACAGGGTTACTTGCAGTAGCAGGGTACTGGACTAGTTGATGCAGGAAATCCCTTCCAGCTCTATGCACATCGGGTGAAAGATATAGGTTGGTAGACAATACGTGTAAATAAGTTTTTTATTCTACAACTAAACCAGAACTAAGAATATAAGAAGAGCCATACTAGATCAGTGATCCATCTTGCCCAGTATCTGGTCTTCTGAGAATGGCCCATACCAGATGGTTCAGAGGGAATTAACAGAACATGGTTATCAAGTGACCTTTTCTTGTCATCTGGTCCCAACATCTGACAGTCAAAGGCTTAGAGATATCCAGAGCATGGGGTTGTATCCCTGACCTTCTTGGCCAATAGCCACTGATGGACTGATCCTCCAGGAACTAACCTAATTCTTTTTTTTTAACCCAAACATACTTTTGACCTTTACATCCAATGGCAACTTCCACAGGCTGACTATGCATTTTGAGAAGTACTTTCTTATGTTAATGTCATTGATTGACACCTGGTTCACGTGTTATGTGAAGGGGTAAGTAACATTTCCTTATTCACTACCATTTACAAAATCTGAAGTTAGTTCCTCCATATTCATAAGACCCCATGTTGTCAATTATTAGTTCTGGAATATTAAAACAAGACAAATTAATTAAAACCCTTAAGAAAATCCTAAGTCTTTCTTATTATCTTCTACTTATTTGGATTGATTGTTGAGAGATACCTCATGCTCCCTTGCAACTTGAAGGTAGTCTAAATCCACCCCATCAAACAAACGCCGAACAAATGGCTTCCCAAAAAAGGGTAGGCATAATTAAAGCAAGAAAAATCAACAGCAGACAGCAGATATTCCCAAATATTTGTGTGAAAAAGGAATTCTGGAAGTGCTAATATCATTTTACAGTAAAACAAAAGCATTTCAATCAATAAATATTTAATACCTTTCAGCAAATCCGGCAAAACTAAATGACTTGCATCTAAGCGTTCAAAAACAAATATGTACATCTAAGTGTATATGTGTATGTACGTAAATACATTTAAGTGATAAAACTCCACTCAGTATTAATAAACATGGGTACAAGTCCAAATAAAGATGAAGCTTAATTTTTTTTTAATCATTTTGGTTTTGTTGATCATACTCAACTCTGTACAATCAAACCCTTTGACATTCCAAATTTATCACACTGCCTTTGGCTAGATGAAAGACAACGGATGTCAGAGTCCTCAATGTCTGCTTATTCCTATAGCACTGGTTGCATCAACATTTGGGTTTGTCTGCCATAGACTTGAGACGTGTGCTCTGTATTTCCCAGTAATTGACCTTTAGCACCATATTTTGCCATGCAAAACACATTGAAGTCTCCAAACTTAAAAATACCTGTTTAATATTCTTTTTGACCCTTGTTTTCTGGATAGACCTCTCCTAACTGAAGCTGCAGACACAGATGAGGACACTTGCATTTTATTTAACCTGCTTTCTGAAAACTTTTGTGTCATGTCAAAAGCCAGCAAGTAGTAGTGTAGTGGTAACCTTCCACTTCAACATTTCAGTCAACCAGGTAGAATTCTATATATGACTAAATGCATTACTGATCAGAATGCAGAAGATCAAGAGATGAGTGTAATGTATACGTTTGTTTATGCCCTAACCTACAACTCCTGTCTTTGCTACCAAAGCAGGCTGATGTTGAAAAAGCATCAAGGCAAGTTATCTCACCCATTCACTTGTTCTTGCTGGGGAAGAATCTCGTAGCTCAACCAGGCACACTTCTTAATTTCTTGATTCCTTAATGCAAAATAAGTGAGCCTTGGTTTCTGCTGTTACAATCTGAATCAACCAAAATATTCAGATAAGCTTCTGAACTGAATTTTTAAAACTATTGAGATTTTGTCTGATATCAGAAATATTTCTGATCTGTAAGTTCATTTTTGTGATGATCCATTACTGTAACTGTACTAAAGGAGAGACATCCCGAAAGTTTGCTTCTTTACCTTTATTTTCTAGAAATGTTTGACTAGGACACATGAAGAAAAGCTGAACAGGCACAAGTAACAATCTGACTGCTTTATCCACCTGACTTCACAAGAGAAAAAGGCAAGAAAGATGGGTGAATCTAAATTGCAAAAATTGCATTTTGAAGATTTCTTAGGAAGTTGTTTTCCTCTGGTCTTGTGCAAGCTTGGGTGTAGAACTGGAATAAAAAAAAACTATACTTGTAAACAGCTTGACTGCTGAAATGCTTCATCATGCTAGTGTATAAAAGATGGACGGACAATTGCTTATGGCTAGTAAGCAAACTTACCTTAACCTTAAAAAAAATTTTCTTCAAAGCATCTGACGAAGTGGGATTTTCTCTCTCGAAAGCTCATGCGATAAATAAATTTGTTAGTCTTTAAAAGTGCCACAGGACTTCTTGTTTGTTTTGCTGGCCTAGACTAACACGGCTCCCCCTTTGGAACATAAAAAAACAGTTACATACTTCAATTTTTAACCCAGAAGAAATGCTCTTTGATCATAGCTATAGAGTTTCACCACAAAATTGCACTATTTCATTGGAATAGGCTGATGGAAACAGAATGATTTTTGACTATTAATTTGTGTTAATCTTCCTTCAGCTAATGTATCTGATCTGAACTTGCCTGCATTTAAACTTGTGAATTAGAGAGAACATAATTAACACTTTTTGAATGGGGGTTTTAGAAAACTGTGCATTTTGTTCAGGTTAACAAAGATCTTAAAATATTCACACTAAGTAATTAAAAAATTACGCTTATTTTCTTACCTGTACTAGTTACTGATTTAATGAAGTACTCCACAAACTTAGTCACTTGAGAACTGAGCATTGTGGAGCAACTGCACTAAAAGGGAGTGGTTCATGTTCCACATTACAAAAGAAAACTTTGGTTTTGAATGGGGATTGCTTTGGCCATTTTCCGAATACTGGGGAAGATTTCAGTTTAATTGTATGAATTAATAGGGTGACTGCCTTTCTACCAGAGAACTGAAGGCAATTGTTGATATGGCACTGAATGTTCATAAATTGATTTGTACACTAAGATTATACTGGCTGACAAATTGAGGGTTCAGTTATGAGTTATTCATGACCTCTAGTAACTTTGCCAAGATCTTTATTTTAACAACAACAACAAAAAGTACTGTATGTACTTATGCGGCATATATTTTGTTATGCACTTTATAAAGAAATATATATGGCTTTGTCACACAAGTTGCAGTAGAAACTTGCTCTGAAAGTTGATGTAGAGAACTACTTTTTTTTTTACCAAGATGAAGCATGTGACACTTGGGAAACAACCACATTTTTCATATACCCTAGTTTCATAATAAATTTGTTTTAGTAGCCACCAATGTATAGCATTTATAGTATGACAACATAATAGTGGCAGTACAGAAGATCTCTTGTGTAAGGTTAATATTTGTTGACGGAAAAATCTCATTGGGTAATATAAGATGGTTTAGTGACAAAGAAAATAAATCACAGATACTTAAAGATCTTACACTGCAGTGGAATCTTTGCAATCTGATCAATAAGCTATATTCATTGAAAAAGTGGAAGTTTCTTTGGACTTTTTTTTTTTATCCCTTGGAAAAATTGATCAATTTGTTTGGAATATTCCCTTCCTTTTCTCTACCCTTCTTTGAGTATTGACTTATAAACAGGTTGCAAAAAAGGTTGCAACTTAAATTTGCCATGCTTAACCATGTTTAAGTTTCATAATTATATATATGCCAGTTTCATGTCTTTAATCAAATGCTATAAGCATAGGCAGCTGGTGAAAATATTGTTTGGGGAAACTGAGTAAAGCAGCCAGTCCAATTTATGTCCCATCCCAGTGTGGGAGGAAGATGAAGTAAAGATGAATGGAGAGCAAGCTCACCCCGTACTCACCCAGCAGCAGTGGCTCCTGTCTGATGGGACTGGAGCCAGCTCCCCAGTTTAGTTCTCTTCCACTTGCAGGTTTGCTATGGAGGACTCCTTCCACTGGGGGCGGGGGGGGGGGGGGAGGTTAGTTATCTGACCTCCCTAAGAAGCTGAGAGAGAGAGAGGAGAGGAAAAGGTTACCAATTCCACATAATGCCCCAGAGTGGAGAAAAGTTGATGCTAGTGCTCAAAGTATAAGGGGTCTATATAGGTCAGGGAGAGGACACCTAGGTGAGCCGTAGGAACTGGAACAGTCAAAGAAGGATAAGGGGTAGTTGAAGTCAGGACTTAAAGGTATGTGCTGATTTGTAATATAGATGGATTTGGGTGTGCGGGGCATGAAAAGGGCACTGGTGGTGTAAGTGGGCATGGAGCAGCAGGGAGGTTGAGGGAGGGAAGTGGTTTGGGTTTTAATGAAGAAGAGTATAGGGGTGGTTTTAAGAGGTGGGCTTATTGAAGGATGGTACTTGGAGGTGTGGTGAGCAGTGGCAGGAGGTTAGGAGTGTGATGTTTTATGGGGGTGTTTGAGGAGTTGTGTGGTGAAGTGGCTTTATTTGGGGAGTTGGTATGGTGGAGGTGAGATTGGTGGAGGACTGTGCAAGAGGTGGTTTTGTGGGATTTGGATTTATGTAAGGGCTGATGGTTTAATGGAGGGGGTGCAAAGAAGTTGGGTGTGTTTGGGGATTAGGTACCAGGGGGCTTGAAGATGGATTTAAGCAGGGGCTGGAGAGCTGGGGTATTTGGGAAGTTGGAGGATTCTGTGGGAGAGGGAATTATTTGCGTTCTGTTGTAAGCAGGTTGGGGAGGTGTGATGAGGTAGACTGAACTCCGAGGCTCCCTGCTGGAGGCCTTGCAGCCCTACCACACCCCATGATTTGTAGAGAGGTCCTCCAAGGTGCCAAGAGTGTCTGTGTCGGATGCACAGAAGAAAGGGACTTCAGGGAGTAGCCAATCAAGACCCAGCAGGCTCATATAAAATGAACTGCTGGGCCAATGAGTTCAGTCTGGTGATAGGGCTGGGGGGTAAGCAAGAGATGCATCTGGCTGTCTGCAGGAGCTGAAATGTTGGACAGAGCAGTTACTGGCAGGGACGAGGGATTAAGTAAGGGGCTCCTGGCTAACTGCCGGGACTCAAGTAAGATGAGGGCTGCAGAGAAGAGGGTCCAGGAAAAAGCAGTTATTTTAAGGGACATGACTTGTCTATTACTTAGTCCCTAGTTTGGGGCCTGGATCCTGCTCAGCAGCTGTTGAGAAAGTGGTTTTGCTCTGACAGAAGGGAATTTAGGCAGGCCAAAGGAAGGGACTATGTATGAACTGTTCTCCCTGTCCTCCAGTGTTCCCAGAAGGGGGGCTGAACTGAGAACTGAATTGATCAAGCTGGAGAGCCAGAGTCCAAAGACTGAAGGAGAGGTGAAGAATCTGTAGGGAGAAAGCTCTGGGAGCGCTGCTCCACCTCAGAGCTCAGAACCTTAACGCACAAACTGACCAACTATTGGTGCTGAGGACTGAGCCCAGGGAGGGCTACAGAGACATTGTCATCAGAGGGGTATTGTGATGGGCCCTGGGGAGGGCTACAGGATATCCTTGAGAACACTGAGATAGGCCTAGTTGAGCTGTTGGTCTTTCAATCTTTCACCTGTAAAAAAATAATTTTAAATTATGTAGGTTTCCATGGAAGCTTTTTCTCTGCACGTGTGGAGATGTTGACATGGCATAAGAAGTAATCTTTGATTCTTCTACATTTGATTACTCTGTTCTGTTACTTGGTATTCCGGGATTATCAGCAGTGACAGATAATGTATATCCTTGGAACTGAGTCACCTAAAAAAAAAAAAAAATCACAGGATTGGTATCTAAAAGTCTTTGTGATTATTTACCAAAGCACTCTATAGGCAGGTAAACATTACTTGAGAAAGGTTTTGGGTTTGGGTGGTTCTTTTTTATATGATGCTTTGGGCCTGTTGACATAAAGAGCTACAGAATTTCAGTTAGCATTGGTGTTATTTGTACCATCATAACCCATTTTTTTCCTTCAAGACCAGCAATAAATGTTCGGGAGTATTGTTAGCTGAAAACACCTAATCTTGGACTAACTCTTATTTGACTTCGGAGTCTGACCCATATGCCAGAATCAGATGTCCAAATGCCAACAACATGCAGTGAGGAGGAACAAGACCTACTTGAAACCACTTCTGACCAGGCTCATTTTTCCTTAAAAATCTAACTAAACTCTTTCCAGTTATTGATTATAAGGTTAAAAGAAATTCTAGATAACATTTCAGCATTTTGAAGAAATGCATGTTACCTCACCGTCTAAAACTACTGTGGATCAGATTCCTTTACTAACAATTGAAGCAAGTAGGGAGGACATTTGGTTTCAATCAATGCTTTTTATTCCTCCAGGCTGTAACAAAGGTCCTTACAGAGGAATAAATCAGTTCTTCCAGGCATACTGTAGTCTTTATTACCTTATCTGAGGATGGGGTGGAGGTCAAGGCATGGTTGAATATCTAAATAAGTACTTTGCCTCTGTTTTTAATGAGAGTGATGAGCTTGGGGAATGAGGACGTGGAAGTGGAAATTACCATATCCAAGGTAGAAGCCAAATTCAAGCTGCTTGATGGGACTATATTGGTGGACCCCAATAATCTCCATCCGAGGATATTAAAGGAGTTGGCACATGAAATTGCCAGCCCATTAGTAAGGATTTTTAATGACTCTGTAAACTTGTGGGTGGTACTGTATGACTGGAGAATTGCTAATATAGTTCCTATTTTCAAAAAAGGATCCCCTTTTTTGAGAAGATAACACATTTTTTGGATAAAGGGAATGCAGTGGACCTAATTTACTTAGATTTCAGCAAGGCATTTGATACAGTTCCACATTGGGAATTATTAGTTATGTTACAAAAGATGGAAATTAATATGAAAATAAAAAGGTGGATAAGGAGTTGGTTAAAGGGAAGGCTACTGCGCATCATACTGAAGGGTGAACTGTCAAGCTGGAGGAAGGTTACTAGTGGAGTTCCTCAGGGATCAGTCTTGGGACCAATCTTATTTAACCTTTTTGTTACTGACCTTGGCACAAAAAGTGAGTGTGCGCTAATTAAGTTTGCAGATGACACCAAATTGGGAGGTGTCGCCAATACAGAGAAAGATCAGGATATCATACAGAAAGATCTGGATGACCTAGTAAACTGGAGTATCAGCAATGGGATGAAATTTAATAATGGGATGTGCAAGGTCATGAATTTAGGGACAAATAACAAGAATTTTTCCTATAAGTTGGGAACGCATCAGTTTGAAGTGACGGAGGAAGAGAAAGACCTGGGAGTGCTGGCTGATCATAGGATGATTGAGTCGCCAATGCAATGTGGCCATGAAAAAAGCTAATACGGTCCTAGAATGCATCAGAAGAAGTATTTCAAGTAAAGATAGGGAGGTGTTAGTGCCATTATACAAGGGGCTGGTGAGACCTCATCTGAAATATTGCATACAGTTCTGATGTCCCATTTTTAAGAAAAACTAATTCAAACTGGAACCAGTGCAGAGAATGGCTACAAGGATGATCCGCAGAATGGAAAACGTGCCTTATGAGAGGAGACTTAAAGGGGTTTGGCTTGTTTAGCCTAACCAAAAGAAGATTGATGGGAGGTATGATTGCTCTCTAAGTATATCAGAGGGATAAATATCAGGGAGGGAGAGAAGTGTTTGAGTACAGCACCAATGTGGACACAAGAACAAATGGATGCAAACTGTCCAACAGGAAATTTAGGCTTGAAATTAGATGCAGGTTTCTAACCATAAGAGGAGTGAAGTTGTGGAATAGCCTTACAAGGGCAGCTGTGGGGGCAAAAAAACAAAAGTGCGTTGAAAACTGAGCATGATAAATTTATGGAGGGGTTGATATTATGGGATGGCATACTTTGGTAATTGACTGATCTTTGACTACTGGCGGTGAATATGCCAGTGGCCTGAGAAGGGAGGTTAGATGGGGTGGATTATGAATTATTACAGAGAATTCTTTCTTGGGTGACTGGCTGAAACTTGCCCACATGCTCAGGGTTTAACTGAGCCATATTTGGGGTTGGGAAGGAATTTTCCCCCAGGGCAGATTGTCTAGAGCTCGGGGGGGGGGGTGTTCGCCTTCCTCTGTAGCATGGGGCATGGCTCATGGCTCATTTGCTGGTGAATTCTCTGTATCTAAAGTCTTTAAATCATTAAATCATAAACTTAATAAAACCACCCCTTCAAGTGGCATAGCATTTCCCGTCAGTGCATGCAGCGACGACGCCATGCTGAAGGGGAGTTAAGAAGTCAATGGGAGTTACACAAGCTACTCTGCATAATTTACGTAACTCCTGTTGACTGTTGCTGAATTTCATGCCAGTGGAGACATAGACAAAATGGGGTAGATCCAAGCGCACCAAGGAACTGTTAGTGTGCTTCAGCAGAGTCCACATGGGCACATTAAGCTTGTTTACACAACATGTTATTCCGCACTAGATGGGGTGTAAATTGTAATGCACGCTAGGCTGCTTCACAATCACTAATCCATATGGACTCTGCTAACGTTCAGTACAGAACTTTTTGCTTTCGCAGTTTTCCAGTGTCAATTGGATCTGGCACTTCAGACATATCAGACTTTAGGTCTCTTCATAAAGTACATATTGTATCTCTATATTTTACACAAATTTAAAGGAAGTTTTTGCTGCTATCTCATATCAGAATTAAAACCTCAATTTAAACAACTGCCAGATGCATGTAAGTATTTGGTTTTGCTTCTGTTTCAAATTTTGTGTCGTATAAAGCATTCTGCATTGGGCCTCTACAGCTGACTTTTTTTAGCCACACTTGTTATGGCTGATTTATAATCAGAATGTAGACAAACAATTTAATCAAATGCAATATTATTTCAAATGTAGGACATTTTAGAAAGTCAAAATATGTAAGCGAGAAGTGAATATAATGCAAAATTCACTGTCTGTTGCCATTTAAAACTACTCATGTTTTTATGAATGGCTTGATATTTAAAGAGAATTATGCCTTTGCAGTAAATCAAGGAAATGCTGTCTTTGTGAAAAAGAATATAACAGTAAAAATAGATTTAATTTCCATCCTCATAAAGAAAAAATTAAGATGAATTCTGTTGAATTTACACTGCATATAAGACACATATTTTGATTATTTTGAAGTTTTGGCTATATGTAGCCCACTGTGAGTGATAAGTTAATGTGTGAAGCATTTGTAATGTCCATAAGCATGGTAACAGCAAGGGTATGTAAGAATCATAGAATCACAGAAACTGGAAGGGACCATGAGAGATCGAGTCCAGTCCCCTGCACTCATGGCAGGACCAGGTGCCCTCTTAAACCATCGCTTGACAGGTGCTTGTCTAACCTGCTCTTGATGGAGATTCCACAACCTGCCTTTGTAACCTATTCCAGTGGTTAATGTATGCTATGTAAAGAAGTTTTGCATTGTAGATAAAACAATAGATGTTTAACATAAGAGATGAGATAAAATTGTCAGTCTAAAAGAAAAAGATGGTTAATATATTAATAATATGAATTTCCTGTGTGTGTTTAGTTTTCTTTAAAAAGACACACACCACCTTTTGGACAAAACCCACTAATGGATGTAGAAGTAATTGTTCCATACTCCTACAAATAAAGGATAATCCTGACATTTTCTGAGAACGTTACTATTGCTGGTGGACTAATAGCTATTCTGTTAAAAACTGACTTTTCTTTTACTTCCATATAGCAAGGATATATGTCTGCTGTTCTGTACCTACAATACGACCTTCACAAAAAGAACTATGCATATATTTTTTTTTTAAAACCAGGTGACTTGTTCGCATTGTATGGAGTCTTCTGATGCGAGTGGGAGATGTTTTGAAGCACAATAAATAGTAGCAGGAAGTACACAGATTCATAGCTTAAATCAGACACAGCCAGTAGATCATCTAATTTTACCTCCTGTATTATCACAAGCCATGAGATTTCATATAGTTACTCCTGTGCTGAACCCATTGATCACCTCTTACTGTTTGAAACAATTAATGCAAATATTTAATTCCTTTTCAGGGGAGGCAAGGATGGAAGGGGGTAGGGGAGCAGTTGTAATGCTGTCCTAGCACAGTCTGCCTAAATAGACCTGCTTGTTCTCTTTTCAGAGATGGATAACCACATTATTGTTAGATATAAGTTACCACACAGGACTTTTTAAGAAAGCCTACCTAATTCTTAAGGTAAAAGCCATTAGAGAGAGAACATACCAAAAACAATAGAAGAACTTATCACATACTGATAAGCTTACCACAGTTCATCCCAACTTTTGCCTGGCCTCTGGCAAGTGCAGTCTTTTTAATTTCCCATCTTAAGGCGCCTGCTTGTAGTTGCAAATTTATCAGAGCTTCGACTTAGAACAAGCACACTCATAACATGTTCAGTTCCCTTTTTATATAGTTCAGGAGTCTTTGAATTCCAGAAGCAGCTCATTAGTGTACAAAATCTCTCTCTCCCCAGAGTGCATCTTCAAAAGGTTGGCTTTGGAGGGGGAGAATTTACATTCCCCTCATGTAAAGGTATTTCCTAAACTGAAATCCACTTAACATATATTGTTCCAGAAAAACCTTTGAACTTCATACCACCTTTCAGAGATTCCATTAATCTTGTCTTTCTACTAAAGGCGATCCATACAATCTGACAATAGCACATAAACATTTGTAATGCACTTAACTCCAAAGGTGTTTGTCCTGATTCAGTAAGGTTTAATTTGATTCAGTAAAGTTTATCTTAATTCCAAAAGATTTGTTCAGGATATGAATCCATCACAGTTTGTTGGTTTTTTGAGAAGGGTATTTTTTGACTGGCTGACTTAACTTCCGTGCAAAATCACATTATCTTAGGAGCTAAATATCAATTCCTCAATTGAGCATGGTGGAGAAACAGTGAATACAAAGGCAAACTTAAAGACTTGCCATAAACATAATACCATGCAAACTCTGGTTGAGTCAAAAGAGCACTTAAAATCAATGGTTTCATTCCCATTCACTCAGCACAGATGTTGAGATCGGGTGGCAAACTTTGATCTGTAATCTTAGAAAGAGAAGGGAGTGTTTGAAGCGCCGTAAGTAGTTATGTGCTGCCACCTATAGAGCCTTTGTATTTTTCTTGCTCTTTGGTAGGACACTGGTGGCAAGAGCTGGGTTGAAAACTCCTCCATCCTGCAAGAATTTTAGAGATTTTTGAAAATTTTTATTTTCCTAAATCAGGACAAGAAATCAAAATCCTAAATTTGGGTCAATCAAAATGGTTTAGGCTTATTTTTTACTTTCTTTTTTTTTTTTTTAAACTAATACAACTCAACTTTCCAAATGAAAGTAATTTTGAACTCAGGAGAAAAAAAAATTTCTTCAAAAAGTTTTTGTTTGTTTGTTTTTTCAAAACTAAGTATTTATCTAAACACTAAACCCTTTTCCCACCCGACGTTTCAGTTTATCAGAAAATGCTGATCTGACTAAACTTTCCATGGAAAAATTGCTGACCAACTCCACTGGTGACTCTTGCAGAGCTGCCTCCTACTATTGTGGTTTATGAAGGTTGCTTTAGGATCATCAAGGTTTTTCAGTTAACATGAAACAAACATTTTTACTGGTGCTCACAGGGCTTGACGAATACCAAGTGCCAGGTTGCCCATTCAGCGCTAGTGCTTCTTCCCCCTCCCCCTGCCACCGAAAGTACCCTGGGCAGTGGCTTTTTTGGGCAGTGGGGGAGCCTTTTGCGTACCACTGTGCCATTGAAACTGGCGGTGACTTTTTTTTCCGGCAACGGAGGGCATTCTGAAGTGCTGCAGCACAGCAGTCGCCTTAGTTTTTGGGCTGGCCCGTAGGTGTGCAGCACATTTGTTGAGGCCTAGGTGCTCATACTTCTGAAGACTTAGTCTAAGACATGTAATTTAATAATGGAATTGATATGAATGTTCCACAATTTCAGTTGTCACCTTGTAGGAATTGCCATTTTAGCTCTGTCTAGCTTGCTGCTTAATTCAGTATCCGGTCTCCAAATGTGGCCAACACTAGATACTTCAGAGGCGGGACACCTGGGTAAGCAGATGTGAGGTAATCTGCTCCCCATTTAGGTATTATCCTAATTTTGTACGAGAGAGAGATTGGTTTAAACCCTGAAGTCTAATATTCGTTCAACAAAATTGTATAATTATAACAAATCTAGACGTTCATATAAATACCTAATCTCTTAGAATCTGGTTAAATTCTTGGTCTCAATGATTTTCTTTGGCAGTGAGTTCCACTCTTTAATCACATATTGCATGAAAAATCATTTCCTCTTATGTGTTTTGAATTTTTCACCTTTTTAACTGTAGTGAGTATCCCTGTGTTCTAATGTTCTGAGACAAAAACAGAGAGTCTCAGCCTATGTTCTCCATGCTATCTATTTTATCACATTGCCTCTTATTCATCTCCCTTCCAAATTAAGCAGTCTTTTCAGTTTCTTCATATTAGTCCCCCCACTTTTGATCATTCTCATCATTCTTCTTGGAATCCCCTCTAGTTCTGCAGTAGCCATTCTGCGATAGGATGACCAGTGCTTGGCAGTATTGCAGATTAAGCTACATCATTGATTGATAAAGACAATTATTTTGGGTATGTCTAAACTGCATTTAGACACCAGTGGCTGGCCTGTGCCAGCTGACTCATGCTAAGGCAGCGGTTTTCAAACATGGGGTTGGGACCCAGTACTGAGTTGCGGTGCCCCCTGCCGCCGCCACTAAAAAACTGGAATGCATTGCTGAAAGAGGTAATTGTTGGGTCATGGACATAAATGATTTTTTTCCAACTGGGTCAACCACATTTTTGAGCATTTTTTAACCACTAGGCTGTGGGGCTGTTTAATTGAGTTGTAGACGTTCAGAATGAGACTGCAGCCTGAATTCTCCCACTAGTAGGGCTCCAGCCTGAGCCCTGCAAACCTGAATCTGCTAGCACAGGTCATCCACAGGTTTTAAATTGTGCTGTAGACATGTGCTTTATCAGATAAATGCCCAGGTGTTCCAGTCACATAGTTTTTGTGTCTTGTTGTATTAGAGCATGGAATTGTTTGTAAAGAAAGAGAAAAATCTGTAGCAATCCTACCACTCTATGCAAACCAGTCTAAGTATTTTAAGAAAGAAAAAAAGCTGTGCGTATTGTTCAGGTTGGAGGCTTTACAGTAACCAAGGATATTTGTGTTTTGGGTTTCATTTTCAGTGAAAATTGGATATTGATCTTGATAAATTGGGAGCTACAGTAGGTCGGGGTGAGGTCACATGACCAGATTCAGATTTTTCAAAAAAAAAAAAATAAGGTCATCACATGCCTTGGTTTTTCTTTTCTCCTACTCCCATTACTAGATGTTATATTACACGTGTACTTTTTATTGCAATTTAATTATAATTACTACTTACAGACAAAACTAAATTTAAAAGAAAAGTGTTAACTATATTTATGTTCAGAAATTAGGTTTTAGAAAAGTTTTGCAGTAAAGGATCTTTTAAGCAATTCTAATGGAAACTGTTTTTGCCTGCTGAGAATATTTCTCTGCAGTACTTACAGCCCATGAAAAAAAAATTGTGTGGCCAGGCTTTTTGAGAATTGCTTCAAACGCATTATTCTGGATGACTTTCTATAGCGTCTCTATTCTGAAGTCCAGCGGTTCTCAGTCTTTTTCATGTCAAGACACTGTTGGCAGCGTGCCCAACTGTGTGCGAAGCAATGCTCACACCACTGCAAGAAGCTCTCTGCTGCCAAAGAAACCTGCCTCCACCGCAGTTCCTGGCGGCAGCTCAGATCCCCTTCACTGAAGAAACCTACTGTAGGAAAAGAACTCTGAGAAGGAGGCTGGGTGGTTCGGGCAGGTTTATTTCGGCAGCAGGGGGGTCTTTCAGTGGTGGGCTGGTTCCTGGTGACATATTCAGTTGCGTGCTGCGACACATTAATATATCATGACGCAGCGGTTGAGAACAGCTGCTGTAGTGTTAAAGGTTTCCAGGATGGCATTGAGACCTGATACAAATCCCGCTGAAGCAGAATAGGTTTTGTAAATCAGCCCAGAGATGTCTGTTTAGTGGCTAGTGCCATTAGTGGACAACATGTAACCATTGAAGCACACAATCTGAACAGATTATAAATGCAGTGCTAACATTGAAAAGTTAAACCATTAAAGGAAGATGATCCAACTATCCATGGAGAATTGCAATGAAAGATTAGTTCAGTTTTCCCTGAATGTTGTTAGATGAGAAATTGTCTTGAGGTTTGAATTTGTTTTGTTTTGTGAGGAAAAGATAGAGTATCAGTCAGTTGTTGTTACCAATGTTTGATACACTGACATGTCCATCCATGTAAATAATCGTATTTTCTCATCACTCCTGTAATCTTGGTGCTTTGCTCAGGAGAATCCACTTACATTTATTAGTCTTCCAAGGTTTTGAGCAAGTTGTAGTAAATACTTCTAAACGAGGGCTTTTCTCACGTTTGGTCGGAGTTTGAGTCTCGGCTTTGGAATGCAGTAGTTAATCTCTAATATGGCTTGCTCTGGGGACATTTGCAGTTCCTGCTGTATGTGGAAGGTGAAACTTTTCAAAAGCCATCCCCCATGGTAGAGCCTGTAATGACAGCTGCCACTGTAGCAACTAAGCTTCGATTTAAAACTATACATTTGTTCAGGTAGTAATCTTACTATAAGTAGTAGTGTTACTGTCACAGGTCTGGAGTAACAGCACCTTCTTCCTTGATCTGCTCTGGGAATGCCAGTTCAGGTTTAAGGGCTTTAGTATCATCTCCCTCAACAGGAGCCTCTCTGCAGGCAAGGGTTTTAGAGCACAGTCCCTTGTAGCTCACTTTGATATCTCCAGCAAGCCAGTTTGACTACATGCCCGCCGCACCCAAACACTGCTTTCTCCCCAAGAGCAGTGAACAGTGTATGCCAGCAGTTACAAGTTATCACACAGCACTTTCTCAGCAAACATAACTTTCTCAGCAAACTTTCTCAGCAAAGCATTCAGAAAATAAATAATTTAATAAACAATAGCAGGATTTACTCTTACATTACAAATACCAGAAATTGCCCAAGGCTGTGACAAGTTAAAGTGCTTCCAACACTTCATCAAAGGCTTGTCCGCCTCCTGTTGGGCAAAAGGTCATGTCCATTTATTTGCTTAGTTGGAAAGAATGCCCTCAGTCTGTTTAGACTGAACTGTTATATCCCAAATACTTCATTTGTCCCTTTGCCTCTCCTCTGGGACTGCCCTAAACCAATGTACACAAACCACTCTAGGGGACAGTACTTCTGTGGAGCTGCTTACAATCTCAGGCACTTCAGTAATCACTCTCCACTCTTTTTAGATCCTGGCAGGGCTTTGGTAACCCCTCACCCCCCGGCCCCCCGCACCCCTTGGATTTACATACAGTCCCTGGCCCATGACGATACATAAAACATACATGATTCCCAAATACACCAGATGTGTTTTCAGTATCTGTCATAATTACTGCTTTCTGTAGAACATTGCAATTTCTTTCCTGTAGGTATTAAAATTTAAAGTTATTAACAATTAAATATTTATTATATTTGACTTACAGAAAAATGGCTACTTTAATACAGATAGAGCATTTCTTGCAGAACTAATTAAAAGCACTCTTCTTTTTATTTTAAGTATTTAATATTTCCATTCACAGTGTCTGAGCAACACTCCTCCACTAACAGAATACTTCCTAAATGACAAATATCAGGACGAGCTAAATTTTGACAATCCTTTAGGAATGCGGGGTGAAATAGCAAAATCTTACGCGGAGCTCATCAAGCAAATGTGGTCAGGAAAATACAGCTATGTCACACCAAGAGCGTTTAAGGTTGGTATTACTCAAATTATAATTTGAGTTTGAATGTGTACAGTGTACAGTGTATTTATTTTTACAACAAAAGAGATCATCAAGTCCAGTCCCCTGCACTCATGGCAGGACCAAGCCAGGACCATCCCTGACAGGTGTTTTGTCTAACCTGCTCATATTTAGATTGTGGTCCACCATGACACCCAGAGCCCTTTCCTCAGTACTCCTTCCTAGGCACTCATTGCCCATCTTGTATGTGTGCAACTGATTGTTCTTTACTGAGCGGAGTACTTTGCATTTGTCTTTATTGAATTTCATCCTATTTACCTCAGACCATTTCACCAGTTTGTCAAGTCATTTTGAATTGTGACCCTATCCTGCAAACAAAGAATTTGCAACCCTTCCCAGCTTGGTGTCATCCAAAAACTTTATAAGTTTACTTCCTATGCCATTTTCTAAATCATTGATGAAAATATTGAACAGAACCAGACCCAGAACTGATCCCTGCGGTACCCCGCTCGTTATGCCCCTCCAGCATGACTGAATCATTGATAACTACACTGTGGGAGCGGAGCACATTAAACTATGGCCAGAACTCCATTAGCGCCCTTCCTGTATAGGCTGAGGAGAGGAGGTGCTGAATCGTTGCATCATCTCTACTTTCCCCTTCTTTCATAGCCAGGCCTCTTTGCTGGCCGTACTACATTTCTAATTTGGGGGTGGAACTGTGGCTCCAGTCTCCCTCTTTAGCAGTGGTTCATCTGCCATTGTTTGCCAGCTCTGGATTATTTCTGAAAACCCTACCCTCTGAGCCCCTTCTTCCTAATTCAACTGGTTTGGAGAGCTTGCTTCTCATGTACTAACATAAGAGCCTGTATTCTTATTTTTTCATTATAGAGTTTACTCTGGCGCTTATCATATGGTATCTCAATGCCTCTCAAACATTTAAGAATTGATCTTTACAAACACAAATTTACAGATGAGGACACTGAGTTACAGAGAAATGTTAAGTGACTAGTGCAAGGGGTAATCTGAGGTATAGTTGGGAGTAGTTCCAGGCCTCCTGAGTACTTCAGTGTTTTTAACCACAAGAACATCCCTCCTCTCTGAGTTCCTCCCATAGCTACTGCCCAAGCCTGTTCAGGTGTCTGTATTCTTTGCTAGCCCTATGTGTGACGGCCATGCCTGAAAACACAAGGTACGAGATGCAAGCATTGATTTCTACAGCCGTGTCTACAATAGCAATCTTAAAGTGGCACAGCTGCACCACTGTCCAAACCAATTGTGTAGCTGCTCTTTGCCAATGGGAGAAAGTGCTCCCATGTTGACATAATAAAACCAATTCTATAAGCAGCTGTAGCAGAGAAGAAAGTTTCTATCACTAACGTAGCGCTGGGCACCATGCACTTAATGCTGGCAAAAATCATGTTGCTCAGGAGTGGGGTTTTGCTTTGTTTTTTGTTTGTTTCCAAACCCCTGAGCAACATAAGTTTTGCTGGCATAAGTTGTAGTGTGGACATTGTCTAAGTATTGTGCCATACTGGTAGCTTCTTGCTATTTATTAGTTTAATACAAACGCAAATCTTAAATTTACCAAACTAAAAATTCTCATATTTCCTCTATAGACACAAGTGGGACGATTCGCACCTCAGTTTTCTGGATATCAGCAACAAGACTGTCAAGAACTTCTAGCTTTTCTCTTAGATGGTTTACATGAGGATTTAAATCGCATTAGGAAAAAGCCTTATATTCAATTAAAGGATGCAGATGGAAGGCCAGACAAGGTAATGTTCTTTGTGTAGGTTTTCTTTGTCGTTTTAATTCATTACTTAATGCTCCAGATGTTGTAAGATATTGTTGCCCCTTCGTCAAGCATTAACATTTTGGAGGACTGCTTTTCAGTGGAGGAGAATTTAGTGATAGGGACTCAAGATATTTCCTAATCCCATTTATTTACATATACAGAGTTTTTGTTTACTTTAAAAAGGGAGAGCAAAAAATAGCATCAAGGTTATAGACAAGTAATTCCATTTGTACAGATTCATGTGCCACACCATTGCCTTCAGCCAGAAAAGCAGCTGCATTTTGGACCCCTGGTCTTGCAGTCTCTTACTTTCAGCGCACTTTTGTTCCTGCGTCCTGCCTCTGTCATCTATACTCCCAGTTGGGGAAACTCCTGAGCCCTAAGTTGTTGTCTGTAGAGCATCATTATGCTTAACCTGGGTTAACTTCAGGGTTTTTTTGCTCCCCAGATGAAATAGAGCAAACAGTCTAAACTATGACCAGCATCCATGGGAGCTGACTTCTAAGTCTCCCTCTGAACAAATGCTTAACTATGCAGGTGTCATTGTTACAGTCAGCCTTTGTTGGATCCTTTGAGTTGGGGTCCATCCTTTCAGTTGAGTCCTTTGACTTTTTTTGGGGTACATTTAACCCATGTACTGGATAGTTTTATATCAACAACTTATATCAGTAATACATAACATGCAGTTCATTTCCGCTGTTGCTGTTACCCCCGTTCTGTTTTAATTGTAGGTAGTTGCTGAAGAAGCCTGGGAGAACCATTTAAAAAGAAATGATTCCATCATTGTAGATATATTTCATGGTCTTTTTAAATCCACTTTGGTTTGTCCTGAATGTGCTAAGATTTCTGTGACCTTTGATCCCTTTTGTTACTTGACTCTTCCATTACCCATGAGAAAGGAACGCACTTTGGAAGTTTATTTAGTTAGAATGGATCCACTTACTAAACCTATGCAGGTAAGAAATTTTTTTTCATGTACAACATTGTTGTCTGTGATGTCTGTTAACATCTTTTTTTCTGTTTCCATGTATGTTTTTAATACTCAAAAGTACAGACAATAAATCTGACAAATTGTCAGATTTTTTTACTTGAAGTCTAGTCAATTTCATTTAGGATCTTGATCATTTATTTTACTATTATAACAGTTTCCCTAATCTTTAAATCCATGCTGTGGTCTTTATTATTGTTTCCAATATGGTCACAATGAGCTGCCTGCAAAGCACATTGACAATTGTGGGAGAAGCAGACATTGATATTCAAAGACTGTAGTTGGTGAAAGAGATAGTCGGAGAGATGGAAGGGTGGGTAAGATGGAAGGGGCAAAGTTGTGAAAGCCCTTGAATGCTTGAACTTGGTGTAATGGGGTGGGGGGAACTGGAAGGTGGAAAAGGAGAGTAACGGGGTCAGAACTACTAGTTATTTTAGCAGCAATGTTTTTTGGACTAACGGGGAAAAGTGTCAGAAAGCCAGAAAGAAGACCAGTACAGTAAGTAAGGTAAGAGGCAAGAATCTGATGGGAGTTTCAGCTTCAGGAGCAGATGGAAGAGGTTGGCTTGTGGAAGTGGAAAAGTCAGAGTTTGGACACAATCTGATGGGATAGGTTGAGGGAAAGAGAAGATGATCGCATTATCTAATAATGGAGAATAGCATAGCAGAGAGGAAGGAAAAAGCAGTTGAGTTTAGATGTGTTGAATGTAAGGTAATAGTGTGACCTCCAGGAGAAGTTGGAGAGGCTGAGCCCACATGGTTTAGACATGATTTTTTTTTCATTTAGGAATTAACTCATGAGGTTATAATTGCCTGTCTCTAATTACTCATGCATCTCTTTGATGTACATAGGGTGCCAAGAAGTGTCTGTCTGAAATTCTCTAGAGACAAACATTGTGCGTGCATAGATAGCCATGTTCCTGGGCAAAATTAAACCTGAGGAGCTTAATGTTAAATCTTTCTTTTTACTCACTAATCAGTGTTCTGCATCTCCATGCAAGAAATCGGAGTTCAATCACTTCCCTAGAGCAATGGTTCCCAACCTTTTTAGTAACACAGCACACTTCAATGAGACCAACAATTCCATGGCACACCCACTTTTTTCAGCCGAATTGATTGCTCATAATCATAACATTTATTATGGTTACAGTCTTACTAGAGTGGTTTGCTACATAGTGCATATAACAAGCTGAGGAAGGATCATATGCTCTAATGTTGCAAATCCACCTGAAAAAAGTACATGCCATTTCACCTTTGACCACCTGCGTTTAGAATGTTCATGTTTTAGAATCAAAAGACCAATACCTCGCTTTTAATTTTTCACATATTTTATGAGTTGTAATTTTAATAATTTTAATTGGATAGAATATTGTTTAAGATTAAACAATATTTATTTTTTGTTGATTTTCATTACCTCTGTACAAAATTTCATGGCACACTTGGACAGTTCTCATGGCACACTGGTTGAAAACTGCTGCCCTAGTGTGAAAGTGTTGCAAAATAAATGTATCTTACAAAACAGCAATCCATTTAGTCAGTTTAAAAGTTGCATTTTCTATCTCTGAAAAGGCATTGGCAAGCGTACAGAGACAAAGATTAAGATTAGAATTTAAAAAAATAAATTAGAAGATTTTTAGAGTTCTTACCATAGTTAAAGAAAAATTTCATCTGCTTGATATTTCCAGTTTTTCCTGAAACTATAAGTAGCATCTTAAAGTTATTTTTGAAAATGGGGTATGTAGGTATTTCTGAAAATTATTACCCTTGCACTGCTTTTGGTATGGAAAAGCAGAAATGATCTCATGAAATAGCATATAGTACAAACAGTATTACATTTAATATATAGTATATTCACTTTTAGACAAAAAACTGTCACTATCTAAAATATATTTGTAGTAACAAGTCAGTGGTAATGAGTAAATCTGTTATATGCTAGACTGTAAATTCTGTACCCAATGAGAATCAAAGTAAGGATTTAAAGACAGACGCTAAGGGTGTTCACTGACTGTAGATGTGAGGTGATTTTCTTAGGCAGCTTCGTCCTTTAAGAATGACAAACAATCCCATTTTGTTTTTTAGTACAAAGTAGTTGTTCCAAAAATTGGAAATATACTGGACCTTTGCACAGCACTGTCAACGTTGTCTGGTGTTGCTGCAGATAAGGTAAGACGTTGCTAATGTAATCACTTATTCCTAGCACAATGTTAAACATTTTCAGTGGTTTTAAACTAATTTGAATGTCTTAATTTTCTCTTTCCTTTTAGATGATAGTTACTGACATATACAATCATAGATTCCATAGAATCTTCGCTATGGATGAAAATTTGAGTAGTATTATGGAACGTGACGACATCTATGTGTAAGTTCAAATAATAATCTCTGTTGTCAGGAAATACTTGCATATTAAGTATAAATTTCTGTGGAATTGGATTTAGCTTTAGGCAAATAAATTAATTGCATAGAAGAAATATGCAATAAACAGAAGTCTTGATTTTGTGTCAGATTCTTCTAAATTATCGTTCTTTCCTGATTTTTTTTAAGATTTGAAATTGCTATCAACAGAACAGAGGATACGGAGCAAGTCATAATTCCTGTTTGTTTAAGAGAAAAGTATAGACACACCAGTTACAGCCACCATAGTGGTTCTTCACTGTTTGGTCAACCTTTTCTTATAACAGTGCCGAGAAACAATACTGAAGATAAGCTGTATAACCTTCTGCTGATGAGAATGTGGTAAGAATATTACTTAAAGAAAAAAGTTTAATGTAAACAACAGTAATAATCAGACTGTGTAGTGTAGATGATTGCTTTTTATAATCATTGATTTTGTGCAGTTATATTTTACTACTCAAGTTTTTAACTTCGAGAGCCGAACTAATCTTGGTTTTAGTTTGTATTTTGATGGCATTGACATCATCCCAAAATGGTGTCACGTTTGAAGGAGGGTGATTTTATTTGGGAGAATTGGTTTTGTTTTTGTTTGGGGATGGGATGGTGGTTTAATCATTGCAGTTAGGGCTTATCTACATGGAAAGGTTTCACCTGTTGTACTACAGGAGTTATACTGATATAACTTTCCCTGTGGGCACACGTATTCTGGAATATGAATGGCCACACAGAGAATTTACTGATAGGTGGATAAGGCAATAATATCTTTTATTGAACCAACTTCTGTTGGTGAGAGAGTCAAGCTTACACAGAGCTCTTCTTCAGGTATAATTATACCAGTTTAAATTCACACCTTACCTTATACTGATATAACTGTCTCTTGTACACCCGTCCTTATAGTATCTGTACAAGCTGTAGAAAATTTTTCTGATCAGTTATATTAATAAAGAATGGTTGGGATGCAACTAATATAGTGCAAAGGAGATAACACAAAAGAAAATAGCTTTCCCAGAAAAAGCAAGAGGAAATGTGCTGCAGAAACACAGTTTGTTGCAACAATTGGTATGAGTTAACTTTATTCATTTAGTGTAATTGGTGAAGCATTGCTGGGATACAGTACTTTGGAAGAGCATTTGCACTACTTACTCTACCTTCAGTGCTCTTGAGCTTTACAAGCAAACGTTCATCTTAAACCAAATCCATTGGTGTTCAAATGTTCATTGTTATTTTCAATTTATTTATTTTCAATTTGTTTAGCCGATATGTGAAAACATGTACGGAAAGTGAAGATACTGAAGGACCCCTACACTGCTGTAAGGACCATGGTATCAATGGTAATGGCCCAAATGGAATACATGAAGAAGGATCCCCAAGTAAGGCTTGAATGGTTAAACTTGTTCTATATTTTGAATTCAGTTTGACTCTTCAGTTCATACTTTAATGCGTTTCTGCCCCAATTACTGTAAGTCTCCCCTTTTGTTTACTTTAACCACCAGCCACGAAATCACCACATTATGGCAAACGTTTTTGGAGCCAAAAATGGCTGAATGCATCCCCCCAGTCTGTCAGTCACTGCAGACTAGCTTAAAGGGAGTGTTAAAAACTGCTGAGAGAAGTGCTAACTGCAGCACTTTCCGTTCTCCCTTGGCCAGATTTGACTCCCTAGGGGTCGGGATAAAGCATTGCTACTAGACCACCAGACAGCCCTCAGAATTGGTTTTAAAATTAGTAGTAAGTCTTGATATTTAAACTTTCATTTCAGTGCAGTACCTCCATCGGGCCTCAAACCTACTGAACTCAGCAGCACTATTTCTTTTAAATTTCAGCTCATGGCCATTCGTTCAACAGACATTTATTGAAGGACCTTAGTAGAATTAGAGTGGCAGTAACTGGTTAGCTAGGAATTAAACCCTTAAAAATGAGGCATCAGGTTTCCTTTTGCCGGTTGGACTCCTGACATGTTCACAAACATCTAGGCTCAAAAGAAGAAAATTGTTTCTTTGCAATTAATATCTAAAGAGAGTTTATTTGAACATTCGAATGTATGGGCCCAAAGCATGAGGAAGGGGAAAGAGGAGTGTGTGAGAACGTGGCTGAATGGGAAAACATCAAAACGAATCTAAAATGGTAGTTGTATGTATGTTAAATTGTCTATAGAGTCAGGATGTGGTCCTTCCCAATTTGTAAGAGACTGTCTTCAGCACTGGTATATGTTGAAAGAGATCAAATGAAGTACTTCCCAGAAAAATCAAAAAGCCACAAAAGTTCTGTGGAGTATAACAAACCTTTTACCCTTCAGTCTAGATTTTGCTGGTTCTCCTAATTTTAGTAAGAAATAAAAATTTTATAGTAGCAGGAAAAATGAGGCACCTTAAAATGCTGAATTAATGGAATTTGTTGTCAGATTTGTTGAATTACATCCTATTTCATTAGGTGAAATGGAGACAGATGAACAAGATGATGAATTCAGCCAGGATCAGGAACTTCCTTCAGAGAATGAAAACAGCCAATCAGAAGACTCAGTTGGAGGAGACAATGATTCTGAAAATGGATTATGTACGGAGGAAACTTGCAAAGGTCAACTACTCATGGGACACAAAAAACGATTGTTTACATTCCAGTTCAACAATTTAGGCAGTACTGACCTCAACTATATCAAAGATGATATGAGACACATTAGATTTGATGATAGGCTACTTAGACTTGATGGTAAGTAATTGTGGGGGTGGATTTGGTTAAATTGGATCATAATGCTTTTCATGTTTCTTGTACCACTTTCCTTGAACAGCTGTACCTTCTCTTGGTAGGCTACTCATGTTTCTCTCCCACTACATACGTGTATATACTTATGTGCTTATAGTCTATCTTCAGGAAAATATATATTTCTTTTCATTTCTTGTTTGAGCTAGAGAACATTGTTTAACTTGATATTGCAAGCTACTGATTTTTAGAAACACATATCTTTCACACTTTTTAATGAAACTCAATTTTTTATTTTTTTAACTTGTACCAATAGTTATTTTAATTTATTTTGATTGGTAGTTGGTATACGTACACTTTCAGTTCATAAAAAAAATGTATTTTTGAGGGGAACGTGTTTTCCTTCTTAGAAAGATCTTTTCTTGCTTTGGATTGGGATCCTGAAATGAAAAAAAGATACTTTGATGATAATGCAGCAGAGGTAAGCCATCTATTTTACGTTCCTTTTTCAGCTGTTACTAAACTTTTAGCATGCAAAATATATAGTTTAATGCAGTATTTATGTGAAGTGTGGCTTTCTAGAAATAGTTCAGAGATTATACAGTATTTTTCAATTTACACTAACTACCATGAAAGAAACCTAAAAATACTCAATTTAGGTGATCGGAGGCTTACTAACTTAGAAAAGTAAATCTAAAAGTTGTGATACTTCATTACATTTGAACACATTCCGAGCAGTATTCCATATTTAGGAGCTTGTAGTTACTGTTCATAGTAAAACGATATCACTAAAATGAGTTTTGTTTCATTTGTTCTCTTAACTCAAGAAATACTTCTCTTTAGGATTTTGAAAAACATGAAAGTGTGGAATATAAACCTCCAAAAAAGCCCTTTGTGAAATTAAAAGATTGCATTGAACTATTTACAACAAAGGAGAAATTAGGTGCTGAAGATCCATGGTAAGAGCAAAACTGAAATTTGATGTGTTGCACTAATTCTGTAGACCAGTGGTTTTCAAACTTTTTTCCTCAGGACCCAGTTTAAAAAAATCATTTATGCCCACGACCCAACAATTCCATCTTTCAGCAATGCGCTCCAGTCTCTTGTTGATGGCAGCACAGGGTGCCGTGACCCAGTACCTGAGGGTCTGTTCCCAGTACTGGGTCCCGACCCATGGTTTGAAAACCATGCTGTAGACAGTATGTTTCAAACTGTGGTCTATGGAGCACTTGCCAGTAAGCTGCAAATTGGTTACATGGTACTTGAGTCACACAATGTGCAGAGGCTGCTTCAAAGAAAAGATTATTTTTCATAGCTCTTCTTACTTCCTTGCAATATTCTCTAAAAGATTCAGGAGAGGGATCAAGGCAGCTAAGGATCACCCTATTACAAGTATTTATTTACTGCTGTTAGGGAGAGCTTTTGTGGTGAGGGTGGCCACTGCATTTCTTGAATGCACTGAGTTCAGTGGCTGTGTGGTGGGAGCATATCCCACATTTGGACATGAGAAGTGACATGTGAAGAACTATAGTTACAGGTAAGTAACCTCTCTTTCAGATACTCATAACTTGCTGAATTTTCCATATTCTGTCACCTTCTTTTGCGTTCAGAAGGTTAAATGTAGTTTTTGTCCTTTAATAAAAATCTCTAAAGATGAGCACTGAGGAATCTGATCTAGTATCTTTGCATTTGACTTGTTTCCTTAGTCTTATATTTCAAATATTGAAAACAAGTCTTGATCCCAGGAAGGGGCTGAGCACTCACAGCTCATGTTATTTTCAAAGGGAGGGGTTCTTTCAGGTTCATTTTCATTAATGATTAACACCAGTGCACTGAAGTTAAAAGGTTTGGTCGTGCGTGTAGGCCTATACATATTTGGATCCCAATCTGGGGTGTCTTTCTTGTTGGTGATGCACTTTAACACCTGCACTGTTCATGTCTGCCAAAGTGACTCTCTTTCTTTTAGGTATTGTCCAAACTGTAAAGAACATCAGCAAGCAACCAAAAAATTAGATTTGTGGTCACTGCCCCCAGTACTGGTAGTACACCTTAAGCGCTTTTCTTACAGCAGATATATGAGGGACAAGCTGGATACTCTGGTTGATTTTCCAATAAAGTAAGAAAAACTTTTGTATTGAAATACTGAAATGGTAGCCTTCTCATTTCTAACTCCCTAGCATTAGGAAATTAATTAAAACATGTATTTAATTTAGCCATTGTATTCAGAGGGTTCATACTTAATTTGCAAAATACAATAGTTCATATTTACAGATCAGGTCAATATAACATTCCTGAGCAGAAGACTGATAAAATGTAGGCTGTGGGTGGGAGGCAGAATAACATGAAACAAGTAAATGCTCAGATAGTGAATTATTTTTCATAACCAAGTGGCACTGGGAATGGACTCTGGGGAAAAATGTTTTGACTTTCAGCGTTACAGGTTATATGTTAAGATACCACATATTGTTTGAGGCTAACTTTTGTTTAAATTCTTTTTATGAAAATAGAGAAGGGGAAATGTGTGTTTGTACGACCTCTGGTCCCATACCAATTGTATAGACTAAAAGGAGAGTCCGTGTGCATGCCCAGCATCCAGTATTGTCAGTTGTTTTCCCTGTTCTCCTTTGTGCCACTGTTTGGCTCCAGTAGGATATGTTTTAAAATGAAATACAAGGGTCCTTAGACAAACTCAAATAGTAAGCTACCGTTGGAAAAAAACATTAACATAATGTGAGCTTTTCTTTAAACAGTGACTTGGATATGTCAGAGTTCCTTATTAATCCAAATGCAGGGCCTTGCCGCTATAATTTGATCGCTGTGTCCAACCACTATGGAGGAATGGGAGGAGGGCATTGTAAGTTAATTTTGATCATCATCATTTTACATATTAACTTTCCGTTTATTTCTTTTGACTGTATATTAGCACTAAAGCTGATGCATATTAATCAATTGCATTTTTAAAAATGGCCAATGGGCAAAAAAAAAAAAAAATCCCCAAACCCATATCATTTAATGTAATTACTTGAAATGTATACAAGAGAGCTGTTCTCATCCCTGATCAGTAGTTGAATACAAATATCTATCTGAAATGAGCTTTCAAGAATAACATTAAGTTCTTTTGCACTTTGTGTTGACTGAGTCTGTCATGAAAGGGGCACATACTTATCTTCCAAAAAAGGCTACAATGTATTCTCCAGTGCTGTAATAAATCACTTTGCCTTCCTGATCTGATCTTTTATATGCATTTATGTGTCATTCAAAGGGGGGAGAGGAATAAATAGATGGGGGAAAGCCTTTATTCACTCTTTTGGGAAGGTGAAAGCTAATTTGACATGTGGTCTTCTTGCAAAAATCTTAGCTTGACTTGGGGCACCATAAAGAAAAAGGAAAAGGCTTGTTGGAAGTAAGAATCTTAAAGCAATGATATGGCTACTGTTAGTAAGGTTATACCATATTAGCAATAATAAAATTCAAAGTCAGATGTTTGAGGACCAGCATGGATCCCTTATAGATTTATTCTGCTCAGTTGCCAAAGTTCTTAGTTAACATGTTTTTTTTTTTTGGGTCCTAGATACTGCTTTTGCAAAAAATAAAGATGATGGGAAATGGTATTACTTTGATGACAGTAGTGTATCAACTGCATCTGAGGACCAAATCGTGGCAAGTATCCTTGTTTTTCTAAGATCCGTTTTGGGAGGGAAAAACAAGTGCAAAGCTTTAAAACCTGAACATTAATTTTTAGTTAATGCTTTGTTAACTTTGGTAGCATTTTGTTGTTTGTGCAAATATACATAGTAGTTTTTGCTTACAGTACAAAACCCAGCATATTTCAGCAGAAGTTTCGGGACTGTTTGCAAGTTTATTATATTTTACGTATGGCAGCAGCTGAAGCTAATGGATCGAGCTCTTACTCAACAATCTTTGATCTATTTATTAATTCTACTTTTTAAAAAATACTAGCAAGCAGAGATTACCCCTTTTGTGAGAAAACAGTTGCACAGGGGAAAAAAAAGAGGGCTAATATAAATTAATGTGGGGGGGGAGGCCTTTATACACTTCATACATTTACTGTACTTTAAAAATATTTTCCAGGTAACAGTCAGTGTTTTTGTTTGACTTGGATTGTTTTCTGGGTATTTCATATTCTTATCCATTTAGGCCTACAAAGGTAGAAATAATGTTGAACTTACACCACCAGTCATGTTTCTATCACCAGAGTATGATGTCAAATACATGATTAGACACTAGAGGGTCCAAGTGGAAAGAGCAGGTTTGAGAAAGAAGAACCCCTTATTAAAATGCACCCATTCATTATTAGACAACAGCTCTAAACAATAGTTGCAGATGTATTTGTCTGATTTCTCCATATTGTTTTTCAGTATTGATAACGCTATTAAACCAAGAATGTCAGCTTTGACAGCACTGGTGCTTTTTTTGTGATGATACTCGGGGGTACCGAGTTCTGGCACCTTTCTTTCCCCACAGGGCTGCCACCAACGCCCCAGGTCCCTGGCCAACAACCAGCAGCTTTAAAAAAACAAAACACTGGTTAAAATATTCTTATAAATAAAATCCCCCGAGTTAAAATAAATATGATTAGGTTTTGAGATACTTTAATCTTGTCCTTGTTTATTTGAGTCACAGTAATTAGGATTTAGTGCTAGAAATTTCAACACTCTCCATACAATTTATCATATATATTATATAGTATTATGACCAAATGCTGAAGGTGTTCAAAACTGGCAATGTAATTGACAAAACAGCTTTAGCAGGTGCTGAATTTTCTTTTTTTTAAATCTCATTACTTTGACCAAAGATAATACGGAATGGGAGAGAATCGACACTCTTGTATGCAGAGGGGTCATTTTAATGTGTCAAAGGACTTATTTTTGCATACCATACACTTCTCCTTGCTTGGAAAGTCATTCGTTGTACTTGATCTAATGTTGCAGGGAATAAGGGAAATTTGATTTCTTGTTTGCTCTTGGATCGTCTCTAGATGGGTGTCTGTAACCAGCAGGGTGACACTACAGCAGTATGTCAGAGTAAACTGAAGTGAGAGGGCATATGATTATACTGATGGATATGGCTTGTTTGAGCAGGTGGAGTTTATCTATACGCTTATTCAAAGGTCCTCCCCACCCCACACAAAAAACAAATTCTACTGAGCTGTGAATGAATTTTGTTGTTAGAAAATCCAGCACTCCCAACTTAAAACAACTACCTACACATAATCATGGAGAATTAAGAAAGGTAGCACCCACTGTTAGACGCGCAAGGTGGGTGAGGTAATGCCTTTTATTGGACCAACCTCTGCTGATGATAGAGACAAGATTTCAAGCAGACTTCTGAAGGTCTGGGGAACTAAAGTAGGTCAGGTCTCCACTACAGATCTTATATTGGGATAACTGCATAAAATGGGGAAGATCAAAAATCCCCACTCCTGAGCAACATAGTTACCCTGACCTAACACTCGGTGCAGACGCGCTATGTTGATGGGAGAGCGTCTCTTGTCGACATATCTCCCCCTCTTCGAAAGGTGGATTAACTATACCAGGTCTCCCATCAGCTTAGTAGCTGCATCTTCATTGAAGTACAACCGGGACAGTGCTGCTCTGCCCACAAGTGTGTGCTAAATCTGAGCTGGAATAGACTGTTTTAACACACATTTCAAGGGATCATTCACGGAAATGGTCCATGAACAGCCTCCAGTCCTAGAGAGGAAAGGGGAAGCAGCTGGTGGGGGGAGGTTGATAGTGAGGCACCAATTGTTGTAATAAACCCTCAATCCAGTGTATCTATTCAGTCCATGATCTTTAGTTTCTAGCAAAATCATGCATTTAATGTCCCTGGTTCGTCTTTGGAAAGTGTTGTGCAGGTTTCCTCTGAGGATGAGGACTGCTGGGTCAGATACAGAGTGACCTATGGTGGCGGTGGTGGG
The DNA here is from genome assembly GCA_007922175.1 of Pelusios castaneus. Classification (NCBI taxonomy): domain Eukaryota; kingdom Metazoa; phylum Chordata; order Testudines; family Pelomedusidae; genus Pelusios; species Pelusios castaneus. The sequence continues at coordinate 16,717,190 of ML685797.1, forward strand.
CAATAGGATTTTTCTGTCATTTATATGGAGCCAATCACCACTGACTAAAATACTTCAGTGTAAAGTACGTAGGTTTCCTACTGCTCTAGATTTACAGAAGTGCTGCACTGATTTCCCTTTTCTATTAGTGTAGTTTGCATTTCACGTAGGGAAAATGTTTTGTTTAAACTTTAACAGGTAGCACCTGTGTAAGTCAATGCCCATCTGTTTCTTACTGAAATTGAGCTTTTTATTTTCAATCCCATTTTGGGATATATGTAGCAGGTCCGCACAGGCCCCCTTCCTTCCATGCCTTCTGAGTCCACAAACCATACCCAATCCTCTGGTGTGTGCTGTACCCGTGACTTTTATTGACAGTGTTTTCCCCACCACCAACCATGTACAACTACAGTTCACATTAGGGCCACACAGCCTCCACTCCTACTCAGGGTAGCTTTCCCTGGCCCCTGCCCTTACAGGTCCCCTTTACTATCATGCTCCCCCAAACCTTTACAGGGCTTGGCTGCCTGTGCCTCCTGGCTCTTCGCTAGCCCGCCTCGGGCCAGCTCCCCTCAGCTGGCTCTACTCCCTCTTAATTGAGGCTCCAGCAGCAGGAGCAGGCGTAACACTTGCCCTGTCACAACACATCATTTTTTTTTAATTCTATCACATCCCTCCGTTCACTTATACGAACATGTCTATACTGTGGGCTGTCGACTACAGCTAAGCTTCCCACATCAGCGGAATGGGTTTTTCCATCCATATTGGTAATACACCTCCCCAAGCAGCTATAGCTAGATTGATGGATGAATTTCCCCATCAACTTAGCCACATCTGCACCGGGAGCTAGGTCAGCTTAATGATGGATGTGAAGTTTGCACATCTCTGAGTGACATAGCTAGGTCGAACTACATTTTAAGTTTAGACCAGGATTGAAAAATAAAAGTCAAGGCTTCCAACGTGACAGTCCGTGGGCAGGAAGAAGTAATGAAAAATGACCCATTTATGTGGAAGGCTGTAGAGAGAGAAGAAAATGTATCAACCAGATAGTGAAAGGTTTGACTTTGATGATCATTAACGTAGTAACTGTTTGTTTCTTCCTGTTTGACAGTCCAAAGCAGCATATGTGCTCTTCTATCAGAGACAGGACACTATCAGTGGAACTGGCTTTTTCCCACTTGACCGGGAAACTAAACAAGGTGCTTCAGCTGCCACAGGCGTCCCATTGGAAAGTGATGAAGACTGCAATGAGAATGAGAATGATATAGAAAATGAAAACTGTATGCACACTAACTAACGGAAGACCTAGAAGCCATAAAAAGAAAGACTTCCTCATTGGAGATATATATTGAAAGAATGAAATTGCCCACCAAATTAAAAATAAAATCTGAGATGGGGAATTTCAGATAACAGAATGTAAATCCTTCATTGCATTTTAACATGTGCAGTACTTGAAGTGAAAAACAATGAAAATTTCAACAGAAATTGTCTCTAATACATTAACAGTCTTGTATTCACAAACTATCTATAGGAAATCACAAATAAACCCCTTTTAAGTTTTCTGCTGCTGTTTTGATGCATTATGTTTTTTTTGTTTTGGATGTGAGTTAATAATGAAAATGTTAAATTTGTGGACTTTGGTCATTAATTTTCTTAGTATTACAAAAATACTACTACGGAGAGCCTAGTTTTTGGATGATTTTATTCATGTATATTAGGCTGTCACATGTACTACTATTATTTAGCTACTACATGTGGCATAAATATAAAAACTAGTATTTCTGAAACACCAAATTTTCAAGTTTCTCCCTAGAAATTAATGTTGACCAATTTTAAACTCAATCATGATGATAGAAGAAAATATCTTGGAAAAGGTGTTTTAACCTTTTGTGCTGTAGTTAAACATCCAGAATATTATGTTCATCTTATTGCTACTGTGGAACAGGTTCTGGATTTCATGCTGCATTAACAAAAAATGTTCAATTGATTGTAAGTATCCCTTGTTGCTTGATGGATCTACTCTGTAGACATAATTCCTATTACCTTGCTTATAAGACGTGCATAACTTTAATCTGGTGTCAGTTCAAAATTTAAAATTGTGCTGTTAGTTTCCCCCCATGATAGTAGTTTAACGGTGTTCAAACTACTTTGTAATAGGGCCAGATTTAATAGTATTCTGTATCCATAGTAATGACTGTGCATCAGGCTTAGATGAAAGAAGTTTTTCCACATAACTTGCCTTTAAATTGTTAATGGACAATTGGTTTTAAAGGTAGGTCTGTTAATTTTCTTTGTGTGTTCCTGAAGGAATTCACCATAGCCTTACAGCTTATCTCAAAAGGTAATTTATTATAGGAGAATTGGCATTTGCATGTTCGAGTCAGAACCTGTACGGTATATAAAGCATACAAACCTTGAATTGGATTTTAGTTGACCATATTCAAGGGTCCAGGATGCCAAAAATAAGTGTGACAGTTTGAAACATTTTTAATTTGCTGCTTTCCCTTTGATCTAGTTTAAGAATGTATTGTTGATTTGTATACAATACTGCCTTTGATAGGAACTCTTAAGTGCGGGGGCACACTTCACATATCTACTACCTGAAGAATTGCTTTGTGTCCCACTGTTACGAAAAGCAAAAAGTATGATGTTCTTCACTTGAACTAATCAAATACAATAGATTATAAATTGTGTATTGTAAATAAAAGTTCACTCTGTGAGTGCACATTTTGGTAAATTATTTATTTATGTTAGCATTTAAAAGTTTAAAAAATTGCATTTGACCAGGATATACATGAGATATGTTGGACATGGCTTTGCATTATACCTTGAAATTAAAGCTGGTGTTTCATCCTGGTATTTTAAAGCTGCTTTGAGGGTTTTTGTTTTTTTTTTTTAAGTGTAAACTAACCTCCTGCATGACAGAGGTTAAAATTTTGTCTGCACTTGAGTTCACTTGAGTTTACATTTGAAATGCGCATGTTTATTTATACAGATTTCAATAAAGCTATTCAAGGCCTTATTTAGTCTTTCAGTTTCTTACTAAAAAATCTTACCAAAAGCTTTTGCTTAATGGGTAGATGACCAAATGCTAACAGAACCTACATAGTCCTTGGTTACAACATGGTCATTAATGGCTAATCACAATAAGAGGAATGGTATTTCCAGATGGGCAGGTGGGACATGTGAAATGAATTGGTTTTGTTGTTTTTTTTCCATTGCGTATGTCTAGCTCCAAGAGGCTCAGAAGGCAATAAGATAAATATGTAAAGTTAATGTCACAAGATGTAAGAGATCTTAGTCACTACATCTAATAATTATAGAGATGGGCACTAAAATTTAGCGTTGTTGTAGAGAATAACTAACGCTCAAAAATAAGCTGCCATCTTAAGTTTGCCACAGGGTTGAGACAGGAAATGTGGCTCTAATTCTGAGTGCATGAGAGAAACTAGTTTGAGTTGTAACATTTGGAAAAATATGTTGACTTCACTATTTCATTTAAACAATATTTAAACATATTTTTAAAGTACCTAAATCTGTAGCCCACACTTATTGTTCCATTCTTGGTGGTAAATTTCAGATAAATGTCAACCCCTGTGATGAAAAATATCACTTGTTTTCTGCAACATTCCTATATGCGTCTTCCGATAACAGAGGAGGTGTCACATTGTGATTCTAGTAGCGTGAGCAGTGGGCTTGCAGCCAGGAGATCTAGATTTCCAACTCTACCACTTCTTTCCCCACTGCATTGTGAGCGTTGCTTAACCCAGGCCATGAAAAACAAACAAGGAGTCCTGTGGCACTTTTAAAGACTAACAAATTAATTTATCGCATGAGCTTTCGTGGGAGAAAATCTCACTTCGTCAGACGCTTTGAAGATGGGAAACTTATAAGCTGTACTTGTCTGGCACACTTGGAGGTTTTTTTGGATCTATTGTTTCCTTTAAAGAATATCCATGTGACTATCACCAGTGAATAGAGACTGATGAAAAATACGTAAAGGTGACTTCAGATTGTTTACATAGGGTGGATTATAGACAGACATGATTCGATCTCATCTGTGTTGGACTGCAATACATGTTCCTGTGTTGGAGGCATTGGTACCTTCATATCCCCTTCCTCTACGCTGAGCAGTCATTAGCCACAGCTCAAGATCAGTCCCTTTGAATTTTTGAAGTATTAACATTTCTGTATAGTGGTTTATTTTTTAGTTTTAAGAGCTAAACACCGCTTTGGAAACACTCCAAACAGGGTGTGAGCAAGTGGAAGGGGTTGCCAGGCAACATAGATATGTTTGTATTTAGAGAGGCCACCCTTTCACACCATGGCACGTGGATGTTGTCAAAGTAAATTTGCGGGTCACATTTTCTATTACTGTTCCTAAGGTGATTTAAACATTCAGATCATGCCAGCGTCACTAACTAGTATTCCTGGCTTAATGGACTGTTTATAAAACCCTTGTTTTGGATTTTGGTACTGAAACAAACCATGATTTAGCATTCTGAGTGTCAGTACTTGTACGTTTTACGTTACTAGCAGGCTAGCATGGCTTTTTGCTGTCAAAGTGGGGGGGACCGATCTAGTGCCCTCCCCCCTCTCCCAGCTCAGTCCTGGGGCTGGCACGAGACAATATATTTTCATTAACGGCTTGTATAATGGAATGGAGATTATGCTTATCAAGTTTACAGATGACATGAAGCTGGAAGGAGTTGCAAACACTTTGGAGCACACGATTAGAATTCAAAATGACCTTGACAAATTGGAGAACCACTCTGAAATCAACAAGATGGGATTCAATAAAGTTTTACACTTAAGAAGGAAAAATCAAATGCAGAAAATGCAGAGTAAGTGGCTAAATCATAGTATTGCCAAAAGGATTTGGGGATTATAGGAGACCACAAATTAAATGTGAGTTGTCAATCTGATTCAACTGCAAAAACACTAATTTGATTCTGGATTGTATTAACCGGGATGTTGTATATAAGACATAGGAGGTGGTGAGGAGGCCTCAGCTGGAGTACTGTGTTCAGTTCTGGGCACCACATTTTAGGAAAAATATAGACAAATTGCAGAGGGTGAAGGAGAGAGCAACAACAATGGTAAGACTAGAAAACCAGACTTGCGGGGGAAGGGTTGAAAAAACCACTAGGTATGTTTAGTCTTGAAAAAAGATGACAAAGGGGGACCTGATAAGTTTCCAATACGTTAAGGGCTGTTATAAAGAAGATGGTGATAAACTTCCATTCACTGACGTTTGGATAAGTAAGGGACTTGATCTGCCACAACAGAGATTTAGCTTAAATATTAGGAAAAGCTTTCTAATTATATAAAGGTAGTTGAGCTCTGGGATAGGCTTCCAGGGGACGTGCATGACTTCTCACAGTCTCTTCCAGCCCCACATTTCTATGATTCTGAGGCCTTGTACACACTGCAAAGTTATTGCGCGATAAAGCTCTTTATCGCGCAATAAGAAGCAGAGCGTACACACACAACTTACAGTTTTTCCGCGTTAAGACCCATCTTGTTGTGCAAAATGTAAACCACCAAAACGAGCGTGGTTGCTGCTAACGCGGAACAAGTATTGCGCGACAGCCCGTGTGTGTACGCTTCTCGCGCAATGGCAAAGTTCCGGAAATGGCCCACAATTCCATTCACATCCCTTCTGCACTTCCGTCCGTTCTCTATTGCCGTGACGTCATTTTTCCCGACCTCCCCTTCTGTCCCGCGAATTTTTGAATTCCACACTCTCCCTTCTGCCTTGCTGTTCGGTGCTGCTGCCTCTGTGTGCTCCGCTCACAATGTCTTCACGCCGCAGCAAACGATCTCCAGCCTGGACAACATCAGAGGTGATGGACTTGATAGGCATCTGGGGAGAGTCCGCCGTGCAGTCACAATTACGTGGCAGCCGGAGGAATTTCGATATTTTCCGAAAAATTTCTCAAGCGATGACTGAAAAGGGCTACGAGAGAGACACTCTGCAATGCCAGGCCAAGGTCAAGGAGCTGCGGATAACGTTCCACAGAGCCAGAGAGGCTAACCGGCGCTCTGGCTCCATGTCAGCTACGTGCAGGTATTACAAGGAGTTGGAGGCGATTCTGGGCGGCGATCCCACAACCACCCCGATCTCTACCGTGGACACTTCGGCGACAGCATCCCAAAATGTGAATGCAGCGGAAGGCGACGATGCAGTCGTCGATGAGGAAGCAGAGGATGAAGAAGACGAGGATGGTGACATCGGAGCCACCGACCTAGGGAGCCAGGAGTTATTCGCCACCCCGCCAGAGACAAGCTCCACGGATTCCTTTTCAACACCTTCCCTGGACTCAGCCGATGGCAGCTCTGGTAAGTAACGTTCGCAGTGCTCTCTATTCTAGCAGCTACAGCTTAGCGTGAACAGGAAAGTTATGCTTTGAGTTCTACTTTTCTGTGTCTTCTTTTCTGTGACTTAATGATGGGTCGTGGTATCACTGGCGTTACATAAAAACCGCATCAATGCATGCCTCGATTGCAAGGTAGTTGTTCCCTTTCAAGTCACTGAACGTGTACCCCAAGTAGCTCCAGATTCTTCTCCTGAAATTGGATGGTAGAGCGATCCTTTGCCCTCCCCCATTCAGGGACACTCTCCCTCTCATGCTCGCTAGCACTGCCGCGGGAAGCATTGCAGCGCACAGCCCTGCAGCGTACGGTCCCGGCTGGAAGTCAGCCACATGCAGGAGATGCATTCTCGCTTGCAGAGGCACTCTTAGCAGTGTGATATCTGCTTGTATTGCAGCCATCTATGAGACGGGATCTGAACAAGCTGTGTCAATAGTCAACTGTCCCGTGGTCCAAGTCACAGCAACCCGTACCAAGCTTTGGTAAAGTTGTTTAAGCCCCCCAGTATGTCCTCGTTGGAGTTGCCAAGGAATGTGTAGGGAGAACATCCTTATTTTCACCAGAAAGTGGGGAGAACAATACCGGCATTCAAACTGTTTCATATCTGCACAGGAACGACCTTCGAGGGACCGTGTACAGCTGCTGCTGAGCGTCTAAGAAAGATAAGGCGGAGGCCTCGCAGGAGCAAGGAAGATATATTCAAAGACCTCATGCAGTCCCAGGAGGCTTCTGCAATGGAGACAAGGCAATGGAGGAGGCAGTGCAGGCAGGACAAGAGGGAGAGCAGCGCCAGGAGGGAGAAGCAGAAGGATGCCCTAATAGACATTCTTCACGAGCAGACAAACCTCCTGAAGACTATGGTCGGTCTGCTCCAGGCTCGCCCCCCCCCCCCCCGCATCATCTGCCTTTCCCTCCACCCACACAACATTCCCCCCCCCCCCCCCCAAGCAGTTTTCAGAACATCATGGACACCCATGGTATAACGTTACCTCAACCCCTTCACCCACATATGTTGTTGAGTCCCGCACCTATACCCACCTTTAGTCCCCCCTCCCCTTACAACCAAGTTTCCATTACTGTTATATTAATAAAGTAGACACAGTTTTCAAAGTTTATGTGACTCTTTATTATATTGTATAATAGTCCCCTGACGTCTGGTTTTGCACAAATACAAAAGAGAAAAAATGAATCCACTGATACTCTTACAGTTTCAGTGGTATACTACACATAGCAAAAACTGTTATTAGAAGGTAGCCTTTTACTCTACAATCCCGAAATGGTTCTTTATTGCCTCCCTTATGCGCACAGCCCTTAGCTGCGCCCCCCCGGATACCCCTGGTGTCTGGTTGCTGGTAGGCAGATTCCAGACGTTCTGCCTCCATGGTCCACGAGTTATGAAATCTCTCCCCCGTTTTCACATAAATTGTGAAGAACACAGCACGCAGAAATGACCATGGGTATGTTGTCCTCATGTAGATCAAGCCTGCCGTACAGCGATCTCCAGCGTGCTTTTAAACGGCCAAAGGCACACTCCACAACCATTCTACACCTGCTTAACCAGTAATTGAACCGCTCCTTGGCAGGATCCAACTTCCCGGTAAAAGGCTTCATAAGCCATGGCATCAGCGGGTAGGCGGGGTCCCCAAGGATAACTATGGGCATCTCAACACCCTCTATTGTCACTTTCTCATCTGGAAAGAAGGTGCCCGCATGTAGCCTTCTGAATAGTCCAGAGTTTCTGAATATGCGGGCATCGTGCACCTTTCCAGACCAACCTGCATTTATGTCCGTAAAGCGACCACGGTGGTCCACCAGTGCCTGAAGAACCATAGAAAAGTACCCCTTCCGATTTATGTACTCAGAGGCGAGATGGTCGGGCGCGAGAATAGGGATGTGAGTCCCATCTATTGCACCCCCACAGTTTGGGAAGCCCAAGTCATTAAATCCATTGATGATCTCCCTCACGTTCCCCAGGGTCACCGTCCTCCTTAGCAGAAGACGGTCGATGGCTCTGCACACTTGTGAAAGTGCAACTCCAACGGTCGAACGTCCGACCCCGAACTGGTTTGCGACCGAGCGGTAGCAGTCCGGAGTTGCCAGTTTCCATATGGCAATAGCCACACGCTTCTCCATGGAGATGGCGGATCTCATCCTCGTGTCCTTGCGCTGCAGGGCAGGGGCAAGCTCCAGGCAAAGTTCCATAAATGTGGCTTTCCGCATTCTAAAGTTCTGTAGCCACTGCTCATCATCCCACTGGTGAAGAACAATTCGGTCCCACCAGTCTGTGCTTGTCTGCCGGGACCAAACACGGCGGTTCAGGCTGTGCAGCTGGTCCGCGAAACTGATCAGAATATCAGTTCTCTTCTCAAGGCTGTCACTATCCGAAATGGAGTCGTCCGAGTCGTGCTCTGAGTCAGAGCCAAAGGCGTACTGCATCAGAATCTGTGCTGTGTTTACAATGCAGAACGCAGTATGCAAGATCACAGCTGAATCCATGTTGATTCTGAAAAGGCAGTTCCGGAAAACGGTTGCTTCAATTTGAAATTCGCGCTCGTTGCTATTGGCAACTGCTGGGTAGCGTCCGTAGCAGAATGCACCATGGGAAATGAAATTGGGGACTGTGGGATAGGTACCCACAGTTCACTTTGTTTTTCTGGAGGACTGCAAAAAGAAGGGGGGGGCCTTTGTTCCGTTAGAGCCAGCCAAGTGTGTACGCGATCTCGCGCAACAGCAACGGGACATTTAATGCGCTACAGGATTGTTGCGCGATAAAACTGGTAGTGTGTACATGGCCTGAGACTTTTTGTTTTTCCAGGAGAAAAGAATAACAAAACAGTATTTCGGTACTTCTCCTTTCATCTTGGCAACGCAAAGGCCTCAAGTTCTAAGTTATTTCAAGGTTTGTTCATTAAAACTTTGTGAAATTAGGCTCAAAGTTAATAAGCAGATTTTACATTACTTATAGAGTAAAAATATATTTAAAGGCGATAATTTTGCAAACTTATTTTTGCAACTGCTTAAATATGTATGCTTGTAGTCAGCTCTATCTAAATAAATTATAAAGTAATCAGAACCACAGAGACATACAATATTTCAACTGCAAAGGGGAAAGTAAGTGATTAAGAAGTGTTGTCGTCTCTGTTGGTCAAAACTTGTAATCTTTTGTACTCTGAAAACTTGGAGTGTACTAAATAAAAGTTTAAGCCAGTGGCTCCCAACCTTTTTGGCTCGAGGACCACGGATACAATTTTTACTACCCTAAAAGGCCACCAGTCTCTGCCAGCAGTCATCACCTCCCACCCCCCAGTCAGACAGCAGATCAGTGAGGAAGCTCTCCTATCTCCTGATTGCAGCTGAGAAACCACATGCATCCTGTAACGCTGTGCACTTGGCCTAGATCCCGAGGCAGTAGCTCCCTTCTGCATCCAGGAGGAAAGGAGATCAGTGCTCCCCTCCTGGCTCCAGCAGGGACCCACGTGTAGCACTTTGCTGTGCTCTCTGCTACATCCAGGAGAAGAGGAGCACTCATCTCCCGACCTCTTGGCTGCAGCAAGGAGCGTGCACCCGTCTTAGCCACACAGCACATGCTCTGCCTGGGTCCTTCGGCGGCAGCTCCTTCTGTAGCCAATGGGAGGGAAGCGGTGGACTACTTTGAAAGCCCTGTGGACCATAGGTTGGAAACCTCTGGTTTAAACAATTAACGTCTAGGCAGCCATTTGACAGTAATGGGACAATAAAAATGTACATACTTATCCACAATTTTAATATAAAATAAAGGAAGGTTTAGGGCTATAAAAGACCTATAAATTGTACACCACCTCAGCCTAGTCCAGCTGGATAATCTGGTAACCTCAGAGGTTGACAAGCAATTGCCTTTCTGTAACATGCTGTCATTTTCTTTGGTCGGCAATGTGCCTTAAATAAACTAAATTGGGCTTAACCACCTGCTGTCTCAATAATCAACTATCTAAGAAGGACCCATTTTTTACAGTTTAGCACCCAGCTACGGGACCATCAGAGGTCAGTAGCAGTTTGCCAAGTAGCTCAGTTAAAAGGCAGCATTATGCAGAGATTGACTCTAGCTTTCATGGACCAGAACTGTCAATGGAGCACCAGCATGTCTGTCCACCAAACTCCTGGGGGCAAATATGAGAAAGGGATCTAGTACATTATTGATGGTGAAATACTAAAAAACATCAAAACCCCAGAACACTTCAGTTCAGAAAACAGAAATAATCATTGGCCAACACTGTGACAGTGCAATCCTTTGCCATAAAGTATATAATTAACCATGGGAATATTATATTTGTCACGTGAAAAATGCTAGAAATGCTTATAGGGTTGTGCTTATTCTCTGTATAATCAAGAGAACAAAGATTGGAAACCCTTCTTCCCCCATCCCCCAACCCCCAAAGAACCGAAAAGTTCAAGTGGCAACGTGAGTGCTAGAAACAGAAATAGTTTCTTCACTCACAACTGATGAAAAGCAAGAAATAAGATCAGAAGGAGTACTGTAGAAAGTTAGGAGGTCAAAGACAGTTACCAAAAATCTGCAAAGCCGGAAGCTTCCATGAATCATGCTAAATGCAGAGACAACCTCTTACGAAAACGGTTAAAATAACTTGTGCTAGATCTTCTGTATTAAAATGCTTTCCTATTTTACCTTGCTGCTTTTAATGCCTTTACAAATTCCTTCCTTTCTGGTATTTAATTGCTACCTGCTAAGTTATTCTTGCTTATTTTCTTTCTTCTCTTAATTATGCTATTGTAAAGCAGGCTTCAAATACCAAGTTTTATCCTAAAATCCAGACTCAAGGTTAATATCTGGTTGCGAAGCCCAGTGTGCACACCACACTCAGTGAGGGCAAAGCTTTCACCACTTTTATTAGCCCAGTTACGAAAGAGAGCAAAGCTCTCAGCCACATAAAAAGTAGCAGTAATGTCTTTTATACCATTCCTTGCATATAATCCAATACTCACCCTTCATTGGAGATCTGCTTGTAGAGACAAAGGTCATCTCTGGCATGCCAAACAAGTTTGATGATTCAGCTCTAGATCGACTGACCTTCCTTGTGGGGGCCTAGAACCTGGGGGCTGTGATGAATATGTATTCAAACATCCAGCTCCTTTGGTCCATATCTAACTTCCCTGCCCTAATAATGTCGTCCCATAGGTTAGCATAGTAATGATTTTACCTCATTACCATATATGCCAATTGGTTGCCAAGGCTAGTTTATGGTTAAGCATTTGCCACCATTTTATTTTAAAATATCCAGCCCTAGCAGCCATTCAACATAACTGTGGTAACCTAGTATTATTTTGTACAGACTCTTCCCCAAAAGCACACTCTTCCCAGTGCCCCAAAACTCAGGGAAATTATCAGGCCATTTCTCTCTGCCAAAATTCACAGGCTTCAAAGCCCCTTATGGTAAGCTAATGTCTTACAGGAGACAGGCCTGTGGGTTCCTTTGTAGTAGTGCTACGTGAAATAAAATGCTAAAGCTAGCTCTGTCAGCTACAAACTTTAGCGAGACTAAAAACTTGCAATTATGTTTACTCTGCCATGGTGTTACAGACTCACTCCCTGTAATTGTGTGTCTGAATATAATTAAAATCACCAGCCAGTAATGATGGAATTTTTACAATTTCTTTCCTTTGTAACATTATACTCTATCTAAATAGAGGTTCTCACAAATTTTGATGGCTGCTCTGACAAACCCAGCTCTCTCTGTCCCTGCCTCATATGGCCATTCAATGGTAGCCCACCCTGGGGAAAATGAGTCAGGAATTCACTGGCCCCCTGTGGAGTCCCAGGCTCTATGTCCCAGTTGGGCAGAGTAGAGGAGCTGCCTAGGGGAGTGCCCCAGCAACTGAACGCCACAGCGTGACAAGCTCTGTGTCATGCCCACCAGCCCCACGTCTCCAGAGGCATTGCCCAGAGCTCCTGAGGGGGCTGTGTGGTGCAGGTGCTGATCCCTGCTGGCCATGCCAGCGCAAACACAAAGGACTCTATGGATTCTACTGAATTCAGGGTTGAACCCATAATCTATTCATTGAAACTTAATCTCTCCAGCCCCAATTCTCTGAAATCTGTCCTAGTTGTGTACAAATCTTTCTGGTATTGGAATGCACAGGCCTGAAGAGACTATTCCACAGGCATTCATATTTAGGATGCTCTCTCGTAGCTGGAGGGCAAGTGACATCTTTCTTTAAAATTACACTAGCACTTTCATTCTCTGTCTCCCTCTTCAGCTGGTTGTTCCAAAAAGTTCACCTTTCAAACCAAAAGTTTCCAAGTCTCCCTCCCCAAGTTAATATTGTGGAAAAACTGGAACAAAATAGTTACCTCTTTGAATATAAGCACAGTACAAGAGAAAAATTTCCCCATGACAAAAATTGGCTGTATCAGATCAGTTGGTGAGGGACATGGCTACTTCCGCAAAGTCAGTAAATATGGCTTCCTGACTTACTTTTGTTAAGGGGAAATTGTATGTTAAGTTTGTTAAAGCTAATGAAGAGTTAAAGGCAAGCTGAAAGCCTTTCCCCCATTTCTAAAAGATTACTGCTGAGTGCAGAACTGTCAGTGAAGGAGGGGCTGAGTGCAAAGCCTAGAGTGTTGTGTGCAGAGCCTAGCAAGATGAGTACAAAGAGTTAGGCTATGTCTACACTTGTACTTTTAAGTCGACCTAGTGTGTCTACACTTAAAATTAAAGTCGACTTAAAGGGGAACTTACAAAGTCGACCTAGAGCGTCCACACTGGATGCTCTAGGTCGACTTTGTGGGGCTAGGGGGACCTTGGGCAGGTCCACGGTGGCAGGGGAGGGGCACCCCCTGGGTGCAATGGGGCAAAGGGGGACAGGGACCCTGGCAGGGCAGAGCCCTGTGTGTGATGCTGTCTGGATTTAGGGAAGCATTTATGATATTTTCAATGGCTATTTCATAAATGTTATAATCCATAGGAACTATGTCATGTTTGGTATCAATAGAAAGGTAGTAATTTGCTGGGAATGATTATATAGTTTGTCTAGGAATTCTATTTCAATTAGAAGTTAGGAATTTGATGTTGTATCCATACTTTAACTTGTGTCATTCTGGAGCAATGCCTTAGACGGGAGGATGTGAACAACCATTGTCTCCTCAATGTTTAGGAATTTTCCAGGTAGAATGGTCCCAGGGAGTATCCTGATGAGCCATTAAGGAGATAAAGAATACAACCATTGTATCCTTAATGGCTCATCAGTTTACTCCCTGGGACCAAATCACCTGGCAGATTCCTTAACATTAAGGAGACAATGGTTGTTCACACACTCCCGTCTTAGGCATTCCTCCAGCATGACACAAGTTAAAGTATGGATATAACATCAAATTCCTAACTTCTAATCGAAATAGAATTCCTAGACATAAACTATATAATCATTCCCAGCAAATTACCACCTTTCTATTGATACCAAACATGACATAGTTCCTATGGATTATAGCATTTAGAAGATAGCCATTGAAAATAATATCATAAATGCTTCCCTAAATCCAGACACTGTCACACCCTGCCCACATGCCCTGCCCTTTGGGGGGCATGCCAGGCTCCCCCTGTGCTCCCCCCGGCAGGGAAGGCATTGGTGTAGTCCTGGGGTAGCCCTAAGTCAATTTATGGCTACCCCAGGGCTACACTGGCTTAATTTGACTTTAAAAAGTTGAATTAAGCCTTAGGTCGAGTAGAAAGGTGGTTTAATAAAGTTGACTTAATTTTCATTAAGTCGATTTTATTTTGCTTAAGTGTAAAGTGTAGACAAAGTGTAGTGTAGTGTGGTGTAGATGCAGGCCAAGCTTAAGTCGACTTAATTTACCAGTGTGGACACAGCCTTAAAGTGCAGTGTGCAAAGGCCCCCTTTTTTGGCAGGAAATGAGACTATAAATTGCCACAGCACCCTCAAACAAGGGCTGTCTGTTCTGGGAACAGAGTGCATGTGATCCTGTCCTACAGCAGTCATCCTTCACCTGGACAATAGATAGACAACATCACCCTGTGGAGAGAAGAACCACAGCTAAGTAACAGACATCATTAACATCTAACACAAAGACTTATCTTAAAACACCCATACACTTTATCTGTACTTGTAGAATTGATCTGATCTGTTACTTGTTAAATCATCCTGGTTAATAAATTAGTTTGATTTGCACCTTATTCACTTTCTGTGATTAATACACCAAGGTGACAACTCTGATAGATGGGTGTGGGGTAGAATCTGTACGTTGCAGTGGGGTCCTAGTTAAAATATATATTTAATCTGTGGATCCTCAGGAAGGGTGTGGACGCACGCAACCATCTCCTTGTCTCAGCCACACTTTGCAGAAGCAACTCCCTCCCTCTCCAACTGATGTGATATGGAAATGAAATCGGGAGAGATTTTCTAAATTGCTTGACTGTTTAAAGTAAACCACGGCACTAGGAGCATGGGGGATTTTCTGCCTGTCTTGATCTAGCACCTCCCCTTTCTCTGTATATGGGGGAGAGAAAGAAGATGGGATTTCAAAGGCAGGGAATCAGCCTCATAAGCTATGAGCTGCACACAACAGCTTCCCTACCTTTGAGAACCTATATACAGTAGGCATATATACATACAAGACTCTCCTCCTGAGAGGCACTGTGTGATAGATGCTACTGGGAGTGAGGTGCGGATGCAGATCCAGATAACAGACTAAGTGCAGCTGGTGGATGAGATACAAGGTGATTCTTGCAAATATGGCTTGGATGTGGAGCCATATTTTTGTATCCACGCAGTGCTCTGTGCATGTGCTCTATGCACCTATCGTCAGAGAATTCTTAAAGGAACATCTGTTGGTCTGCCCTTGCTCTCCTCATACCTCCCGCCAAGGATACAGAGAGCAGAGCAGACCAACCACCTCTCCAGTTCTCTTCTACCACTGCATGGACTTGGTTGGAACCTCCAGAGTCCAGAACTTTGTCAACTTTATTCTTCCTGTATTGCAACTACATCTGTATTTAGATTGCAAAGTTTTATGTGATAATTTTCAGCCAAGTTTGATAGTTAGGTTCTTCTTTGAGTGATTGCACATGTTCTTTCCACTCTAGGTGTGTGGGCACCTTGGGTGCGTCTACACTGGCAACTTAGGTCAACTTAAGGAGGCTTAAGTCGACCTAAACAAAGCCGTGTCCACACTGGGCTTTTATTAAATTGACTTAAGTTTTTCCTTAAGAGAACTTAAGGAAAGCTTAAGGCTTAAGTCGACCTAAAATGAGGTGTTATTAAGTCGACTTAAGTTGACTCCTTAAGTCGACTTAAAGTCAGTGTGGACGGATATTGGCGCCTAAATTGACCTTATTAAGTCGACTTAATAAGGTCAACAAGGGGCTGTGACTATATTAGAAAAGTTAAGTCGATTTTAAGTTGACTTAATAAGGCCGACTTGAAGTCAACTTAAAGTCAACCTTATTAAGTTGACATAACAAAGTCGATTTAACTTTTCTAGTGTAGACATAGCCCTTGTGCACAGACATCAATGCCCTCACTTACAGATTTATATAGTAGCTACATCGAGTTCCATACACACATTTGCCAGACAGAATGCTTTAATACAGGTCTCCTCTGCTGGTGCTTCCTTGGGAATGGCAGTCCTTGAAATGATTCTGCTACCTGAAACCTCACACCTTCCTCCTACTTGAGGACTGCTTGTCAGTTACCTACAGTGGAATACACATAAGGATCGGCACTCAAAGGAAAAGAGAAAATGATCTGCCTTATAGTAAATGCAGCTTCCTCAAGACATGTGGTTGTGGTCCCTATCTATATTCTGCTACTCACTCTCTTTCCCTTTATTTTGGAACATTCCTGCATTTATGGTAGAGAAGGGACTAGAGAGACAGGTAGTCT
This sequence comes from Pelusios castaneus, assembly GCA_007922175.1. NCBI lineage: Eukaryota > Metazoa > Chordata > Testudines > Pelomedusidae > Pelusios > Pelusios castaneus. The sequence goes on from ML685797.1 coordinate 16,733,435, forward strand.
GCTCCACTCTTTATCTCCTTCTTGGAAACACAAGTAGAGCAATGGCACATGGGCGGACCAATGGATGCTGCTTTCAAGAATTCTCCGACTCCAGGCACATGGAACACATACATACCAGAATAGAGATAGGGACCACATCTCTTGAAGAACTTCCAGATACTATAAGGTAAGTAACTTTCTTTTTTAACCCTCCAGAATCCACATATCAAACTTGTAACATAGTTAATATTTTATTATTTAGAAATTATGTTTCTACTTCTAGAGACTCTTGCCTTTTTTTAGTTCATATTGCCTTAATGGATCTAAGTATTAATAACACAATTAATAATTGTGTTACGTTTATCTTAATTGTGAGTTCTAGGTTATTGTTTGTATGTCATGTGGCTATTTTTGTTTTATTTGGTGTGTTGAAACAAAGCAAATCAAATACGTTATTTTTGTGTGCATAATCATAAAATAGAGAGAAAAATATTTTTTCTTTCTCATTAATTGGTACCAGACTATTTTTAATCATTAATAGAGCAAATTATCTTTACAGCAATTAATTTCTTTTGCAAATTAAAAAAAAATGTTTTGGCTACTGGAACCAATGTTTTACAGAAAATATTTAATAACACATAATAGAAGTTTGATTGCTATAACAAGCAAATTAATTAACAATGCTTGAGTAATATTCTATAACCCCCTCTTGCACGATCAAAAGTGAAGATAACTAAAATTAATTTTTTCCTAAAGATAAGTTAATAAGTATAAACTTAGGGTTCTAGAAATAAGAGCAATATTGATAAATTTTATTATAACCAATTTAAACGTTTCAGTGAACGCACCTCCTCTGACAGAAGGAGAAGCCATGGAAGCCAACATGCTGCTGGCATGACTTCTATGCATCTGTTTCCCAGATGGTGGAGAAGGAGGTTCATATCTCGAAATCCATAAATCTACAGAGTTGGGGACTGGTAAGAAGACATTGGTCCCTATCATTCCCACTACTGCATAGTCATGAATTTTGAAAATTTGGACAAAGAATTTTGCATTTGTTGCTTGCAAGGCAACTTTATAGCCACAGTCGAAATGACAATGTATTACAAGGGTCATTGAAAAATGTAAATAGAATTTGCATGTATGGTTTTGCCAGCAATGGTTATGTGCTAATTATAAAATAAGAATTAATATTTTCTCCCAAAAAAAGAAAAGAACTGCAAGGTCCATATATCAGAAACAAAAAGAATGACTCTGAAGGCAGTGGACCTGCTGACACTGTCTACCATGGCAACAAGTACAAAGCCTGTTTCTTGTCCAAAAGTGGAACCATTGACGCACAGTTATAGCTACTGTGTCACTTTGGAAAAGGAAAGCACAACTGATAGCATTACAAAAGAAATAAATATTGACTCATATTTACCCTAGTAAAGTTCAATGGCCACATAAATCCTTGAACTTGAAATTTTAGGATGTTATACGATAAAAAGAATATTCATGTAATTCAAATTAATAACAGTGTGGCTCAGTCCAAAATCTAATTCAAAATGGTTATCTTGAAGTATCAATAATTCCTATGTGGTTAAAGATAGGATTTAAAGTCGTCTTCTTTAATATTATCAAGCTGTATTAATTCTGTTTTGCCACTTACAAATAAAAGTGCAAAGGCAAAAAACCTGCCTTAAGATATTAGCTGGAGCTACTTAGATGAATGTTTCAAATCACACCAAAGGTTAATGAGATAAAGGTGTCATTATAATGAACTATTACAGTGACAAGCAGAGGAGGGTGTTAACACATAGGCCTCAAGCTTTATGTTATACTAAAGAATTGTTAATTAAGACTCCAAAGAAGCTTTTCAAAGTTAGGCCAAGAAAGCTGTTAATAAATGTTAGCAAGCAGATTTTACATGGTTTATAGATTGAAGAAAAATCTAAAGGTCATCTGTTTTCAAACTTATTGTTACAGCTGCTTAAACGTATATACTTGTAGTCAGCTCTATCTAAATAAAAGATAGTTACTCACCTTGTAACTGTTGTTCTTCAAGATGTGTTGCTCATGTCCATTCTGTTGTAGGTGTTACCAGAACGTTTTTTCCTTTATCAGAACCTGTAGGTCCAGCTTCGGCATCCCCTAGAGCCGCACACTCCTGTTGCGGCATATATAGCACAACAGGCCCTACGCCCCCTCAGTTCCTTCTTGCTGCCAACTCTAGCAGCGGGGAAGGAAGGCGGGTCATGGAATGGACATGAGCAACATATCTTGAAGAACAACAGTTACAAGGTGAGTGACCATCTTTTTTTCGAGTGCTTGCTCATGTCTATTCCATTGTACGTGATTCAGAAGCCATACATTGGAGGTGGGATGGAGTTACAGTTGAGCTGCCTGAAGCATTACTCTCCTGAAACCCATGCCATCCCTTGCTTCCTGGACCATGGCGTAGTAAGATATGAAGGTATGTACCAGCAACCAGGTAGCAACCCTGCAAATCTCTTGCATCAATACCTGCACTAGAAAGGCCACTGACAATGCTTGAGCTCTGGTTGAGTGGGCTGTAACCACTCCCAGCAGGTGCACCTTTGTTTTTCATAGCAGAACTTGATGTGTAGGAGGTGATCCACAACCAGATGTACTCAGCGGAAACAGGTAGGCCTTTCATCTGGTCCACCACCATGACAATGAGCATTGCCCATTGAAATAATGCAAAGGATCCAATGCTCCGAAGTGGCCTTAGCCCTTTCTGACAGGAAAGGAGCTAAATGATTTAAAAAGAGGTGAGCAGCATCCTGGGAACAGGCTGGGAAAACATCCTGAGAGCATTTGCAAAAGGATCACCTTTGGTTATTGGACCGCCTGAACGATCCCTGCTGCGGGCCCAAGGAGGTCCCTGGTGTTGGGCGATACCTCCTAGAACTCCTATTCCTATCCCTCTGTCTATAGACCATGAATCTCTGGGGCTGAAATCTTTGCTGCTGCAGAGCCTGAGGGATGGATGCCTTGAAGCTTGTGGCATACAGAGGCCCGAGGAGCAAAGCGTGGCCCTTGAGTCCTTCAAACTGCAACTTGGCATCTGTCTGGTCTGAAAACAATGCCATCAAATGGGATGTCTTGAATCAATTAAATGGGATGTCTTGAATCAATTGCTGAACCTCCTAGGATAGTCCCAAAGATTGTAGCCATGAACACCTGTGCATACAGATGGATTATGCCGTGGCCCTCCTAGCCAAATCAGCCATGCCCAAAGATGCCTGCAACACTGCCCTGGCTACTGCTAGGTCCTCCTCCACAATGGTGTTAAAGTTGGGAGTGCCTGGTCCTGGGGTAAAGCCTCCCAGAAATGCTTAATGGAGTCCCACAGATAAAAATTCTATCTGTCCAGGCCTGCTTGGTGGTTGGCAGTACAGAACTGAAGGCTTCCTGTTGAATAAACCTTCCTTCCGAACAAGTCCAATTTTTTAATGTCCTTTTTTTACTGTCCCAGCCTTCTCCTTTTGTTGGCAGCATCTACAGCCAGGGACTCCAGGGCAGGATGGAAGAACAAACATTTGAGCCCCATGGCAGAGACATAGTATATCTATTCTGCGCCCTTTGAAGTGGAGGCCACTGAGGAAGCAGTCTGCCACAGGGCCTTAACTATCCTCAGCACTCCGACTCCAGCTGGAGCGGCTCCCACCAGCACAGTGAAAAGGCTGTGAGAAACCTCCTTTAACTCCCCCACCTTCAGGGCCAGGTTTGAGGTTACCTTCTTTTAGGAGATCCTGGTAGGCCTTGAAATCATTCATTGGCGTCGATACACCCCGGTTGACTGACTCTGGGGAAGATGACTGATAGGGCACAGGAGCAGGTGGCATGTCCTCCTGCCCTTGTCAAGGCCTAGCCGAGGTCTCTTCTTGAGGGTCTGAATATTCATCTGACCCAGAGTCATGGACCCCGTCTGGTGCAAATGGAGAGGATTGCATCCCCGATGATCTAAAGGATAGGGGGTCTGGGCCAACAGGGAAAGCCCAAGGCCCCAAGTACGGCCACTGGGCTGGCCACTGCCATTGTGATCAACCTTGAGTTACAGGGCTCTTCTGGGTCATGTTTGCCTTACGATGCCTGGAGTGGTGCCCCCCTTCTTGTGAGGACAGCAACTCACTGTCTGACGGCAGTGGCTAGGTTGACATCGGGTCTCCCTTAGACTGTGCTGCCCCTGGGACCTCCTCCATCCTGGGGAGTGTCCTCCCAGTGATCACAAGGAAGATGCCTCACCAGAGAACTGTGTTCTGACAAACTGGAATGTGGTGAGCTGTGTTTCGGCATTGATGATTTATGGCACCACTTTCCTCTTGGTGCCGGTTCTACCTCTGATGACCGTGTTCTGCGCCATTCCAATGCGGACAAACTCCTTGGTGCCAGGGAGACGGAACGGCATCGGTGCTTTTCTGGAGAGCAGTCCCACAAAGGTGATCTGGAGCATTGGCTCCTCCTGGTCCGAACTTTACTCAACATGGGGGTACCACGTCTCTCTTTGACCCAGAGGTGGTGGACACTCCAAGGACCTCGAATGCGAGTGTCTGCTCAGAGTCTCGTCCTGAGATGATGCCTCTGCCCTCCAAGATTGGGCTTTCAAAACTGATCTAACTGGCTCTGGCAACCACGTTACCCAGCAAAGGGGTCCCAACATGGGCTTCCTTCCAGACACCAGGATCTTCTCTGGTTCTGGTCTAGGTGGAGGTGGCATAGGCAGGCCATGAAGGCTCTTACAGCCTGAAAAGCCTCCAGCGTCAACAGTGTCAAGAGGTGTAGAGAGGCCCTCATGCTCCCAGGAGTTAGAGGTGGCTCTCTAGGTGGGGCTGATGGTCCACAGAGTGAAGCATCATGCGAACGCCCCTCCACCATCTGAAGGTGTGGAATGGAGCTTGACCCCGGTGTCTATGATGGTGTGGGGGTGCAACCTTGTTCTGCATGCTTCTCCTCTGCTTCTTCCTCAGAGGAGCAGTGGTCTGACGTCAAGGTGAAGCTAGTGCCGACTGGGCACTCTGTGTTGAAGTTATGTTCAGACACTGCCCTAAGTGCTGCCTCCATTAGCAAGGTTTTCAGGTGGATTTCTCTATCTTTTTGAGTCTGTGGCCTGAAAGACTTGGGAATTTTACATTTATCCTTGTGGTGAGTTTCCCAGGCATTTCAACCAGCTGTTGTGGGGGCGCTCAGTGGAAAGGCCTTTCCACTGGAGGCTCAATGTTTGAAGCCCGGTGATCAGGGCATGCCCTACTTGGCAAAGTCCCAACCTGGATTATTCTAACTAACATTATTTAGCAACTACTTAATGATAATCTAACTAACTATCAAACAACAATGAACACAGTTCAGCCTAAGGGTTGGGAGTACTTGCAATCGCAAGCAGTAGAAGTTCCAGCAACCATCACGGGAGGAAAGAAGGAACTGAGGGGGCATCAGACCAGCAGTGCCTCACATACCATGGCATGATTGTGGGGCTCCAGAGGGTGCCGAAGCTGGCCCTAAGGATACTGCTAAAGAGGAAAAAAGTTCTGGTAACCATGCATAGAGGTGTGCACACACCTACAACAGAATGGACATAAGAAGACTAACACGGCTACCCCTTTGAGGCTTGAAGGAGTAAGTCTTGCAAAAGGATAAAGTGTTCTAACTGCAAAAGGAAAAGCAACTGGTTAATTAGGAAATATTATTGTCTCTGTTGGTCAAAAAACTGTTGTGACCTTTTGTACTCTGGAAATTTGGAATCTATTAAATGTACTGTTTAGATAATTAATGGCAAAGCAGACATTTTATAGTAATTGGACGATAATAATTTGGGGGTACTAGGTGGTCCCTTTATTGGACTGGTGGAAGAGAACAATTTTCGAGCAGGTCCAGAACTCTGCGAAGCTTGAAAGCTTTTCTTTCCCCCCAACAATAAAATAAATGATCCAATAAAAACATATTATCTCAGCCTCCTTGTCTCTCTCATATCCTGGGACTAACATGGCTACAACAACAGTGAAATAATAATTTACGTAGCTAGCTGCAATTTTAATAATAAAATAAACAAAGGGTGGGCTATAAAGACCTTTAAATTGTAAACTGCTTCAGCCCAGGAAAGTCTGGTAACCCCAGAGGTTGGTAAGTAATTTGTGGTGTCATTTTCTTTAGAAAGGGCAATCTGACTTGAATAAAGCAAATTGGGCTTAACTATCTGATGTCACAGTAATCAATTATCTAAGAAGGTATTTATTACAAAGGCAAAATAAGGTGGCCAAGTTAAATGTACCTAATGATTTAGCACTTTGCAAACTTAGGCTATGTCTACACTTGTAAATTTAGGTCGACTTTAGCTAAGTTGACTTAACTCAGTCGACTTAGCATGTCTACACCTAAATTTAAAGTCGACTTTGGGAGGAACTTACAAAGTTGACCTAGAGTGTCCACACTGGTTGCCTAGGTCAACTTCTAGGGGCTAGGGGGCCTAGGGCAGGTCCATGGAGGCAGGGGGGCACCCCTTGCGCAGTGCCAGGGGGTTCAGCCTTTGCCCCATTGTACATCGGTACAATGGGGCAAAGGAGGACAGGGACCCTGGCAGGGCATAGGGACAGGGTGAGCCCTGCCCTGTGAGGGGGCATGCCAGGTTCCCCCTGTGCTCCCCCCCCCCGGCAGGGAGGGCAGTGGTGGAGTCCTGGAGTAGCCCTAAGTCGATTTAGGGCTACTCCAGGTCTACACTGACCTAAGTCGACTTTAAAAAGTCAACTTTAGGCTTAAGTTGAACTAAAACGAGGTTTTATAAAGTCGACTTAATTTTCATTAAGTCAACTTTATTTTTCTTAAGTCGACTTAAGCAACTTGCTCAAGTCGACTTAAGGAAACTGTAGTGTAGATGCTGGGTAAATTAAGTCAACTTAAGCAAGCTTAAATCGACTTAATTTACAAGTGTAGATGCACCCTTAGTGTCTAACTACCTTGTGCTTACTGTAGATTACACTCTCAGCTTGGCAATTAGATCTGAATGTGGATTTATTTTCAGGAACAAAGCTATCCATGAATAATGTCATCATAAGACTGCTTATCATTTAGTACTGAAGAGATGAACATACAGTTGAAGTTCAGAATCATCTCCGATACAAAGAAAAATACAATATTTCAATTGGTTTCAGCTAAGGAAGCAATCATTATCTTATTGGTTATAAGGGACAGAGTAGAAAAGCAAATATAAAATACAGTAGAATCTTGCTAATTTTACTTCATACTAAGAAAATAGACTGGGAGTCAGAAGACAGATTCTTTCCCCATGTATGTCACAGCTTTCTTTGTGATCAACAGTAAGTCACTTAAGGTCTGATTTTTCAGAGTTATCACCCACAGCTTCCATTGACTTCAGCTGGAATTGTTGGATGCACAGCATCTCTGAAATAAGGGCATTAGTCTCTAACATCTTCATCCTCTTTTCCTTTATAAAAGAGAGATAATACCTAGCTTGCAAGCATGTTGTGAAGTTTGCAAAAGTGATTTAAGATCCTCAGATGGAAGCCACTGTAGCAGGACAAAGTTATTAAGTGGCAAGGACAAGCTCAACAATTCTCTCAGAAAAATAATCATGTATCCCATTTTTGAGCCAAAATTTAACAGTGGACTGCTAATATGGACTCTGAATTTATAAATAATGTATTACATTAATAAAAAAGCAAATGATATTGGAATATTATGAATTTAATATTAAAAATTAAACTTGTCAAAATAAAAAGAATTTTTAATGCAGTACTTTGATTTCTTTTTACTATTTTTTATCTTTAGCTCTATTCATCCAAGTGATGATAAACTAGAAATCTTTATAAAGTAGCCTTCTATGCCATAGAATCTCTGTGGATAGAAATCACATGATTGAAAAAGAAGAGCATAGTAAACCAGGATGGTGACAGAGATTGTAAAATGATCAGGAACATTAGAGAGGCTACAAAGGCAGAAAATGCAATAATAATGGGGGATTTAAACTATCCTCATGTTGACTGGGCATATGTCACCTCAGGAAGATATGCAGAAATAAAATTTCAAGACATCAGTTACTGCTAGACACTTGGACTCATCAACAACATCCAAGTAATTTATGGATCAGTCAATAAATTGCCCTGTTCTCTTTATTCTCTCTGAGGCATCTGGCATTGGCCACTGCTAGAAGACAGGCTGCTAGGTGCAATGGATGATTGGTCTATCACTGTATAACTATTCTTCTATGTTCTTATGTCCTCCATCCTTTGCAGCAGTTGAATAGGATTGTGGTCTTATGGTTGAATATTAGGTAGAGCAGAGGTGGGCAAACCATGGCCCACAGGCCAGATATGCCAGCTGGGTCTGGCTGACGGCTTGAAAGGTGGCTGCCGCTCCTCCCTCCTGGCTCCACCCCTTCCTCCTGTGCAGGCCCACTGGCACCCTGTCCTGGTCGGAGCCCAGGGGCCGCTCTTCATTCCCAGCTCCACTCCATTTTCCCTTTATTTTATTTTATTAATTATAAATAAATAAAATACTTTTTCATTTATTTTATTTATTTTCCCTTTATTTTTATTTTAAGAAATTAAATATTTTATTTATTTATCATTTAATCTATTTATTTATTTATTTGATGGGCCCTGTGCCTTTCCCCACGCCGACCCTACTGCCAGCGCATGTAGCCCACCATGCAGCAGATGTGGCTCTCAGGCCAAAACATTTGCCCAGCCCTGAGCTAGACGATCAGCATATTGAGGATTTCACCCACACCAGCCCTGAAAGAATGAATGTGGTGCAGACAGTGCCAATTAACCATATAGGCTTCACCTGGGGGAAGTTATAAAGGCTAACTGATGATAAAGCCCAGCTGGAAAGGGGCAGGCTGAGCTTGTACAAAAGAAGGAAGTTTGCTGCAGAAGGAAACTGCAAGGAGGGAGTCTACACTCACTTTCTGGGACCAGAGAGGTGAGTAGGGGAAAACCCAAGATGATACATAAACCTGGGGATCCTAGATTTAGGAAAAAGGGTCAGCACCAGAGGAATTGTAGGGGGGGAAAGCCTGAAAGGAACTAGGAAGAAGCCTAGGTAAACAGCATCAAGGAGCAGGTCAGAGTAGAACTTGGCTGTTGGTCTCTGGGCTGGAAGCTACTGTAAAAGGTAGGCCTTGGTTCCTCTACCAGCCAGTGGAAAGTGGCACAAGATTTTAGGAAATTCCAAACAGACAGCTGGTCTGAAGGGACTTTGATAACCCAGAAAGGGGAGGGAGGGGTGCTATTTACTGATATAGCCAGCGGACTGTGTCACAGAGAGAGACTGCAGGATCAATGAATGATAGAAGAGGGTGCCAGACTGTATGGCTATGTCTACACTTGCTAAAATTAGTTTGAATTAGTTAGCTCGAACTAACTAATTTGAACCAATTTTAGTTAGTTTGAATTAGCTTAATTTGAACTAGAAAAAGTTAGTTTGAACTAAACAAGTGCCATTCATGGCACTTGCTTAGTTCAAATTAGCAATCCCCATTCATTTCAATGGCTGGTTAGTTCGAACTAAGAAAATAGTTCGAATTAACATGACCACATTGGCTAATTTGAACTAGTTAGTTCGAATTAACCCTTTAGTTCGAATACCCTATTCAAACTTTATTTTGAATTAAGGAAGCCCTTAATTCAAACTAACTAAAGCCTAGTGTAGAGCTGATGGATAGAGCCGTGGGTTGGGATGTAGTGGAGTCAGGTGGGCCTGCATCCCCATCCCCCTTTTTCCCAACCACTGGGAGTGCTTGACCATTCCTGCCGTAGCCGCTGAGGGTCGAGTGGTGTTTCTGCGCTGTCTGGGCCTGTCTCATCCCGGATGGACGGGGGGCTACCGACTCCTGGGCTGAATGCTCTGGACCTCCTGCAACCAGCCTACACATAGCTCTTCTGATTGGTAGCACTTATGTTTCACTATGTCAAATACTTGCTGTTTGGGACCTGCCCAGGCCAACTCAACATGTTGTCTTATGAGCTGATGTATACATTCCAGTACTAGAGCCAGGTGTGGAGAAAGTGAGGCAAGAACATTTACCATTCCCAGGAAGTGTTGTGTCCCTTTCACAGCCACTGGAGCAGGCATGTCTCTGCCTGCCTGGATCTTGTGGAGAATCTGCTTTGTCCCTCTGCGATGAGTGGATGTTCAGTGTATATCACTTCATGCTGTTTGTTACATTTTTCTGGGTGAAATCTTATGCCCTTGCAGTGCTGGAGAAAAGTTCTGGCCTAGTTCAGCTTGTATATCATTACACCAGGGGTCTGCAACCCCCAGCACACGTGCCAAAAGTATCATGCACGCCTATTCCCTGCATCATGCAGTGTCATGGCTAATCCCGCTGGCTCCGCTCCCACCAGTCGGGCCTAGGGCCATGAGCCACGTGCACACTGCACCTCCTATGCCCTATTGACCCCACTCCCAAGCTGGAGGGCAGGGCCAGAGCCAGCAGGGAAAGGGTGCCCCTGCGCATGTGGCTCCTGTCCCCTGCTGTCCCCACCCCCCACTGGGGAGTGGGGTTATCAGAGGACAGGAGCCACACTTGGGGTTGGGGCCAGCAGGGAAAAGGCACTGCTGAGTATGTGGCCCCATCCACGGCACCTGCTGAGGGGCCAGCAAAAATTGCCGACCCCTGCATTACACCCTTCACCTACCACAAGAGTATCATCTGCAATTATTTTCACTCCATGCTGTCCCTCTAGCACTTGGGTGAATCTTCTCTGGATCTTTTCTAGTGCTGGGCTTATAGGGAACCAAATGATGTTGCAAAGGTTATCGTTATGCGAAACTCTTTATCCAGGCTTATGTCCTAAAAGAATCTTCATGGTTGGTGGTGCTAAAATGGTTCAAAATGCCACATTCCCGGTAATGCTCTCTTAGTGAAGGGCACTTCATCTACTCATGCTGTCCACCTGCTCTCCTTTCCTGGTTTCTCACTGCATGTGTTTGAGCGTGATGTACCTCATAGGCCTTTCATCCTTTCTCTTGAGGCTTCCATTGCACGTCCCATGTCTAAGCAGCTAGCTAATGACCTCCCAGAGAAGTTGTTCCACAGATGGTGATGCCAATTTCTGCAGTCTATCCCATCCCGAATTAGGGAGTCTGTCCATTCCCTCAAAATTGCATATAACAACTAGTGGCCATAAGGCAGTAATACAGGGGACTATTCAAATCTCCCCTTTGGATTACTCACTCAGTGGAAAACTTGCATTGGTCCACACTTTCATTCTCTTCTGGAGAGATATTGGTTTTCAGGGCTACGAGGACTGCCGTGAGGCTTGAGGCAGTAGTGCACTTTAGAGTGATGCAGGTCTCTCTACTGTGTTCCCCAGTACAGTGAACTAAAAGTTTTACTTTCCTCCATCATCCCCCTGCCCGACCAGATCTGAGGGCACGGGTTACTTTAGCTACTGGCAAACTAGGCAGGTGGCAGAGTTGGCCTGACTGCCCTCTATCATGATGGGGCAGCAGCCAGGCCAAATTTGACCACATTAGGTCACAGTGCTGCTTACTCTAATTTGGCCCAGTCAACGGCCATCTTTAGGGAGGAGTCATTGGGCGAAACCTACTGCTCTAGGCTTAGAGGGGAAAGGCACACTGAAGTTTTGGCTAGAGTGGCAGATTATCTCCAGTGTCCTCTGTCTATGTACAGCTCAAACTCCTCCTTTCACTGGGTCCACTGCTGGCCTATGGTGTGTCTGCAAAATCCAGGGCTCTGGGGGCTTTGGACCAAATTCCAGAGCTCATGCTGTCAGCTGCTCCACTTCAGAGACCTCAGCGCTCAGATACTGCCACCACATTTCATAAGCAAAGAGTGGAGCTCAATTCAGGGTAGGTTGAACAAGTGGCGTTTTATTAAACAACATGGCCTGCTCTGTCCATTTGGCTGCATTGATTCTAGATCAACTCTTCACATTCCCTACTATCCTGGTGTCCCTTCAATACTCATCCCTTCAAGGGACATGCGCCCTCTGACTCCTGTTCCACTGATAATGGTACACTAAGTGAACACCCCAAATACCAGGCTAGACACTCATTCATTCTCTTTGGACCAATGACTATTTAGTTATACAAAGTAGAACAACATCAAGGGAAGAGATTGCGAGCCCAACTACAAACTACCTTGTAGTGACAGGAGTAGGACACTTTCCTGCAATATGCAGATCTCGGCTTCAGTTACTATATGATTTGCCCTACCCATTGAGCTAGTACTCAGCTGTTTTCCGAATCTAGCCTTTTCAAAAATATTCAACCACCAAAGGTTTCAGGTAGAACAATACATTTTGCTGGACTCAAAATGTAATTTAACTCACTGAATTTTTTTTGAATTTTCAAATTTGCTTTGACCCAAACCAATTTCTTTTCTCAGAGCTGTCAGCAAATGAAAACCTCAATTATTTGCCCAGCTCTACATATCAAAGTTTCAGGCGGTGGTTGATGTTTCTTCTAGAGGCAAAATAGCTCTTGGTTTCTAGTGACATTTCTAAATCATTTTACTTATCTATTAAGCATAACTTTCATTTTCAGATTCCAAAGGGGTAGCCGTGTTAGTCTATTCTAGAAAGACAACAGAGTCCAGTGGCACTTTTAAAGACTAACAGATTTATTTATCGCATGAGCTTTCGTGGGAGAAAATCCCACTTCATCAGACGCTTTGAAGATGGGAAAGTTACAGAATGGGAGGAAATTAAATGCAGGGGAGTGTATGACATAGGATCAGGTCAGGCTGTAACAGCAAATCAAAATAGGTGTTAGGATTCAAACACTGGGGAACAGCACATAGAGGAGGGGGAGGTCAAATCACTTGTTGTAATGAGAGAAAAATCCATAGTCCCTGTTTAACCCTAAGACTACTGAGTCAAATTTGCATATAAATTTGAGTTCTGCAGTTTCTCTTTGAAGCTGTGATGTGTTATTCATCTGTTTCAACACAGCTATTAACAAGTCGTCAAGGGAGTGAGCAGGGAGATTGAAGTGTTCCCCTATTGGTTTTGTAGTGTTGCAATTTCTGATGTCAGATTTGTGTCCATTTATTCTTTGGCGCAGAGACTGTCCTCTTTGTCCAATACATAAGGCTATGTACACACGATCACTTTATTACGTGGTAAGGCTCCTTATCACGCAATAAAGCCAGTAGCGTACACACGATCAATTTCCCTGTTGCACGGCAACACCCTCTTGCCGCGCAACAGTTAAACCACTCAAAACGAGAGTGGTAGCATTATCGCGGAACAGCTATTCCGCGGTAATGCTCATGTGTACTCATTTTGCAGAATAGACAGCCTCCGGAAATGTCCCAGAGTGCCAGTCGAGGCCCTTCTGGGACATTGGAGCTGTCAAATATGTCAATTTCACTGCTCTAGCAGAGCAGTGAAATTGAGTATTTTTGGGA
>ML685797.1:16746909-16767583 GCA_007922175.1 Pelusios castaneus
CTGAGCTGGGGGGCCGGCTCCAGTTTGAGCCGCGGTGCCTGCTGACAGACGAAGCCCGGGAGCTGAGCTGGGGGGCTAGCTCGAACCGGAGCCGGTTCGGGCCAGCCCCCAGCTCAGCCTCGGGGCTTTGGATGACAGCAAGGGCTGGCAACGCAGCCCCCGCTGCCACTGGAAGCCCTGCAGCTGGGCTAGGGGGCTGGCTGTGGGCAGTGCATGGTGGGACAGGTGCCCACCATGCACTGCTCTTCTTTCGCAAAGGAGCATTCATCATGTGAATGCTCCTTTGCGAAAGAAACAGCACGTGTGTACACGAGAAAGTGCTATATTTATAGCGCTTTCCTTGTCCCGCAATAAGTTATTGCGGGACAAGTTTCTCGTGTGTACATAGCCTAAGGCAGAAGGGCATTTCCGGCACATGATAGCATAAATCACATTGGTAGATGAGCAAGTGAACGAGCCCTTGATGGAGTAGGTGGCTTGATTAGGCCCTGTGATGGTGTCATCAGTGTAGATATGAGGGCAAAGTTGGCAGCCTTCTGACCCTTTAGACAGAGACAGACACCTTCAGGATCTCTACCAGGCATTCTTAAAACTACAGTACCCACCCGCAGAAGTGAAGAAACAAATTGACAGAGCCAGACAGGTACCCAGAAATCAACTACTGCAGGAGAAGCCCATGAAAAACAACAACAGAACGCCACTGGTCATCACCTACAACCCCCAAGCCAGACCTCTTCAACACATCATCAAAGATCTACAGCCTATTTTACAAGATGATCCCTCACTCTCTCAAGCCTTAGGAGACGGACCTCTCCTTGCTTTCAGACAGCCCCCTAACCTTAAAAGGATACTTACTAGCAACTACAGATCATATTACAGAAACACTAAAGCAGGAACATATCCCTGCAACAGACCACGCTGCCAACTTTGCCCTCATATCTACACTGATGACACCATCACAGGGCCTAATCAAGCCACCTACTCCATCAAGGGCTCGTTCACCTGCTCATCCACCAATGTGATTTATGCCATCATGTGCCGGAAATGCCCCTCTGCCTTATATATTGGACAAACAGGACAGTCTCTGCACCAAAGAATAAATGGACACAAATCTGACATCAGAAATTGCAACACTACAAAACCAATAGGGGAATACTTCAATCTCCCTGCTCACTCCCTTGACGACTTGTTAATAGCTGTGTTGAAACAGATGAATAACACAACACAGCTTCAAAGAGAAACTGCAGAACTCGAATTTATATGCAAATTTGACTCAGTTCTCTTGGGGTTAAACAGGGACTATGGATTTTTCTCTCATTACAAGTGATTTGACCTCCCCCTCCTCTATGTGCTGTTCCCCAGTGTTTGAATCCTAACACCTCTTTTGATTTGCTGTTACAGCCTGACCTGATCCTATGTCATACACTCCCCTGCATTTAATTTCCTCCCATTCTGTAACTTTCCCATCTTCAAAGCGTCTGACGAAGTGGGATTTTCTCCCACGAAAGCTCATGCGATAAATAAATCTGTTAGTCTTTAAAAGTGCCACTGGACTCTGTTGTCTTTCATTTTCAGGTGAGACTAATCCTTTTGAATGACAGTTTTTAGGTGCCTACCTTAAGATACAATTAAAGACCCTGATTTTCAGAAGGTTTTGAACCCCATGGGTCTATTCTGACCAGCTGGCTCTACTGCTCACTTTTTCTGTATGTTGTAGCTCTTTCCTTCAGACATTTATTTTTTGTCTTAGTGTATAAACTCTTCAAGACAAAAATCATGCTTTCTGTGAGTCTGTACAACACCCACACCATTTTTCAGGGCACCTGTCATATAAATAAGTGTAAGAACTTAAGCTGTAGCCATAAGTTCAGCAATACTGTGCTTCCTCAATATTTTTACCAGGTCTTAAAAACAAAACTTTTCAGTGGGTGTTTCTATTCATACTGACTGCCAGTTGCAATAAAAATTTCTCAGCTGGTTGGCATGACGTGTATTAATTTTGTACAGTGATTTATTTTTTCAGAGTTTTCCCTTCCTGCATCTGTCTAAGGGAACCATATGGCTCCGTGGGTTTTTTTGGATGTCTTCCACATTCTCTATAAAGTATGTTCTTTCTGTTTCTGTTATCTGAACAGCAAGATTTACAGTGAGTCAGGTCACTAATTATAAACAAGATGGCATGTGCAACTGAGCAAAAATATACACATGGTGAAGGGCCTCTAATCCTGAAGATTTTATAATCTGGACAGTTGATGTAACAATTTTTATATCCCTGTCTGAGTGGCAACTAAATGGTCCTATTTATCTGGTTTTGAGGATAGTTGCATAGGAGGGGCTGATGCAAGCATAGCAAGCCAGGATGAAAAGAGGCGTGAAAAATCCACTCACCTGCTCTGGGTTGGAAACTTTGCTGGGTGAATGTGTCTCTCTCTGCAGAATCAAAGCTTTCTTTTTAAAAGAAAATTACTGTCTAACAGGTTGGCTGGGAAGGAAACCTTCCAAATGTGAACTGAGTGTAGACAGATGCAGAGCTGATTTCACAGGTGAGCAAACCAACCTTTTCAGTGCCTCTGTCCTTAGAGATGCCACAAGCTGCAGCAGAGTAAAACTGAGCGGAGTATTCTCACCTTTCACTGCTGTTTTGTAGGTGAAGTAAAACCAACAAGAGTCAGCTCACTTTCTTTCTACTGAGGTGTGGTGAAATTGTAACAGCACAGGCAGGCAACAGAGCTATTCTCTGGGCAGTAGGGCTCACAACTGAAACCCAGGGAATAAGTAGCAAAAATACTTCCCCCGTTCTTTTCAGCAGCCAGAAAGTTGATTGGCATAAAGTTGCCCCTGAAGAAATTTTACAATCTTTTTGTGTTCATCTATAGCCACTAGGTTTTGTCTTGTTGTGATCAGGAGGAGTCTGGTAACACATCCAAGCCGTGCATGGATGGAGACAGACAGGACAGAGAGATGGAAAGATATGGTAAATTCAAAAAAGAGAGGGAGGGTGTGGGGGAAACAGGAGAAGCAAGGAGAGACAAATTATATAAGAGGAGGTAGAAACTCTAATGTAGAGAAAGGGAATAAAAGATAGATAAAGACAACTCAGGAAAACATACTCCAGGATCTACTACTACAGGGAAAGAAGTGGCTCAAAAGGAAAGAAAATTAATGCAAGGTATGTAATAAGCAAGACTGATTAAACAGTATTTGTGAAATATATTATTTGAGCAATTTTACTGATTTGTGTAACTTCAATTAATACATGTCTAGTATTTAAACAGCTCTATAACTAATCAAATACTATTCAGCAAACACATTGCTCAGCTAATTCTGCAGAAAATCATTGGACATATTAAATGAATACTTTGCTGATATTTGATCAGCTCTATAAATTAATTTTTTTAAAGCAAATATTGAATAGAAAATTGACTGGCTGTATGTTTCAATTAAATACAGGGTAGAACTACAAGTATACAGATTGATTTGGCAGAATTTTCCATCAGGAAAATTGAATGGAAATGTTGCAAGTTAGGAATTTCAAAACCTTTAAAATTAGATTAAAAAAATCAAAGCTAAACATTCCAGTATTTCTGAATCAAAAACTTTCAGAACACTTTATTTGTCTGAAGTTTGTTTATCCCAAAACTCAAATGTCAAAATATTGGAATTTCCTACAGGACAATTTCCATTGTTGATCAGCTCTGAGACACCTTGTCTAGGGGCAGGTCCGCACTAGGAGTGTGGAGGCAGTGCAGCTGCAGGAATCTGGTGAAGACACTGTGTGCAATCTCCCGTCAGCATAATTATTCCACCTCTGCAGGAGAAGGAAGCTGTGCTGGGAGACAAACACCAGTGCAGGCAGTGCTAGGTTGCTGTAACTTGTATCGCTCAGGGTGTCGTCTTCACTTAAGTGGTAGCGTAGACTAGACATGCCCTAGGTTGGGTCCCCGTGAGGTAAGCATTTTTCAGACATAGCAAATGACAGCCACTGCCTCAAAAACTGCAGTTACGTGCAGTGTGATATATGAACGAGATTCTGGACCCTCCAAATGCACTCAGGAGCTGTTTTTTATCTTGTACACTTGAGAGCTGGAATGATACATTGTGGAGTACAGTGCAGTAGAGAGGATCTTTCTAGATCCCCTGCCTGTGCAATCAAAAATCAATGGACTTCAAAGCAGTGGGTTTTCTATGCTGTCCTTTAATATCTGTAACTGGGTTATTGGAAGCTTTCTCCAGCTCCCTGATAGGCTGACCATAGCAGTTTGGGCAGGCTCAATGGGCAGAGGAGAATACTAAGGATTTAGCATGTTTTATAAGGGGTGCACTCAGAGGTGGATGTGGGGCCACATCCCCCTGCCAGCCTAGGGCCCTGCTTGACCCTATGTGGGTGGGTCAGCACTGGGGGACCCTGGGACCAGAGGCTAGCCCCAGTCCGGCTGGTCATCCCCCAGGGGTGGCATGGCTGACAAGCAGGTGCAATACAGCTTCTGGTGCTGCCTGAAGGCCATGCCGGAGGCTGTACTGCATGCCAGCCAGCCCCGCCTCCAGAGCGGAGTGACAGCTGACCTGGGGCGGGGTGGGCAGGGGCAGATTACTGCACTGGAAGCTACACTGCATGCCAGGTGGCCTTGCTCTCCCCAGGGGGGGCCCAGGGTCTCCTTAATTCTCCTCTGGGGGTGGAGAGCAGAGCGTGGCCTCTGGGCCTGCCCGCCCCTGCCCAGTCCTGGCAGGGTGGAGGGCCCCCAGGCACAGGCCCCATAGGCCCATGTGGTAATCCACCACTGGGTGCACTCCCTAAAGAGTGAGAAAGAAGGTTTGTCTACAAATATTTAGTTTGTGGCAAAATAGGGTTTGTATCTACCCTTCACTAGCCTGCCATCAATCAACTGTCCACATGAACTCTGACTCATATTAAGTTTGTTTATGCACTTTGATCGAGTCCTGTTTCAAAGAGGACTAGATTAAAACATATAAACTGTGTGGTGGAGGGAGGCCGAGTCTGCTTCTGCAGGTCCTGTGCTTCTATGCTGCAGCCTAGTAAAAATCTGGTTTCTTACTCTGTTTCCCCAAGGTGGGGGGCCCGTTGGGACTAGTCCAAGTTGTAGCCTGGATGGCCTCCTCGATGGGGTCTGTTCCCCGTTCAGCCCCTCCTGGACATGGCCCAATGGCAAACAGGAAATCAGGGGGCAGTCATGCCTTCCACCCTGGGCCCTGACCCAGGGACCCTAGAAGTAGCAGCCTTCAACAACTGAGTCCAGGAGAACTATTGCCTTCTCTGGGCCACTTGTCCTTGGCCCCGCTGCTCCCAGTCTGCTCCCTGGAGTCAGGGAAGGTGTTCACAACCTCCCTGCCTGGAGTCTTGTCTCTGCAATCCCCCATTTGGGTGGGGTTGCCCCACCTCAATTCCCTTGCTCAGTTCTGTTTGTGGCAGGGTCCTCCTTCAGGCTGCTGTGGCTAACAGCCCTGGGTAGGTTTCTCTCTAACACCTCTACCTTCCTGGTGCTGTGGCACACTGCAATCAATCAGTTCAATTCAATACCAGCAGCTATGCTCCACTTCCTCGCCCAACTGCCCCTGCCTGCCTGAGAAGGCGGCTTTTAAGCAGTGCAGCAGGTCCCTTAATTGGCTTCCAGTGACTTAATTAACTTGGAGTAACTCTGGCTAGATTAGCCAGGGAACAAGGATTTACTAAGGCTGGCACTAATATATACACCTTCTACTACTCTTCTATAGCCGTCAGGTCTGACCCCGTCACAACTGTTAAGAAAATTAAGAAGAGATCTAGAAAAACAAGTGACACAGAGCCACGTTTTCTTTTGTAGTAGAAAGATGCTGGAAGGGAAATATCAATTGTCCATGTAAACAATCCCACACAAACGCATGCTGGGAGCAGACTGAATCCTAGCCCTAAGAAGTAGGATGTTTGGGATAAGGTAGTCCGAATTGAGCCTATAAGTAACAGAAAGAGCATGTAGATCCTTATTTTATTACAAATCCTTTAACTCTTGTCATGATCTGTTCTTATTCTTGTGATTAAATGCTACTTTGGTTAGGATCACTGTATGCACCACTGCTCACATGTCCTGAAAGGAAGAACCGTAGCTAGCTGAACCAAGTTGGACCTGCTGACTAGACACAGTTGGTTCACAGGGTGCTGTAGTCCTGATACTCAATGTGAGAATCAAGATGTTCCTTCCTGGGAGAGGTGAAGGGGCAGGGTTTGTCACCTGTGCTGGTGCCCTCAGAGAACTAGCCCTGAACCATGACAATGGGAAGGACGCTTTACTTCACAAGGATGGCTATAAACATAAAATCCATTAACAATTGTGAGATGCTGTTACTACAATTATAAGAACCACATAAATACCTAGATAGACAGCAACAGCACAGACTTTTATGAACAGAAGGATTTAGTATTAAGAGGTCTCTCTTTTTCTTTGCTAGTTTTTATTATACGTTTCCAGTTTTGCCTATCCGAATTAGCATCCATTTACAGCTTGGTATAAGGCTAAATCCTCTCCATCCTGACTACCTGCTCCAAAGTGGAAAAATTCCACACACTCCTGCAGAAGACTTAACCTGTAGAAACCATTTCCCACAGACCAGAACTAAAGAGGGAATAAGAATTTAAAGAAGCATCTTATAGAGAGTTAATAGACCAAATGAATTGAGTCAAGAAGCTCTGATGAATTTAAGCAAAAGTTGGATGACCCTATGGATTTTAAGGAGTCAGGAATAGTGTTCATCTGTGTATTTCTGAGTAGCCTACTACCCTTTCAGGGGTCAAGAGGAAACATTTTTAAATGATCAGGGTTCCTCCTCCTATCTCATATTAGCAATAGGGTTGGGAAGGAGGGTTCCGTGCACAGAGGGTCAACCATTTTGGAAATTATAGACTCTAAGGTCATAAGGGACCAGTAATGATCATCTTCGGCACAAAACCTTACCCACCGACTCCTGCAATAAGCCTCTAACCAATGACTGAGTTATTAAAGTCCTCAAATCCTGATTTGAAGACTTTAAGATACAGAGAATTCATCAGCAAGTGAGCCATTCCCTGTGCTACAGAGGAAGGCGAAAAACCACCAGAGCACTAGCCAATCTGCCCTGGGGGAAAATTCTTTCCTGACCCCAAATATGATAATCAGTTACATTGGATTGAGATGGCAGGTTGTCATCTAGTCATTGTATAAATTAAAAACCTATAGCCTGCTTCTGATTTTATACCACTAAATAGTTAGAAAAGACAGTTGAGTGGTGAGTAACGTAGCACAGAGATAATGATTGACATTATAAACATCATGAACTAGTCTGCCTTTGACTTAGAAGTTGTAATCATATGGAAATAACCTTCTATATTATAATACATCCAATACACAAAGTGCACGCAACTATCTTAGAATCAAATGTTTTACATTCCAAGATATGTATAATTACTGTTCCTATATGCTTTCATTATTGTCTTTACCTAATAATTAAAAAGGTGAGCTATATTGTAACAACCTGAGGATTAGCTTCTGCCACACTAACTCACAAGGAGCAATTCCTTATTCCTTCAGTAGTCCTTGTTAAAAAGTCACTACTTCACCTAAGTAAGGGTGTAAGAACTGGCCTTTGATTAAGGAAAAAAGTCATCTGTCTTCCATACAAGCTGATTTTTCAGGTATTGCATAATGTTGATTATGGCTGAATTGGATGCTTAAAGTGTTTGTTTTTTAGTAAACAAAGAACATTATTTACAGTAAATTAGCATGTAATATATTTTATTACATATTGACTAGCTTGCTTGTTTAGGATATGATTAAACTATTCTTATTCAAATTACATAATCCTAAAATTGGTAAACATTGCCACATAGTTGTCTTTCCCATAATTTGGTTACAGGGATAATAATTGTAGTGGGAAGCTTCAATTCAAAACCCATGTTCAGAAATATTCTACACGAAACTTTTTTTTTAAAAGAAAGATATCATTCATAGTAGCAAACCACTTCTATGGCCCCAAGCCTGCAAAGGCTTGCACACATGCTTAACTTTAAGCATGCAAATAGCCTCAATCAATGGGACTACTTCTGTATGTAAAATTAAGCATGTATGTAATCTTTGCACCATTAGGATATATATTTACAAAACAGATACATGCACAAATATGAACAAGAGAAATGGAAGTAAATAATTAAGAAAGCCAACTGTAAGGAATACTTGACAGTAATCAAAAATTGTATTACAATTATTTCCTCATTCTCTCTAAGGAAGTCATCTGTGCGCTCCTGTAAGCATATAATTTGAATTGGTCTGTAAATTACCATAAAGACTAAATAGCAGGATGTAATAGTTTATGCAAGAAAGCTCTTTAGAAACAATTTTGTTGAGTAAACAAGCAGTCTTTCCGAAATCAATAGGGCCACTCATATATTTATAATTAAACATACTGGATGGGAGCCTTAAAATTAGGTATCTGATACAGTTATGTTGCTATCTCTGAGTTCAGTGAAGTATTATGGTTGAAATCTTAGCCCCCTGAAACTGAAGTAAATTTTACCATTGACTTAAATAAGCTCCGGAACTGACTGAGCAGTTTCGTGGAGTACATCATCTTTAACCTACTGTTATAGTATCCTAATTTTTAAAAGAACCATTAGATGGCTCACTACAGAAGCTCCTGGTCTTTGTGAAAATACTCTCAATTGCTACTTTGATGAATAGGGTCTCTGTGAAAGAGCTCAACTGGCTAAGAAGCAGATCCTCTTTTATGTGAAAGGAACCACTTCTGTGTCAGAGATCTCTTCTCAATCAGCAATATGCAACATAATTGATTTCTTATCCACAACATTTAGCTAATGGAGGTCATGTAAAAAGTTATGAAAAAATAAAAGTTTCAGTTTTGCAAAGGACAGTGAAATGTTTCATACATAGCATAGGAAAATGAGCAATTTGTTTCACAAAATTTTGACTATTTCTACTTTGAATGCTTTATGAGAGCAGTACAGTACTACTTATTGTCACATGCTCCTGGTTACGTACCGCCATAAAAAAACTAGAGCTTAATACAAAGGAGAAGAAGGGGGTGGGTTTTTGGGTTTTTTTGCCTAGTACCATTTTTGTTGTGTTACAGAAGATCTTCCACAAAACAGAGGCTACTTTCATAAAGAAAAGGATCCTTGTGAAAGTGCCCCTTCATGAAAATGGAACTCTTGAGCTGGTTTCATGAGTATCTTGTTTTTCATGAAAGTGCCCAGCTGCCTCAGACCAAAGCTGGCCCAAGCACTTTCACAAAGATCCAGTTTTTATGAAACTAGCCATTACTGTATTTGCAGCCTCTCTTTATTTAACCTGAGTAATTAATGAAATAAAAATTAACTAAAAATACAACTTAAGGTTGCATATGTTATAGGCCTGTAATACAAAACTAAGGGAATGAAAAAGGCTGCCTTCTACTCCTTCACCCAGACACACCCATCTTACCACTAACTAAAACATCCACTGTAGCAGCAGCTCAGTCAAGCTTTCCAGACTACTGAACTCCTTTCAAGAATCTGATTGGTCTTGTCTAATGCCTAAGCGTCACTGCACTTCAAAACTACTTGCTTACAAAATCAGAGGTAAAAATACAAGTGTCCCAGCACACTATTACTAAAAGATATGGCTTACTTTCTGATTTTTACCATACAATTATAAATTAATTAAAACAGTAATCGTGCACTTACATTTCAGTGTATATAGAGCAATACAAACACGCTATTGGGCTATATGAAATTTTAGTTTGTCCCCACTTCATTAGTGCTTTTTATATATCCTCCAGGGTAGGCCCAAGAGTTTTTGGTGCCCTAGGCGAACTACGACTTTGGTACCCCATCCCCCACATTCAATATAGAGAAAAATGAGAGTCTAGAATGAACATATTAATATATCTATTTTTAAATAGAGAAAAAAATCACTTCAGTTTCACTTGGCACCCTTTAAAGCCTGACGCCCTAGGCGACTGCCTGGTACATGTATAGGGTTGGGCCGCCCTGATAGCTTGTTGTAAAACAGGTAAATATCTAGCTGAGTGGACGTACGCCATGGAAGACCTCCATGCAGGGTTGGCCCAACCATATCGGAGAACGAGGCGTTCACCTAGGGTGCCAGGCTTTAAGGGGCACCAAATTAGAGGGAAGAGAATTTTTTACATGCCGTATCTCTTTAACATGTGAGGGACAAGGTGGCGTCTGACGAAGTGGGATTTTCTCCCACGAAAGCTCATGCGATTAATAAATCTGTTAGTCTTTAAAAGTGCCACAAGACTCTGTTGTCTTCCAAAAATCATAGTTCACCTAGGCTGCCAAAAACCCTTGTCCACACACAGTGGGCTGATGAGAACCACTGCCTCGCATGCCACCACCCGTGTTACTCGGAAGCAGAAACAGGCCACGTTTGCCTCTCCTACCCAGTCTATTGCTCGGGAAAACCACATTGAGCCATGCACGAAGCACGTCTCCCGGGCCGCAGGGCAGGAGGTGCCTGGGGCGGGACACGCCTTCACGTGCAATCCCCTCGCCGCCTGCAGGGCGCTGCTGTCAGGACTGTCCCAGCTGTGGCTGAACACGGGGCTGGCGCAGATGTTTTCAAACTTTCTCCCTCAGGCTCCCCTGGAAAAGAATCATTTAGGCCGGGCCCGACCGCTGCATCCTCCAGCAATGCACCGCAGTCCTTGGGGGGCGGCCACGGGACGGCGACCCAGTCCTGCGGTTTGAAAACCCCCGAGCTACACCCAGGCCCCGTATCCCCGCTGCCCTCACCCTCCGGGACCGGCTCAGCGGCCCCACCGGCCGGGCAGAGGAGGCGGGCAGGCCCCGCACCGGGCGCCCAGCCGGCCCCGCTCCGCTCTCTCCCCGCCCCCAGCCCCGGCCCCGCGTGCGGAAGTGGGGCTGACGCGGCGGCGGCGCCCGGGATTGTGGGAGCGGGCGGGGGCCGGCGGCCGTGGCAGCGGGAAGGGGCCGCCGAGGCGGAACGAGGCTTTCCGGCGCTTTGGCGCAGACCCGTCCGGCCGCTGTCCCGGCCCGCCACAGCCGCCGCCTCCTCCGCTCGGCCGGCGGCGCCATGTCCGGGACCAGCCGCCCCGAGGCGGTGAAGAAGCTGCTGGAGAACATGCAGGGAGACCTGCGGGCCCTGAGCCTGGACTGCCGGAAGAAATTCCCCCCCGTCAAGGAGGTGAGCGCGGCCCAGCCCCAGGAGCGAGGGTGGGCAGCGCGCCTGGCGCCCCCTGTCCGGGAGAGCCGGGGCCTCTCGCTGCGAGCCGGGCCGGCCCGAGGGACTGCGGGCTGCTCCGTGCGGGCGGCTTGATGGGCTGAGCCCCGCTGTGCCGCGCGTGGGGTCGCAGCACGGGTTCTTGGCCGCTTGTTTCTGCCCTTCCCCGGGTTACAGCCGCGGGGAGCTCGGGGTCGGGTTGCCATTTTTCAAGCCTGGTCTCTGCCCAGAGAGTTTGGGGCCAGAGCAGGCTGCGCTCCAGGAGCCTGCTGAAAACTGCTGCTTTCTCCCTCCCCCCAGCCGTCTCGTGAAGTTTCCGAATCAGTTCATCTGGGGGCAGAAAGGCAAAAGTTAGCAGGGAGATCAGATAAGCCTCATAAAGGAGAAGTGGCTGGAAATGGTCTGATCGCTTTTGCTTGAAGCTTGGCTCAGAGATGAGGCTTTGCATGTATGCAGTAAATATTTAACAACAGTAATATTTTTGACAGCAGTCAGCCAATGATCAAAGGGGAGGAAGGGTGCCTTATGTGTATATTGCCAATTTAGGTCCTGGTTCTTGGTGTGCAGATCCTTTGCATGGCTCCTCATTGACTTCAGTGGGGCTTAATATGGGTACAGGGTTCCACATTTGTAGATCTAATTGTGGGATTGAGGTTTTATGCATGGAGTGGATGTGTACATCTTCTGAATAAGGCCTCCAAATTCAGCTTACCTTGTTTAGAACCACTGAGATCTTTGTCAGCAGGTAAAGTTATCCATGACAGAGCGCTCTTTATAAACTCCTTCTTTGGGCATGCTCTTGGCCCATCAACAAGTTGTTTGGGTATCAAGTGAGGGAACTTAATGTATTTTTTAAAGAAAACTTCATTAATAAAAATAAAGTTATGTTATACATAATGTAATGTATACATATGTAATACATTTAATTAAATTCTGAAATCAAAATTCAGGTTGCATATGCAATCTCAGACAATATCAGAAGCACAGATCACACTTCAGAATCATACTTGTCTAAACATTACTGCTTTAAAAAATGTCAAATAAGATTTCTATAGCTGGAAGAGAGGATTTTTCTTTTTTGATTATTTTATGCATTCAACAGTATTTTGGGTGTTGTTAGTTTCACATTTTTCATTTTGGTAGTCCATCACTTCCCATATTTTGTGAAGTTTTCACACAAAAACAGGAGGAAGAAAAAACACACTTAAAACTGTAAAATATGATTGTAAAACCATGAAAACTGAAAGGTGCTGGCACCTGAAACAACTCATTTTGTTTGATTGCATTGTACATTGATAGCATGCCTTTAACTCTGCATATGTAGTCTGTAATCACATGATCTTGTATCTCATATAATACCATGTCATAACACTTTTTAATTTTCATTGTAAATTGCTTAGCGAATGAAGCAGAGCAAATTGTTAGATTTTTGTCTGAAAATTAATGTTTTTTCTGACTTGGATTTATGCACATGTTGCATATAAATCTAGCTTGTAGAAAAATTGTATGATATAATTTCTCAAGTATAACAATATATGTGGTCATATATGTTTACATTGTAGCTATTTCATCTTGAATGGTTTCTAAGAATATATGTAGGCAATGTAGTTGTAGCCATATTGGGTCGAGGATGTTACAGAGACAAAGTGCAGGGTAGGCAATATCTTTTGTTGGGCCAACTGGTGCTGAGAGAGACAAAATTTTCAGTCACACAGAGCTCTTCAGATCA
Organism: Pelusios castaneus; assembly: GCA_007922175.1. Taxonomy (NCBI): domain Eukaryota; kingdom Metazoa; phylum Chordata; order Testudines; family Pelomedusidae; genus Pelusios; species Pelusios castaneus. Next base: position 16,759,864 of record ML685797.1, read on the forward strand.
GTTTGTCTCTTTCACCAACAGAAGTTAGTCCAATAAAAGATACTACCCCAGAGAAGCCAGTGTTTTGGTATTCTGTGAGGTTAAGAAATCTTGGAATTGCTCCAATTATGAATAGCTGTGGCATGAGGAGGAGAGCAATCCTGAAACATACTTTTCTCCTCACCCACTCCAAAAAAAGTCTTACATGATTTCTCACAGCACATGTAACAGCATATATCCTGAAACTCGGACAGGACAGCCGGTGTCACTGTCCTTTATTCTACGTTATACATTCTGGTAAGAAACCAATATCGGTGGACTTTGTGATTTACTAGATGATGTCACTTACAGTGTTATGATATTGGGCAAAATGGGTACTGAAAAAAAACAAACCCAAAAATTTTAATGTCATGAGCTTACATTACTGGCAATATTTTTGGTAGAGCGAATGAGCTACACTTAACCTTTCAGTAATTGAATTGAGAAAACATCAATGTGCTATTGAAGTTGACATTCCGTGGGTTTTGTTTGTCTCGTGTAATGATGTGTAAATCTTGTGCCTATCATTGTAGATTTTCACTAAGCACATAGGTGATCCAAAAATGAAAAATATATTCTTAGGCCAAAAAGTGATGTGATGATCATGAAGTTGTGAAATGCCAGAACAGTTTTTATTGGCAGAAAAGGTGAATTACACTGGTGCAGGATTTACTCCAGTTTACCATGCAATTCTAATTCTCTACTACAGGAATTGTCCCTGACAAGTGATATGGTAGAATATCAGGGCAAGTGGAAGATTAAACCACTTGTTTATGATTAAAGTACTGATGATAGAGCAATAGTTGATCCCCATGTATGTTACTACTTGTAACATATTAAATAACCTGAATTGTTCCTATAGCAATATCTGTGTTTGTAATTTGCTATAATAATTCTTTTGTTTTTAACATACTAGGGTACGTAGTCTGTCCTTTCTTGGCAGGCAGTTAATGCTTAAATCTGGATTGAGCTGTGTGGTACAAACACCACAAACTACTGCTAAGCACTATTTTAACCTTTTGGTGCTGCGGTGTGGATATCCTTATGTTGGGTGCTAATGCACAATGTTGTTTATAATTAGTTAAGTTTGTGCTGTCAGACTGAATGGTTTGATGGCAAATAATTTGGCAGGTGTGCTACTATCACTATAGAGATAATCTTAAACAACAAATGCTCATTTGGATTTGCCAGTTACCACATTTTTAGCTAACAGGGAATTGAAATTAGAAATATTGGGGTTTTTTTTCCCTGGTGTTAAAAAGAGTTATTGGATTAATTTGTGTGACTACTGACTTTCTAAGTATTAGAAGAAAGTACAGTTTTGTAAGAAAATCAGATTTTCTTACAACTTCATCTTTCCCATGTAGCCGGATACAAAGATGAAGTATAAACTCAGCATAAATTGTAAAAGAAACCAAAACAAAATCCTGCATGTTTAGTTTAAAATTCAGTGTCACTAGCTACTTCACTGTCTCTGTAGAAAATTGGGAAGGTTGTGTTAGATTTAGGAACAACTAGGTGTAATGGTTGGTTGGTGTGTACGAATGCATAGTTTGACAGAACTTTCTTCTGTAAGAAACAGAAAGTATATATTTCAACAAACTACTCATGAGGGAAAGTAAAAATATTCATGTATTTTAGGACGTTTGCTGCTGAAATAACTTGGAACAACAGACACTGGGGAATAAATCAGAGTGTAAATACTTTCTTTTTCTTGCTTTCCTTTTGTTCCAGACTATCCCTTATTAGACAAACTTCTATTAGTGAAAGAGACAAACTTTTGAACTATATAAAAGCTCTTCTTCTTTTTAGACCTGAAGAAGAGCCCTGTTGAGCTGGAGGCTTGTCTCTTTCACCAGCAGAACTCTGTATTAAAATAAACTGGCATTCTTGAATAGTGGTACTTTCCTGTTCAGTCAGCATCTGTATGAAACAAAATGGAATTACACAATTTTAAAGGAGGTTCAGGTTACTGTACCTGAGAACCACTGTACAAGAATGCAGCCACAGTAAATGGTGAAAGGAAACCCTGCAGTATAACAGGAAGATGAACGAGGACATAGAATCCTCATTTTCAAATAAACTCTCTGCAAGCATTTGGTTTTTTAAATGATAGCTTTGAATTAATTTCTATTCATAGTTGTTTGAAATATCTTCTAGAAAAGCATGAAAGCTTTATATACTCTATATAACACATTTTTAATTCTTGTATTGGGGGGGTTGTTGGGTTTTTTGGGGGGGTGGAGACTTAAATATTAGGTGTTTAATTCTCTTGTTGTTTCTTGTCTCCCCCACACTCTTCCTACCCTATTTCATTTGGAATGGAGTAGAAATGGACATAATTATTCTAAAGAACTTCAGCCTGATAAAATATTGTTGTGAAATCAGTATTTAGATTGATATCATCATCAGATCTAGGCCCATTATGCCACTGTCCTTAGTAGTTGTAATAAAAATACCTAGCTGTTATATGACGGTTTACATCAGTATATCTTAAAGTGCTTTACAAACCAGGATCGATGTCATTACCACCATTTCACAGATGGGAAAACTGAGGTAGAGAAGTAAAGTGGCTTGGTGAAGGACACAGTCAGCCAACATTAGAGTTAGCAACTGCTGACTCTGAACTTCAATGCTTATTCTTCTGAACCATGCTGCCTCCCACTTATCAACTCTGTTTTAAGTTTCACATTTTATTTTAACCTCCAGCTTTGATTGAGAATGTTGCCAACCTTTGTTAGTTTGTAATACTTCTAATATTTAAAATTCCTGTAGGTGAAGCATATGGTTAAGCATGGATTTTTTTATTGTAGTGCATCATAGCAGATGGGCAAAGCCTTCATTTTTGTTTTTTTAATATTACATGGGAATTTATTAGTATTTGTTACAAAAATTTAAAAAAAGGTTAGAGCAAAAAGTACAGCAAAAATTAAATTTAGAGTTTGAGTAAATATCAAGGTTATTATTGAGGAATGGGAGGACAGAAAGAAAGCAACAACTAGAGAAAAGTAGGAATATTAAGAGTAAAAGCAGTCTAATGGTGTGGTATGTTTCATGAATGATACATTAAAGTTATCTACACATATGCACTTGCATGTGTGAGTCTTCAACTATGTTGCCTTACTTTAAAAGATAACCTCACATTTACATTTAGATGTGTTTATGTTAATAATAAATTAGTCTATCTAATGTAATGGATTGGATTTTTGTGTTTATAATCAGTATTTTTGTGCATTTGAGTGGTCCAGGATTTGGGTGAAAAATCAATGAAAACCCAATAATGGCGATTGTGAACCCTGGACATTGTTTGATAAAAATTTGCAAAAACTGAAAATGAAGGGCATTTTATATATGGTTAATAGATCAGGGCCAGCACATTGAAGGCAACAGGAAAAACAATGGAAGGCAACTGCAATAGTTAAATCTTCAGAGAATTATGCTTTTTGCAGCTCACATCATCCGGAAGACGGATGATCTCATTCTGCATTAACAGTGGCTTTTGAGTGGTCTTCAAATATAACCCTATGCTGTGCATGTTGCAGTAATCCAGCCAGAACCTGGGCAGACATGGATAGCTATTGGACCTTCCATACTGAAGTGTAGAGGCACAAATGAAAATAAATCAGACTCTTTGAACAGGAAAGGTGAAAGTCCCTTCAGAATCTCACTTTTATTTTGGTGCAGATAAATGATTGTCTAGTGCCAATCTTTGGTATTTCTTCAGGTAGAAGAAGCACAATAGTTTTAGCAATCTCTCCCACCCCTTGTGACCATAAATGTGTTGGCTGGATTGCGTGGACGATGATTTCAAAGACTACTGACAGGTATAAAAGAAATAGATGCCTGATCTCTTCATCACTTCAAGGAGACTAGTGTATTCTGCATGCCATGCCAGGCAAAAAGCTACAATAAAAGACATCAGAGGATCTCACTGACTTCTACAGGGCCAGCATTTCACTGTAGATGGCACCAAAATGGCTTCTCAATAATTTATTTAAAATCAAAAGTTTAGAAACATGTTGGTAGCATAGGAATGATTGCCAGCAGAAAGAATTATTCTGCAGCAGCCTGACAACCATTTGTTTGAGGAATGTGGCACCCAGCATTCCCTTTCATTTTCCCAAATCTTATACTTTATACTTGCACAACATTCAGAGAATTCAGCCATTCTTTTATACCCCAACAGCTAAACCACTTTGTCTGTGACCTGGCTGCAGCTTTTCCAGGTTTCTTTGCACCAACAACGCCCCATTCCAATTCACCCAAAAAGCAGCTGCTAAAATTATCTTTCTTCTCTGATAATACTAGCATTTAGATCCTTATTAGGTTTCAGTGTTAGCACAGTTTTGATATTTGAGCAGTTTGTACTTCTGTTACACCGTATTCCTCCCTCCCTCCCTCCCTCCCCCACCCCGCCGTCCCCCCTCCCCCCGCTCAGGAAGGCATTACATCATGCTTTCTTCACAACCTTAATGGCAACAGACTTGACTTTTAAAAAAGTTAGGTTTTTCTTGGTTTTTCAGCAAAGCCTACCGCCATGAGAAAAGTTCTGGTCCCAAAATGAGAATAGTCTGTTTTGATGATTCTCTAGAAGACAGACTTAACTAAATAGTTTGTATTTCTGAACATGTTGCGTATTATGAAAAGTTAAAAACATCTAAATGTGAATATTTAAAAATTCAAAACACATATAGAAATAAAATTTGTAGCTGGAATGATAAATAAAAGGAAAGCTACAATAATACATTCTAAGAAAAAGCTCAAATCCAGGATATTTGTGAGATTTACTGTTAGGCAAATATATATGTATATGACTGGACATTTCTTTAGAATAGTCATCTTCAATAAAATAATGACTCAGTTTATGGTCATGTTTAGTCATTTTGTAGAATACAAAATGAAAATTACACTTTTTAAACAAGAGACTGTCTACATAACTGTGGCAAGAAAACAATATCCAATCACTAGACGAGGTAAAAATAGGTAAAAATTCCTGTTTTAAAATCAAACGGTGTTATAATAAGTCAGGACTCGACAAAATCTGGGTGCCAGGTTGCCATGGTGACCAGGGTTTGCAGCCTGGCTCTTAGCTCCACTGTGGAAATAAAATGGAGGAGCGCCCTCTGGTGACAAAAAATAAAACTCTGGCGCCTAGCTGGGAGCCAGTTTTGTCGAGGCCTGTAGTAAGTATAAAAATTCCTGTTTTAAAATCAAACAGCATTATAGTAAGTATGAAAATAATCCTAAGTAATATTTAACTTTCCCATCCAGTGTTAATGTTTAAATTGCACTGTGTTTAATGTTTTACTGCCATAAGCTGTCAGTCCTGAAAGTGCTTAAAAAACAAAAATAAGGTTGTGATTTCACTTTTCTCTAATTGGAGCTACAAACCTTAAGGCACTTCTGAGGCTCTAGTGATGACTCACCCTCCCAGTCAAATTATTGAGACACAATTTAATGTTTTAATTCTTGAAGTTTTTTTAAAAGATTTTTGTCCTAATTATTATTTTCAAATCTGAGCAACTGAAGGAGTTGGTATCCTTTGTAATATGAGACATCAGAATAAAAGCCACAACCCTGACAGATGTTCTCCCTAATATCTTAGATACCTTGTTTGTGGGCATTTTAATTGCAAGTAGTATTGCAGGCTGATGAAAGTTTCAGTCCTTTAATGCAGAGGTTTTCAAACTATGGGTTGGGACCCAGTACTGGGTTGCAGACCCTCAGGTACTAGCTTACGACGCCCCCTGCTGCCTCCACCGAAATACTGGAATGCATGGCCCAAAGATATAATTGTTGAGTCATGGGGATAAATGATTTTTTTTCAACTGGTTTCTGAGAAAAAAATGTTTGAAAACCACTGCTTTAATGCGTATGTTAGACAGAGCTTGGCCTGCCAGAACCTATTATAAGTTCACAATTTTTTTGCATATCAGTAAATTCAAAAGCTGATCTTCAAATGAAGTCACTGTAAGAAAGTGGCAGCATTACTGCATGGCCCACCACAGTTCTGTCTTTTGCTGAAAGGAGCCACTTTTAAAAGTAACTGTGTTTCAGACTTGTCAAGACTAGAAAGTTATTACACTTTAACTATATCCTGTGGGAAGGGGAATAACTATACTGGTATAGTCACATTCATATCTCTCCATATTAGGCTTTTACTGGTCCAGACGTATTAGTAACAATAATGGCACTAACTAAAACATTTAAACTGGTGAAACTTTGAAGTGTAAACCAGGCTGACCCCTGCATTCTTTTCTTGGACTATATTGGCTAAGACAGCAGTGTGTTTTTACTGTTATGCTACTTTTTGGTGAGGTGGCGAGAGACCATTGCAACTGGAATGAGACTATTGATTCATTTCTAATAGATCCCTGGCATTCAACAGATTACTCTGGCTGTGACGAAACAGTGAGAATCATCCTCTGTAATCTGGGGTCCCCGTACACTGTATACATATAACTACTCCCACCCAATCTTTTAACACTTGTAGGAAAAGCATGGTATTAAAATCAATAATACTTATTGTGTATTCATGGAATATTACTTCAGCCTGATTGGGAAACCCAACTGGCTGAAGTGTTAGATATTCACAACCTCTGTAACACTATAGGAGTTAGCTCCTATCATAGTAGCACCTGCCTGTATGAAAATACTAAAAGGCATAAAAATTAAATATTTAAAGGTACCCCACTTAACCAGTACAGCTGTGACTGCTATTCACCACAGAGCGATGAAACATACAGATCTTATATCACTATCTTAAAAGCCATACACTTTAAACTGTTTAAATGAATCTGGTAGAAGAAGATCATGTTTGTGCTAATGACTGGACCTCAGCAGTGCTAACTGTCCTCTGCATTAGAGGTTATTGAACCAGGGCTTGACAAAACCCAGGCTCTAGGTGACCAGGGTTTGTAGCCTGGTGCCTAGCTCCACTTGCAAAATGCTGCAGATGAGCTCCCTTTTGTGACCAAAAATAAAACTGCTGGCGCCTAGCTGGGAGCCAATTTTGTCAAGTCCTGTATTAAACTCTTCCATGGTGTGGACCAAATATTTAAGGGAGCCTGTGTCCCAGGGACTACCTCTTCTTCCTCTTCATAATCATCCAGACTTCCTTTTTTACAATTTGGGACCATATATATTTATGTTTCTCTATATTTATAGATACTCAATTCTGTATTTCCTTATAAGTGTATTTTACCACTAGGTGGAAAGAGAACAAAGTAAATTAAACTAAAGCTTATACGTCATGGGGCATGCAGTCAGTAAATGTTCTTGATTAAAGTATGTATCTTTTTAAAAAGAAACTAGCAATGAGGCTTTAATATTTATTTGATCTGTAAATACGCTGGATGTATAATAAAATAATTACAGTTAGCAATCACATCATAGCTAGCAAAATAAACAGTGTACTTTTCTGCTAATAGACACTTATCCATAAATTGGAGTTAGAGCACTAGAAATGTAGATTTTTGTAAATTTTAATACCTGGTTAATTTTTTTTTTTCAAATATTCACCAATTAATTTCTTTTGTATGTCACATAGTATTAACAATATAAAATTCAAAGTTGTATTTCTTAAATGTAGACAGTTTGATTAGTTTGGGCATTGTTTCATCTTTTAAAATAACCATTTAATATTTTTGTGATTGAAAAAAATGAAATATTTTGGTGTTTAGAATGGCAGTAAAGCATCTTT
>ML685797.1:16767593-16777933 GCA_007922175.1 Pelusios castaneus
GTGCAGATTTCATTTTTTAAAATTCAAATCGAGTTTGTTAGTGCTGGCAGGAAAGAAATCAGTTGCCAGAAGACGTGATGAGGTTTAGTTTGAAGATAATTAAAGTTAGACGGTGACAAGTAAATCCTTCATATTAATTAATAGAAACAATCTGATGTGACAAGAGACCCCTAATTAGCTTAGCATTTAGAACTGTAACAGAACAGAGATGACTTTCTGAAAAATGTAGACACTTCAGCAAATGAAGTTAAGATAGTTAAAATCAATGAGATATGCAGGGCTCTGCACTTTAAGCTGAGACAATATATCTGCACATTAGCTTAGGGTCCCTACTATGTTAGTTCAGGTACGAGTTTTTGAAGTATAGGAAAGTTGTGTTCAGTGAAACTCAATTTCCATTCCCAAAACTTGAAGGAGTAAATTGAAATTTAACAAAGAATAGGGCTTGATGCATAGTTGCACCATTTCTTACTTGGATTTAGTTGGCAAAAGTTGCAGAAAGCTAAAAACATGTTTAGAATTTAGGTTTGTTCTGAGAAATAAAATACACATATTACTATAAACCTTCATATGACTAGTATTAAATTAATTGTAACTGATTTAAATTTACACTGTCAACTTAAGAAAAATCACACATTATTTTTTCTATTTGTGCATTTGACAGAATTTATGTATTGTAGTTTTCACTTTTCTGTGTGCATAATCTAGTTAGTTTGCTCAGCTTCTATACACATTTCACATATCAACACTGGAAAGAAATACATTTAGAAATATATGGAAATCAGATTGTAAGTCATAGGAACAGAGGTAGGTGTACTACCTAACAATTTTATGTACTTTTTTAAAGACTGTATTTCAAATTGAAAGTGATCCTTTATGCATTTGTTGTTTGAATGTTTTTCCTCTTTAATCAAATTTATATTAATCATGCCCTTTGTACTATATGATAATAGGAACTGAATTTTGCTACAGAATCCCTTTTACTTCAGGCACACGATGTGTTGAATTCTTTGGCACAATAAAATTTCTGTAATTATTTCTGGTAAACCAGGGTAGATTGATTTAAATCAAAAGTGATCTAAATCACAATTTAAACTGATACAAATCAGGAAGCAGAAAAACCTATTTTTCAAATAATCAGTTTTAATATTGTTCTTCATTTGTACTTGTTAGTTATCTCTCTAACAAAAGATTGATTCTCATTGGTTGATAACCATTATAATTTAGTACTTTTTGTTAAGCAGGAGGATATAAACATGCATTTCTTATTTACTAGGGTTTGGTTTCTGGCTTTTTTTTTTTTTTTTTTTAATTTGTGATTTGTCACAAGCTTTATTTGGATGGAAACTAGAATTCATTTAAAATACAAAAAGAATTGTTTTTATTAGTTTAAAAAAGCCTCCATTATGTGCTGGATACATTATGGGGGAAAAGTTAATCAAAACATGTTTTGTATTTAAAACTAACTGATTTTTTTTTTTAAAAGCAAAGTAGTGTTATCTGTAATTAGTGAATTGAACTGAGTATTTCTGATCACCATGTCCTTCAAGATTTTTGAAGTAGTAGATCTCATCCTCTCACACCTAGGCCTGGTCTACACTATGGGGCTAAGTCAGCGGGAGGTACAAAGTCTGAGTGCCACAGAATGCGTATTTCCCGTCAACTTAGTTACTTTGACTTACATCCGGTTCGTCACTTGGCTGCCTCGACTTGAAGGTCTCTACCGTCAATGCAGCGTTACTCCACTTGAAGGGGTGGAGTTACTGTGTTGATGGGAGAGAGCTTTTGGGATCAATTGAGAGGGTCTATGCTGGCTGCTCAATCGATCCTGCTGAGGTCCAGTCATTAGCACAAACATGATCATCTTCTGCCAGATTCGTTTAAACAGTTAAAGTGTATGGCTTTTAAGGTGGTGATATAAGATCTGTATTGCTACAAATGTTTCATAGCTCCATGAGGATCGACACAGGATTTTCAGTATAGGCAAGGTTCTATGGATAGATTGGAAGGGGGGAAAAAAGCTTGCCTGCTTTTTTTCAGTTTCTAGTTTAGTTTCTCTATTTTAAATGAACGGAAGTAATTGAATGAACGGAAATGAAGAAAATATTCTCTCTGCACCTGCAAAAGTGTATCAAAATCTGGTTTGCAAATTCTGGTTTTAAGTGCTTAGTGAATGACATCCATAGTTCATTGGTTTAACTTTAAGAGTTTGGCAGCAAACATACTGCTTAATATCAATTAACTGTAAATGCTTATATTAGATTATAGTAAATTTAGGCCTTAACATGAGTCGTTATCATTTCATAATAATTTTAAATATATTTATTTTTTTAAAAGGTGTTTATTTTTAACTTTTTAAAAAAATGATTATCCACTTCACAGTAAACTAAAACAATATATTTATATTGAATTAAAGATGAAGAGTAGTATAATTTGAAGAAGTATCTTGGGTTTTTTTTATATTAAGTTCAACAGCAATCTCAATTTCAGAATATTTTGATTTATACACAAATTTTGTAGCTATGTTGCATCATTGTTTTGGGGTTAAAGCTGGAAGCTTTGTCAGCTGACATGAGCTGGACAATAACCAGCTTTTCCATTGCTTCTCCAACATCAACTATTGTATCTAACATCACTAGACAGGTATGTTAGCTGAATGGTACTGCTAAAATTATTAGTGACGTAATTATTGATTGCTCTCATCAGGCTTTGAGTAAATGTTTCAGCTGAGATGAATGGGGCAACTTATGTACAGAAGCAATTGTTTAACCTGGGAATGTTGGGTACATTTTACAGGTTTTGTAATTGGCAGAGATTTTCTTCATAACCACGAAGGTCAGAAAAGTAATTAATTTTCTTTTAAAAAGTTTCAGATTTTTTTATCACAATTGTTTAGAGAGGGATGGAGACCATGACTGTAGTATCGCAGAAAATACAAAATCCTTATTGTCAGATTGGTTGTGCATATTGAGAATACAACAAAACTGCACTGAAGTTTGCACTATGGTTAAAATTTTCATTAACCATAGATAACCTTTCTTGTTTCTTTTAAGATAATATAGATGGAAGGTGGCTGCTGAACTAATTGTTATTTCTTGTTTATAGGCTGCTGAATCAGGAATAATAAAAGTTAAAACGATAGCTGCAAGAAACACCGATATTTTGGCAGGTAACTATATACAATAACAATACATCTGGAAAATATGTTTGGGTCACTGAAAGGAAAACATTTTAAAAGATGTTTCAGATAAGTACAATTATCCTTTAGGTCTTTTTAGAACTCATCAGTAATATTCTGCTCTTGGGACATAAGAAAAACCCCCAATGATGTTGAAATATCTATATTGTAGACTATTTGCCTTTCCTGCTGTTGCTATATTGATGTTACTGAAAGACTCAAAAATTTCAATGGTTCTTCTGCTAAGATGTTGATTTATCAGAGAAAAGCAACAAAAGTATTAAGAACTTTTCTCAAGACCCTTGGTATCTCTTGCTCACTCAGCATTGTCATTTGACCAGTTGTTGCCTAGGGAGTTGTACAATATACCTATCTGTTTAATGTGAATCTTGACGTTGGAGACTACGGTACCCAGCAGGTAATGCTTCATCTTACTTGAGTAGCGGTTGCTCATGTTGAAATGTAATATAGCCTTTTGGAACTGGGAGCCTGCAAATGTGTAAACTTAAAACGATCTGCCCAACTCTCTGCACCTGTAGGAAATTGCATGTAACCTGCTGGTTTCTTACAGGTTGCCATTACAAGCCCTCAGATGGGCAAAGTTTGGATGTCCCTTCATTAATACACCAGTGTTTAGCCCAGCAGTACAGAAACAAAATCCCCACGACACAGAGTAATTTGAAAGGTTGAGGAAAGGCTACATAATGTAAGGGGACTTCTGTAGTAAGAGGTGTAAAAATATTACCGAGGAGGAGATTCCTAGTAGTATTTGAAATAACAGTCCTTCCCCTCTTTTACTTTAATGCTTTTCTTTTATTTGTTTATTTTTCTTTGTTTTTACTGCTGTCATGAATGCTGACATAAGTGGGAAAACTATGCCAGGTAATGTCAGCTGTGCATCAAAAGACACAATATAAGACACATACACAAAAAAGAAATCTCCATTTACTCATTTGGAAAGCTGCTAATGTTCTGCAAAAGTATTAGTTTATATAAATAATTTACACTGAAAAAAAGTAAGTCATGGTGTAAAATTTTTCATCTTTGTTCTCAGACTGAAGAATTGTGAAAGTCCTGGCATTCTAAGTATATCTGGACAGACTTTTCTTTTTCTTTAAAGGAACACTCTTAAAGTATTTTTCATATTTCATAAATACTTTTTTAACTTAAAACCTCCTTCACCAAACAAGGACAAAATGTATTCTGTTTCCTGTACTTTGTTTCCTTCACTCATAATGATATGGCTTTGTTGTTATAGGGCTACTTGTAAGCAGCAACAATAGTAATATACTTGAATTTTTGAAAAAATATTTTAGGTTTTTCTGAATAGACTTCTTATTTTCTTTCAGTTGCTCTACTTTGCCATATTTGTGTTATGATGTGATAGGCCTCGACCATGTCTTTGTAGATGGGATTAAAAACATCAGTAAACTCACTGAGGATCTTGTTATAATATGCAAGTGTTATATGCTGTTATGCTGCAGTTTAGTCATGTCTTCGCAGACAAGACCAAACCACATTATAATGAGATTGGAGCCACCTGTTTTTGTCAGGAAACTGTTGTGCTAAAACAAAGCAAGGTCCAATTTGTGATGTGAATGTATGTCTAAATAATGGCAAGTTGGCTTTGGAGGCAGAGTTCCACTGAGATGAGTGTAGGTTACATTTCAGTTCTATGATCTTGATGCAGCCTTTATCCAATACTATTGTATTAGTTTATACTCTGAAGATTCTTTGCATCCTGTTAAACTAAAGTCCTTACAGACAACAGGTTTTGTCTATACTGAGATATAACATGTTCTTAATATATTTCTAGATACATTGCAGAGTTGATGGAGCTTTAAAATGTAGTCTGAGATGTGAAATAGTAAAGGGACATTGATATTATAAAAGCATACTTATGTCTGGTATATTTTTACTTGTTACTTGTAAGTGAAAACAGATAATTTCATCTGAAAGATTAGAGAAACAATTTTCTCCATGTTTTCAGTTAGCATGCTTGTTCATTTGTCAGCCCTTTCAATGTTTCTCCTGTATCATCAGTCATTTTCGTGTGTCTCTTTGTATGTCACAACAACGAGTTAGAAACTTCCATTTAAAAAAACAAACAAACCCCGAAGTTTAGGTTCTTAGTGTAAATTTCAGGAAACGTGTGGCTGTTCCACATGTGGAGCTTTTTTTTGTTGACCCTTCTCATGAGCGTTGACTGGCTGAGCTTTGCTATCATGTCAGTACTATTTTTCAGAGAGATTGCATGAGGGAAAGAGAGGAAGCATAGCTATAAATAATGAGCTGGAGTTTACTATGCCTGTATCTTTTGCTAATGCTTGATAGTGTCCCCTTTAAAGATTCCTCCAGTTTTCTTTGTTTTTTGAAATATCAACTTTTTCTACTTTTGCTTTATCCCAATGTTTGCACATGTAAATATGGGCTGTATCAATCCTATTTCCCATGTATCCTATTTCAAAACGAGGACTTTTGGTGAGGCTGAGTACATACATATATACTCTTAAAGCTGAAGAGTATTTTAGTTGAGAAATCAATGAGGCAAACATTATTAATGCTACAGGATTAAGGAAAATTTGCAAGACAGTTTGATCCATCATTAAGATTTTCTTACTTTTTGATGCCAATTTCATTGACTTTCTCTAGAACAGATTACAAAAATCTTTACCCATTATACAGGTTAAAAAAAAAAATTAATCTTAAAGGTGGACCGAAATATATTTTTACATTAATGAATGGATTAATTAAGATCATAATAAACAACTCTCTCTCTCTCTCTCTCTCTCTCAAAAATACAGTAGGTGCATTTTAAAAATAAATGGGGTTTTAATCTATCAGGATGAGTTCATTGTTATGGCTTCTCCTGGAAGAGTTTTGACATTGCCAATAATTGACATAATTTTCAATCTACGTGTTGTTTTGAATATTTATGATGTCTTTATTATTTTCAGGAGGTAAACAACCTCGAGTTCAGATAATGGTGGAAAAATGAGAAATTATTTTCATATTTTTTGTTTTAAAATATGCATTTATAAAAACATACCACTTTTAGACTACCCATGTTTTCAGTTAGATAAATATTCTTCTTAAAAGCTGAATTAATTTTCTCTTCTTTTCAGATATGGTAGATGAAATATCAAGTCTTGTGGTTTTTTTTTTTTAAAAGATTGTATATATATTTTTTAAACGCAGACTAATTAGAGATGTAAAAGGGAGGTAGCTCTTGATGTAAGTGAATTTCTGTTTGTTACTTTTAAAATGGATGTTAAACTCCAGCTTCTGATTTTGATGATAACCTGGGGAAAACATTTTTACTTATATATTTGTATCCATCTACAAAAGTTTAGTACAGGTGGACCAATGAAATTTTCATAAATTGGGCTTTGTAGGATAAAATGCTTCCTTAAGGTGAGGGAGTCGGCTGATGCCTAAAATAGGGAAGAAAGAGGATCCAGGGAACTACAGATCAGTCAACTTCACCTCACTCCCTGGAAAAATCATATCCTAGGTTCTCAAGGAATCTATTTTGAAGCATTTGGAGGAGATGAAGTTGATCAGGAATCACCAAGGGCACATCTTACCTGACCAACCTATTTGCCTTCTGTGATGAGATGACTGGCTCTATGGATGTGGGGAAAGCGGTGGACATGATATAACTTACTTTAGCAAAGCTTTTTATAGGGTTTCCCATGGTATTCTTGCCCGCAAGTTAAAGAAATATGGGTTGAATGAATGGACTGTAAGGTGGATAGAAAGCTAACTAGATTGACCAGCTCAACAGGTGGTCAATTGACTGATGTCTAGTTGGCAGCCAGTATCAAACGGCACATCCCAGGAGTCGATCTTGGGGCTGTTTTTGTTCAACATCATTAGTAATCTAGATGATAGGATGGACTGCATACTTGGCAAGGTCTTGGATGACACTAAGCTGGTGGGGGTATAGATAGGCTGAAAGGTAGATTTAGGATATAGCGTGACCTAGGCAAATTGGAGAATTGGGCCAAAAGAAATCTGATAAGGTTCAATAAGGACTAGTGCAGTGTCCTGCCCTTAGGACAGAAGAATCCCATGCACTGTTACAGACTGGAGTTCAGCTGGCTAAACAGTGTGCCCTTGTTGCCAAAAGGGCAACAGCATGTTGGGTTACATTAGTAGCAGGAGCATTGCCAGCAGATCAAGGGAAGTGATTAATCCGCTCTATTTGGCATTAGTGAGGCCTCATTTGTAGTATTGTGTCCAGTTCTGGGCCCCCCATTACAGAGAGGAAGTGGACAAATTGGCGAATGAAAATGTTTAGGGGACTGGGGCACATGACTTATAAGGAGAGGCTCAGGGAACTAGGCTTATTTAGTCTGCAGAGGAGAAGAGAGGACTGATAGCAGCCTCCAGCTACCTGAAGGAGGGTTCTAAAAAGGATTGAGCTAGGCCCTGTGGCAGAACAAGGAGCAATGGTCTCAAGTTGCAGTGGGGAAATGTGTAGATTGAATATTAGGCAAAACTTTTACTCTAGGAAGGTGGTGAAGCACTGGAATGGGTTACCTAGGAAGGTGGTGGAATCTCCATCCTTATTTGTTTTTAAGGCCCAAATTGACACAGCCCTGGCTGGCATGATTTAGTTGGGGTTGGTACTGGTTTGAGCAGGGGTTGGACTAGATGACCTGCTCAGGTCCCTTCCAATCCTAAAGTTCTATGATATATTTGCAGGGGCATATAGGGTACCTGGAGCTATATGCTGCAGTGAGAGGCAGGCTTTAGTTCACATTCATTGTGGTGAGTAGCTACATGTGGCTATGAAAGACAGAGGCAGCTGGATACTATGCTCCTAAAAGTAACACTGTAGATGTGAGAAGTATGTAGTAGGACAGTGGTTCCCAATCTGTAGTTCATGTGCCATTGTTGGTCTGTGAGGGTACTGCAGGTGGTCTTTTGGGGATGTGGGGAGGGGGAAGATAATATAAGCCCATGTGCCTCTTGTGTATCATATTCAATGTTACATTGTTATTCGCAATGTAATTTGCTCCACAAACATCCTCGTGTAATATAACAGTCTCTGAATTTAAATAGTGGTGCTTTTGTGACATCAATGTGATCTGATTCTCTTTGCATATTTTTAAAATGGTTTGCTTACGTGGTGGTCCACAAAAGCTTTCTGTAACGATGTAGTGGTATGCATAAAGGAAAAGGTTGGGAACCACTGATGTAGGATGTATATCCTAGGTCAGTAGCTCTCTATTTTTCCAGACTTCTGTACCCCTTTCAGGACTCTGAGTTGTCTTGCTTACCCCCAAGTTTCACCTCATTTAAAAACTATTTGCTTATAAAATCAGACATAAAAATACAAAAATGTCACAGCACAATATTACTGAAAAATTGCTTACTTTTTCATTTTTACCATATCATTATAAAATAAATCAGCTGGAATATAACTAGTGTACTTCCATTTCAGTGTATAAGCAAGCCATTGTCTGTATGAAGCTTCTGCTTGAACTGACTTCATTAGTGCTTTTTATATAGCCTGTTGTAAAACTAAGCAAATAACTAGATAGGCTGGTGTACCACCAGGGTATGCATACCCGTGGTTGAGAACCGCTGCCTGAGGAGTTCAGGTATGTAAGGCACTTCATTTGCCCTCGCCATGCCTTGCTGTTAGTGCTTCTATTTATACCTGTGCTAACTGGACATAATGTCTCTACTCTACATGCTGGCATAAGTACAGAGCTATCCTTAGATCTTACGTTGTTGTTTTGGTTTGGTTTTTTTAATGTGCAGTATGAGTGCTTTTTGTATTGAAGTTGTTCGTCACCTTTTCAGCTTTTTATCCTTGTCTTTTAATTACCAACTCTTGACTTTTCTTCCTTTTCAGGACTCTACTGAGTCTTGTATGTGGGATACATTTACAGTATTTTTCTTCTCTAACTGTTTCATTTGGAGATCAGTGACAATTTAGAAAATATAATTAAAAAATTATGAATATAAATAAAAAAAAGCACTTCAGTTCATTGGTCAATATTTTATAACTCATGCTGTTAGAGAAACATGGAACATTTAGAAAATACCTTCTAGTGTTGGATGTAAATTTGTATTCTTGTGACTAAAGCAGTTTGAGTTGCTTAAAACAGAGTTTTAAGCTGGTTTTCAATTTTTTTTTAATGTAGCCATGATATTGAGGATTAAAAGGTGGCTTATGTTTATGCACATTCGGAGCTCCCTGCCTGATTAGTTTTAAATAAGCATTCAGTGTTGGATCTATAATATCCAGATCCGTGTATCTGTCAATAAATTGTTTGCACTACCATGTAGTGGTTCTGAAGAAAATTCCACTATGGAATGCAGATTTGTGTTAATATACTCACCTTTGCTGATGCTTTGTAAGTCAATAAACAGAACATCTTTATAGGAAGGAAATGCTTTTAACTTTCTTCTCACACTCTTTTTAAGGAAACTTTAGTCAAGAGGCTATGGCCTCAGTTTTAAATACCCTAAAGACCCTTGTTGCTCTTAACTTGATGTCTAGTTTCATATCAGTTGTTGGAGTACTTGAGTAATAAACCCTCAAATCTACTCCAAATTTCTTTGAGTTTAAAAAAAAAAATAAAAAGATCTTATGTCTGTTGTTTGCATCATAACACAAGGGCAAAGTTTTACTTTAAAGAGCTATAGTACAAAAATGACCTACTTCTGTTTTTCTTAAACTCGTATCTATATATTACACACGTGTTAGTGTGTGGTAGGTTATACTCAGAAAAGCTCTGTGAATGTCCTGTCCAGGGCTCTACAAATGACCAGGCATTACCTCACACCATACCAGGCCATTTTGTTGGTGATAAGTATTGCTTTGATTTTTCCCCACCCGCTCTATGTGCATTGGTATACACCTTTTCCAGCCACATAGACAACACCTCTTTGATTCACTGCTCCATATATGAATATCCAACAGAATGAGGAGAGTGCAGTTTTGAAACCGCACACAGAGCTCAAAGGGAAGCCTGTGAAGATTGGAAGAGGCTTACAACCACTGACAAGCCAAAGTCATCCTGGAAGTAATTTTTGGGGTTGGAAAGAAAGAAAGAGAGACAGAGAGAGACAGAGAGAGACAGAGAGAGAGAGAGAGAGAGAGAGAGAAATGAGGAGAAGTGGTAAGAGGAGACAGAGTGAG